>OY728122.1:2087106895-2088385259 GCA_963277665.1 Viscum album | reverse complement strand
AGGGATTTAGAGGTGGGACCCACATCCACTTAACCTCCCTTGAGAGGATTAAGTGTGGTGGGGCCCACACAAACCCTAACTCCTCAACTCCCCTTTAAACTCCCAATAACTCCACTCTATTTAATTTTGACAACTTGAGTTATTAAATGATATGAGTTATTGAATTTCAACTATTGAAATTCAAGTAGTTTAGTTGTGTAAATAAAATAAGCCTTAGACTTATTTTATTTTGGTTAGAATTCTCTTGCCACCTTGAGAGAATTTGGGAGCCTTCTTCTTCTTCTTTTTCAAACCTTGACGAAGAACATGAAGAACACTTAAGCTCCGACGAAGAACGCCGCATCTCTTCTTCGTAGCCGGTGTGTTTCCAAAGATCGACGACGCCGCTTCTTTCGATCTTCTTCCCGTGTCAATGAAAGGAGACGCCACATCCTCCTCCGACTTTCTTCATCAGCTTACGAAGCTTCACCAGCGACGTACCTCTTCGGACGCACCTCGATGTCAACAGAATTGACGTTTGATTACCGCGACGCCCGACCTCCGCGACACTTGTCTTCTGCGGCTTGTTGACGTGCTCCTCACTTGAAACCAAGGTAGGGGATTATTGTTATTTTAATTTAATTATTCCCGTTCTTGGTTCTAGCATGACGAACTTCGAAGATAAACGATTAAATGTTATCGTTTAACAAGAGGGGGGTCGGACCGCACAAACACGGCCGAAACCCCCCTCCTTTGTTCATGTTTGTTTTCTTTGCGAATGGAATGGGATGGCGTGGTGCTGTCGCACCATGCGGGAATCACACGGCAAGTATCGCGCGGTGCCGTCGCACCGCGCCGTGGAAAGAAATTTCAAGAACGCGAGGTCGTCGCGCCGCGTAGAAGGAAATCAAAGGCGCCGCGGCCGGAGCGGGGTCGCGGCGGAGGGGCGCGGTGCCGTCGCACCGCGCCGGACGGCAAGGCCGCGGCGGAACAAGGTGACCAGCGGCCAGCCGGGCCGCCGGTGTTGGAAGCCGGAAGGGGACCGGCCTTTGCCGGTCCCGTTGAGAGGGAGCTGGCCGGCCAAGTCGGGTCGGCCGGAATGGAGGAACCCAGGGGAATTTAATTCCCCCGGCCAGCGGAATGGCCCCCCATTAAGAGGGGGGCGGTTACAAAGGGGGGCAGCGCCCCCCCCCCCCCCCCCCCCCCGTTTCTCAATCAGTTCAGCCGAAGGCCGAGCTGGCAGCGCGCCCAGCGCGATGCCTTGAGCCGGACCGGCGCCTGGCCGGTCCGCCAGGCCAGGCCGCGCCGCGCCGGGCCGGTCCGCCAGGCCAGGCCGCGCCGCGCCGGGCCGGTCCGCCAGGCCAGGCCGGGCCGCGCCGGGCCGGGCCACGCCCAGCCGGACCGAGCCGTGTCGGGCCGGTCCAACCCTGTCTGGGGCGGGTCGAACAGGTTTGGGCCAGCCGGGGGGTCTCGGGCCGGGTCGGCCCAGGCCCGAAACCCCCGTTACCGAACTGTTTAGGTTCAAATGCCCATAACTCGGGCTACGGACCTCCAAACGATGCGCCGTCAGCGGCGATGCGATCCTTGGATCGAAATGGTCGTTTAGGTATATCGCACTCAAGGTTTCGGAATACTTTGAGTTCGGCCGGGTTGGTTCGTGCACGAAACCAACCGGGCCCTCAGAGCAGAAACGCTCATATCTTGAGCTACGGACGTCCGATTGACGTGCCGTCAGCTTTGTTGAGTTCCTCTTAGTGAGACGGATCTTTTGGCATACTCCGCCCGAGGTTTGGAAGCAGGTGGAGTACGGTCGGGTTGGTTTTTCCTTAAAAACCAACCGGGCCCCTTGAACGAAAAAACCAATAACTCTCAGACCGAGCGTCCGATTGACGCGCCGTCTGTTGCGTTGAGTTCCTGTTGACGATACGGAACTTTTGGATACATCAACTCTGGACTATGTGACAGTTGATGTATCAACCTCTCGGCTCGTGGAGTGGACCCTCCCGAACGAGCTTGCTGTGTGCGGGAACCCTAGAGCTGGCTGCGACTGCTACTGTGACTGCGACGACGACTGTGCAGAGATCCTTAGTGGATTCGACGACGACGACTACAGCACTTAGAGATCCTGTGTGGATCAGTGCTACCGATCCTGTGTGGTTCCGATCCTGTGTGGGTCAGTGCTCAGCGGTCCTGTGTGAACCAGCGCCTACAGATCCTGTGTGGGTCTGATCCTGTGTGGGTCTTTGCGGGGGTTAGTACCTATCGATCCTTTGTGGGTCCGACGACTTAGATGGATCAGTGATCATCTCTATCATCTTTCGAAGAAGTATACCTGTGTGAGCTGAATCCTGTTTGCTTTCCTGTGTGGATTGTGTTGTGCTATCCTGTGTGGATTACGTTTCGCTTTCCTGTGTGGAATACGTTTACTTTCCTGTGTGGACTGAGTTGTACTTCGGCTCGGAGGTTGGAGCGTATTGGAATTGATGACTTAGGTATATATATGGGCATATACCTAAGTAGTGTCGGTTGTTACTTCGTGATTGTATCTTTCCTTTGTGGTTTATCCTTTGTGGATTTTGTGAGACCTTCGGGGGTCTCGGGGTCCCTACTGAGTAGCTTATACTCACCCCTGCACGGGCTATGCCCGCACTACGTTGTGTTGGTTGCAGACGACGGACATCGTTGATCGTGGTTGAGGCTCACAGAACAGGACGATACCTGGAGGTGGACCACTGGGCGGGACGAGCTCGGAGCGGACGGCGGGACCCGAGGAGCAGTGGAGCTATCTGTACCCACCCTTCAGGTGGGATTTCCAATGGACAGCTCGGCGTAGCGGCTTTACTTTACAGTTGTTTTTTTCCCTTTCGAGTTGTACTTTACAGTTGGGCTTGTATTTCCGGCCCCTTTTACTTTCCGCACTTACAGTTGTACTCTGTTTTTACTTAGTGTTTACCTTTCCGCTTGCTTACTCTGTGGTGTGATTACTTTACAAAGGCAATGCCTTCCCTTTTTACCGGGATTTACGCCTTGGTCCTAGTCGCCAGCCCCTGGCCTATGGAAGGCGGGCTTGGGGTAGTCACGGCACGGGCCCCGAGGACGGGTCGTGACACGACGATAAATGCCAGTCTCCACAGATCGAATCACAAAAAAAGACAAAGAAGATGGTTTGTCCCGGAACCACAAACAAGGATCGTTACAGGTTGATTATAGTTAATTTAATTAATTGTAAAGAAATACCTTTTGGGTGTTCTTTCTTCGTTTATGTTCTCGATCACGTTGTCGATGTGATCCGTCGTTGCGTCGTAGAAGCCAAGTGTAGACTCCCTCTAGCAATGATCTACACGTGTACCTTGTATCTCTGGACGTCACCAAAGGATTCTCCGGGTGCTAGCGTGGAGAAGCCTTTGCTTGCGTTGTCCACCTTAGATCATCTTGATCCGATAGAAGATGATCTCTCTCAGTCTCGAGAGCGTTCTTGGAGGAAGAGGTTCTTTCGGTCTTGAAAGAATTCTCCAGAGATGTTGTGTACAACCATTCTCTTGTATATGAAAAGAGTTTATGTTGTGAGGATATTTATAATCGATTTTGAGGTTGTAGAGTTATGACAATAAATAAACGTGTTACGCGTTTCATTTATTTCATTAACTCTTATTGAAAACCCCCATGTAGAATAATTAATTCCTTGACATGTGCTCACGCTGATTATAATAAATATCATTTAATAAAACGATATTATATCCTCAAAATCCCAACTGGAAAAACTACACGACGTGTAATAATAAATACACGGCGTGTACTTGTTTTTTTATTGAAAACTACATGGCGTGTACATTAAATGTACACGGCGTGTATATCTTGTTTTCATTTATTCATTTCCTTTCCAAAATAAAACTACACGACGTGTACATTTAATAATACACGGCGTGTACTTGTTTTATTTAATTTTTCCTCCATCATTTAAAACAAGTTAGGCTTCCTTGAATAATTATTAAACCACATATGGGAATAATCTTTATTCAACTTGAGATACTTGGATACACTTAGTGTGTGACCCTCTAGGCCTCTTTCTCGTTGGCATTAGGCAGGCTTTCCTAAAGTCCAAGATTACTGTCTAGCAATGGGTCAAGGCACCCAAGAGAAAGAAGTTGACGCTGCATTGACGTATCACCTCATACGAATGCTTACTGTGTAATTTAATCCCTTTGTCTCGATATCTCATCAAGCAGTTTTCATGGCAGTGTCATAAACCTATATTCTTGATATGTCGTTATTTGACTACCTGAAATAAACTCGTCATTTACACCATGGCCATGGAATTTAATGCGACAGTTCTATTTCAATCAAAGGGCCGAGATATCAACTTCCATAAATGGAAGGGACAAATCCTTCCTCGACTTATCCATTAACAACATGTCACTCGTGACGCACCCAACGTACCCTACTTCCTGCCAACTATCTGTGTGACGGTTTTCGTCAGTAAATCTAAGTACGCGAGTCATGACATGAATTAATGATAATATTTCAGTCTAAGGAACATTACACACGCTCGCAGATAGCAATATCTGATGACACCAAGACATGCGGAATTACTACTGGCGGGTCTGTTCTCATAATCTCCCATCTTGGAGATTACCAAGTGCAAACTCCATGAGAGAGAGTCTCGTCTTCTTACGAGTACTCGCACATGACGGTCTGTATACTATGTGTCCTATCATAGTATGTCATCCAACTGCAGAACTTTATTTAAGAATATTGTTATATAATTTCAAGGTTCTCATCATAGCGGGGATCTTCTATGACCTTATTAATGCAACAAATATTCCAGGACATTATTATATTATAGTCATGCAGAATAATGAACAATATATAATAAGTGAACATTTATGTAATCAAAGTACAAAACAGTTGGTTCTGAGGACACCAACCCTTACAAACTCCCACTTGGACTAGAGTCAACTGCCTACGACTTTTAGTCCGCTAGACCTCACATGATGATCATGTTTCTGCTGAGTCAAGGCTTTAGTCAAAGGGTCCGCCACGTTGTCTTCCGTGGAAATACTGCTCACTGCAACTTCACCTCTCTGAGAAAAATCCCTCAAGAGATGATACTTCTGAAGTATGTGCTTTGTCCAATGATGTGACGTTGGCTCTTTTTCAAGTGCCACCACTGCAGTATTATCACAATAGAGTGTGATAGGATATTTACTACTCGGTACAACATCCAGCTCTTAGACGAAGCTTCGCATCCATACTGCTACTTTATCTGCCTCAGAAGCTGCGATATACTCGGACTCTGCTGTAGAATCTGCCACCACACTTTGTTTTGAGCTCTTCTAGCTGACTCCACCTCTATTAAAACTGAAGATGTATCCAGTCTACGACTTCATGTCATCTTGATCAGTCTGGAAACTATCATCTACATGTCCTCTGATGACTAGTTCCTCATCTCCTCCATAAACCAGGAACACATCCTTAGTACGCCTCAGATACTTAAGGATAGTCTTGACTGCCATCCAATGGCGGTCTCCTGGATCAGCTTGATATCTTCCTACCACACTTAATGCGTAAGCAACATCTAGCCTCGTACATAGCATAGCATACATGACTGACCCAATCGCGGATGCGTAAGGGATCCTTTCCATCCTCTTTCTTTCCTCATGTGTCTGAGGACACATTTTCTTGGAAAGATGAATGCCATATGACACTGGCAACAATCCTCTCTTGGACTGTTCCATACTGAATATCTTCAGTATCTTGTCAATGTATGTACTTTGACTCAAGCCCAGCATTCTCTTGGATCTATCATGATGGATCTTGATGCCAAGAATATATGTCGCCTCACCCAAGTCTTTCATGGAGAAGCATTTATGCAACCATGCCTTAACTGACTGTAAGACAGGTACTTCGTTTCCAATTAGCAATATGTCATCAACATATACTATTAGGAAAACGATTGTACTTCCACTAAACCTTTTGTAGACACAAGGCTCACATTCATTCTTAACAAAGCCAAATTCTGTAACAACTTCATCAAAACGAATGTTCCATGACCTTGATGCTTTCTTTAATCCATAAATGGACTTTTGCAACTTGAATACCTTTTTGGAATCCTTTGGAGTCACAAACCCTTCAGGTTGTGTCATGTAGACATCTTCCTGGAGGTTCCCGTTAAGGAAAGCTATTTTGACATCCATTTGCCAAATTTCATAGTCATGGTAATCAGAAATGTCCAATAGGATTCTGATGGACTTCGGCATTGCAACCGGTGAAAAGGTTTCATCATAGTCAATTCTTTGACGTTGTCTAAAACCTTTTGCAACCAGTCGTGCCTTGTAGGTGCTGACTTTCCCCTCCATGTCCAGTTTCTTCTTGAATACCCATTTATTACCAATAGGTTTTACATCAACTGGAGGATCTACCAAAATCCAGACTTGGTTTTGGTACATGGAATCCATTTCAGAATTCATGGCTTTTTGCCACTTGGCAACGTCTGTGACTTCAACTGCTTCCTTGTAGGTAAGAGGATCATCATTGTCAACCAATAATGAGTCACCATCCTCGGTGACAAGAAAACCATATCGTTCTGGTTCTCTCACCTCTCTCGTGCTCCTACGCAGTTCTTGTGTCTCTGGAACACATTGTTCTTCCACGGGGCTTTGTGGAATCTGTTCTTGTACCAACTCATGTGTATCTTGAGCCTCAACTTCATCGAATTCTATCTTGCTCCCACTATCTCTTTTGGAGATGTGATCCCTCTCAAGGAATATGGCGTGTCTTGCCACTGTAACCTTTTTGTCTGAGGGGTTGTATAGGTAATATCCTCTTGTTTCCTTGGGATATCATATAAAGATACACTTTGTGCCTTGGGGTGAAAGTTTGTTACCTGAAGAGGCCTTAACAAATGCTTCACTACCCCACACATGTAAATTCGATAACATGGCTTTGCGTCCACTCCATAATTCGTATGGAATACCATTTATCGATTTGGTTGGTACTTGGTTTAGTATGTGCGCTGTTGTTTGTAATGCATATCCCCAAAAGGATAATGGAAGACTCGCATGACTCATCATTGATCTCACCATGTCCAACAGGGTGTGGTTCCTCCTTTCACTTACACCATTCCACTACCGTGTGTAAGGAGAAGTGAGTTGAGATAGAATCCCAAACTCTCGTAAGAAATCAATGAAGTCTTGATTAAGATATTATCCTCCTCTGTCTAAGCGAAGTTTCTTAATCTTCTTGCCAAGCTGGTTCTCAACTTCATTCTTGTATTCTTTGAACCGATCAAAAGAATCTGACTTATACCTCATTAAATAGATATATCCATATCTACTAAAATCATTAGTAAAAGTTATGAAGTACGAGAACCCACCCCTTGCTTCAACTGGAAATGGTCCACACACATATGTGTGAACTAATTCTAGAAGCTCTTTAGCTCTTTCACCTTTCCCACTAAATGGGGCTTTGGTCATTTTTCCTTGTAGACACGCATGACATACACCAAGTGGTTTTAGTTCGAAAGAATCTAAATACCCATCTTGATGTAATTTTGTCAAACGTTTCTCATTGACATGACCTAGCCAGTGATGCCAAAGTTGGGTGTGGTATGAGTCATGTGAATTAACTTTGTTATCGATTTCCATTACTTGGTTTGTGTAGTCTAACACATAAAGGCCGTTATATAAATGTGCCCTACCAAAACAAATGATATCTTTATAAAAGTAGCAACATTCATTTCCAAACTTGAATATGAATCCATCAGTATCTAATCTGGATACTGAAATAATGTATTTAGTAACAGAAGGAACATAATAACAACCTTTAAAAACCAAGACCGTCCTGGTAGGCAATGTGAGGTGGTAGTCTCCGACAGCTACAGCAGCGAGT
Organism: Viscum album; assembly: GCA_963277665.1. Lineage (NCBI taxonomy): Eukaryota > Viridiplantae > Streptophyta > Magnoliopsida > Santalales > Viscaceae > Viscum > Viscum album. The sequence continues at coordinate 2,088,377,393 of OY728122.1, read as the reverse complement.
CTGGCTCCGTTGGCTACTCGTAGATCTACCTCCCCTCGATCAATCTTCCTGAATCTACTTGGTTCCTGTATTTGGATATAGATGTGAGCACCAAAAGCAGTATCTAATACCCAATTAGTAGAAACAGATATATTGCATTCGATAACAAACGCACCTGAAGTTTCCCCTTGCTTCCTTGGCTGGGTGCAGTTTTTCTTCCAATGGCCCTTCTTGCCAGATGCGAAACAAACAACATCCTGTTCCTTTTCCTCCCCTTTGATCTTCCTTTTCTTGGAAGGCCTTGAAGAAGCTTTGGGCTTAAAGCTCTTCTCCTTCCCTTTCCTTTTATTCACCATAAAGACAAAAGGCTTTTCACGCTTCATGTCATTTTCCACTTGGTGAATAAGGATAAGAAGATCAGATAGAGAATTCTCAATATTGTTCATGTTGAAATTAACAACAAAGTTTGAGAAGCTTTGGGGGAGTGATGCGAGAATGAGATCGGTACCCAGTTCTTCAGGGAGTTTAAACCCTAGAACCTCCAAACGCTCAATGTAGCCAATGAGCTTGACTACATGAGGCCCAGCTGGGGCACCCTCTCCAAGCTTGCTCTGAAACAGAGCCTTGGAGATCTCAAACCTTTCTTGTCTTGCTCTCTCCTGGTATAAACCACGGAGGTGCTCAAGCATGCTGTAGGCATCCATGTCTTCATGAGACTTCATGAGCTCACTAGACATAGATGACAGCATCAAACATTGAATATCGAGAGCATCGTTCAAATGTTGATCATAGACTAGGAAATCTTCATCACTCACCCCTGGGGCAGGGGAATCAGGAAGTGAGGACTCCAGCACATAAAAATTTCGTTCATGGCGTAGGATAACCTGAAGGCGCCTAAACCATTCCTGAAAGTTACTACCGGTGAGGATGTTGTCTTTATCCATAATTGATCGCAGAGAAAAAGTGGTTGACGATTTTGTCATATTGATTCTACAAATTAAAAGAGCATATTCATCAGTACTTTCTTGATTACATTTTATGAGAAATAATAAATTTTATTAAGTCTCCCACTATTTTATCAAGTCCCAATGGCCCTCACCATTGAACTCGGAATGTCCAGTTGCTTTGACATTCTAGTGGCAAGGATCCATATTCCCCTTCGCATAACCCCAACAAGGGTTGGTCAAGCTATTTGAAGGTATTTAGGTAGGCAATTCTTTTCCAACTGTGAGCTTACAGTTCCTTGATCTGTTGAGTGGACTCCCCAATCCTGAAATCCTGACTTGGATTTCCTCAACTCTTGCCTCTAATATTACATAAAGTCTAGAAATGGCTACTTCTCTTGATGTAATATGGTTAAGTCAACCCGAAACCTTTCATAAGGGCTTCCTTTATAAAAGTAAGTGTCCCAACAAGGGTTGGTCAAACACATAGTTTTATTGAGTCTTGCCCTTAATCAAGTAACGGAAGGCTTGGTCTGACTTAATATGGTATTTGAGGGATTTTATTCTTTATGTGTATCTTTGCATTATCACATGCTTGTTAATATTAAGTGATGCTTGCATAAGTGATTAACCATGTTCCGATAATGTTTACGCATAGTCCGGTTTTTATTTTATTCCATCTTTGCATGCCTGTTCATTTTATTAATTATGTGATTGCGACAACACATACATAATAAATAAACCATGCAATCAGAAGAAAATAAAATAAGATGGCATGATCATGAGCTTCTATTTGGTTAGCTTATCTAGCGGTTTTGATAAGCTAACCCTGGCCTAGGGAAAACACCTTGAACCTGATGGTTCGTGTTTTGTAGCTCCCATCTTGTACACCTTTGTATCTTCTTGTGTCGATTTTGCCTCGGCTTCGGGATTTGAACCTGTTGGGCGGAGAAAAGGAAAAGTGATGGCAAGAGGGGGGGTGAATTGCCTTTTAAAAAAAAATTAACAATTTAAAATCAAAGTTAATAGTGCAGCGGAAATAAATGAGGCAAGACACAAAACTTGATAACGGAGTTCGGCTTAAACCCAAGCCTACGTCTCCGCTCCCAACTCAACCGTTGAGAGATTTACTACCGCTTGCTTTTTAATGGTTTTAGCAAGAAACCCACTAGACTTTAAGGTTAGTCTATAACCTATTACAGCTTGCTTTTATTGGTTGAGCAAGAACCCACTTGCTTTCAATGGTTGAGCAAGAACCCACTAGCCTTCTTACAGGTGAAGGCTAGCTCACCTATGACTCAAGCCTTTTAAAGGGAAGGCTTGACTAACCTCTTCACACCTTGAAGGTGGTGTGAGAACCCAAAAGATAGGATGAGAGAAAGAGATGGGGGTTTGTAGGCACAAACCCAAATTAAAGCTCAAAATGATAAAACGATAAAAACCGTAATGGGAGAAGCCTTGGGCGCCAAAGGATTGATGGAGTTGATGAAGTGCGCTCCCAAGCTTCTATGGAGGTGCTCCTTGGATGTGGAAATGAGATGGAGCAAGTGGGGTTCCTTGGAAGGAATGCGCCGGAGGTTCGCCAAATGATCAAAAATGTGTCCGTGGTCTTCCTTATGTTTATCTAGTGTTCCGGGGCTTCCTAGTCCTTTATTTATAGAGGGGGAACCCTCAATTGGCCTTTGGGAGGCTTCGGAGCCGTTGGAGAGGCCTTTGGAGCCGTTGGGAGTCAAGTGGATAAGCCTGGTCAAAGCCCAATGGCTAGTTTGACTGGCTCCACCGGCTGACCGGTGCTTGGCCACCGGTTGGACGGTGCTTGCAAAATGGAGAGGCCTTCGGGCTCAGGAACCACCGGCTGGCCGGTGAGGAGGCCACCGGTTGGCCGGTGCTGAGGCAGTAGCAAACACTATTCTGCTGGGTGCCACCGGCTGACCGGTGGTGGGACACCGGTTGGCCGGTGGTCTGGACAGAGGGATGTCTTCTGTCCAGGCCTCCATCGGCTGGCCGGTGGTCTTCCACCGGTTGGCCGGTGGGACTGAAATCAGTCCACTTTGGCTTTTCTTGGCCCAATTCCTTGGCAACCTTTTGCCTATCAACAAAAACACTTAAAACAAGATTAGATAAATAAGAGAGTGATTGTGATCATGAAAATTAAACCACGAGGGGTACGAGAGGTACAACAATCTCCCCCTATTTTGATGATCACAATCACCAAAACAAGCAATGAAAAAATGAAATGGAAGGCATGCTTTTAAGGATAAAATGAAAAGTACAGTAAAGCATGAGAGAAAGATTTCTCCCCCAATCAACCAAGAATTTCTCCCCCTTTGTGATTATCAAAATAGCACGGGGCATAAAACTTGATTGAGGGAGACGGTTTGAAAAACAAGATAGAATTTTAAACCAATTGAAATTTTTGAAATTTGAAATGAAAGTTTTGAATTGAAAGTTTTGAAATTGAAAAATTGAATTGAAAGTTTTGAATCGAAAATTTTGAATAGAAAGTTTTGAAATTGAAAAATTTAAAATTAAAACAAAAATTCTTAAACAAACCTAACTCCCCCTAAATAAAAACAACAAATCACCGGGGAGAGGTTTTTGAAACCGAGACAAATTTTGGTCCGGTAAGACTCGCTAAAAGGGATTTTTCAATCCACACTTGTCTAGTGGCGGGTCTTCTCCTAAAAAATTCATCATTAAAAGAAATGGTTTTCGGCCTTCCATACCGGGCATTTTTGCAATTGCACTCATAAATTAAGTGCCCGGGTTTTTTGCAATAGTTACAAAATTTATATTGGGAGCTCCCCCTTACAAAAATAGTTGGAGCATGGGAAGAGGAAGCTTTCTTGGAATAGCCAAGCCCTTGGGTGGTTCTAGATATGCATTGGGAACCAAGGAGATTGGTCAAATTTTGTTCACCTTGGGTGAACTTAGCTAGGGATTCCCTTAAATCCTTTATTTTTGATTCCATAGAATCAACATCGGGAATGTTTTGGATCTTGAGGGACAACTCCTCCTTTTCTTTGAGAAGTTGTTCCTTTTCGGAAGAGAGTTTTTTGAAATTCTTTTTTAAAGCAACAAATTTGGAAGAGAGTTCGTGAAAACCTTCCTCCAATTGATCTCTCGCATGTTGGAGATCCTCATAAGACATGTGATTGAAAGAATTTGAATTTGAAGAACTAGAGGATGAGGAGTTGGAAGAGGTTACCTCATAGAATGTCATTATGCATTTTTTACCGTTATCGCTTGAGGAGGAGGAGGAGGAGGAGGATGTGGAGCTATCACTCCATGTGGCCTTGAAAGCCTTCTTCTTTTCCTTTTGTTTGGCCCTTTTCTTGTTGAGTGGACAATCAGGCTTGTAATGACCTTTCTTGCCACACCCGTAGCATGTTACCTCGGGCTCGGATTTTTCGTTGGGTTGAGCCTTGCGGGATTTCTTCTTCTTGTGCTTCTTCATGAATTTGTGCATTTTGCGGGCAAGATTCTCCATTTAGGAATCGCCGCTTGAAGAGGAAGATGATGAGGAGGAGGAGCTTTCTTCTTTTTGAGCTTTGAAGGCGATGTTCTTTGGAACTTTGATCGGTTTGCCTTCTTTTTCAGCTTGCCTTCTCATAGTGATCTCGTAGGTCATGAGGGATCCGATGAGCTCTTCGACCGGCATGTTCTTGATATCTTTTGCTTCTTGGATTTTCGTCACCTTCGGTGCCCATGATCTTGGTAGGATCCAAAGGATCTTCTTGACCATTGTCTCTGCAGAAACATCATCACCAAGGGACTTTCTCCCATTGCAAACATCAGTAAAGCGTGTAAACATATCAGAAATATTTTCATGTGGGTGCATGGTGAAACTTTCAAAGTCTTGACGGAACATATCCAATCGAGTATCCTTGACTTTGTTGGTCCCCTCATGGGTAACCTCCAATAGTTTCCAGATTTCATGTGATGAGGTGCATGTGGAAACTCGATTGAATTCATTACGATCAAGGCCGCAATGAAGAGCGTTCATGGCTTTGCCATCAAGCTCGAAATTTTTAATATCGGCTTGGGTCCATTTGGATTCATCGGGAGAGGAGAGAGAATAACCATGCATGACAATTCTATAAATGGGATAACCTATACTTCTAAGAAAAGTAGTCATGCGGGTTTTCCAATAGGTATAGTCGGTTCCATCAAAAAATGGAGCACGACCCAAAGAATAGCCTTCGGGGGCGAAAGAAGTTGAAGCCATCAAAAAAGGATCTTGAATTTGAAACTGGTTAGGGTATTACTCAAATTTTTCCTCTGATACCAATTGTTGGGCGGAGAAAAGGAAAAGTGATGGCAAGAGGGGGGGTGAATTGCCTTTTAAAAAAAATTAACAATTTAAAATCAAAGTTAATAGTGCAGCGGAAATAAATGAGGCAAGACACAAAACTTGATAACGGAGTTCGGCTTAAACCCAAGCCTACATCTCCGCTCCCAACTCAACCGTTGAGAGATTTACTACCGCTTGATTTTTAATGGTTTTAGCAAGAAACCCACTAGACTTTAAGGTTAGTCTAGAACCTATTACAGCTTGCTTTTATTGGTTGAGCAAGAACCCACTTGCTTTCAATGGTTGAGCAAGAACCCACTAGCCTTCTTACAGGTGAAGGCTAGCTCACCTATGACTCAAGCCTTTTAAAGGGAAGGCTTGACTAACCTCTTCACACCTTGAAGGTGGTGTGAGAACCCAAAAGAGAGGATGAGAGAAAGAGATGGGGTTTGTAGGCACAAACCCAAATTAAAGCTCAAAATGATAAAACGATAAAAACCGTAATGGGAGAAGCCTTGGGCGCCAAAGGATTGATGGAGTTGATGAAGTGCGCTCCCAAGCTTCTATAGAGGTGCTCCTTGGATGTGGAAATGAGATGGAGCAAGTGGGGTTCCTTGGAAGGAATGCGCCGGAGGTTCGCCAAATGATCAAAAATGTGTATGTGGGCTTCCTTATGTTTCGCTAGTGTTCCGGGGCTTCCTAGTCCTTTATTTATAGAGGGGTAACCCTCAATTGGCCTTTGGGAGGCTTCGGAGCCGTTGGAGAGGCCTTCGGAGCCGTTGGGAGTCAAGTGGACAAGCCTGGTCAAAGCCCAATGGCTAGTTTGACTGGCTCCACCGGCTGACCGGTGCTTGGCCACCGGTTGGCCGGTGCTTGCAAAATGGAGAGGCCTTCGGGCTCAGGCACCACTGGCTGGCCGGTGAGGAGGCCACCGGTTGGCCGGTGTTGAGGCAGTAGCAAACACTATTCTGCTGGGTGCCACCGACTGGCCGGTGGTGGGACACCGGTTGGCCGGTGGTCTGGATAGAGGGATGCCTTCTGTCCAGGCCTCCATCGGCTGGCCGGTGGTCTTCCACCGGTTGGCCGGTGGGACTGAAATTAGTCCACTTTGGCTTTTCTTGGCCCAATTCCTTGGCAACCTTTTGCCTATCAACAAAAACACTTAAAACAAGATTAGATAAATAAGAGAGTGATTGTGATCATGAAAATTAAACCACGAGGGGTACGAGAGGTACAACAGAACCGTCTCCTCTGGCTTGGGAGATCCTCCATTACATGGGTATACATTAAAGAAACCATGGGCACACAGGCCCTACATTTTATTGTAAGAAGGCTCGCAGGCCAACAAAATTAAATAAATTTAAATGAAACCATACACATACAAGGGGTCTTTGGTCTAGCTCATGATCATCCATAGTATGCAACGACATTTACGCATATTTAGAATTCAAATTCTTTCAATCGTTCTTTTATTTAAGATAAGACGCACTCGAATTCAATTAATTATGATCTTATAATTAATCAATTCTTTATCTTAAATTCCTTTCTGAATTTCCTTGAGATTCTTCTCATTTATATTCCTTGTACGGGTCTTTGTACATTGGAGGAAACCTGGTGAAATTCCATTTCTGGAAAGTACAGGGCATGTAGTTTATAATTACACGGCGTGTATTTTTCTTTTCACCATTTATCCAAAGTACATGTTGGGGCTTTGGCGTGTTTTCTGTACTTTGGAAATTTTAGAGTACACGGCGTGTAGATGAATCATACACGGCGTGTACTTCCTTGTTACGCGGTAACCGGCCTGGCGATCCCGTGTACGCAGTATGCGGCTTATCTTTGTACACGTTTTCACCTGGGTCGGAACGGACTACACGACGTGTTGTTCCAACATACACGCCGTGTATTCCAGTTTCCACACGCCGTTCTATTCTGGTCAACACGGCGTGATTAAAACTTAGGCATAATCAATTCACACGGCGTGGTTTGGCAGACCAGTTCCGGTTCGTTGAACCTAAGTACACGGCGTGTAGTTTTAATTACACACCGTGTAATCTCGTGTTGTACAGACAGAAAGAGCGGCTCCTCTGGATGAGTTCCTCGTTTTTATTTTAATCAAAATTAAAATTAAAAGGTCATTTCTGTGATATGAATCGAGAAACGAAGGAGGAAGAATAGATCTCATTAATTCAGATTTATAGAACGATTTATTTCGAATTGAATCAAATATAAATGCGTAAATTATCAACAAAAATTAAATAACTATAATCAACGTTATAACCTCGCTCTGATACCATTTGAAGGTTCCGGGCGCAGCGGAAGCGCGTGGGTGGATGTGCCCACTTGGCTTTTTTTCATTAGCAATGATCAATTCGGGATCAATACGACGATAAACGCCAGTCTCCATGGATCGAATCACAGAAAAAGACAAAGAAGATGGTTTGTCCCAGAACCACAAACAAGGATCGTTACAGGTTGATTATAGTTAATTTAATTAATTATAAAGAAATACCTTTTGGGTGTTCTTTCTTTGTTGATGTTCTCGATCACGTTGTCGATGTGATCCGTCGTTGCATCGTAGAAGCCAAGTGTAGACTCCCTCTAGCGGTGATCCACACGTGTACCTTGTATCTCTGGACGTTGTCAAAGGATTCTTCGGGTGCTAGCGTGGAGAAGCCTTTGCTTGCGTTGTCCGCCTTAGATCGTCTTGATCCGATGGAAGAGGATCTCTCTCGGTCTTGAGAGCGTTCTTGGAGGAAGAGGTTCTTTCGGTCTTGAAAGAATTCTCCAGAGATGTTGTGCACAACCATTCTCTTGTATATGAAAAGAGTTGGGGTTGTGAGGATATTTATAATCGAGTTTGAGGTTGTAGAGTTATGACAATAAATAAATGCGTTACGCGTTTCATTTATTTCATTAACTCTTATTGAAAACCCCCATGTCGAATAATTAATTCCTTGACATGTGCTCACGCTGATTATAATAAATATCATTTAATAAAACGATATTATATCCTCAAAATCCCGACTGGAAAAACTACACGGCGTGTAATAATAAATACACGGCGTGTACTTGTTTTTTTATTGAAAACTACGCGGCGTGTACATTAAATGTACACGGCGTGTATATCTTGTTTTCATTTATTCATTTCCTTTCCAAAATAAAACTACACGGCGTGTACATTTAATAATACACGGTGTGTACTTGTTTTATTTTATTTTTCCTCCATCATTTAAAACAACTTAGGCTTACTTGAATAATTATTAAACCAAGTACGGGAATAATCTTTATTCAATTTGAGATACTTGGATACACTTAGTGTGTGACCCTCTAGGCCTCTTTCTCGTTGGCATTAGGCAGGCTTGCCTAAAGTCCAAGATTACTGTCTAGCAACGGGTCAAGGCACCCAAGAGAAAGAAGTTGACGCCGCATTGACGTATCACCTCATACGAACTCTTACTGTGTAATTTAATCCCTTTGTCTTGATATCTCATCAAGCAGGTTTCATGGCTGTGTCATAAACCTATATGCTTGATATTTCGTTCTTTGACTACCTGAAATAAACTCGTCGTTTACACCATGGCCATGGAATTTAATACGATAGTTCTATTTCAATCAAAGGGCCGAGATATCAACTTCCATAAATGGAAGGGACAAATCCTTCCTCGACTTATCCATTAACAACATGTCACTCGTGACGCACCAAACATACCTTACTTCCCGCCAACTGTCTGCGTGATGGTTTTCGTCAGTAAATCTAAGTGCGCGAGTCATGACATGAGTTAATGATAATCTTTCAGTCTAAGGACCATTACACACGCTCGTAGATAGCAATATCTGATGACACCAAGACATGCGAAATTACTACTGGCGGGTTTGTTCTCATAATCTTCCATCTTGGAGATTACCAAGTGCGAACTCCATGAGAGAGAGTCTCGTCTTGTTACGAGTACTCGCACATGATGGTCTGTATACTATGTGTCCTATCATAGTATGTCATCCAACCGTAGAACTTTATTTAAGAATATTGTTATAGCATTTCAAGGTTCTCATCATAGCGGGGATCTGCTATGACCTTATTAATGCAACAAATATTCCAGGACATTATTATATTATAGTCATGCAAAACAATGAAGAATATATAATAAGTGAACATTTATGTAATCAAAGTACAAAACAGTTTGTTCTGAGGACACCAACCCTTACGATTTCTAAACCAACATCTAGGTTGAAAGACAAATCTATTCCAATTTCATTTACTATTGAAAATAATTAAGAAGTTATAAAACTAAACTCCAATGATGAATTTTTTAAGAAGTTACATTCTTCAAGAAGAAATAATCCTCATAAACATTTAAAATTTATGAAACCATCTAAGGATTAAACAAGGTTTGGTTATTTATCTTTTGGAAGGACATATTTTAATGTAAATATTTTTTTTTTCTAAAAATAAAAACCTTCTATAATAAATGTAAAAGGTGAATTTAAATAATGAATCAATTATTTTGGAAAAAGGTTCAATATTATTGAAATTTTAGATAATTTATTTCTTGATAGATTATAGCCATTAAACTCCATAGTTTTGAAAAAAATATGAGTTCCTAATGTTTTTTCTAAAAATTATGGACTAAGGAAGGTTTGGTTATAAAATTATTAATTTCATTATACCATAATGGGATAAATACCATCAATTGAAACAATAAATAGAGGTATATATTTATATATTATTTTTTAAAGGAAATAGTAATTTTATATAGAAGAATAAATGATATTCCAAAGATTAGCTTTTAGTTTTTCTTTATACTATATATGATTAATTTATTATTTTGATAAACTGATATAGGAATGGGGAGGATATTTGTGATAGATTTTATAAAAAAATAAATATATTTAGAAATTTTTTTAAATAAAAATAAGTTTATTCTATATGTATTATAATGGTATTTCTAGAACGAAATTTTAATAACATTTTTTAGTGAAATCTTTCTATTTTACATTATATGTTTCTTTATGTTTTTTTAAATGTAATCTATAAGACAACGTTTTTTTAGGAAAATCAATATTTAATATTTTTTCCTAATTTGATGTCTTATTTTTGGTGAGAAGTAAAATTTTCCATCCATATCTTTAATTTACATAGGTAAAGATTATCAAGATTTTTGGTATAGACTAATGGACAACTACACTCCCCCTAGAAATATTTTTTATAAAGCCTTGTGGTTTTTGTTTCATATTTCACATTTGGATTTATCATGGAATCTTATAGAGATATAACATAAAGATATTTTTTTCATATAATGGTGTTTTATATCAATTGATATAATAAAAATGATTTTTTACAAAAGCGACTTATTCATTTTATAGGATGAGGGACTTTTAATTTACTGAGTAAGTAATTTTACAAATTCTAACCATTGATATTCTGATAGTTTTACATAATTAATTATTTTAACAAGTTTTATAGATAAGAAATTTATATTTATGATTCATGTATGATAGTTTATAATTGTAGTGGAGATGTCAGTGGAATCTATTGATTTTCTATTATAAGGAGAATCAATTTTTTCCCACAATCATCTAGATTCTTTCAAAATATTTTTCGAAGAGAGAGTGGTTGATAGTATTTCCTTGGTGAATGAGAATGTAAACAATATGAATCATTCATATTTAGAATCATGAATTACTTTTCAATGGCTCAAATGATTCTTAACAATGTGGATGGTAAATAGGGTTACTGTGAAGATTCAAGATTAACATGTTATGAATTTTTGTAATAGGAAGGTAAACATGAAAATTATAATATTTTTAGGAATAAATCAATTTAATTTTTATTAAATTCATAAATATGAAGATATTCCCATATTCAAGAATTTTGAATCAGATTTGGAACAAGACTTTAGAGAAAGTGGGTAAGAAAGATTTCATTTTTCTAGAGAGATTGAAGGAAACCCCATTGAATGATTATATTATAATAAGAATAAAGATAGTTCTTAATTTTATATAGAAGATTCTTTTTTAAAGTAAAAAATTATAAATCTTTGACTAATATAAATTTATGTAAATGTGCAACTAAAAAAGAGAAATTCATAGAGAAGACACCTAAGTGGATGATAATTGAGGAACTTCAGACTGAGTCTTCAAAATAGAAGAAAGAAGCTATTTCACAAAAACATGAATATAATGATAAGTGTTTATTAATGAAATAATAAGAATTAATGAATAACAATGTTGAGGAAGTATGAATAAATATTACTTAACATAAAATTAGAAAACATTTTTCTAGACTGGAAAAATTGGATCTTAATGTATTGAGAGAAGAGGAGGAGATCTAGAAGCAAGCTAAGATAAAAAAAGGAATTCTATCTTGTGTTAGAGTATTAAGGGTTAGTTTTACCACCATTAATGATAAGTTAATTTAGTTATGATGATCATAAAACATCAAATTAGAATATGGTATTCTAAAAATTCCAACATTAAAAGTGGAATCAAAATAAATTAAAGTTGATGTACAAACATCTTACAAATCCCTTCTACCACCACCTATTAAAGAGAGAGAGATAGAGAGAGAATTATTACCTGAATCACCTATTATAAAAGAATTTAGAGTGAGATGTTCTACTACACATGAATTCTTAGTTTCACCATTTGTAGAAAACATTTCATATTATAAATCATCAAAATTGAAAAGTTTATTAAAATGTAAATCCTATAAGATATGGTTAACATATGATGATATAAAGAAGATAAATAATCCTACTTTGGAATATGATCCTAAAATAGTAAGGTTCATTAGAGAGTTTGGAATCTATGAATGATAAACACCTAATGGATAAAGATCAGTGTGAGGATAGGTAGGAGGAAAAATTAGAATAAGTGAAGTTTAATAATATTATTAATATTAAGAATATCACTTTAGATAAGAAAGAACATTCATAATCGTTGTTGAAATATAAATATACTAGATCTAAAAATGATAAATTTATAAAGTAAGAGTCAAATGATGAAGTTAGTATAAAGATAGATCATTTTTAATATCATTCTCTTCAAATGATGAAAGATATGGATAATTTGTATATTGTAATGTCCATACATCTATAAATTATTACCAGTTTAATTATTTTTAAATACCTAAGTACATATGTTCAAGAATCATGATTATAGAAGATGATTATAAATCAGTAGGTGTATATTAAGACCAATTTTTTTGACATCAAATTTGAATGCCACCTTAACATCCAAAATAAGAGAAGAATAGTGAAATATAATAAGGAGTTTGACATAAAGATCTGATAACATTAAAATGAGACTGAAGATCTTAAGCATGAATAAAACGATCTCTAGAAGAAATATGATATCCATGATAAAAGGTTGGGGAAGCTTGAAGGGTGGATTTAAAAATATCAATAAAAATAATAAATTAATTTTTTTAAAAAAATTGAACTTTTGTTGAATGTGTAGAATCCCATGTTCTTTATCTTTCATACTTATTTTTACTACTTAAATATATAGTTTTTTTCTTTATTTAAACATCTATTTCCTTAATATGTATTTTTATTATAAAAAATGGGGATATTACAGAGTAATTTTCCTAAAAAACTTATTCCAAATCATTCTTTTTAAAATCACAACACACATTTCAATTTGGTAAAGTTAACTTGAGTTTTGTTTTAATTATATTTATATAGTTATAAATTTGGATTAAAATCCTTCAAACATTATAAATCAAAACATCTACATTATATAACATTTTGAAGAGTCACATAAACCATAATAAAGGAGTTCATATTAATGATTCATAGCATGTAATAAGTGAAAATTGTGCACGAAGTTCCCATAGAATATATTATGAGTTATTTATTCTCATCGTCTAAAAATAGGGACCAAGGACGCAAGGAAAAAAAATACCAATCATTTTTTGGATAAAATTTATTTGAGAGAAGTTTTCAACCTAAGTGTTTGAGTTCATTCGATTTTTGGTGAAGTACAATACCTCAAAATTTTACGATTTTTCTAATTCTCAATGTTTTCTAGTATTTATGTAGAAAATAATATATTATATCACATTAGAAGTGATTCTGGGGGTAAGATATTATGTCTTTTTATCTTTCAATGAAGGGGTTTATATTTCAAAACCAATATATTATTTGTGTACCTGCACCTGCAATCCATTTTTTTGAATTTCCTAAAAAGTCACTTTGAGGGTTAGTGAGAACCGCACATTCCAGATTTCCAAAACAAACACCCCAAATTCCAAAATTCAAAACACCCAACGCCAAACCAAATTCAAAATGATGTGAGACATCATCCAAATCAATAATCAAAAATGAAATAGAAATAGAACCTGCAACACCAATCACCTCGGGCCACCAGTCTGAGCCAAGAGTCGCCACCGTCCCAATGTCGTCGTCATCGACCACACACCGCACCAGAACGCTGGAGACTATCAAGTCGTCCCTACCGGCGAGAGCTTCCCCCGGAATCCAAACGCCACCAAAGAAACTCCAAACAGAACACCTCAAAGCCAAAAGAACCACCAGTAGAAGAATCTCATAGCCCTTACGATATCATTTCAAACAAAACAAAAAAATCCAAAAAACATCAGCAACACTATCACGGAAGGACGCATCCGAACGAAAACAAAACCAGCCATCGCGAACATAACAGCAGCAAGAAAATTAGCATCCCAGCACAGTGACAGATGCCGCCGGGCAGGAACACCATCACTGAAAACTTCTGAAGACGTCGAGGAGAAACCATGAACAGATCCAAAACATCATGAGTATAAACATCAATTGCGATCGAAACAAAAACCACCAGGATCGAAAAAATCCCCAGAAAACAGAAGGCCCAAAGCACACCCAGCAAAGAAGACAGAAACCCTAACCGAACAACTCGAAACGCGGTTCCAAGAAAACCGAAGATCTCTCAACCAACACATCCCAAAACCCCCAACGACATCCACTGCATCAGACCGAAATGGAGTCTAGTGCAGTAGATCTTGGAGCAAGAGTAGAGATTGAGAGGACCTAGGCCTCGATAGTGAGCCACGATCGCGGAAGAAAGGGTACCCGACTGGGATGGGTGGAAAGAGAGAAGATAAGGCCGAGATGATCAGAGGGAGCGGCCCTGGAGAAAAACCAGGTCCCCGAAGGAGAGAAGACCATCCGAGAAGGAGAATCGAAGGCAAAACCGGAACAAAGAAAAAGGCGGGGAACAGGCGAAGAAATAAGCCGCATCGATAGAAAGGAAAAACGAAAGCTGGAAGAGGATGCTCCATCGCCAGGGGGAAACCCTAGATGGAGGAGAGGTGCTGCGCGCTCGGGAGGGCTATCTGGGAGAGAAGGGGGCCATCATGTTTCAGAGATTTTATTTGTGGATGGTTATTGATCCTCATATAATTATGGATCAAAAGTGAATATTTTTTAGGATAGGAACTATAATATAATTTAATAAAAACTTGTTTAGGAGTTTTTTACTATTATTCATAAATATATCATATTATTTAATTCTATTTTTTTCTTTGCATTCTTCTTCCATTAACATTGTTTACATTATACAGTTCATAAATTCCAAAAAAATTTATGCGAAGAAGTTTTTTTTGTTACTATTATATTTGGGAATATATAACTTCCCAAATTCACATATTTTAAGTAGAGAAATTTTATTGGCTATAAAAAATATTAATTAACCCTCTTAAAAATATCTTACTGGAGAGACACTAACCAACCACCTGTGCTTGACAATACCTACTCTATCCTATTTTGGGATCCCTATGAATATATATCATTGAAACTAACTATACATCATGTCCTGATTCAGATCACGGGGTCATATAATTCCATCATATTACGTAAAAAACTTATGGATACTGTGTACTGATAATAAATTCAAAACTATGGGTATATCATCCCATGAAATCATAGTAATCCATACATGAGAAGTACATCCTGATAACCAATTCGTAATAGTGGGCATAATATATTGGTCCCAAAATTAAAAAATGTTAAATAACATCCTTTAGAAATTACATAATAGTTTGAATCACATCCCTACTCCATCAACCAAGAGTAAATAAAGTCTCTATACACAAGAACAAAAATAAAGGGAATCATGTCCTTAGTCCTAGGTCACATCATAAGAGAGGGAATAAAATCACACAATATCCATTTTCTTATGATAATCTCGTGTGATTTCATAGAAGTATCACTTAATAGGCATTACATCCCTCTTCTAAGGGTTATACGAACAATAACAACATAACATCCCATCCTTGTCATATCGAAAACCACACATGCTTTTAAATACATGTTCCATAGAGAATTTATTCACATAATAATGGGCATGTAATCTTGGTCATAATCATATGACACCATGGTAATAAGACCCCTCATCTTAAATAAAATAATAAAATTTCAAATTTCAACCCAACTATAACAATCATTAGAATAAAAGTATATTATCCCACATAAAAAACTAAAACACACAATTATGAAAATAATGGATCAATCTACAATATAATTGAAACGTACATTATGGTTGGAAATAATCCATTACACTACCAAACCAAGATAGGTTGGTTCAACTAATACTCAGCCTATTTGAAAGACCCAGATTAAGTTATAGCCTCTAGAACAATAAAAAATAGAGGCTAATGAACAATCACCTCAATCACTGAAAAAATAGATATAAAGGCAGTTGGAAAGTCATATAATCCACATAGTCCAATCCCCAATCAAAACCTTCCCAATAACATACCTCTCCTATGCCCATGGAGGATGAAGACACAAATAATGGTCCATTATGTTATAATACAACTCAATAATATCCACATTGGGTCATTGGTATGATGATAATCTTTCTTTAATACAAGCCTTTGATCCTCGATGGCCACAACATCATGGAATATAAATAATTGGGTCCATAATGGACCTAAACACTCTTACCCTACTCATATGGGTCAAGGAAAATTATATACTAGTTTAATTATAAGTTAATCAAAAAATGGGAACAAGACCACATATCACATATTGTATGAAATATTCATAAACCTTCAATAATTTTTAGGGATCAACTATCTCTATCTAATGGAAGCCTTCTCAATAGAAACTAGTGGTTGATTCAACTTAAAATAGCTTAAATCAATAAGTATAAAAAAAGATCATAAATTAAACATAATTGATACAATATTATAAAGAAATGTTAGAAATAAAAAATATTGTGTAGATGATTCATAGCATTAAAATAGGTGAATCATCAGAATCAAAGACACTGAAATCAAGCCACTAATTAAATATAATTGACACTTGGAAGAGGGATAATAATGAGATAAGGGGAGAGGGGACATGTATATGGTTCTAGAAAAAATAGGGAGTGGAGAAAATGTTATACAATTTAATTTTTATTTAAATTATTTTTAAAATAATACTGGAAACACATGCGGGTAACTTTTAGCCAGCCATCGGGTAACCTATATCCATCAGGTACATGGTCCGGGTTCACTAACCACCCAATGACACACCTGGAGAAACTCCCTCCCAAACCACCTTCACCAGGTACATGATACTAATCCACTGGGTACCCAGTGGCATCTTCCAATAGACAGATGTCCCAAGACCAAGACCACTCTTTTAAAAAAGACACCCAATCCCTCACTAACACCTTTAGTTTAAAAACAACAAAAAGTAAATGATGTATGATAAAAATTAGATCGAAATCAAACCTCATATATAGTTGAGGTTTTATAATTTTGTATATTTTTAGATCTAATTAGATTTTATTATAAGGTATGTAATAAACATCCTATGTTGTATACAAAGATATAATTTTGGAAATTCATTATTGAAATACCGTGTAGTCAAAAGCCAGGTATCATAGCCCTCGAGCGATGGATGGATGGAAGTCAAGACCAAGAAGAAGGGTAAGGCTGTGTCCACGGTTGTTTATGATCCCCTGAAAAAGAAAGAGGAAATCTGGGTGAAGAAATATTCTAATACGGGTGAATCATCGGGTATCACTTGGGCAGACCAAGTAAAAGCATAAGCATTGAAGGATCTTGATAATACTATACTGGATGAAATTAAAAAAATGGTCCTAGACATCTGTGATTCTGACTCTGAGCGATAGAAAGATCCATCTCACCTCATTCCCCCTCTAGGTAATGTTGTAATGAATGGTACTCGATGTTCAGTTGTGGTTGTTTTCATAAAAGCATTGCAGACTCAACTGGACTCTACCCAGATAGATGCTCAGATTACAAAGCATGATTCTTCTCAGCCACAGAGAATGGATAATGCAGGTTTCTCTCCTGCTTCCCTGCCTTGTTTACTTACTGCACATTCTATAGTAAGGGATCCTGTTTTAAGATTGGACTCACCCCCTTCTACTCTTCATACTATTGATAATTCAATAGTTGATCTTCAAAAAACAGTGAATAGTCCTCCTGATTCGGATAGAGCAGTAGGTGATAATATTTTTTCGGCTACTGATCCTCCACCTTTGAATAATTCAAATGACTTAGCAGATGGTAGCATGACCACACCCACTAAGATCAATTTAAAGGATAATACTTTTCTTGTTATTATATCTAGTGCAGCTAACACTTCTGATGTTTCTTTGAAGAGAAACTAGGTTCTGAAGTCTACCCCAACCTCTTCCTCTACACTTAGGAGATCCAAGAGGAATAAGGGCTCAAGTGGGTCAAAAAAAAGAAGGGGGGCTCTCACTCCAGATCTAGGTTTTAAATGGTTTTTATTTTTTGGAACTATCAGGGTTTAGGAAACCCTAAAACTCTCTATGTTCTTAAAAGAATGGTCTTGACTCATAAACCTTTACCTTTTGAAATTTTGGAACCTAAAACTAGATTCTCGATGAAGTTTAATCATTTTATTAAATCTGGTTATTCTTTTCTTGGATCTTTCTATACTAATAGTTCCTTTGACTCACTCTGGATTTTTTATCATAGCTCTGTGCAAAATATTAATGTTTATAAATTTTCCAACCAATTCTTCAGATGTGATTTTAATTTAGATAAACTGCATATCTATTGGACTTTTGTATATGAAAAGAACAATTATCAAGATCGTTGTCCCCTTTGTCAAGGCCCTTCAACTTTAGCCAACTCTATCCAGGATCCTTGGTTAGTCTTTGGTGACTTCAATTATATCCTTTCCCCTAGTGAAAAACTTGGTCCCTCCCACTATACTATTTCATCTATGGAATTCCGTGCTACCTTGGTGGATTTTAACCTGATTGAAATCAACCTTGAAGGTGCAAAATTCACCTGGTATAGACGACATTACAATAGGACTGTAGCTAGTAAGCTAGACAGAGCCTTCATGAATATTTCTTCCCTGGACTCTTGGGACTCTATCTCAAGCATCACTCTCCAAAAATTATGTTCGGACCACCACCTGATTCTTGTGAGCTGTTTCTCCCAAAATTGAAAACCAATCATTCCTTTCAAATTTAATAATGCTTGGTCTAATGATTCAGATTGCTCGATGCTTATTAAAAAATGCTGGGATTCCATGTCACATCACTCTGATGCCTTTTCTTGCATCACCAAGCTTAAAAATTTCAAGCAAAGCCTCAAGAGTTAGTGTAGTGCTAAATCCAATAAAATTGATAAGGACATAGCCACCCCTCAGGCTGAACTTAATCAAATTCAAAATTCTGCAACTCACACGAATTTTTCCATAGATCCCCAAAATGAATCAAACATCACCTCGAAACTCAACTCTCTTCTCATCTTTAAGGATAACATCCGTAAGCAAGTCTTTAAAGAAAAATTTCTTGTGTATGGGGATCGAAACACTAAATTCTATAATTCTCTTCAATGTATCAGAAAAGTGAATAGACCTCTTACTCTTATTAAATATAATGACACCCTCCTAGACTCTGAAATAGCTATTGCTGATCAGGTTGTTTCATATTTCAATAATATTTTCAATGGTCCAGATATCCATAAAGATCTTCTCCTTGAGATCATCCCTTCCCTTGTGACTGAAGAGGATAATATCCACCTTTTGGGTATTCCTATGGACCATGAAATTAAGGACATCGTCTTCTCCCTTAATCCGGATAGTGCTTCGGGTCCTGATGGCTTCAACAATGGTTTCTATCAGCAACATTGGGAAGTTATCCATGTTGATGTTTGTAAGATTGTTAAACACTTCTTTTCTACTGGTAATCTCCCTCATGGTCTTAATTCTCAATTTCTCACTCTTATTCCTAATGTTTCCAACGCTTCGGAAATTCACCTCTTTAGACCTATTGATCTCATCAATTATCTTTATAAAGTCATCACCAAACTCTTAGATTCTAGAATTTCAACCTTATTCCAAAAAATCATCTCTTGGAACTAATTTGGCTTCATCAAAGGTCGGTCCATTCAGGATTGCATTTTTCTTGCCTCAGAATTCACCAATACCCTTAACAAAGTCTCAAGAGGTGGGAATGTTTCCATTAAACTAGATGTCCAAAAAGCATTTGATACCATGGACTGGAAATTTATTTTCAAAGTACTTCATAAATTTGGTTTAAATGATATTTTTATAATCATTATCCACACTCTCTTAAACTCTACATCCCTTTCTATCCTTGTTAATGGCTTGCCCAAAGGTTATTTTAAATGTTCAAAAGGGGTGCACCAAGGAGACCCCATTTCTTCTGTTCTCTTTGCCATTGTAGAAGACTATCTTAGAAAACTCCTCTCTCATCTAGTTTCTCAAAATAAATTAAAACCCATACAAGCAGCTCGTGGTTTAAATGTTCCTACCCATATTTTATATGCTGATGACATTATTATATTTCTTAATGGGAGAAAAAAAATATCCTTCATCTTAAATCAGCCTTATCTCACTATGAGGATCTCTCTGGACAATCCATTATTTGGAATAAATCTTACATATACTTTGGGAAATCCTTCCCCTCCAATAGGAAAGCTAACATCATTGATAACCTAGGTATCAAGGAAGACACCCATCCTTTCACCTACTTAGGAGTACCCACATTCTGGGGTCGTCCCAAATCTATATACTTTACTTCTGTTGTTGACCCAGTTTTAAGCCGGTTATCCTCTTGGAAAGGAAAATCCCTCTCTATGGCTGGTAGAATCTTCCTTGTTAAATCTACTGTCATTTCTAAAATGGTTTAATCCCTCATGATTTATAAATAGACAGTCTCCCTTCTAAAATGAATTAATGTTTTTATCAAAAACTTTGTTTGGACAGGTAGCATACTTGAAAGAAAGATAGTCACCATCCGTTGGTCTACTTGTTGCAAGGCGATAGAAAATGGTGGGATGGGCATTAAGAACCTTAAACTTTTTAATGAAGCTCTCCAAGCCAAGTTTCCTTGGAACTTGATTAATCAGAATGATCATGCCCTTGAATTTCTCTGAAATAAATTCATAGTGAAATTAAAAAACAGAAATTTTGGATATGTCAATTCCTCAATATGGTCTTCCATCAAATATTCCTTCTCCAACATCATGGCCAATTCTAGTTGGTTAGTCAATGTGAACTATACTCTTAATTTTTGGACTGCTAATTGGATTGGAACACCTCTAATTTCTATGATTCCCTCTCAACCCCCTCCTAATAGCATTAACCTCACTATTCAGGAGGTGATGCACTCTCAAAATATTAACCCACCTAATTCCATTATAAATATTATTGATAATCAGTCCTTCTCTCTCTCGGATGACTGCATCATTTGGGAACCTATCCACAATGGAGTCTTGAATTCGAAAAGCTTTTACAATCACAATTTTTCTAACTCTGATCCTATTTTTAATTGGTTGAAATCATTTGAAAAACCTTGGATCAATCCTTCCCAATTAAACCTCATTTGGCGTAATGCTCATAATCGTATTCCTACAGAGGTTACCCTTCAATCTTTTGGTATTCAACTTTTCTCACAATGTCACATGTTCCATCAACACATGGAGGATACTAATCACCTTTTTTTATCCTATTCCACCACCTCTATGCTCTGGAATTATGTTACTGACCTATTTGACTACAGATGAATATTTTCAGATTCTATTCTTGACCAACTGAAATGTTGTGTGGAGCGCGACACATCGAAGAAAATAAAAAATCTCTTACTCTTTATGGTTATTGAACTCCTCCACGTTATCTGGTATGACAGGAATAATATTATTCACAACAAATGCTCTTCCAATCTTAATGCAGGTAGAACGAGAATTTTTGTATCCATCAAGGATGCAGCTTTGATCCAAAAGGCACATTGTGACAACTCTGTTGGTGACTTCATGATCCCACGATGACTCCACATTGATGGACTCTTCCCAAAACCACGTCATACTCTTGAAGTATTTTGGAAAGCTCCCATCCCTAGTTGGATCAAAATCTATGTTGATGGCACCACAAAAGGAAATCCAGGTCCAGCATGATATGGTGCTATTTTCAGAGACTACCTGGGAAATTTCCATGGATGCTTCTATGGAAGCTGTGGTAATGCCTCCTCTCTCGAAGCAAAAATTATGGCTGTTATCCAAGCCATTGACTATGTTAAAACTAAAGGCTAGAACGACATATGGATTGAGAGTGACTCTACCACCATTTTACAAGCCATTTGGACTGGGATGATCCATCTTTCCTGGAAGCTTACCTCCCAATGGATGAACTATCTGAATTTGCTTAAAGATATTAGACACATTGCCAGTCATACTTACCACAAAGAAAACACGGTGGCAGGAGGTCTTTCCAACAAAGGAATCAATCAACACACTTCTTATAATGATGACCTACTGATTGACCTCCATCCTCTATATGCTAGAGATTGTAATAAAATCCCTCATTTTAGACTTTTGTAACTCCTTTATTTTTAATAAATTATATCTTGGTCTTTTACCAAGGCATTACCTTTAAGAAAAACTTGGGAAACCGTAGAGTTTAGATACCATATGAATAGATCTGATTTTATCAATATGATGGATTTGGGTAAAGGGTTGTTCACTAAATATAAAAAAACATATTTGATATTATTGTTTTGAAATATTTCTAAATAGTTATTTTTTATAGGAACTGTAAATTATAATCCAAATTAGTGGAATAGGGTTATAGGATCTCTAATATATATGATTAATGGGATCATAATTTTAATAGGAGTGATGTAAGATCATAGACCTCGTAGAGATATGTGCATGCTTAAATTTTTTTTAAATATCTTTTATTTTTATAATGAATTATTTCATAGAAGTATGTGGGGAGTTGAGGGTGTTTTGAGGGTTCAGGAAATGAAAGGAAGGGAAACTGGTGTAACTTGTGCAATGTGCATTGTTAGCACATAGTTTAGTAAACAATGCAACCTTTCTATGAAAACCGTGCAACCATGGGCAGTGGCATATCGCATGGTTGGTGTACGGTTTTTAAACCAAACAGATCTCCCAAGGTAACTGTGTGACCCAACATCCCTTAGATAGTGGCTTGTGCACAATTTTCACACTATTTGGAAAACTGTTTGGGTAATCCGTGTCCCCCTCTAATAGTTGAAAACATAGAATTTTTTCATTATGGGATTTTAAAGCCTCACCCACTTTTCCACCCATTTCCTCCTCCATATAACCCTAGTGAAAAAATAAAATCCCTAAACCTTCTCAAGGGTGGTTCTCTCTCTATTAAAAGATGTTTTGTGCACCGTTGGTTTCAAATTGAAGATCCAGGTTAGTTTAATTCTCTTCTTACACCCCTTTTCTACATTAAGGATTGTATCTTGAATGGTCTTCTTCTAAATATCTAAAACTCTCATTTTTGTGGAATCTAGGTCAAAGAATCAAGGGATGTTTGAATCTAGATCTATGGCCTCGATTAGGAGAGCATTCCTCATTAGATTCGAGGTAGGTGGTGTATATGTCATTTCCCATAGTTTTTATTATGATTTTTGTATATAAGCTTATGATCTTACTTTACCTTGTTGATTTTTTAGCATTGTTAATGATTTTTGAAAAAATAGGTGTCAAAATGGTGAATAAAACCCCTCATGATCTCCGTCAGATGTGTGGAGTATGACTTGACTGATTTAGGGCCACTCGTGGGGTGTACCAACCTTTCCAAATATAGTGAATGAAAATATTAAGTGAGAAATTGATTTGGGATTTAGTAGAGACTAAAATGAACATGTTAACCGATTCATGTGATTATTAATAAGGGAATACTTGTACTTTTATCTAGATTTGGAAAATGACCGAGGGATTTGTTATCTAGACATAAAAATGGGTTAAATGGAATTTAATGTGAATGTGCCAAATGGTTTGTGAGTTATATTTATAATTTATAAGGGGTAAATACATGGCAAATGATTAATAAGTTAAGTGAGTTAACATGTGTTGATTTTTGAATATGTTAAATGGGTTATGAATGGGAATTGATGAATTTCTAAATGAGTTAGTCATGAGAAATGGGAAATAAGATAAATGGAAATGTAATGTAAATGGAATGTGTTAATGGGTTGTGGCATAATATTGATTCCCATGATGATTTTTGTGAGCAATAATGGTAATTTGTGTTGGTTTGTGATTTGGTATATGTGGTAAACAGATGAACAAGAATGTTCACATGGTTTGGTTATGGGATAAAGGATTAAGGCTCCTCCCATGGGTTGGGTTGGACTAATGCTCGAACCCCACCCTAGAAAGCATGGGTTAGGGAGTCCGACAGATGTTGTATTCCCCTAATAGTTTTATTAGATGAGAATACTTTTGATGCCAAAATTGGAGGCGAGAAAAATATCCTGAAAGCATTAAGGCCTACCTCACGAAGACAGACCGTGATGCTTCTGGAGCCCTGCAGCCGGTGCTCAAGAGCTCCTACACGAGCCCTTGTGAAGTGAGGAGGCGGGACCACTCCGCAAAGCCCTCTGACATTTGCAAACCCTCGCAAAGTGAGGAGGCGGGACCACCCCATGAAGACCTCTGACGTTCACAAGCCCTAGCGAAGTGAGGAGGTGGGACCGACCCATGAAGCCCTCTGATGTTCACAAGCCCTTGCAAAGCGAGGAGGTGGGACCGCACCGTGATGCCCTCTGACGTTCGTGAGCCGTTGTAAAGCGAGGAGGCGAGACCGATCTGAGACACCCTATGACGTTCACGAGCCCTCACGAAGCCAGGATGCAGTACTGCTCTGCGACGACAGGTGACATTTGAGACCCTCCGCGGAGCTCACTGCGCGCTGAGCGAGCGCTGCTTTGCGGCACCTCATGCCTATAAATACAGGGCTCCCCTCGAGCCCGATGGATGAAATTTATGACCTTTCCTCTTCCTAGCCCCTGAATCGTGATGCACCTTGGCTCTGCAAACCATAATCTTCTCAAGGTACTTTCCGCTCCGCGAAGTACCTTCCCCTTGGTGTTAATTGAGCCCCTCTTCCGAGAGGGATGCCTTTCTCGAAGCCCCCCAGTCTTCACTAAGGAAGGAGATCCTCAAGGGGACTCAGGTCTTTGTGGAGAACTTACGCTTCGTGGAGCACCCCCTATGCACATGTAACCCAAGTGCCATGACTGGGTCACTGTGCATCGCGAATTACATGGATTCCCAAGGCCCTTCTTTGCGAGGAATTGCATCACGAATGTCTTTACACTTCACAGAACACCCCCCATGCGCGTGTAACCAAAGTGAAAAGGCCGGGTCACTGTGCATCGTAAAGAACATTACTTCCCCATGCTATGCTTTGTAAGGAACCCTTGCTTCACGAATGCCTTTCCACTTCACGAAGCTCCTCCCATATGCACCTATGACCTATGCCTAGCCTAGGGAACTTCAATTATCATAGCACAACCATTTGCGAAGTCCCTCCATTGCATTAAGCACCATAGATTCATAAGGCTTATACCTATGGCCCCTCTTTCTCTGCAAATCCTTTTCCTGTATGGCCCTTTAGGTTTGCACGAAGCAACTTCAAAGTCCCTTGGATGATACTGACCGTTGCGTTGCTTTTCCTCATGCTTCTTCGCATAGGAACACTAAATACTATTGCTTCTTCGCATAGCCATGATAATGTGGACCCCCAATGGTTCACTCCATAACACCCCCTAACCATGGCGTTGCCTATCCCCTCTCTACACCAAGGTGTAGAGGGTACCGGTTATGTAAGTCCTAGGGGTGCAGAGAAAACCCACCTTGTCCGAGCTGCAGGATGTTAAAATTCCAAGCACCATCATCTTCTGCACATGACGTTAAACATTGACCTCTCCCCATGCCTTGCACATGGGGTGCCCCCACCTTGGACATTCTGCACGCCCACTATTCTCCACGGGAGTGAGATCATTCCTCACAAGGAATGGCATCCTCTTTATCAGAGCAGCATATATCTATGGGGAAAGGGCAACAACCCTGGTGTAAGCCCCTAGCTTTCTTGTAGGAGTCAGAATCCCTACTCCCCCTTTCTTCTTCGGTCTTAAGGACTAGGGGGGAATGGACACCAGAACCCTCATTTCTTCGGTACCAAATCCCTCTCCCACCAGGCTTTTTCACCATCGGGCCTCCATCATGGAGTTAGTCCCAACCTCTTTAGGATGCTAACCATGCATAATCCCTTGTTTCCTCTTTGGTCTGCGATCACGTGCAAGGCCGACATTACCTCTCACGGACGCACCTTTCGCGACATGATCGTCAGGTCTCTGCTACCTCTTGTTTCTCACATAGAGCATAACTCACGGGGGCTTAGAGTAAGCACCAACCACAAAATCCTCCTTGGGCAGCCTAGAGTGTAAGCCCCACCCCATAACCTGACCTATGTGGTCTTTGATCCTTGCTAAGGCAGGGTACATAGGAAGCCTCCACGATGTTCAAGCCCTCCACCCATTGGACCCCAAGTCCTCCTTCACGTCAGTTCACCGACGCCAACCTAAACTGCATGGTCATTGATCATTACCAAGGTAGGGTACGTAGGAAGCCTCCATGAGGTTCAATCCCACCACCATCCATTAGTCCCGACCATCTTTACGTCAGTGCACCAATCCCCCATAACTTGAACTACGTGGTCTTTGATCCTTTCTAATGTAGGGTACGTAAGAAGCCTCCATGAGGTTCAATCCCACCACCTATTGGACCCCAGGTCCTCCATCACATTGGTTCACCAACACCTTGGGTAGCCTAGAGTGTAAGACCCATGCCATCCTGAACTACATGGTCTTAGATCTTTGCAAAGGCAGGGTACGTAGGAAGCCTCCATGAGGTTCAAGCCCACCACCCATTGGTCGTTCTGACCCCATTCACATCGGTTCACCAAAAACTTGGGCCACCTCAGAGCGTAACCCCCAAATGCCCCCTATAACCCGAACTACGAGGTCTTTGATTCTTTCCAAGGCAGGGTACATAGGAAGCCTCCTTGAGGTTCGAGCACACCATCCACCTAGACCCCAGGTTCTTATTCACATCAATCCACCAACTCCTGCCCCATACCGGAACTACGTGGACTTTTATCCTTGCCAAGGCAGGGTACGTAGGAAGCCTCCCTGAGGTCCAAGCCCAACAACTGATGGTCCAGAACACTTCACGTCGGTCCACCCCCATCTTGCATGACGTTAAATTGTATTCCACTTTTTGTTACCCTTTCAGTGGCAAGCCGTTG
The DNA here is from genome assembly GCA_963277665.1 of Viscum album. Taxonomy (NCBI): domain Eukaryota; kingdom Viridiplantae; phylum Streptophyta; class Magnoliopsida; order Santalales; family Viscaceae; genus Viscum; species Viscum album. The sequence goes on along the minus strand of OY728122.1, from coordinate 2,088,350,583 downwards.
TCACTCCTTTTAGCGGTAAACCACTGTCAGCCTCATTCAGCGGTAAGCCATTGTCTCCCATTTCAGCGGTAAGCTGTTGGAACTCCAACCAGTGGTAAGCCATTTTCAAGATGAACTATGTTCACAAAACTATGCGGACTTTGATTCCCTAACATGGGGATACGTAGGAAGTCTCTTTGAGGCTCAAGCCCAACTTAACCGTCACCCTTGCGATGGTCCCATTTCATTCCCCATCCACTTCATTCATTCACCCATCATCCATCCTAATTCTTATCCAGACCACCACATCCTGGTGGCCTCATGACACTTAATTCCCCATTCCACTCAATAGTAAACGGGTGGTCAACCACGTGTCAGCCCCAACATCAGTATTCCCTCTGGGGGTTTCACTCATCTGATCCACTCTAATCAGGGTTCGGATCAGTCCGATCCGTCTCTGTTGGAGGTTAAACTTTCAGCATGACCTATGTTAAACATGGGAAGCTGAGGAAAACCTCTGATAAATTCCCATGGAATATGATTCCTCGCGTTCAATGTGGGATGCCTCAGGCTTCCGGGCCCTTGAAAAGCCCTATAATAAGGGAAAGAAGACAGATGCGCCTGTGTCACAGCACCCAGACACGCCAATGATTCCCAACATGACTACTACCCTGACTGAAGGTTGCTACCCTGACTGGACCCCTTGGAATGTCCTGACAGAAGAAGTGTAATTAACTGGTGTCCATGAAGATATGGCACTAGGAAGAGTTTCACAAACAATGTCTTAAATCTATAAGGGAGACCCATACTGGGTGATGAGTTCCGAAGAGGAATTCAAGGAAGGAAGAACCGATATCCCATTATCCCATTTAGATCAAGGGGAAAACATCCCTGAAAAAGTGACAGATGTTGTCAGCCTTTGGAAAGCGGGAACGTGGGGCCACAGCTACGCGTCCTTTGCAGACGGATGCGTGCTCCCCAGCAAAAGCATCAGAAACAGAAATGGTGAACCCAACGCGAAGTTCTTATCCTCAAAATGAAGATTAATAGCGCTCGAGGCATCAATGGATTGACGTGTCACCAGATCCAGTTATCCGGTGTTGGGTCCCACCAAGCAAATAGCAGTCCTGGTGTGAAACTCACCAGAAGATGGGGTAGTAGAATGTTGGATATCCCATTCTACGACATTATCAGCGTGGATCCCTCTTACCAGTCATGGAAGACGGAATGTCACTGGGGAATTGGCCGTCAATTCCTTTTTCTTTCATCACTGATGAGTTAATATCCATGCTCTCAGGAATCAAGTTTCTACTCCAGGGACGCGATTATTGCCTACCCATTGACGCAGGGGTAGGGGCAGCACCCTTGCGTCCATCCCATGTGGCTTCACCTCTTCCACGAAGGCCTCTACATCTACGACCATGGGGTTCCCATGCCCCATATCCCCATCCGAGGTTATCCAATGGATGGTGATCAAAGAAATCGTGTGCCGTTATGAGGAGGAGGGGGTCATCCTTATGTAGGATATGGACTTCCTGGACTTGGTGGAATCTGCGCCTCACCGTCAATGCTACCCCCAAGGGCCGCGTCGGGAGCCATTGCTCCCCACCCTGATATACAACCGTTTTGGGAGCCTTTCACTAGAGAGCTTTGACGACTCCCTGCATTACACTGACGAGGTAGGTGACATCCGACCCATCCCGATCAGAGTCCCATTCCAGGGGCACCTAGTGAGGGCTCCCACCCGGCCACATCAGCGCCGCTACCCGGTCTTGCTAGATGAGGAGCAGGTAAGCTACGTACATGCACCACTGGCCCTGGTTTGTCTGACCGAATGCCAGCATCGGGTGCAAGATGAGGAGGATGCCCGCCAAGGGGAGTCAACGTCGACAACTACTATGGCCCGAGCCACCGCCGATGCATATCATCAATTCCATGCATACAATGAGCATGGGAACTTATACGCCCGACCAGGATCGAGGCCCCAACCACCCCATGGGTAGGATGGGTTGTCTCTCTTGGTTGTCGGCATAAGCAGTGGTCGCCACGATCTAACCCGCAGTGATTCCACCCAGTACGGAGGTCCTCCTCGTACCACTACCATGGAGAGAACGAGCCTTCCTCGCATCAAGGCTCATCATGGAGGTCTGCCCAATGCCACCCTCAATCTGAATGAGGGTTTTCCCCATGATGGTGATACTCGGTAGATAAGCCTCTCCCGTGCCCATTACACTGGGTATGGAGTCATTTCTCCTGCCCCCAACCTCCGGTGTAGGGACATTGCACGTCCGATCTCTCCTCAATATGGGGATCCTCCCTGCGTCCTCTTAGTAGCTGGTGAAAGTCTTCCTCACCTCATCAACCAGAGGGGTGAAGGCCAACCTCACTCCACCCACACCTAGCACGGAGGTCCTACCCATGTTCAGTTAGATCGGCACAAGGACCCTCCTCATACTGAGGTCACTAGGGAGAAAAAGCATGGAGGTCCTCCCAATGCTTCTGATAATTCTAGAAGAGGTCTTTCTCGCTCTAGAAATACCCTTGGAGGTCCTACCAATGTCCCCTTTAACATTTGTCCTGGTGCTCCTCGCACCCCAGCTTTCTCGGGTGGAAACCCTCTCCGCCCCAGCACCAGTGCAGCTGAAGGAAATAGTGTCCGAAATATTCCCTATCCCGAAGAGCCATCCAGGGGTAGGAGGGAGGGCCATCGCTACCATAAGAAGGATTCAGGGAAGGTCTGAACAGAGATCAAACCAGTCCGCTTCTCAGACTCTGAGGTGGAGTACGACTCAACGCGGGAACCCTCCTCTCGCACATCCGAGTCAAGGGACGGGGCTGGGATAAGGTGCATCATCCTGGTGCTCCCGGAATGTGAGGTCCATAGGATTAATGCCTCCCTCCATAGGTATAACCAGGAGGATGGAAATATGGTGACCCTGTAGGTTACAGTTGTGCAATCACCACCATCGTCACCGGAAGCGCTCTCTACCTCAACAAGAGATCACTGAGAGCTATTCTGGGGACCAATGGCAGGCGAGCAGCATCGCTGCCTATCACCAGTAGCCCTAGACCCTGAGACAGGAACCGCGACTGTCAGCCCATCTTATCGTGATGTAGTGGCCAGGTCGTTACACTCTTCCGGGGACAACCTGAGATTCGACAGCCAGTCATCCCGTTCTCCATACTCTCCACCGGCCTGCTTGCCGTTCCAGCGGTCTGCCTCAGTACTGCTGCCAGTTCCTCAACCACCCCCAGTTGATGAATGGGGTAATCAAGGGATAAACCATGAATCTGAGTTGAGGAGCTTATGGAACATCCTCACAGCGTACCACTTCCCCGAGAAGTTCTGTCCCGTGGTAGCACCAAATTTCTGCATACCAGAATCCCTCACCATGGAGGAAGTTGAGTGTTTCCGCCACACCCTATGGGTGATGCATTTTAGTCTTATTAATCAGTGATTTTTTTACCCCATGAGCCAAAAAAATTTCAAATACATCAACAAACAATGTCTTCTGGTCGATTTGGCCGCACTCCCTGTGGCCCAGCGCCTCGAGTCATCAGGTCGTCGTAAGGCCCTCCAACCAAAATTCATTAAATGTATCAATGTACTCCACAAAATTATCAATGAGTCTACCCACACATACAAATATGTTTCTAGGGGAAGTATGGTTCCCTCCACTTCAGTCCTATCCGGCGGTAGCCCGACTCTCTAGGCGATATCGATTACATTCCCCCAGGAAGGGTCACGGTCAACATGGTGAACATAGTGGAAGAGGAGGAAGAGATGGAGATTATCGATGGAGACTTACCCCCCGAGGGTGTTACACCACTATTTAACCCATTAGGAAGGATTACTCATCAGCAGAAGAACCTACTAGGTCTCCCTGCACCCACCGAGGTATTGGTACTCAGCAGGAATTCTGGTGAGGGAAAAGAGCACGTCGGAGCTACCAAGCACTCCAACCTGTCTGCCTCAGTGTAGAAGACAGTGGAGGACCCTGAGAAGGCCACGTTGGGCCAAGAAATTGCCGAGCATAATAATTTGGTCGATTAACTCCTGGATGAACACACTGTAGAGCGACGACCCGACTATGAAAATCCTAGGCTAGTAGAGCTGGGGCAAGAATGACTTCCCCAAGGTGAGATGCCCAACCCTGATCATGCTTCCCCCACGGATAGGGTTGAGGCCAGAACTCATGGAAAGAGGGCGCGGTATGTCTCGCCAAACCCTCTGGAACGGTGCATCAATCCAAGGAACCCATCTCGAGTTCCCCCAGCCGCCCTGAGGGTCATGCCGCCAGTCGTCCCACGAGCCGCTGAGCTGCCTCACTGCGTTGAAGAACCCGCCAACACACTCATGGTTAGGGATCCCAATAAAGATAGGGAACCCTTACCAGATGATCCTATGATGACACTCATAGCCCACCTTGAGGCATTGGAAACACGGCAGGTGGAAATCCCACATGATGGTAATCCATACCCGGCATGGGTGGATGATATGTTGATGCCTTCAGGTTTCGAGAATCCCACCTTCTCCCCATTTAATGGGATGGGGGACCCACTGCAGCACCTGACCCACTTCAAATCAAGGTGTGGGCCCATGTTAGGGACTCCAGCATAGTAGGAGGCTGCCAAGCTTCGCTATTTTGTTCAGACATTGGAGGGGCCAACATTCTTCTGGTACAACCAGGTCCTCGTCGGATCCATAACTAGCTAGGAGGACCTTCACAGGAAATTATTCTACCAGTTAAGCTCCACCGCACGAAAAAGAAGCATCGCAGACCTCTTCAAGTGCAAACAAAGGCCTGATGAGCATGTCGCAGACTTCATCACCCGGTGGAACGAGCTTAAAAATTCCCTTGGCATGCCACTGACTTAGGAGAAATTGCTAACGATGTATGTAGGAAATATCAAGATGGAGCTTGTTCCCTCTCTAATACCCCAGAACTACCCTAGAGGATTTCAAGACTTCTCTGATAAGGCCCAGCGCCTAGAAGAAGCCCTGCAACACGCCAGCCAGGCACGCCCGTTGCCTCTTGTAATCCTCGTGAGAAGGGATTTCAGAGTCGAGCCCACCACAGTGGCCCAAATATAGGCTCCCAGACAGCTGGAGTTATTACCAGTGGAGTTGGCTCCGCAACCTCATAGAGGCCCGCCACCACTGGCACAGCCTCCGGCCCAATAGAGGCTTCCTTAGAATTAGCAGGTGCCCCAATTAAATGCGCTTCCACTGCCTAGGTGGGACAACCGTGCCCTGCCTCCTTGACATGCCCCTCTAGATCCTCGTCAAGGCCAGGCCCCAAGGTCCCCATTCCCAAACAGAAGAAATCGGACCTACTCGTTCAACAAGAATCAGGTTCCCGACTATTTCAGAAGTGCCTTGGAATAAGGGATCATGCGTTTTCCTAAGTGCAGAAGGCCAGAGGAGGCGAACCTCACTGATCGTCCCAACTAATGCCCCTATCATCAAATATTGGGGCACACCCTCAAGCAGTGCTATGTTTTCAAAGACTGGATTCAAGACCAGGTCAATCAAAACATAGTCTGATTGGGCCCAGCTCCCGCATAAGTGGCCTGCGTCGTCGTAAGTCCAGATAGAAGTAGCAACAGTGAAGGTGTGTGGAAGCAGCTTTTTAACCGTGATTACCAGAAGTATGATGAATGGATGGCTCAAAAAATTGTTTCTCATGCCCATGGTATCATTCGTGCATGCCTGAATCAGCCAGATCCTTCAGAAGCTATAGCTGCTACTTCTGGATCGTCATATCAGCCAACCTCTTCCCAGAAGAGCAAGCATCAATGGTGAAAGGGAAATCAACGTGCCCCACTAATGCCATCATCATCCCACACTCTTGGAAAATTCATTCCTCCTTATATGGGGATTCCTCCCAGAATCCGCCCAGTAGTGGATGAATCTTCAAGTGATAGTCAAGGGTATTCTTCGGTTAATACCATGGAGTTGGTAAATCCTTATATGACTCCTGACGAGGGGGAGCGCCAGACGAACCTCCCCAACATCCCCAGCTGACGCCAATGTCGGTAGAGCCACGGCCTTATGGGTCATTGAGGTACATCAGTTAGAACCTCTAGCCAGGTCATGAACACCACTAAGACCAGACAGCAGGCTCAGTGCAGGGCTCTGCATGTGAAACCTTTTCATCTGGTGTCATCGGACCCGCCTCCACCACCGTTTGTGCTACTGGATCATGTAGAGCTACCTCAACCATGCCGCGAATAGCCTCGCCCCTCTACAAGCTGATCTCAGTTGTCTGGTCCTCATCCAGCAGCTACTCTGCGGGCTTCGACTAGTGAACAACGGGACATGCCCAACACCAGTCAGCCGCTGGCCCATCCGGAAGGTCCTGTTATGCCTCCTATCACAGAGCGACCTCCTTCAAGTAGAAGTTTGCACCTGGTGCGAAAATATGATGTTCTCAAGAAACTTGCTAGTGTCCCAGTGAGGCTTTCCATCCTTGAGGCCCTTCTCCTGTCATCAGATATGCGTGAGGCCCTCGCTGAGGCTTTGAGAAGCCCCTCCAGTTTGAGATGGAGGTAGCAGCTACATAAGCCTTTCATACGGAAGCAGTTGAGAATGCCGAATGTCAGGCCATCATTTCATTCTCTGGATAAGATGAATACTCTACCATACAGGGGCACATCCACCTGTTGTACATTACCGGCTAGTTTTGTAATGCCCCGACCCCAGTTACCCAGAGTCGGTGCATTATTACTGTAAGAACCCATTTTTTGCTGATAAAGACTTTAGAATATTTTTGATAATATTCCAGAGCAGTGCACTCAGACGGCGTGCGATTCCGAGCCCCGGAGTGGTCGGAATTAAATTTTCAGTGCGTTCACACTGGAAACGCTAAATAAATGGGATAAATCCTAAACGAAGTCCCGGATCGGAGATCCGAGTGTACAGATGGGTCCGGAATAGGGTGTTTACCCTAGTAATGACATAAAACTTGTCGGCGTGGGACGTTTGGACCCCTCGCCCACTTCTGGAATGTTAAACGGATAAATTAATTAATCAATTTATTCGTTTAATGGTTAAACTCGAGTATCTCTTAAACGGTGAATCGGATTGGAAACCCGAGAGCACTGTTGAGTTCAGAGCATTCTGTTTACCTTAGGAGGGGTATAAGTTTCGCGGGCGTGGACCGTTTGTGAAAAATGGCTCCAGGGACATTTTCGTAATTTGCCAGCTTCGAGCGCTAGGTTTAATAACTCTTGAACGGGGTCTCGGATTAAAATTCCAAGACCACCGTTGTGCTCGGGAGGTGGTTTTTACCCTAGGGGAAGTTTAATTTTGACCTCGCCAAAGGTTTCAGATGTGGGGAAAATTATGGGTTTAATTAATTAAAATTCTTTTTAATTTATTTAAACCCTCATCCCCTACCCCTCTCCCTTGTCCACTCCCTAGCGCAGGCAGCCCCTCATATCCCTCTCCTCCTCCTCCTCCGGCAAGGCAACTCCGGCAAGGCGACGACACGGCGGCGGATCGCCCGTAAAGCTTCGGGCAACGCCCCAGCAGGTAGGAGGTTTTCTTTTGTTGCGTTTTTACTCCCGAACCTCCTTTGAATCCAAATTTTACTGTCTAATTGCTGTTGGATTTTCGAACGAGCCCCATGATGGCGTAGTATAGTTTTTCCTCTTTCCATTGCTTGTTTCGGTTTGTAAAACTGAGTTCCGAGGACCCCGCAAACATCCGCCGAAGTTTTCGGGTTTGGAGGTGTTTCCGGCGGCGGCAGGGGCTTCGGCTGGCGGTGGCGGCTTCCTCAGGCGGGTGGCGCGGATCGGGCTCTTCGGCCTCAGGCGGTAGCTCCGACGGTGCGGCCGGCTTCATATGGGCGACGCGGCGGCAGGCCAGGGTGCCGTGCCGGCGGGCTTCGGTCGGGCGGCGCCGGCGTAGCGCGAAGAGGGACGGGGGCCGCAGGGTGCGCGACCCCGCGTGCGGCGACCGCGAACCGCGCGACGCGGGTCGCTGTGGAAAAAGGGCGGAACGGCCGTCAAGGCCGGTCAGTGGTGGTGATCCGTGGCCACCTGGCCGCGACGGCTTGAACCGGACCCGCGGCCGGGCCGCGGGCCGGCTGTGGGCGGACCGGCCGGACCGGGCCGGTCCGGCCCAAGGGAGTGCCCCTTTGAATTTCTGACGCCCGTAGCTTTCTCTACGGGCGTCCGTTTTGCGCGCCGTTAGCAGAAGTGCGGACCTTGCGTTGTGGGGAATGTTTAGAGCTAGTTTCAGGAATTTTTAATTCTTGAAACGAGGGGCCGTGGAGGCGCGATGTGTCCTTAAGTGGACGAGCGTATTCCCCGAGATTCTTGTTTTGGACGGCGCGGACGCATTCGATGTCCATTTTAAGCGCCGTCAGTGGGGTTGGGACCCTAGCATCGAGGCGGAGATTTACAAGGTGGTTTTAGGTGTTGAGGCCGAATTCGAGGCGCGGGCCCCACGACCCGTCTTTTGAGCTGCGTGCAGCTTTTAGCGACTTTTTCCCCAGTCGTCCGTTCGGGGCGTGCAAGCAGTCGATGTTGGGTGTTTTTCCGAGGGCATCGCATTGGCGCAGTCTACCCACTATAATTCCGCACGATGGTGCGGGGCCCATGAGGGCCGTTTGGGCGTCGGCGGTGATTTTCCATCTTTATCACCGGGCGACCGTTTTGGACAAATGAATAGTCCATATTGTGTGTTTTTTTTGAGAGGATCGCAATGGTGTGATGTGCCCGACTGTTTTTGGGGCCGAGGCTCGGGATCACGGGACGCCGTTCGGGCGTGAGGTGGTGTTGGTGACTTTTTCATCGGATATCCTTTGGAGGCGAGTAAGTAGTCGATCTCGTGTGTTTTTTTTCTTGAGGATTACAACGGTGCGATCCGTTTGGTTGTGTGGAGCCTCTTGCGCAATCTTGTTAAAAGTGGAAGCATGGAAGATGCTACAGTGGTGGTTCGCCCTAACTTGTTTGTAGTGAACCCTTGGCGTGTGATCGCGCACTCTTGGGAGAGTGATGTAAATGGTTCACGAGTTGTGGTTGGCCGTGCCTGGGCCTTTGAGGTGGAGTTGTTACGTCACGCCTTCGCGTTGACGTTGGGTGCCGCGTGCACGAAATCCCTTGGGCTGGGGACGTGTTATACTCCGGGAGTATACGGGAGTGCTTGGAGGTATGTGTGGTTTGTACCTGAGACTGTTTGTGCGCTTGGTTGGGGTTTGACTTGGGGCCACACGTCATGTGGGCCCCATGAGCGTACCGTGTTCTGCTTTGCGTACTTTGACCTCTCGCGACGTAGAGGGTCCCTCTATGTGGTTGTTTGACCAGCAGAGTGGAGTTTTTCTCCTGGCTCTGTGCTCGTTTGTTTGACCAGCAGGGTTGAGTGGTCTCCCCCTAGTTTTGTTCTCGATGGATTGGCCGGTAGCGGTGCTGGTGACACCCAGTGATGGAACAGGCGCTGAAACCCCTTTGGGTGAGTTGTGCTGGAGTTGGGTGGTCATGTGATACCCACTCCGTGTTCGGTTGGCCAGTGTTGTACCCTCCAGTGGGGATGGCCAGGGCATTTCTGAGTTTTACCCTCCAGTGGGGCTGGGCAGTGGGTTACTCATCGACTTCTTCGAGTTTACCCTCCAGCAGGGCTGGGCAGTGGGTTGCTCACTGACTTCTAGAGTTTACCCTCCAGTAGGGCTGGGAAGTGGGTTGATCACTTACTTCTAGGGTTTACCCTCCAGCAGGGCTGGACAGTGGGTTGCTCACTGACTTCTAGGGTTTACCCTTCAGCTGGGCTGGGCAGTGGGTTGCTCACTGACTTATAGGGTTTACTCTCCAACAGAGACTGGGCAGTGGGTCACCTGATGCTCTTAGGGTCTACCCTCTAGCAGAGATTGGGCAGTGGGTCACCTGACGCTATTAGGGTCTACCCTCCAGCAGGGTCTAGGTAGTGGGTCACCCGACGACCTCTTAGGGTCTACCCTCCAGCAGGGCTGGGTAGTGGGTCACCTGTCATCTAGTTCCAGGTCTACCCTCCAGTACAGCTAGGCAGTGGGTCTCCTGTCGACTTATTCCAGGTCTACCCTCCAGCGGGGCTGGGCAGTGGGTCGCCTGATGATATGTTAAGGTCTACCCTCCAGCAGGGCTGGGCAGTGGGTCGCCCGATGATGTGTTATGCTTTACCCTCCAGCAGGGCTGGGCAGTGGGTCACTCGATATCTGGTTATGAATTACCCTCTAGCAGGGCTGGGCAGTGGGACACCTGTTGGCATTCCAGGCTCAGTCCTTCTACTAGGCTAGCCCGTGGCTTTCCTCCGTGATTACCGGAGTGGGACCCTTGGTTATACGGGTCAGTGTTGTGATGAGCTTTGACTTTGAGTAGACCTCTCGACTGCAGGGCAGTGACGAGGTGTGGGTTGACTTTCCTAGAACTTTCAAGTACGAGGGGAACTTTCCCCACCGAGACGTGTTCTTGTGACGCGATCTAAAACCGTGCAGGCGAGTCAGTGCCACCCAAAGAGGATAGTGTTGAAGTGCGGTGATTGAGCCCCTTGGCTTATGGTTCGGGGTAGACGTGCGGGATGCTGTGCATCGATGATGGTGTTACTTCTGGGACTGTTGGAGATTCATTTTCTTGGGCTGAGCTACGGGACAGAGATCCCCTTACGACGTTGTTTGGGCTTCTCGATTGAGTATAAGGATATGTATATACCTTGTTCGAGTACCCACTTCTTGGGTTTGGATACTCTCCTTCCAGGAGAGGCAAAGACGCGTGGGGTATGCCACGTGCTTTCTGTGTCTAGATTCTCATGGTTGGACGAGTCTACTCTCCTACTATAGGTAGCGAAGACTCGACGGGAAGTTCATCTTCTCACCGTTTCTAGCTCCTTGTGTCTGGACGAGTCTACCTTCTCTCCTCTTGTTGGGTTGAGCTGGACTCTTTACTGCACTCTCGGTTGTACTTCTCTACTTTTCTCTATTTTCTCTACTGCTCACCCTTCGGTACCTCCTTTATTCCTCCCTCGAGCCTTCGGGGTATCCTACTGAGTATTTTTATACTCACCCCTGTTTGGGCTTTGCCCGCACTTGGTGTGCCCTTGCAGACGACGAACAGGTGGAGCGTGACTTCAGAGGAGCGTAGGAGCTTGGGAGCTTGGACCGCGTGCGGTGGTCGTGTCCGGGTTCCAGGTGGCAGACCCGTCAGCTGTTTCTTTCAGTTTACCTATTGCTGGGTTGTGACACTTTTTGGTTGGGCGCGTGTTTTGCCCCTTTTTCTTTTCAGTTTGTACTTTGTACTTGTAGAGGTCGATGCACTCTGTGGTTTATATATAGCAGTTGTTCTTTTTACTCTGCTTGTTCTTTCTTTTTTACTCTGCACTTTTTCATTGAGTGTGCTGCGTGTGGGTGTGTACAGGTACTTAGGAAAATGCCTCCCTGAGTTGTTGTGCCTTCGGCGCTGGTCGCCAACCCCTAGCCTATGGAGGTGGGCTTGGGGTAGTTGCGGCTCGAGCTCGGGTAGGGTCGGGTCGTGACAAAGTGGTATCAGAGGTGGTTCGTTCCTTGGGACGTTGTGCAGACGTCCCTAAAAGAGGAATTGGTTGGGATTTAGGGCAACAGTGTTAATGTGTCTCGAGAGCGGCTCTCAGGCTAGGGAGTCCAGTGATGGTGCAGCGGCCGATGTATCCATTCACCAGGACCTTGATAACCCGCTTGTCGACTCGGCATGCTGAGACCCTTGTTGCAGGGAAAATTTGTTTGTGCATCACATAGGACTGAGTCTTGACTGTCCTTCTTGAGTCAGCTCCCCACCGTTGTTATTGTTGGTATATACATATATGCTCATCTGACCGCAACACTCCTTGATAATATTCAGGATGTCTCCACGAAGACAGCCAGCCAGGATACCAGCTTTGGTTCGTGACGACGACCCTTTGAGCTACGAGGCCACAGTCCAGGACCCATCATGCGAGCCCTTTCTCCGGGTGGGCCGGTAGCAGCACCCCCACCTGTTGAGCAGCAGATAGTTTCAGAAGAGCAGGCTGAGCATGAGCGCAGGTTGAACGCGCTCTGTGAGTTCCAGCGGCAGAGACCGCTGAGGTTCAGTGGTGAGCCAGACCCTCAGGCAACATAGGTTTGGTTTGAGACAGTGGTTCGCCTTTTCAGGATTGTGCAGACGCCGACAGATCAGAGAGTGGCTTTGGCAGAAAACCTTTTTCATAGAGCATCTCGGCATTGGTGGAGTCTGGTGACTCAGTTTCTTGACGAGTCGTCGCTTTCATGGGACGACTTCCAGTCGTTGTTTCGAGAGGATTTTTTTCCCTCCTGCTTACGCTCCGTTCGGATTCAAGAGCTCCTGTAGTTTCAGTAGGGAGGGATGACGGTGGCCGAGTACACGACTAGTTTTGCAGACCGTGCATGCTTTTACCCGGACTTGGTCCGTGACGACAACCTCCGAGCGCGGAAGTTTGAGAAGGGTCTCCGCCGAGAGATTTGTGCTGTCATAGTACCTTTGGGCGTTTCCACATATGTCGGGGTGCTAGAGCATGCGCTGGTGATAGAGGGCTTCCTGTCATGTTTTGCAGTTGGTAGTGGCAGTGGGCACGGACAGAGCCCGGACGTCTTCCATAGCTAGCAGGGCACCGGAGGACAGGACCTCGATGCAGGTGGCCTTCCCACTGCCGGTTTTGGAGACGTGGTCGTATACCACTATGGCGAAAAGGCGCAGGGCCTTAGCCAAGGATTCCCTTCCGTGAGTGGATCCTGGGCCGTGGTCGTACACCACAGTGGCGCAGGAGGGAACGAGGGCAGCCCAGAGAGCGCCGGTGCTATTCTTGTGATGGGTGAGGTCACTTGGCACGAGACTGCCTGACCCGAGTTGCGGAGAGCTTCGGGCAGGCAGCAGGTGCACCACCACGACAGGGGCAACACCGTGATTGGAGTAGTACCCAGATGGGTGGTGCTAGAGGAGGAGCGGGAGGAGTGGGTAGTGGGGGACGACGTTACGAGGTCATCCCATCACCAATAGGTGGTCCACGTTAGGCTCCGGGAGCTGACAGTTGGGACCGCGGACAGCCGTGAGCTTTGGATGTCTACGATTCTGCAGAGCATGGGATGGTGAGAGGTACCCCTTGAGACTCTTCTACTTCTTGCAGTAGAATTGTTAGACTCTGCCTGTGAAATGATTTCCTCCTTGCTCCTTGCTTGAGGTGTTACCAGGGTGACGCGGGGCATCGGTGTAACCCTGTGTCGGTAAGGTAAAAGGGTGTAGGACCTTTTCCTCTTTAGTCGATGGCATCGACTACATCACTCCCCCAGCGTGTAAGAGAGTCTTGGTTGAGAGACATTGACTGTGAAATCTTGTATGACCAGATATCCCTGGGTGTTTCACCATATGAATATTCTGAAGGAGGTAATCACCGGGCCTTGTTTCAGGTGCGGGCGGTGATTCTAGTCGTGGAGTGCGATGTAGAGGTTTGACCGGGGAGGTGAGCTACCCCCGAGGGCCTTCGGGCCGTGTGAGACCGTGCAAAGGGATGGCGAGTTACCCTACCGCCTTTCCCTAATCCCAAAGTCTGGATTGGGTGCACGACATCGAAAAGGGCCGACCTCGCGTGAACGGATCACTCCTTTGGCCTGTGTGTGGTGACGCAGAGCTGTGCGTGGGTTCTTCTGGGTACGGGAAAGCTAGGTGTAGGCTTATTACCCTATGTTGCTCCCTAGTTTTGCTTTTCAGGGACGAAAAGATTGAAGGAGAGAATGATGTAAGAACTTGGTTTTTTCTAATAAAGACTTTGGAATATTTTTGATAATATTCCAGAGCAGTGCACTCAGACGGCGTGCGATTCTGAGCCCCGGAGTGGCCAGAATTAAATTTTTAGTGCGTTCACAGTGGAAATGCTAAATAAATGGGATAAATCCTAAACAGAGTCCCGGATCGGATATCTGAGTGTACGGATGGGTCCGGAATTGGGTGTTTACCCTAGGAATGACATAAAAATTTTCAGTGCGGGACGTTTGGACCCCTCGCCCGCTTCTGAAATGTTAAACGGATAAATTAATTAATCAATTTATTCATTTAATGGTTAAACTCGAGTATCTCTTAAACGGTGGCTCGAATTGGAAAACCGAGGGAAACGTTGAGTTCAGAGCGTGCCGTTTACCCTAAGAGGGGAATAAGTTTCGCAGGCACGGGCTGTTTGTGAAAAATGGCTCCAGGGGCGTTTTCGTAATTTGCGGGCTTCGAGCGCTAGGTTTAATAACTCTTGAACGGGGTCTCAGATTAAAATTCCGAGACCACCTTTGTGCTCGGGAGGTGGTGTTTACCCTAGGGGAAGTTTAATTTTTACCTCGCCAAAGGTTTCGGATGCGGGGAAAATTATGGGTTTAATTAATTAAAATTCTTTTTAATTTATTTAAACCCTCATCCCCTTCCCCTCTCCCTTGTCCACTCCCTGGCGCAGGCTGCCCCTCCTCTCCCTCTTCTCATCCTCCTCTAGCGAGGCAACTCCGGCAAGGTGACGGCGCAGCGGCGGATCACCCGTAAAGCTTCGGGCAACGCCCCAGCAGGTAGGAGGTTTTCTTTTGTTGCGTTTTTACTCCCAAACCTCCTTTGAATCCAAATTTTACTGTCGAATTGCTGTTGGATTTTTGAATGAACCCCATGATGGCGTATTATAGTTTTTCCTCTTTCCATCGCTTGTTTCGGTTCATAAAACCGAGTTCCGAGGACCCTGCAAACATCCGCCGAATTTTGCGGGTTTGGAGGTGTTTCCGGCGGCGGCAGGGGCTTCGGCTGGCGGTGGCGGCTTCCTCAGGCGGGTGGCGTGGCTCGGGCTCGTCGGCCTCAGGTGGTGGCTCCAACGGCGCGGGCGGCTTCAGTCGGGTGACGCGGTGGCAGGCCGGGGCGCCGTGGCGGCGGGCTTCGGTCGGGCGGCGCCGGCGTAGCGTGAAGTGGGACGGGGGCCGCGGGGTGCGCGACCCCGCGTGCGGCGACCGCGACCCGCGCGACGCGGGTCGCTGTGGAAAAAGGGCAGACCAGCCGTCAAGGCCGGTCGGTGGTGGTTGGCCGCAGCCACCTGGCCGCGGCGGCTTGAACCAGACCCGCGGCCGGGCCGCGGGCCGGCTGTGGGCGGACCGGGCCGGTCCGGCCCAAGGGAGTGCCCCTTTGAATTTCTGACACCCGTAGCTTTCGTTACGGGCGTCCGTTTTGCGCGCCATCAGCGAAAGTGCAGACCTTGCGTCGTGGGGAATGTTTAGAGCTAGTTTCGGGAATTTTTAATTCTTGAAATGAGGGGCCGTAGAGGCGTGACGTTTCCTTAAGTGGACGAGCGTATTCCCCGAGATTCTTGTTTTGGACGGCGTAGATGCATCCGACATCCATTTTAAGCGTTGTCAGTGGCGTTGGGACCCTGGCATCAAGGCAGAGGTTTATAGGGTGGTTTTAGGCGTTGAGCCCGAAGTCGAGGTGCAGGCCCCATGACCCGTCTTTTGAGCTGCGTGCAGCTTTTAGCGACTTTTTCCTCGGTCGTCCGTTCGGGGCGTGCGAGCAGTCGATGTTGGGTGTTTTTTCGAGGGCATCGCGTTGGCGCAGTCTGTCCACTATAATTCTGCACGATTGTGCGGGGCCCACGAGGGCCGTTTGGCCGTCGGCGGTGATTTTCCATCTTTATCACCGGGTGACCTTTTTGGACAAATGAATAGTCCATCTTGTGTGTTTTTTTGAGAGGATCGCAATGGTACGATGCGCCTGACTATTTTCAGTGCTGAGGCTCAGGATCACGGGATTCCGTTCGGGCGTGAGGCGGTGTTGGTGACTTTTCCGTCGGATATCCGTTGGAGGCGAGTAAGTAGTCGATCTCGTGTGTTTTTTTTTCGTGAGGATTACAACGGTGCGATCCATTTGGTTGTGCGGATCCTCTTGCACGATCTTGTTAAAAGTGGAAGCATGGAAGATTCTCCAGTGGTGGTTCGCCCTACCTTGTTTGTAGTGGACCCTTGGCATGTGATCGCTCACTCTTGGGAGAGTGATGTAAACGGTTCACGAGTTGTGGTTTGCCGTGCCTGGGCCTTTGAGGTGGAGTTGTTACGTCACGCCTTCGCATTGACGTTGGGTGCCGCGTGCACAAAAGTCCTTGGGCTAGGGACGTGTTATACTCCGGGAGTATGCGAGAGCGCTTGGAGGTACGTGTGGTCTGTACCTGAGACTGTGCGCTTGGTTGGGGTTTGAATTGGGGCCACACGTCGTGTGTGACACATGAGCGTGCCGTGTTCTGCTTTGTATACTTTGACCTCTCGCGACGTAGAGGGTCCCTCTATGTGGTTGTTTGACCAGCGGGGTGGAGTTTTTCTCCTGGATCTATGCTCGTTTGTTTGACCAGCAGGGTTGAGTGGTCTCCCCTTGGTAAAATATCCATTATATCCAGAATTATATTCATTATGTAGATATCATATATATCATAAATATCCAGTATATAAATTCATTTATAATATTACATAACATTTAGAGGTAAGAAATGAAATGCACCGTTCATGGAGACGGTAAGCCGTACATACGCATGAACACTACTTTCATTTCTATTTCGTATTTAATGGAATAAAATCATAATGATATAAAGGTATATTATAATTATAGTATAATATCATATATAATATCATTTACTCCATCCTTTATAGGTCCCACATATGGCATTAACGATTCAAATCACTTTGAGGGGGCGGTAGTCCGCACTTCATAAAATGAAATTATCGCGTTTACCCATAATGGAAATCATAAAGGTATGCTATAAATGAAAAATACAGAAGCATAAGGAAAAAATAAACATAATATATATCATATATAAATATAGTGACATCTTAATGGCCACCATGAGAGGTGTTAAAATAAGATTGAACAATCATCGTTTCGTGAGGCAGTAATTCACCACCCACAGAAACATTATGTTATTTAACCATTAGATGAAGGTATGTGTAAGTTTAAATCAAATAATTATCATAAAAACATATTAGTATATTGAAGATAATGGTGTTGTTACAAAATAAGGGAATAAAAATAGTTTAAGGGGTTGGAGAAGCAAAATAAATCAAAAGAACATAAGAGAAGACATTACCTTAAAATCGGGTAACTCTTTTTAATTTGAGCCAAAGGATTCCTTGAGAAGACTTATGCCCAAAGTGAGGCCTCTAGAAGTAATATAGGGAAGTTGAGAGAGTATTTAGGCAGAGTTTGGCTGATCCAGATGGCTTTGATGGTGTGAATAAGGTGGTAGAGGTGGGGGTCTTTTATAAGAGGAGAGGAGGGGCACTCTTGGAATGTCAAGAAATGTTACATTATTATATAATGAGTTTCGGATTTTAAAGGTCCCAAAATTATATATTTCAAGTATAAGGTGATAAGGGTTCTAAATATACTCATCCAATAGGTTTTTGGCAAGTGTAAGTCTTATATTTTACATTATCTTTTCATTTTATTTAAATCGTTAATTAATGAGGTAATCACTGCATCATCATTGTGTCATAAATAAATTTATTTATTTAATTCCTAAAAATTATAAAAAAAATACCATGATGTAGGAAATATTTTTATCTTTCCAATGAATATTTATAGTCGAAATTTTAACTTATATAACCCCATGTAATAATTGTTTTAGTAAAATAACACATGTTTGTGACAATTTTATTTTTACTTTAAATAAAAAGTTATTAATGTCATTTTCTTACCCAAGTGGCTCCATAGGGTCCCCAAGTTGACCCATGGATTTTCTTGGTTGTCCATGACTCATCCAATAAGGGTGGGACAAGTGTAAAGGTAATTTCATATTATTATAACATTATATTTACCTTAAATTATACTAATTACCTTTAATCGTGATTAATAAAACTTAAAAGTTACTATTCACCAAAAATTATTTTAATCTCATTGAACCAAATTTTACTTACTAATGACAACCATGTATGTCGGATTTTTGAAATTCAATTCACAGAAGTGGTAATGTTTCATTTAAATGAAAATTTAGTTTTTTAACTACCACTTAGTGGTTTCACTATTCATCAAAAATTGAAGTTACTCAGAACAATATCAAAAATTCACCCTAAGCTATAATTGATATTCCAAATTCAAAAATTATGGCTATTTTAAAAAATTTAAAACAAATAAGTTGCATTAGTTAATTTTATAATTAATTCCCATTGTCAAAACAAATAACGTGTTTTTAAGAAACAATATCAATCAAAAGATTAACACTTGTTTATGTCTAATTTCAAAGTGAAATTAATTCTAATGGCCAATATTGGATAAAATGGTAAAATTATATTCTAATTATACTTTAAAACCACTCAATAGTATACTTTATTACTATAAATTATTTCTATTAAAAAAGTTGTTTTTAAGTATTTTTCATTATTCATCAAAAATTGGAAGTTCTCGGAAAAATACCAAAAATTCAACATAGGATAATTTCAATATTATGAATCCAAAAATTAAGTCCATTCTGAAATATAAAATTTATATAATTTCAAAAAGTGGGTATTACTATTCATAACTGCTACTTTAATTGGTCACGGTGTGTTAGAACTCGAGGTTGCGTACAACACACACTGCTCTATTATTCAAAGAAAAGCGTACCATGGAAGCTTGAGGTGTTACATTCTACCCTCCTTCAATAAATTGCATCCTCACAATTTTAAATTGTTCATCGAAAATAAAAGGTGGAAAATAGAAAATACATTTGTGGAAAACCCATATCGGAAATAGGGTTAATAAAATTTAGTCTTAATAAGAGGGAAATGGAAATGAGAAAGTCACCACCAAATTAGGGTTTCGAACATGAGAAAATTGGTGGCAATTATAGATAAATAATTAGAGGAAAAATGTAAATATTTATAGGGATTGATTGATGTCATCAATCACAAACAAGTGTAAAATTGAGGGCCTCAAAGCCATCAATCTATGATGAAAATATCATTAGTTAAACAAAACATAAGGTATTAGGATAACACATTTTTTTAATATCCATTCCCTAAAGTTTAAGAATTAATTTATTCATATAATAAGATAGAGGTATATATATATATATATACTTGAAAAGTAGAGTTTCGACCCTCAACTAATTTCTAGCACAAACCCATCTTTCACTGAAAAAGATAATAGAACTCAAAAATATTATATTTATCCTAATCGTACAAGGTTCTAAATATTAACACATACCATTTAGATTAGGAAAACTATTTTGTAATAACTAGGTACTTTTTTTAGGCTAGTGGTAGGTAATAAAGGCCTGTCACACTATGGTTGTGGGTTCGATTCTAGTAGCTTTGTCCGACGCGACGGGTTATCCCCCGACCTGCAGGTTGTCCTTTTCCTAAAAATATAGTATTATAATATTCCAAAAATAATCTTCAGAAATGTTTTAACCTTAAACAATACTATCCAAAGTTCAACTTAATCGATTCCAACCTTTATAGTTTTCCAAAATACCTCTGTCCAGACTTTCTCTAAAAGGTATCTAAATTCCAAAATCAATTGTAACATCAGATTCCACAAACAAAGTAAAGTTTCTCTTATTATCACATACTAAAAATATAATTACCTTCATCATATTAAAACCTTAATTAGAACAACAAGTACTGTAGTACAATCCTTATATATATATCACATTATTCTTATAACCAGAATATAATCCTTGAGTCCAAAAGCACCAATACATTATTATTCCACTTCAACTATAGTAACAGTATAAGATTGGCCTTGATCCCTTGGCCTTTTCTGAGGTAAGTTTCCCTGACGCTTAGGACATTAATTTTCATAATGCCCCAGTTCCCTAAAATGTTAGTATTCAACATTGATAGCCTCTTTCTTTCCCTTACAATCATGAGCCTGGTGACCTTTTTCTCCACATTTATAACAAAATCCCATTCCTTTTAGGCAAGTATCGGGGTGATTCTTCCCATAATTATCGTATAATGTAAAATCCTTCTTTCCCCTTTTCCCTTTATCTGTCTCTTGTTCCACCATTCTCTTCTTCTCTTGCATTACTTTATTGTCATAAGATTTATAGAATTCATTTTCTATCTTGATAGCACACGAGGCTATATCTTTATATATTGAGAAAGATTGTGAGACTAAGAATCGACAGAGAAATGGTTTTAACCCATCAAAGAAACGATAAATATTACTTCTTGGTTTATGTATATAATCTGCATCATACCTCGCTAACCTTGTAAAGTTAGCCTCATACTTTGCGACATTCTCATCCTCCTTTTGTCTCAGACTCAAAAATTGCCTTTCCATATCTGATCGATGGTCACGAGGAAAGTATTTTTCTAAGAAAATCTCTTTGAACTCCCTCCATTCCATATTTGATACTTCATCATCTTCCTTTGTGTTTTGAATCAATGACCACCATTGATCAGCATCTCCAGTGAGGTGGTAAACTGCCATGATAACCTTTTCTCTTTTACTACTCCCCATGGCATAGAATTTTTTCTCTAAGGAATTTATCCATTGCTTAGCTACTAAGGGATTTGTACTCTGATTGAATGTTTGTGGTTGTTGCCTCATGAAGCAATCTAACATTGATCCTCCACGTTGCGGATCAGGGTGCTCCATAGGAGTAAGGTTATTATTCATAAACTGAGTGAGTTATCCCAGTATGATGATAAGTTGATTAGCACCAGTTGTATCACCAGCTCCACTATAATTATCTTGAGCAGGAGGGCAATCCCTACATGGAGTGCGTGCATTGATACAGTTTCCATTCCTTCCACTAGGCTCCATTTATAAACAATGTCATAAACTAGATCAGTTTATGAATCAAAATATATGATTCCATACTTGTAAAACACTAAACATAAATTGAACTATTTATGGATATAATCCATAATAATAAAAAGATGTTTTCTTTGAGTAAGTATATACGCATAAACCCTTCATAATGGTTTGTAAAGAAAATGAGAATTATTCTAAGCATATCCCCCGGGAGTGTCGTAACCAAGAATGCAGCAAGGCCTGTTGTCGTGAACCAGTTCCCGTTCGAGTCTAGCTCAAAGCGATGTTTTTGGGTTTTACCCCTAGGTACATCTGTGCTAGAGTCGCCTCTACCTTCTTCTATCTAGACAGGGATGTATTTCTCAGAAAACTCACAAAATCTCTATAATACCAAAATTCTAGGAAGTTCTTCTATACTAATCCTCAAAGTCTATCTTAGGGCTATGTTCTCTAATAAGAGTTTATCTAAATATAGCTTCCAAGGTTAGTCCTAAAATGCCTATGATACCAACTGTAATGCCCCGACCCCAGTTACCTAGAGTCGGTGCATTATTACGTATCATTGGCATGATCACAAAAGATCAAGTCTCAAAAGACCGATTAGTTTAGTAGCCTTGGAAACAATAGATACATTCATAAATGTTACATTACATCATAAATTGAAAAACTACAATAACATAGTCTCCATAGTCCACACTCATATCCCCTTCAGACTATCCCTGCAGGTCAGTCATAAAATATTTATTTACATCCTGGGAAAAATAAAACATATAAATGGGTGAGCTCAGATGCTCAGTAAGGATAACAATATAGTGGAAACTTTCATAAATAAACATAAACATTTAATGAAATGTATAACTAAAAAAATCCTTTTAAACTTGAACTTCAGTATAATATGGAAAAAATAAAATGAAATAATTCCATTTACTTATTCACATGGATATTCTACTAGTCGAATAATCACATGCAATATCAATAACCACTTTCATAATGATGGAATGCATAATGCCAGACTATCATAACCACATAGTCAAGGCCTTGTGCCAAGACTACAAATAAGATTTTCTCAAGGCCTTGTGCCAAGACACTAGTTTTTCTTATGAGACCTACCAATGCATCGAGGAGCTATAGCGGGCTCCACCCATCACATACTAAGTCCAATGCATTCCTTATATGAAAATGTTTAAACATATCATAAACCATAACATAATCGTATCACATAAAACATGCATAATAGAAACATAACATTTCCACATTTCAATCACAAGATATAAATATAACACATTGATAAGATAAAACCATTTTCAATACAAAAATAAAAGAAAAGTAAAACTTGGTATTTATTTTTCATTTTAAAAAAAGTTATGGCTTATAGAGGAAGCTGAAACTCAAATAATGATCACAGCGGCGGAGAAGTCGTTGTCGCCGCATACGTACGACAAAAAAACATTTCTTTTTGTCATTTAGTAAAATGATTCATATAAAAAGATACCTTTTGAATAAATGTAAAAGTCAAAGGGGTTTATACACAGTATAAAAGAAATTTGTGTATAAAACAAAATATGCCTCAATGAAAGAAGATTGAGACGAAGTCCCTTACCTCGTGTCTGACTTGACTCGATCATTATTTAATCTCCTGAATAATAAAATAGAGTTAATCTATACTTTCTTAAGAACCTTTTTCAAGTTCATTATTAATTTTATATCACTTATTACCATGTTATGAACATTATGTAATTATTTAAGTTAATAACGGTCTTTTTGTCGATCATTGGTACTTGAGTCAAAAATAAACTTCTTATAATTACAAGTTGTTCACGTGGTAAAATATCCATTATATCCAGAATTATATTAATGATGTAGATATAATATATATCATACATATCCAGTATATACATTCATTTATAATATTACATAACATTTAGAGGTAAGAAATGAAATGCACCGTTCATGGAGACGGTAAGCCGTACGTACGCATGAACGCTACTTTCATTTATATTTCGTATTTAATGGAATGAAATCATAATGATATAAAGTTATATTATAATTACAGTATAATATCATATATAATATCATTTACTCCATCCTTTATATGTCCCACATATGGCATTAATGATTCAAATCACTTTGAGGGGGCGGTAGTCCGCACTTCCTAAAATGAAATTATCGCGTTTACCCATAATGGAAATCATAAAGGTATGCCATTAATGGAAAAAACAGAAGAATAAGGAAAAAATAAAAATAATATATATCATATATAAATATAGTGACATCTTAATGGCCACCATGAGAGGTGTTAAAAGAAGATTGAACAATCATCGTTTCGTGAGGCAGTAATTCCCCACCCACAGAAACAGTATGTTCTTTAACCATTAGACGAAGGTGTGTGTAAGTGTAAATCAAATAATTCTCATGAAAACATCATAGTATATTTAATATACTGGTGTTTTTACAAAATAAAGGAATAAAAATAGTTTAAGGGGTTGGAGAAGCAAAATAAAACAAAAGAACATAAGAGAAGACATTACCTTAAAATCGGGTAACTCTTTTTGATTTGAGCCAAATGCTTCCTTGAGAAGACTTATGCCCAAAGTGAGGCTTCTAGGTGTAATAGAGGGAAGTTTAAAGAGTATATGGGTAGAGGTTGGCCGAGCTAAATGGATTTTATGGTGTGAATAAGGTGGTAGATTTGGGGGCCTTTTATAATAGGAGAGGAGGGGCACTCTTGGAATGTCATAAAATGTTACTTTATTATATAATGAGTTTCAGATTTTAAAGGCCCCAAAATTATATATTTCTAGGATAAGGTGATAAGGGTTAGAAATATACTCATCCAATAGGTTTTTGAAAAGTGTAAGTCTTAGATTTTACATTATCTTTTCATTTTATTTAAATCGTTAATTAATGAGGTAATCACTGCATCATCATGGTGTCATAAATAAATTTATTTATTTAATGCCTAAATTTTTTAAAAAAATTACCATGATGTAGTAAATATTTTTATCTTTACAATTAATATTTATAGTCTAAATTTTAACTTATATAACCCCATGTAATAATTGTTTTAGTAAAACAACACATGTTTGTGAAAATTTAATTTTTACTTTAAATAAAAAGTTATTAATGTCATTTTCTTACCCAAGTGGCTCCATGGGGTCCCCAAGTTGACCCATGGATTTTATTGGTCAGACATGACTCATCCAATAAGGGTAGGAAAAGTGTAAAGGTAATTTCTTATTATTTTAACATTATATTTACCTTAAATTACACTAATTACCTTTAATCGTGATTAATAAAACTTAAAAGTTACTATTAACCAATAATTATTTTCATCTCATTGAACCACATTTTACTTACTAATAAAAACCATTTATGTCAGATTTTTGAAATTCAATTCACAGAAGTGGTAAGGTTTCATTTAAAAGAAAAATTAGTTTTTTAACTACCACTTAGTGGTTTCACTATTCATCAAAAATTGAAGTTTCTCAGAACAATACCAAAAATTCACCCTAAGATGTAATTGATATTCCAAATTCAAAAATGATGTCTATTTTACAAAATTTCAAACATATAAGTTGCATTAATTAATTTTATAATTAATTTCCGTTGTCAAAACAAATAGCGTGTTCTTAAGAAACAATATCAATCAAAAGATTGACAATTGTTTATGTCCAATTTCAAAGTGAAATTAATTCTAATGACCACCATTGGATAAAATGGTAAAATTATATTCTAATTATAGTTTAAAACCACTCAATAGTATAATTTATAACTATAAATTATTTTGATTAAAAAAGTTGTTTTTAAGTATTTTTCATTATTCATCGAAAATTGGAAGTTCTCGGAAAAATAAAAAAAATTCAACATAGGCTAATTTTGATATTCCGAATCCAAAAATGAATTCCATTATAAAATATAAAATTTATATAATTTCAAAAAGTGGGTAATACTATTCATAACAAATACTTTGATTGGTCGTAGTGTGTTAGAACACGAGGTTGTGTACAACACACACTGCTCAATTATTCAAAGAAAAGCGTACCATGGAAGCTTGAGGTGTTATAAGTTTAATAGCATGGAGGTTCGACACTGTCTTGTCGACACCGGCTCCAGGATTAACCTTATCTCAACACGGACACTATGGAAGCTAGGGTTTTCCAAGGATGACTTGACTTCCTCTGATATATGAATTCAGGGATATGACAGGACGAAGTAGACCCTGGTCGGTAAGATATATTTGAAGACCCAGTTGAGTGGCCTAGTAGCCAGCACCGAGTTTATGGTTTCCTCCTAGGACACCGCTTACAATGAATTTATGGCCATTCCATGGCTCCACCTTCACGTAGCGATTCCCTCGTCATATCACCAGTGCCTCAAATACTCCCTTAATGGTCGAGTAGGCGTACTCCAAGGCGACACGTCTCCTTTTGCCTCTGGTGAGGCCCGCTACCTAGATGCCGACTATTACAAGAGAAAATTCAAGCAGATTGAGGCCAATGAGGTCAAACTCATCATGGTTGCAACTAACCCCTGGGTAGGTCTGGATGACACGTACGTCTTCCCGATCCATCGATTGGAGGCCATGACCCCCCGACATGGGGCAATGTTTTCTTATCTCTGGTAAAAGGGAGAAAAATATTCGCAAGTCCAAGTGACGATGGAAAATCACCTCTTACTCCTACACAAATCAGGCCCAGTTGATCCTGGAGCCACCAACCCTCGTAAGGTATTGGGATGTCCTCCCCAGGGCAACAATAGTACATCATACTTGCATGTTTCACCAGGCTGGAATCAACCGGCTCAAGCCGCCTCACCACTATTGATTTGATATCATCAAGCGTGGCCCCTTGGGCCGAAGACCAGATGAGATCAGCTTGAAATCTTTCATTGCTATGGTATCAACAACATGTAAATCCCCCAATATGATTTCCAATACCACCCAGGCTGGCACCTGCCTCTCACAGGAGGCTGTCGACCCAGAGGAAGCTCCTCCCACTGGAGATCCCTCCTCTGTAAGCAAAGAGGATTTGTAGGACACCCCCTCCTTTGAAGAGGTCATCTCTGCCATGGTTGATGAACTGATATAGGTGAACCTTGTTAGTGAGGTAGATCTAAGGCCCACATTGATCAGTGCTGCCATGACCCCCAAGGAGCAATAGTGGTACGTGGACTTTCTTAAATAGCACCGTGATGAGTTTTCCTGGAGTTATGACGAGATGCCTGGACAAGATCCTCAGGTAGCCATCTACCACCTCAGTCTTCTGGAAAATCATCACGGGTTCAAGTAGCCTCCTAGAAAGATGCACCCTTCTCATGGTGCCATGGTTGAGTCCAAAGTTGACAAGCTCTTCAGATCTAACTTCGTCAAGGATGTCCAGTACCCCAAATGGATGGCCAAAATTGTGCCATTCAGGAAGAAGAACAGATAGATTAGAGTCGGCATCAACTTCCAAGATCTCAACTGCCACTGTCCAAAGGATGATTTTCCCCTTCCTATGACAGAACTATTGATCGATGCTATAGTTGTGTTCCAAGCCCTCTCCTTTGTGGATGGTTACTCCGGATACAACCATATTCTAATGGCCCCTGAAGACGAGGAGTCCAAAGCTTTTAGGGCACCCCAAGTTACTTTCTGTTACCAGGATATTCCCTTCGGCCTAAATAATGCAGGTTCCACCTATCAGCGGTCCATGCATCGCATATTCAAGAAAATCCTCAGGACATTGGTTGAATTCTATGTGGACGATCTGGTGGTCAAATCTTGCCGGCACCAAGACCATCTCAAGGACCTTGAGAAATTGTTTGACTTCCTCCGTTCCCACCACCTGAAGATAAAACTGTTGAATTGTGACTTCGGGGTCACCTCTAGAAAGTTCCTTGGATTTTTTTTCAGGTACCGGGGCATCGAGATTGACCCAAAGAAGATCAAGGCCATCAGTCGGATGCATCTCCCGAGAAATATTTGGGAGCATCGAGGTTTTCAAGGCCACATAGACTACATACACTGATTCATTGCGAATTTGGATGGAAAGTGTAATCCCTTTTCTAGGCTCATGAAGAAAGGATCTACCTACGAATTGGATGAAGAGTGCCAGAATACGTTTGAGGAAATCAAATAGTATCTACTCCAGCCTCTGATCCTGATTCCACCCATCTTCGGAAAGTCGTTGATCCTATATGTGACAACCCTAGAATGATATCTTGGCACCCTTCTCACCCATAATAACAATTAGGGGATGGAGAACACCCTCTACTACCTCAGTCGTATGCTCATCGATACGGAGACCAGATACTCCCCCATTAAAAAGAGATTCCTTGTGCTCGTATTTTCCATACAGAAGTTGCGACACTACTTACAGAACCATGAGGTACAACTGGTGTGTCGGGTAGACCCACTGAAGTATATCCTGAGTTTTCTCATGCTGATAGGCCGACTAGAACGGTGGTAAATAATCCTCCAGTAGTTTTACATCAGGTTCGTACTTCAGAAGGCTATCAAGGGAAAATAATTGGCGGATTTTCTTGCTGCCCATCCAACCCCCACAGACTAGTCCCTAGACCTAGATTTTCCCAATGATGCAATCCTCTCAGTAGATCAATCCACCCCATGTTGGAAAATTCACTTTGATGGTGCCTCCCAGAGTCCCACCGGTAGGAATCTCAATGATCCCAGACTCAACAGAGTAGGCCTGGGTATTATATTTATTACCCCGTCTCAAGCCATTCTACCATATTCATTCCTACTGTTAGAAGGCTACACCAATAATGAAGTGGAGTAACATGATCTTATCATTGGACTTGAGCTGGCCCTCGAGATCAATGTGTCCCATTTGCATGTGAAAAGGGATTCCAAACAAGTCATCAAGAAAATCAATGATGACTATATCGTCAGATTTCCAGAGATTGTACCATTATTAGAACACACTCTCCTGCTAATGGCCCAGTTCCCATATCGGCCAGATGTTACTCATGTCCCTCAATCTCAGAACGACCGAGCTGATGCCCTGGCTGGCCTAGCTGCACCACTTGCATAACCCGAGCTGGATGATCTGATTATACATGTGGCACATTAGAGATTCATTGATCTCTTCACCTCAGATGATGTAGATGACCTGCGAGTAAGCCATCTTACCGCCAGATCCTCCACATCAGGACCCCCAGGTCCCTCAGACGTAGTGGTTGAAGTGAATATCGACTGGAGAGCACCCTTCGTCAAGTATCTCCAAAATGGTTACCTCCCAGATGGTCAGGCTGAGCGTGAGAGAATTCGATGCTGCGCGCTGCAGTTTACCCTCCAGAGTGGTCCCAATCTTGACCAGATCCTCTACAAGTGTGGATTCAATGGTGTTATCCTCTGTTGCATCCAAGGAGTTGAGATTTCTCAGGTCATGCAGGAGGTTCACACTGGTTCTTGCGGCGTCCACCAGACTAGGCTGAAGTTATCTCATTAGATTTGGAGACTAGGGTACTTCTGGCCCTCCATGATCCATGATTGCATCGAGTTCACCAAGATATTTCATGCATGCTAAATTCATGATAAATTCATGCATCGTATGCCAGAGGCTCTCCACTCCACCAAGTACTCTTGGCCGCTTGCATTGTGGGGACTCGACGTCATGGGACCATATCCACCGGTGAAAGCTCACCAGTGCAGGTTCATCCTGACCACCACAGATTTCTTTTCCAAGTGGGAAGAGTGAGTTCCACTCAAAGAGGTTAAGTCCCATTATATCATTGACTTCATGAGCTCCAATATAATATACAAGTTTGGAGTCCCTCATTCCATCTTCATCAATAATGGAACCAACTTTCGAGTAGCCGAGATAAAGAAACTGTATGCCAAGTACAACATCCGTTCGAACCATACCTCCCTCTATCACACCCAGGAAAATGGACAGATCGAGGCGTTCAACAAAACCCTCTCTAACATTTTGCAGAAAATGGTTGTTCAGAACAAGAATATTTGGATGGAAAAGCTCCACAATTCCCTCTGGGCTTATCATATGATGACTCTTAATTAAACCCAGGTGACCCCATTTTCCTTAGTGTACGGAGCTGAGGCCGTCCTACCCATCGAGATCTAGCTGCCTTCGTTACGCACAACGGTCTATGACTAGCAGGTGCTTGATAAAGTAGCTGAAATTCGTCTGGCTGAATTGGAAGTGCTTGACGAGAATAGGCTTCGCGCCCTGCACAATCTAGAAACGCATAAGAATAAGATAGCTAAAGCCTTCAACAAGATGGTTCGCCTCCACTCTTTCCTGCAATGCGACTCGGTACTGGACCTCCGGACACCAATGATCCCTGGCAGGAAACCACCCAAGTTGGAGCCCAAATGAGAAGGACCATACATAATCCACAGGGTTTACCCCAATAGAGCATACTCCCTGGTGTCTATGGATAGAGAGCGTATCACTCCTCCCACCAATGCCAAGTTCCTCAAGAAATACTTTTCCTAAGCCTCTTGGTCCTCCAAGACCTTAAACTGTTCAGTCCCTCATGACCCTAAACTACATGATGGTCCCACATGACCCTAATATACTTCATCCCGCATGGCGATAAACTTTATGTCATCCTGCAAGACGTTAAACTGCACCCTAAGAACTATGTGTGGCTTGATTCTCATCTTCATGGGATACATAGGAACGATCAAGCATTTTGTATTGATCCCAAACCCCAAACTCTTCTCTTTGGCTACCCCCCAGGGTATAAATCTCTCAGAGGGTCCTTGCATGATGTGGAATAGGCTTCCTTAGCCCCAATCATGTTAAGATTTTGAAAATCACACCATGTGCCCACTCCTAATTCTTCTATCCTCCCATTTCCTCACCGTACGATGCTAAACTGCATGACCTTCAAGAACTACATATGGCTTGATTCCCATCCTCATGGGATTCTTAGGAAAGCTCAGACATGTCATCTGTTGTCCCATCCCAAATTCCTAAATCTCCCTTCATGTTGAGACATATGGTGTGGAGCATAATATTTCCCCAATTCAAATTGAGCTCATCTCGATCCCACATACGTCCCACTCCCCAGAGGTGTTCGTTTCTTTCACATATGGGTACAGCTATGCTTTACCCACTCCTTTGATTGGGACTCCATCATATTTCCTATTCATAAGGGCCCCCAAATGGCATGGATTCTAGGACTAAGGTCTATCCTTCCACTTCGGGTCAATGCCCTCAATGATGTTGAGCAAAAAGCCAATACAAGTCCCATGTTGCAAATACGGTTAGCGGTCGATGCTCATTTGTTGTTCCCAGTCCAAGTCGCTATAGGTACGCTGTGTTTGGAACATGGTCAAAATCTATCCATTGTTGTTAGATCCACCCCAAGATGTCCCAAACATTGAGTGTAGTGGTTCATTATGCCCTGTTGTAACTCCAAGAGATGAACTCCCTTCGGGCAATGCCAACTATTAGTCCCCTATATGACGAGGAGATATGAGTCCAGATCTTTGTTTCCCACACTGAGCACTGGTCATGTGGGTTTAGGAGCTGTGATGAGGCCGTAACCGCACAAGAGGTCGTATGGCTACCATTGGCCGAGACGCCCACCCTTAGGCCCCTTGGCCTTTTCCGGATCCTTAGCCTTTTCTGGCCCTTGGACCAAGTTCTCATTTAGGGTTGTGTGGTGTGGAGCGGGCTTATGTCCTCATTCATGTTAGGAAATCTCTCCATGCCACACATATCCACTTGAGAGATGCCTCCTGTTATTTATCATCCATACCACGAGCACATGCCCTACCATGCTTCACATGCCCAATCTCGAGCCCTCGGTCCAAGTCTTACGTCCTCATTCACATCAGGTTACTCACCATGCCGTACACCTCCGTTGTTTGGGGTAACTTATCCCTTTCTTCATCCTCACTGGAAGACGTTAAACTGCGAATTGACTAGGCCTTACCATCCGAGGCCCAGCCTCAGGCCCCTTGGCATTTTTGGGCCCCCAGACCAAGTTCCTATTTAGGGTTGTATGGTATGGTATAGGATTATGTCCTCATTCACATCGGGTTACTCACTGTGCCGTACACCCACCTCATTGGGGTATCTTAACCTTATGTGCGTCATTTCTAGAACTATGTATGGCTTGATTCACATCCACATGGGATACATAGGATCGCCCGAGCATCTCATCTTCGGGTCCTACCCCATCTTGGCCCCTTGGCTCGCATTCCCCTATAGAGAGGAATATATGGTATGGCATGGGATTATTCTCTCACTCATATTGGGTGTTGTAACAACCATTCCATTTACCTCCTCCTCTTGAGAGTTTTCCATCCACTTGTGCTGTCCTCATCTTTTCAAATTGGGCACTTTCAATATGAGCCCATCAGCCCTCTTCGACGATTCACCAATGTGCCTAAGGGTACTTCGGTTTAGTACTTGGAATGTCAGACTCTACTCGGACATGCTTTCACCCATTTTTCAGGATTCATGTTCTCATTCATTTGGGATTCCATCACCTTTCACATCCAAAGGGACCCCCCTGAATGGCATGGATGCTCAGCCCAAGGGCCCTCCTACCATTACTGGCTAACGTCCTCAAGGGTTCTGGGAAAAATCGATACAAGTCCTACTTTGAGAATATGGTCAGTGGTCGATGCTCATTTTTCTGTCCCCATTTTAGGCTAACGTGATATGAATGCTGTGTTTCGAACACAGTCAACAGTTATCCTCCATCATCACACCAACCCCATTAAGCCCAAAATGTCAGTTACATGATTCACATCCTTCTCCATCTCATCATATGTCCATGTAGAACTTCAAAATTCATGGTTCTATTCCTCAGTGTGCATCCACACGTTAGGAGGAAAAAGCTGGGCCAAGGCAATCATTCGGGGCTCCACCGATTTCCCCTTTGCATCTATTTTACATATTACAAATACCTTATCTACCCATGTTTCCTATACTGAGTTCGACTCACGCAGGATTAGGGATCAGATTAAGATCCACACTTACTTGGAACAGTCCTGATTCCCTATGGTCTGAGTTCTAAGACCTTAAATTAATATTTTTTCATATTTTCCCTTTGTGAGAACTACATAAAGCTTGATTCTCATCCTCATGGGAAACGTAGGAACACTTGGGCATCTCATCTTCGGGTCCAACTTAGTTGAGAGCTAGTCTCACCTATTTCCTACCCTATTACCTCCTTTTGTCCCCATGGACCGATGTTTCTTTCTTGGAATCACACACGTTGTGGTATGGGATTATGTCCTCATTCACATTGGGTATGCTTTATTGCACCATGAACATTCACCCTTCAGCCTCATCTCTACTATGTTTGTGTCCCGTGATGTTAAAATGCATGGTTGGTCCAATCACATGACCTTAAACTGAGACAATATCGTCCTGACCGCACGATGAAAAACGGAACTGCATCGTGATGTCCTCTCTCAAGGGACATCATGTTTGGTATTAGTCAAACACTATAACATATTTCAATGCCTTCCATTGGCTTGATTATTGTGTCGATTCCAGGACTTTCTATCCTAGGCTTGTCGCTTCACACAAAAAAGCACATTCACCTTAAAGGACAAACAAGATACATCAAATTCTGCTTCTTTTAGTGTGAGGGATAGACCCACACACCCTTTTATCCCCAACACTGGTACCTTACCATGACACCCCTTAGAACTACATATAGATTGATTCTCATTCTCATGAGATATGTAGGAATGCCCAAGCACATCCCCATGGGCCCTGCCTAACTTTCATGTTCGGTCCCTCGACCTAAAACCACCCCAGGGAACACATGGTGGTCGGAACCCTAGGTTACCATTCACGTCAGGTTTTATAATTACCCCAAAAGGTGTCTCCTGTGTTTCCTACCACCCATGGTCTGAGCTATATGACCATAAACTAAGACCACTCTGTGTACTTGCCGTAAAACGTTAAACTGTACGTCATCTTCCAGAACTATTTATGGCTTGATTCCCATTCTCATGGGATACGTAGAGACACCCAGGCATTTCGCCACGGGTCCTTCCCCAGGAATCATAAATCCTATTCCTCCTCCTTTCCGCCCCCTGTCCTAACCCCTTGTGGGGAACCATGTAACTGAAACAGTTCCATGAACATGTTCGGGATGCCCTATGATGACATTGGGAAGTGAAAAATCCCTCACCAGAGAGGTCCTGTCTAAAATTAGGAATGATCCATGATCAGACTGATGCGCCCATCTAATGTGCTTCCACCATGGTGGCATAATTTCAAGAGTGTTGGATTCTGTTCGAACAAACCATCACTCCACATTCCACGCTTTGCGT
This sequence comes from Viscum album, assembly GCA_963277665.1. Taxonomy (NCBI): domain Eukaryota; kingdom Viridiplantae; phylum Streptophyta; class Magnoliopsida; order Santalales; family Viscaceae; genus Viscum; species Viscum album. The sequence goes on along the minus strand of OY728122.1, from coordinate 2,088,317,591 downwards.
GCCCCTTATTCGGACCCTCATCCTCTTTCACATCTAAGGGAACCCCCTAACAGTATAAATGCTTGGCCTATTCCCAACCTATTGTCTTGGGCCAACCTTGTAGAAGACTAATGGATGAAATTTTGAGCCAGGCCCCGTGTTTCTAACAAGGTCAGCAGTCGGACCTCATTTACTATCCCCATTCTAGGATAACACAATAAGGATACTGTGTTTCGAATGCGGTCAACAATTATTCTTTATTGTCACACCACCCCCACAATGTTCTAAATCCTAGGTATCATGATTGACACCTTCCATTCCCATCTGTTCGGATTGATTCTAGTGCCCTTGGCATTACCCCGTTCGTGCACAAGAGAACACTGGGAAATGGTAATTTGGCTGTTCTGAGAGCTTCACTCTCCAGTCAGGTATCTCCCTTCTCTTCCTAGGAATCCAGGTAGGTTGTTCAAACCCTGGACTCCTGAAACATGGTCAGCACTCTTATGTTCAGGTGAAGTGACATAATAGCCATCCTTTGTTTCTCATGTTGGGCTCAGCCCGTGTGAGCTTAGGGATTGATCACTGGGTGTTTCACAAATATAACAGATGTGTGTAAAACCAATAAAAATAATGGAACTCATGCATGATATGGAATCAAATGATCAAATCATGAAAGTATGTTTGAGTTTTAGTAATCATTACAGTACCCAAGGGTCGTTTTCCACCATGGACGGGTTAACCTCCTCAAAAGAGCATAGCAGCTCTGCGACCCTCTGGCTGGTGGCATCCAGGAGTTGCTACCTCCTGTTCATCTCCTACTCCTCTTCGACTGTGATGGGGCACAATTTGTTGGCTGCAATCTGGGCCCACTAGACGTCGGTCCGGATGACAAACATCTCCTCAGAGGCTCCCTTCATGCTCTCTTCAGCCTCTGCTAGCTGGGCCTTCAATCGAAAAATTAGCTCATATTGCATGTTAAGGTAGGTCGAGTGCTCGTCTGCCTGACTCTGCAGCCGTTGGACCTCATCTTCAGCCTCATGGATCCTCTTGATGTTTACTGCTTTCCTCTACTGCCATCCCACCCCGAGGCCACAGACATACTCCTGAATCTTTTTTGCCATACGATTTTGGATGAGCATGTGAGGAATCTGGTCATCCACTCCCCAAAAACATAGTTCAGGTAGTAATGAGTGAATTCTATCCATCTCATCCAACCATAGTTCTTGGGGGGGGTGTCATCAATGAAGCGCTTGATCAGCTTCCATGATCAGAAACAGACTATCTTGCTATCCTCTTCGTCAGAGGCCGTCTCTTCCTAGTCAGCACGATTGGAAAGCTCATACGTGGGGAACTCCCCCCGGAACTCTTCAGTAGTGTCCATGTCTAGTATTTTATCGGGAAAGGTAAGACCTGTACTATCTGATCGATCCTCATCATCGGATCCTACTTCAATGATCTCGGGTTCAGCCCCACCGACGGTCCCACCAGTGATAGGGAGCGTCATCATTTGGTCGGTTTGGGCCTCCGTCTCCTTGATCACTAACATTCCCTTGGGAAGGATGCCGCAGGAAGCCCCGACCAACCTCACCAAGGTGTCCCATGCCATTTGAAGAACTGTTCATGCCAAAAAGGGACATGGACATCAGTAAACATGGTTAGGGGATGACAATTGTAAAATTGGTAGAGGGGACTTATAGAGATCGAATTCCTGGTCTTGTTCTTGTGTTGATATCATCTGGACCTCGAGGCATGGCCCCCCATATATTATAAAAAGGTGTAAAAGCTCCAAGGGGTTACCTCAAGTGTCCTGGCCCCGCTGGACATGGCGGTTGATGCAACCACAGGTATAGACTCTGAAGGTCCCACATTAGCATTCATTGAGGGACGAGAATGGGTCTTATATATGAGGTCCTCCTGTATAGTTTAGATGTTATTAAGGAGTCCAGAACGACCTAGGAGTAGACCCTAAGGAAGGGGTTCAGGGTTTTACCTCAATCACCTAGGCAAATTCTTCAAGTTCAGAACCCTGATCACCATCTTCACCCTCCTCCAACAGGCTCCCTATACCGGTCTCGTCCCCCCAGGAGGACTCATCCAATTCATCCGGTAGAGGTAAGCATTCTCTCAGTTCAATGAACGATAATTTTGGAGGGACCGTACGATCTAGGATCACCTTGACACTATCTGTCATTGGACCCAGGGCACCCTGGGAATGCACAAAGTCCTCTAGATCTACCAGGTACTACTCCACATCAACCCAGGACACCACAAAGCCGGCCCTGATAGGGCCAATCCCTAGCAAGTCCATCCAGAGACGGTTCAAGTGTTGACACATCTTAGGAGGGCTCAAGAACTGTCTGTTGACTTCCCAGATATACTAGGCCGTCAGGAAGATATCATCCTCCAGCATGTCTATATGTCGTAGCCGCTTCCCCGGAGCCTGAGTGGATATCCTACAGAATCCTCTCAGTGGCCTCCCCTCTAGATGACCATGTTATTTTGAAACCACCGAGTCCATTACCACTACTAGATCTACCACTATTGCTTTACCCTCCATCAGTTCAGGTCTCCTCGCCGCGGCAGCCTCGCTACCGCAAGACGTACCTGCCACCATCCGGCCCCATCCTTGAGGTTGGGAAGGTCCACCATCACCAGCCCGAACTATTGGCTGCTTTTTCATTTTCCCTAGGTAAGCTGCCTCCCAGCTTTGAGCATACTCATTAACCAAACCAAAGGTAGCAGTAGGCAGAGGTAGCTCATTCCTCATCTTTCCATCCTCATGAGTAAACATGAGCCACATCTGCCTCATCATGCATGGATTCTCTTTAAGGAGCACCCCTAGGTAAACCTGGGGGGTTAGACGCTGCATGCACTGAAATTGTCAGGAAAATCGGTGTGGGGTGTATGGATCGCAGAACATCTCACGGTCCTTCCTCACCACCAGGACTCCACCTTGAAAGGCCAGGAGATAAGACCAGTTCTCTTTTTTTCTTCGGCCATCATCCGTGAAGGACCCCATTGGCAATGAGAACATATGAAAGTTTAACTCTTCTACTTTCCAAACTCAGTTTAATACCGATGGTATGGTCAGATTGGCCAGAAAAATCCCCAAAGTGTTCCAGATGGATGGGAAAAAGTCCGATCCTAGAGGAGAAATAGGGTTTTGATATTCATAAACCCCCCTAATGTGTGCCGCTATCCACCCGTACCGAAGGTGGAATAACCCACATATACTCTATGGACTCTTCCCCTTTCTAATGTGCCATATCATTTTGTAAATCTTAGAAAGCATCAGAATTCTGAGATTCACCCACCCTATGGTCGCTTTCATGAAGGCCATGATGAATGTGCTTGGTCGCACACCCATATTTTTATCCCTCACCGACAAGATCCAGCCACAGATAAGGGCTGAAATGAATGCTGCCAACCTGATTATTGGATAATATTCGATGCTGATGCTGAAGCCCCATGTCTTCCACTGACTATCCTCCATTAGCCTCTAGTATAAGTGCTTCTTTCCCCATTGAGCCCCCTTTGGGAAAGTTTGAGGCCTCACCGGAAAATGCCTATCTTTCGGAAAGTTCCGAAATTTCTTGAACCACCTTTTGAAGTGGACATCTCTCACCGATTCCTTGTCCTCTCCTGACACCAATCTCATCAACGCCATCCACATTAGTAGAATCTACTCCGGATCCTCCCAATCACCCATAACAGGGAGGAATTCATCGTACATATCTCCCAGTATCGGGACCCCCGAGATCTGATGCACATCCCATAAGCTGATTCTAATCTCCCAGTGATATAGGTAGTAGGTATTGGTCCCCGATGACCACTGGCTCAAAAAATCTGGCATCTGCTTCTTTGTCTAGTAGATGTGAAATTTGGAGGCCCAGGCCACCTCATACCGGACTACTCTCCTCAGATCTTCCATGAACTCTTCCCACGAGGCGCTTACCCATTAGGCCCAAGCCCAGTCGTCTGTGAAGTTGCCACCTTGGCACAGGTTCCACTCATTAGACCATCCCTTCTTCTGGTTCCTCAGTGCTGCCTTTTGGATGGTTTGGTATAGAGGAGGGGACGTCTCCAGTAGCAATTATTTCCCATAAATTTCGTTCAGATGATTGTACAAACAATCAGCAGTAATAGGCATAAAGTCCTCCTGAGCATGGCCGTTGGCCACCCTAAACCACGAGTGCTGGCATGATGTTCTCCTGAACCAATATGTCGGCTCATCCCTACTTTCTTTAGGGATGAAGATGTCATCCCTCAGTCCAAATCCATACAAGGGAAGCCTCTTGCACAATGGGTAGTCCCTTTGGCTTTCTGACAATAGATTCACCAGTGAGTCATGGTCAAAATGACTCCGTACCAACTCCCCCAGACCCAATCTGTTCACCATCTCTTCCCTTAGGGAATCATCTGCAAGGACTCCCTAAAAACCTCTTGGTGAGCCATCTTGTGCTTAAAATTCAGATGATTTTTCGGCTGGATTGCAGAGCTCGGTCGCAAAGCTCAATCACGAAGATCAATCACGGAGACCGATCGCGGAGCTCGATCCAGATAACAGAATCACATAACCTAGCACGGACCCTCAGGCACATAAAAATTGGTTTCATAGGAGGAAAATTAATAAATTCTCTATATCATTTAGTATTATCATGTTTCTCTGATGTTATATCCATTTTATAATACCACAAATAATAGTCTAATAAATAATATTCATATTAGGAAACCATAAAATCATGAAAAATCTCATATTGGATGTCTAAATCATGAATCCTTCTTTTTATCCATTGAAACTTTAGTGACAAAATTTTTTATTTTTAACATCCTAGGATTTGAGGGGATTATTTTTATAATGAATTCAATAAATAATACTTCTGAGAACAATGATAAAAATTTATTTTTTAAAATAATGATAATACATTAAAACATAATATAAGAAAACCACATCAATTTCAATTTTCTAGAATTTTAAATATAAAACCACCATTATTAACAAATGGAGACAAAGAAAATCAAGCATACCAAAAAATTATTATAACTCACATAATTTGGACCCATCATCACTAGAATCATCCAAATGAGATGATTATAATAAAAAAGGGAAAATAGGAATCATCCTTCTGCTCAATTAATATAAAAAAATATAGATTCTAGATTATTTATAATTCATTTTTATTGTCTATTTATTGTAAAAATGGCATGGTCCATATTAATTAAATATTGGAATCTTTTATTATAAAATAATATTATTGATAAAAATAAAATATATCCTTTGAATTGAATTGATAATGTAAATATATAGAAATAAATAATATGAAATTTCAAATGATATTTTAAGTTATATTAATAAAATGTATCATATTTATTATTATTTTTTAATTAATTAGTTAATTTAAGTCATTTTTTATTAAAAAAAGATGAATATTAATATTAAATTAATAACTTAATAACCGTAAATATTTTTTAATGTGATAAATTATGTTTTTCAGTTTGTTAATAAAATTTAAAACATTAAAATCAATTCAAAATTATATGTCTAGTTTATAAATAATAAACAAAAGAAGAAACTTTTTTTGAAACAAAAATAAACAACTAAGAAAATTGGCTTGATCATCCCTTCAAATGGTGTGGGGAGAACATTTATCCCATGGGGAATTCTAGCCAAGACTAGTTATGCTTGTGGATGGGGAATAATTGGATCCCAAAATAAAGGCATAGGCTGGGCCTCTTATTGTCCAATATATGCAAAGATTGAGTGGGCAATAGACTTCATGAATGTTTGGTCTCCCATAGTATACCACATGAAACAATTATAGCCACTATAATTGAACTGTTAGTATATATTCTTGTGGGATGGTGTCAAAACATTAAATATATGAAATAATATCTAATTACTATTTATGTATTGAAAAAAACATTTTAATCATGGTAGTCCAATTGGATTCATCAGAGATGTACAAACCATATGCAATTTTATTCTTCCTCATAACCCCCTCACGACTGTTCATAAAAATTTCCAAAACACCTTACTATAATACCCATTAGATCATCCCCTTCACCTTTAATTGTAAGGAAACTCCAACAGGAGAAACCAATACATAATGTGCTACCCCTGAAATCTATCCCTGTAGACAAAATCACACCCCAAATTATTTTCAAATGTTATCGACACACATAATCCTCGATTCACTAGTGTTGATATTTTACTCTCAAAGAATAAAAGAAGACAATATGCAAAAATACATACCCAAAAAACATAAAACCATGAATTTAATTTCAAAAAAATCAGATGGTTTTAAACCCCTAGTATAACCAAGTATCCATATACAAAGAAATGAGTTTTAACACCTCAGTTGAGGCCTAATTTAATAAAGGTTCACTATTAGGATTCCAACTTCTATCCTATCAAATTTCAGCTTCTCATGTAAGATGAAGCAATTCCTAGTGTATTTGATCAAAACCCCTTTACATACAGAAACATCACTTAAGTAGGGGAAAACACTCTCCTCATTGTGGGAAGAATCCATTTCTCACATATTCATTCTACATCATACTCTAGAATAATTATACTACCTCTACTTGGTTTAAGGGCCCCCAGTTAAGAAGAACCATTTTTTTTTGTTTTCTAACAATATGTAATGGAAATTAATTGCATTAAATCAATTATATGTATGTATTATTTTATAAAAAAAATTATGTATTCCTTATTAAAACTCCTTTAAGGATATGTTTTTTTAATTAATAGATATGATATGTAAGAATTATATTATGTAAGTGGATATATATAGGTATATTTTATTTTGAAATTTAAAATTTTATTTATCACTAATTATGTAATAGTAATTCACTTTTCCATGATGATAATAGTTATCTTAATGGTAATTTTCATATTATTAAAGGGTAATAAATTTTTGAAATTGTGTTTTATTGAAGTGAATTGTATCATTTCATGTATAACAACATTCCTAAGTATATATTTTAATTATATTCAATGTTGATGTTAAAAAAATCATTGTGGTTTTTCTTTGAAATTTTGATTAGTGAAATGAGAAACTACTTCATTAATTTTTTTCCAAAAAACTCCTTATTTAATATATATAATTTTATTATTTATATTATATTGCTTCAAAATTATGTAATATCTTTTATAAGAAAGGTGTTATGCTAGTTAAATATTATATTTTTAAAATTTATTATTTTATGAAAAAAATAATCATTTAAAAATGGTATTATTTAAAATGATGGATTTATACCATTATAAAATTATTTTATTTTTATAATGATTCCTCTAATCATTAATAATTACATTAAGAATTTTTTTCCAAAATGAGAATATTTATTATTTATTCAAGGTATAATTTATGATGACATAGTTTCCATAGTTATGTTCTAATCATGAAGAAATTTATTTTAATAATATAATTTTATGCATGATCTATTTGTTAATACATGTATATTTCATTCATGATCTTAGTTATGGATTTTATGAAAATATATTCTTTAAAATATCATACATCGATGTACAAGTAAATGTATATATATATATATAAATTTATATATTACATACCATGTATTCAAAATCTATAAACTAAATTGATTTATATATATATATATATATAAAGGAATGATATCAAATGATATAAAAAAACTCTACACTTAGAAATTGTAAACATGATAGGGATCTGGGAAGTGAACCCAACAATTCAATATGGGTTGTCCCTCAACAACGTCAAACATTCCAAGTAGAAGCAGGTTTTTGTTTTACATTATTTCAAAATGTTTTATAATTCCCACTGGATTCTATTATGAAGTTTTAGTAAATTTATTTTTCTTATGACTTTTTTTTCCAAAAAATGTGTTTATAGAAAAATTATTTTCAACGAAATACAATATTTAAAAAATTATTTCAAAGAATAATTATTTTCTAATATAATATATTTTGATAAATTTTATAATAATAATATTTTTAATGAATAATGTATTTAAATGGTTGGGTTATTTTTGAAAATGTTTTTGAATGAGTTTGAAAAAGTATTCTCATGGTGTGTTTTCTAGTTTTTCTTTAAGAACCATATTCTTGGAAATTATTCTCCCCATATGTTTTACAAAATGTTTTATAAGATTATTTAAAAATGTTAGGGTGTTTAGATTCAATAATGATCTTGCATGAGAAAGGTTAAATATTTTTCTATTTATACACTGTTAAGAAATTGATAATTTGTAATAGTAGTCCTTTTCATCAAAATCATAGAATGGACAGAATCCAAAAATTTATGATTGATTTTATAGTTTTAGTTTCATTAATAAATATAAACATATAAAAAATTATTTTTTACTGAATCTGGGAGCGCGACTCTCAGGTCACCATATTATTCATAGTAATTATATAATTTATTCAAGATGGTTCTTTAATATTTTGAAAATTTCAAAAGTATATTCACAAGGCATGTCAAACCAAGGGTATATAATGGTATGTTTTCCTATAGATGGTGAGAGTCTATTTAATTCTTAGTGTTCCCCTTTTGATGTTGTCACCCATAGGTACAAGTCTTCTAGATCCATATCAACATGTAATATATTTACACATATTTAATTTATGGGAATCCACACTCTATATCCTTCACCAAAATTCAAATACATTTTCTTGTACATTGGATTATCTAGATATTTATCCATATATATTTCTTTATACATATCCGTTGGGATGCCACTAATGTTTTTATATTCTATTTTCCAATGTAGAATTTTCATCTCCATTGATACTAACTATAATGATCTTGGATTTAATCTCATATATATTATATCTTAAAATATGAATAATCATTTTATTATAGTAAAATATTCCTGAATATCATAAAGGTTTATGATCTCTAAAATCTTAGTTACATAGAAAACTGTTTCATAGGTGAGATAGATAATATTCTACTAGGTTCAACAAAGTTAGAACCATACATAGACATACCATGCATAATACCGTTCTTTATATCATGGTTAAATGAATCATTTCAAGGGATGGGATGAGATGATCAGTATGGGTAAACTATAGATATATTAACAAAATATGTGCATAAGTGTATGAGAACATGAGAATAACATTTGAAATATTTACCAGGAATGTCATACAATCTAAACATGATTCATTTAATAAATCATGGTAGTTCAGAAGACATGTATCATTAAATAATCAATGAAAATAATCTGAGTCAATAACATTGGAATAAGACAATTATTTATAGCATACACACATGAATATACAATACAACATCAAGGCTACCCACCAAGTTATTTATAAAATCTTAATCATGTAAATCTTGGAAAATTATAGATTATGTCTTCGGTTGACATCCTATATTCCCTCTTTATTAGTTATTAGGATAAACTCAAACATACCATATTTTTTATTCTTGAGATAACCTCCCATTTTACCCTGTTTTAGGATTGGGAAAACCTGTTGTGTGATTTTATTTTGAGAATGGGATAACTGACCAAGTAACCTTTAATGACATGGAACATTATTCATTAATTATCCTATTATAGGGATATATATATATATCAAAATCATCAAATAATCTATAAATTTGTTTTACACATGGTCATGAAACATTTATAATGTCATAACATATGAAAATGGAAATGTTTTTCACAAAAATATCTTATTGAATAACCCTTGGAAAGGGAATGGGTTTCATAAAAATATTATCTTTATTATCATAAAACATCCTAGTAAAAATAAGGATGTTATTATTTGATTATATCCCATGTAAAAAATATGCAACACCATAGGTTTTTGTAATGGAGTGATAGAAAATCAATAAAATTAAATAAAAACATCATTGAGGAAAATATCCCTTCCATTATGAAAAAACTTATTTAAAATCATAAAATTTCACAAATATTAATGAAAATATTATATTTCAAAATAATCTTGAAAACATGTAAGGTATGATTTAAATCATTGAGTGGTCATTATTATAGGAAATATAGTTCATGTCGTATATGTTAAAAAATATTCTTTTCACATTTTTGATATAAAGTCAAGATAGCATTGTTCGAAAAATTAAAAGAAGAATTTGTTTGAACCATTCTGTAATAAGTAAAACATGGGTAAATATGTCATTATAAAATCATTGAATAAAATATATTCCTTTATTTAATACATATTTAGAAAACATTGACATGGAGGAAGAAAGTATTTTGACCAAAGTGTCAAATGTTTTTGGGATTTAATTAATTTATTTTGAATCAAGATGACATAAATGGTGGAAAATTAAAGGAAAATATGTAATATACTAAAATGACCATTTTCTAATTATAATTATTAGTTTGTTGAGAACTAAATCATATTATTTTATCCTTAGATACATTAGCTTAATTACTACATATTAAAATGAGATTATAATGTAAAACCCTTACCACATGGGATACGTTTTAATTACTAGCTCCATGAAAAAAATAACTTTATGTGGATATGTATATCCCATAATTTACATGATATAAATCATTAATTAATTATTTGGGTAGTATATACACCACAAAAAATAAACAAGTTGTGTATTAGGCATGTTTCCCACATAAATAAATTTGTGTTGTAAATAATTTACATGGTTTGGTATCTTTTTAATCATTATAACCATGAAATAATAACATTAAAGGAAACAATTAATTTCATGAGAATAATGAAATTCATGATAATACATGTATAATTGTAATTAAATACCCCACAATAAAAGTGTCATGAATATAGAATATATCTCCGAAAAATAAAAGGAAGAATAGAACTCCCTTAATATAAGTATTGAATTACATCATACATGTTGAAACATCTTGTATAATAAATATAGGATTATTTTAAATAAATTCCATGAATAAAATTTTATATTTCAAAACATATTATTTACTTATGAACTACTATTAAAATTTTATTAACAATTACCTTTTAAAATCATGTTTTGTGTGAAAAATAATTCATATTTTTTGTATGTTTTGCTTTGGTATATTCAGTCTGTTTACATTAATAGTATAAAAATAATATAAAAATTATTAACATGATATAAATACAATATATATTATTTATAAATTTATTAATTGTAAACCCTCAAATTTAGATACATAAAATGAATTACCTCAATCATGGAGATGGTTCATCGTATATACCCATGAACTCTATATCCATGTTCTCCATTGATGGAACGAAGTAAAATTGAATATAATTTAACCATTCAATAATAACTTGTATATTATATATATATATATAATATTAATTCAATATATCATTATTAAAATTATATTAAATATAAAATGAAAACATATCACATAGCTTTGGGAATATGGTAGTCCACACATACACATCAATGACGTTATCGTTTACCAAGGGATTTGAAGGTTTGAATTATGACGAGGTATTAAAAATCCAGAAGTATAAAAATGAAATGAATAATATATATAAAAATTTAATACATTATTATCTCTATTTGTGAGATGATTTTATGGAAAATGAATTTGATTGGTTCCTGAGGAGGTAGAGTACTATACATAGTAATGACTGTTTCATTTACCAAATGACGAAAGACTTGATTTAAGTAGTTCACTAAGTTATCAAGATAGAATATAATTTTTTTGGATATAATTATGTTTTTATATATGAATTATTGAATAATATTTTAAGGAGTTGTTGGAATAAATAAAATGAAAATGCATGGTTAAGGATTATAACTATTCTTCAGATAACTCCTTTAGGTTTACAGCTAAATCCTTCAAAGTGGGGTTCCAAATCCAATAAATCCCTCAAGGATTTGGGTAGGGATATAAGGATTGTATTTTGGTTGTTAATGGTTGAACCAACTTATTTTTGATGTTTTTATTGGATATTAGAGTGTGTTCCCTTTTATAAGTAGCTGACTAGATATACTGGGAGTTTTACAAATGAAAACAGTGTATCAATGTTTTGAACCTAAAACAAGGATAAAAAATAGAACAATTTCAAACATTATATTATAAATGTTAAAAATATATTCATATAATGGGTCTCAGAAGTGTTTCTAGTATATTTTATCCCCTATCATTTGAGTTTAACCCTCCGTAAACCAATTTTAATCATAACTGTGGTGATTAATTTATACTATTTTACTATTCATTTAGAAATCAATTGTGTTGAAATTATTATATAATTTTATTTATTCTAATTCCATTTTTTGAATAAATTATTATAAATTATAGTCTCCATATAGGCAAAATTTTAAATTAATGTCAAACCTATATAGTGGTGAAAAGTGGTTTTCCAATGAAAAGAATTTCATTATTATAAACTCTGGTCTTCATATTGGAAAAATATTAAATTAATGTCAAACCTATAGAGTGGTGAAGAAAAGTTTTACAATGAAAATAATTTCATAAGTATATAATGTTTCATTATCAGAATTCAATATGATATTGATTACAATGTACTAAATTGGATTAAAAAATATATACTATCACTAATTCTAATTTTAAAATTACTATAAAATATAGTGGATCTTATAAACACATTAAATGATAAGACAATATTTAATTAAAAATTGGTTTTTACTATTCATTACACAATTAATATTTGGAGAAAATTATCAAAACATCAATCCAAGATAATTTTTTCAACTAGATTTCAAAACAAATTTCTATTATGAAAATTTAAATGTATAAAACTAGAAAGAATTATGATTGTTATTTTTCCTTTGAATCAAATAAAAACATTTATTTTATAAAATAGTATATTCGAAATGTATAATGACTTTACAAACATTTAAGTGCTTTTTTACCATTATGCTTTTATAATATAAAATCAATATATATATAATTTTTAAAATTCATTTATTCATATTTATTTACTCTTGTGGAATGGATTGGTTATAATAGTCATATCTAAATAGCAATATTTATTCTTAATTTTGATTTGATAAAACAAGGAGTTATGTATAACAAAATCTATACAAGAAAAGCATTTTATATGATGGAAAATATTTCATAAAAAATCAAGGTCTTATAGATTATCCTTTCACATTTCAATGAAACTACTATTTACTATTACATGAGATGTGTAACCATAAAATATACCTATAGAAAGTTTGTTACCTTTACATAAACCCATTTTTAATTGAAAATATGATTTTAAGTATTAAATTCAATAATAACAATTTCACTAAAATTATTTTTAATCCAAAAATATGAATATGTTCCATATATTAATTTTCAATATTAGTGCTATATTGAAAAAAATAATTTTAAAATTTTAATATATGATATTATTTCATGATATTAATTTATTAAATAACATTACTATAATTTATAATTATTATTATAACTATTTATTTTCATTATATAATTTAAAAATTATACATATTTTTTACTTTTGATAATTATATGCACATAATGTTTTATTTATGATAAATTTTTATTATCTTAATAAATTTTTTATCTCATACCAATATTTTAATATACATTCATCACATTGAAATTATTGATAATCATAAATTATTATTTCAGTGGTATTGAATGGTAATATTCCATTAATTTATAACATACCACACACATATATTTTAAAATTATTATAATCAATTTAATAATTATATATAAATTATATATATTATATATTATGTAGATATATATTTGAATAAATTATTTATCACTAAATATGTTATAAGCCATTTATTTATAAATTCCCTATTTTAGATAAAAAATATTAATTTCGAATAAAAAAATTAACAGTTAAGTGTATATTTTAAAATGAGTCATATTAAATTTTAATTTATAATTGAAAAAATAATATTTAATTATATATTAGAAAAAAAATATATTTAAATTATAATATTTTATAAATTATAATTTAATAAATTACCTTTTAAAAAAATATACGTTTTTAGAAACTCAATTAGTTTTTTAAAATAATTTTTATATTCAACTATATCATAGATTGTTTTAATTGTGGAAAAAGTAATTTTTCAATCATTTATTTAAAACAATATTATTCTAGAATTATAAGGATGTTACATTCTAAGCACGTAAATAAGTTAAATCCTTTCAATTTTAATTATCCAAATAAATGATTAATTTTGTAATTAAAATCATTAACCTACACATAAATGATAAAAGAAACTCTAATGATTTTCATTAACATTAAAATTATTTTCAAAAAATAAAATACATTAAACCTCAAATAAATACTTCACTAATGGTCGTACTAAACAAAGGTGTTGTATTACAATAAATCTCTTCGAAAAAATAATAACTAGGATCACTTTGTCTCTCATTTACAAAAAGATGATCAATAAATTAAATTCATATCTCTAAATGAATATATGGTTGAAATTATCCTTAAAAATTGTTATCCTAATGACTAATTTTATCAAAACCCTACACTAATACCAAATGTGACATCCCCGAACCTCCACTCTTAGATATAGTGGTAAAATCATAAACCACATATTTTTTTTATTTATACAAAAAATCATGACCCAATTTTAACAATTAAAAACAAATAACATGAAATTGGAAAATTAGATCACATACATACCCATTTTAAATTTAGGATTTCACATTAGGGGGATTTATAATACATAGTGCATGTTGAGGATATTACAAAACTCAAAAAAATAATATAAAACTATACTCACTCTAGACTATAAATCAAGTCTATTAAAATTTTTTCATTTACTAATCTCTAATAATGTGAATCTTATTTTGATTTATGGTGTTAGAACAATATTTCTCAGTAATGTGTTTTAGAAGAACAGGTGCAATCATTTCCCATTCAAAATGCTGTTAAAATTAATTTTAGAAAAAGTATATAATATAAATATAAATCATTATCATAAATAATAAAATTCTTCTATGTAATAATTTATGATTTTCAAAATCCATAAGAGATGATTTTAAAAACATTCTAATAAAATACTAGTTATTTTAAAAATACATTTTATTTCATAAAATAACATTATTTGAAATAAATCTTGATATATCCTATGAAAACATTAAAATATAAAATTTTAAAATAACATATACTTATGGAAAATTATGATATTTAGAAAACATTAAGAAAAACTATTATCGACTATAAATATTGAAGGTATAAACATCACTTTCCCAAAAAGGTCCCTCAATATTGTTTGTTATTCACTACTCTTAATCATCATAGTCAGTACCTAAGTAATAAATTTTAAATGATTCTTTTTTCGTAAATCATTCATTTTTATTTATAAATCCATTAATATTACCTTTAAAAAATATCATATAAATTTAATTTATTTTCAAAGAGTAAAAGAATTATATATCTAATAATTCCATCCATTTTTGACATAATCAAAAAATATGCGTAAGGAATGATAAGAATTTAATAAATATTCATTGTGAACACAAAAAAATTAAACAAAAACTATAATTTTTATTACATATATTGAATGTATATGGGAAATATAGTTTCTAGTTATACCAAACAAGTAATCATGAAATTAGTCCTCAACAATTAATGAATATTTTTACACCTAAAATGGTAATTTTAATATTTTTTAAAATAATTCTTGCAAACAAAATTCCCTTACAATTTGATTTTGGAAACCATAAAATATATATTTAATGAAATTATATATCTAATATCATTATGAAATTAAATAGAAATTATTAAATCATTCCAAAATCTATTGTAAGAGTAGATTTCCAACAATAGAAAAAATATTTTTTTTATTATTATTCTTCTTTGGAAACCATAATGTAATTATTTTAAAAATTATCCTCCTAACATATAAGGTTCGTGGGAATCATATAAATAATGGTTTTATTTATATATGAATTTTATATAAGTTTAATGTTGCATCATTGCTACTTTATTACAAAGGATCACATTACCAAAACCTCAGTACTGTTCCTTTGTTTCATCCCTTCATTAATGATAGTTTTCCAAACAATTTAAAGACACACACCCTCTCTCAATATTTTTCCCACAAAAAATAATAAACCTATAAAAATCACTTTAATAGAAAATGGATATCAAATATTTTTAGGGAAGTATATTGTATATAAATAAAATTATAAGCTGTATACTCATATATCAATATAATATATTGATAATATAAAATCCTACTAATATTTTCCTCAAATAAATATAATATTACAAAAAACATATAAAATTAAAATGGATGTAAGGTACACCATGACGATCATATATACAAATTATTAAATACAAAAAATTAATCATGAATCAGATACCAATATTACACTATGATCAATCACAAATAGAACTTCAAATTATATAATAATATATTCAATAAAATTCAGTAA
Source organism: Viscum album (assembly GCA_963277665.1). Lineage (NCBI taxonomy): Eukaryota > Viridiplantae > Streptophyta > Magnoliopsida > Santalales > Viscaceae > Viscum > Viscum album. The sequence goes on along the minus strand of OY728122.1, from coordinate 2,088,301,304 downwards.
TGAATCTTTTATATATGAAAAGATTCTGTTTTGTTGAAGTGTACGATGGAATCTATTGTAGTACATGTGGAGATAAAAACATGGTCTTATAAACGAGGATGTGTAATGTTTCAAATATTTGATCTTATTATTAAAAAAAATCATCATATAAACTGATATGTTCAGGATATATAATCATTTATTTTTTTTATGGTTCCATGAAACACGAAAATATTTATAAATTTAAGAGTTTTATACTTATATTTATATGGAATTACATTTGTTATAATGTTGTAGTATAAGGAGCCAATATTAAAAATTACATAATATTTAGTTAAGTTAATTTTTCAAATTGATGGTCTTTTTTGGTTAAGAGTTTTAGAGAATTAGTCCATAACTATTAAATTACATCTCAAATATTACAAAGTAGACACTTCTACTTAGTATTTATTTTTTTCAAAAAATAAGAACTCTGGAAAAAATGAGTCATGTCTAGTTCCATTTTTTATATAGCATGCCTTTTCCTTGATCCCATACTTAACCCTATATATCCATAAGTCCGGTGAAAAAAATTTCAAAAAAAATGTGGGATGAGTCTAAAATGCTCATTAAGGATTATAAAATAAAGAAATAAAACATTAGTCAAGAAATACATAAAAGTCAATGAAATCATACTTCCCAATCTTTAAAATAACAAAATAAATAATATGATTTATGAATAATAAATGGAAATCATAAATCATAAAGGTAGCATGTGGCATCTATAATATAATTACGTTGTAGCATTCACAGCTACGTAGTGAGTTACATTTGGAATACCCATCACAATATATTCCCTAAATATCATAAGAGAAACATTTACGTTTACCTCCTTCAAATTACCAAATTCATTGGAGAGTTATCTCGGGCTCACCCACCATAGGTTTATCATGTAACCACGCCTATACATAAACAATGCCCAAGAACCATGAAATATTCCTAACACATAAAACCAATATAAAGGAAAGATACCATTTACAAATTTCAATCACAAAATATCATTAAAATATATTCACATAACCAATCCATTATCAAAACCATTTTCAATATAATAATATGTAAAATAGTATATGGTATTTATTCTCCATTTAAAATCATTACGGCATGTTAAGGGATCTAAAAATCAAATAATGCTCGCAACAGCAGAAAGGTTGTTGTCACCGTGTACGTTAAAAAAAAGAAACATTCCCTTTGTCATTTAATAAAACGCAATGTATAAAAAATATTAACATTGAATTAAATGAAAATTAAATGGGGTTTATACACCGTAAAATAGAAAGTCGTGTATAAAACAAAATATGCCTCAATAAAAGGTGATTAAGGAGAATTCCCTTACCTCGTGTCTGACTTGACTCGTTAATTCTTTAATCTCCTTAATAACAAAATAAATTTAATTTCAACTTTCTTAAAAACCATTTTCACATTTATTATTCCTTTTATATTACTAATTACCATGTTATATACATTACATAACCATTTACGTTAATAATAGTCATTTTGTCGATATTTGGTACCTGAGTCAAAAATGAACTTCCTATAATTAAAAGTTGTCCATGTGGTCAAAAGTACATTATATCCAGAATGATATTCATGATTCTGATATCATATAAATAAAATATATCCAATATATATATGTATTTATAATAGTACATAACATTTAGAGATAGGAAATGAAATGCACCATTCAAGGAGATGGTAAGTTGCACATACACATGAATGCTACATTCATTTATATTTTGTATTTCATGGAATGAAAACTTAATTATACATTAGTATATTATAATTATGTTATAGTATCATATATAATTTCTGTAACTCCATCCTTTACATGTTCCACATATGGAAATAAAGAGTCATATCACTTTGAGGTGGCTGTAGTCTGCATTTCCTCAAATGAAATTATCATATTTACCAATTATGGAAACCATTAAGTTATGATATAAATAAAAAATAAAGAAGAATTGATACAATATAAATATAATATATACAACAAATAAGTAATGTTTCATCATAATTCCAACCTTGAGAGGCGGTAGGAGAAAATCAAACAATCATCATTTCATGAGGTAGCAGTTCGTCGTACCTAGAAACAATATGTTCGTATCCATTAGATGGAGGTGTGTGTATTTTTAGTTTGAATAATTCTCATAAAAATAACCAAGTATATTTATTATACTAGTTTTTTATATAAACCAATAATAAGAAGGGCATAGGGAGTGTTGTAGTAAAAGAAAAGAAGATAATTTGAGGGAAGACGTTACCTTTAAATCGAGTAACTCCCTTTGGTTTGAACGAAAAGGCTTTCATGAAGTGCTTTCTGACTGAAGTAAGTCATATATGAGAAAGATAGGGATCTTGAGAGATTATTTGGGTAGAGATTGGATGATCCAGGGGGGCTTGAGAGGAGTGAGTAAGGGTTAGAGGTGATGACTTTTTATAAGTTGGGGGAGGGGCTCTTTAGGAATGTTTTAAAATATTATTTCATTATATAATTATTTTCAGTTTCTAAAAGTACAAATCATATTTAATTAGAATATAAGGTGTATATAAGTTCAAATAAAATCATCAAATAATAATTTTACAGGTTATAGATATTTTTTAATCCTTATTTCTTTTATTTAACCCTTTGGTACCTTTTTAAACTTTTACCATGTACTCTTATATATTCATAATATATGGTTAATATATTTACAATAAAATTACAAGAAACCCAAAAAGGATAAATAATGATATTTATAACATAATATATGTCATTTGGCCCAATATTATATTTTTATGGATATTTTATCATTTAATAATATATTGACTGATTTAAAAACTCTTTTATGTCAATTTTAATACTATTCATATCTTGACTTTTTAAAAATTCAAAACTGCTTTCTTATTTCAAAAAAATTTCATTAATTAAAATATAACAAGTCATCAAAATCTATAAAATTAGTGTAAGGAATAAAATTGTTCAGTATAAATTTATTTTTGTATTTATAATATAATTTTTTTGAGTCTTTTATTAATGAAGCAATTAATGCATCAACATTGTTTCAAAATTAAATTTTTTTATTTCATGTCTAAAAATTAAAAATAAAATTAAATTAAGTAGTAAATAGTTATATCTTTAAAAATAATATTTATAGTATAAGAGATAACTTATATAACCCCATATACAATTTTTTTAGTGAAACGATTCAGGTTTATGTTATTTTAGTCCATAGTTTAAATTAATTAATAATAAGTGTCATTATCACTCCCAAGTGGCTCAATGGGGTCCCCAAATTGACCCAAGGATTCCCATGGTTGGAAATGGATCATCCAATAGGATTTGTACAAGTGTAAGGGTAGTTTAATATTATTTTAATATTATTTTTCTCCCTTATTTTCTATATTTACCCTTTAACCATTGTAATTAAAATATTTACTAATGTAATTATTCATAATGTCTACAAAAAAAATTACCTATAAAATCAATTTGGACCTCTTGATTATAAATATGGAATCTAATTTTCCAAATTCAAAACACAGAAGTGGAAAAAAAATTAATTTAAAATTAATTCTCATTGTCAAAATGAAAAGGTTTTTTTTAAGAAGTAAAAACTATCAAAAGATTTACCTTTGTTTATGTTCATGTTAAGAGTGAAATTACATCCAATGGCCAACATTGGATTAAATGGTAAAAATATAATCCAATTACACTTTAAAACCAATTAAATATAAAATATAACTATATCAATAAATTATATTAAAGGGAAATTTTGAATTAAAATGCTGTATTTTTCACTATTCATTAAAAAATGAACACTATCAAAAAAATACTAAAATTTCATCCAATGTAAATTTTTATTTCCCAATTCTAAATAGGAATATTATTTTTTCAAATAAAAAATATAAAATTTACAAAAACAAGATTTAAAAAGGGTTCTCCATCAAAAGGAAGTAAATCAACATTTTAAAGAATATTAGTGTTTATGCTTAAAATTGGATTCATTCACATTTTAAGCTTCTGAAATTTATTAGATAAATGTAAAAACATCTTAACAAACATTTATAATCATATTTTAGTATGTTCTGTTCATTCCCACCAATATAATGTCTATGAGTTAACTAACATTTAAAATAATAATAATATTATATTATTTTTTGGTATAACTCAACGTTGTGTGCAACGTAAGATTTTAAAGAAACTTGTTGTTGCATGTGGGGTATGCCATCAAATATAGCATCCCATTTAAATTAAAATTAATATTTAATTCACAAATATAAATAAATATTAAAATATATTACTCTTTATTTACCTGGGATGTTACATCCTTCCCCCCTTTAAGAAATTGCATCCTCCCAATTTTAACTACTTATCAAATAAATGGGGGTATTTTTCCCTTATAAAATTTTCAGATTCCCACATTGCCTCTTCAACCATGTGGTTTTTCCACAAAAAATTTACCTAAATAATTACCTTATTTCGAAACACATTCCCTCTTCGGTCAAGAATCTGGACTTATTGTTCCTCATAAGATAGATTCTCTTTTAACTATATTAACTATGGACTCAAAACATGAGATTGATCTAGCATATAATTTCTCAACATTGAATCATTAAAAACATTTTGTACCTAGGATATAGTTGAAGGTAAAGCCTCTCTGTAGGAAACTATTAAAACTTTCTCTAGGATTTCATATGGTCTAGTGAACCATAGACTCAATGTTTCCTTCTTGAAAAAATAAATCACACTTTTCCATGGAGAATCATTGAGAAAGACATGATCACCTAACTCAAAAAAAGATCCTTCTTTCGGTTTTCTGCATAGCATTTCTACCTTCTCTGAGATTTTCTCATGTGATTCTGAATCAACTAAAATTTTTCTACCATCTATTCTACCAATTCTGGTCCCATGAGTTTCTTTTCACCAACTTCATCCCAAAAAGTTGAAGTTCGACATCTCATTCCATATAATTCCTCAAATGGTGCCATCTATACACTATAATGAAAATAGTTATTATAAGAAAATTTAAGCAAATAATGATGTTGGTCCCAACTTCCTTAGTAATATTTTTTGAAAGCATGTAGCATATCATCCAATTTCTAAATTGTTCATTCTGACTGCTCATGTGATTGAGGATGAAAAGTTGTAATAATATTTAATTCAGTACCCTACTACTTATGAAGGCCTTTCCAAAAGGTTTATGTAAACCTGGGGTCACGATTAGATAAAATGGAGAGGGGAACTCCATACAGCCTTACTATCTCTTTAACATACAATTTAGAAAGTTGATCTAAATACAAAGTATCATGAATAGGAAGGAAATGAGTAGATTTAGTCAACTGATCAATAATAACCCAAACTGCATTATCACCTTAAAATGTCTTTGATAATCCCACAACGAAGTCCATGGATATATTTTTCCATTTACACTTTGGAACCAGTAAGGACTGTAGAATCCCTTTCAGTAAAATTTGCTCTGCTTTAACCTTTTAACAAGTCAAAAAATTCAAATTAAAGTCAGTAATATCTATTTTCATTCCATCCACCATGTAATACTTTGAAAGATCTCTATATATCTTACTACAACCAAGATGAACAGAAAATGGAGAACTATGAGTGTCACATAACAACTCATTCTTCAACTGTGAATCAAAAGGCACACATAATATATTCCCACACCTCAAAACAAAATCTTTATCAACGTTACATTCAGGTAACAGAACTTTCTGAACCAACTCTACCTTTTTTCGTAACTCACTATCTTTATTCTACACATGCATTATTATGTATTCTAGGGATGATTTCACTAACACTTGAAACAAAATAGATGGGTTTCCTTCACTAACAACTTCTATTTAATAGTTCATCACATCATTAATCAAAGTATCTTTGTCCAAAGGTAACATGGTTAATATAGCATTACACTTTCTACTCAAAGCTGTAGCTACTTTATTTTCCTTTATTGTATGGTAATGGATCGTGAAATCACAATCCTTGATTAATTCCAGCCATCTCCTCTATCTCATGTTCAATTCATTCTGAGAAATATATACTTTAAACTTTTTTGGTCTGTATATATTTCACATTTTACTCCATAAATATGATGCCTCCAAATTTTTAAATAAAAAAACAATAGTAGCTAACTCCAAATCATGTGTAGGGTAATTTAACTCATGTGGTTTCAACTCGCATGAAGCATAAGAAATTACCTGATCATTCTACATTAGTACACAACTGAGTCCATTCAATGATGAATCACTATAGATAACAAATTCACCATTTCTAGACGGCAGTTCCAAAAATAGAGCATTCACTAATCTTCTTTTCAATTCCTGAAAAAAATCGTCACATTATTTTATCAAAATGAACTTAACAACTTTTTGAGTTAACTTAGTCATTGGGATAGATAACTATGAAACCTTTCAAAAAACCATCGGTAATAACCTACTAATACAAGAAAACTATGGATCTCAGTGATATTAGTAGGTCTTGGCCATTCTTCAACAACTTTTGTTTTAGCTGGATCAACAGTTATTCAATTTTTTTGAAGCAATGTCACCATTGCAAGAAATTGGTTGTAACCAAAACTAACACTTTCTGAATTTCCCATATTGTTTCTTTTCTTTTAATGTTTGAAAGACAATCCTCAAATATATTTCATGATACTATTTAATTTTAGAATAAACCAAAATATCATTAATAAAAACAACCACCATTAATCAACAGAGTAAAATTAACTATCACAGTAGTAAACTATTCAATTCTGATTCTGACCATCTAAGGATTCAGATTTAGAAGGACATTTCCTCCTGAGGTCATCCCAATATAGCATCCATGTTTCAACTATGAAAAACTATTCTAAAAAAACATATCATAGTCGAAGAAACATTGTTTTCTTCAAATTCTATATCAATTTAATCATACCATAAATTAATTTATGGATATTTATTTAACAATATCCTAACTCCTAAAGTTGTCTTAATAGACCTTTGATAGAAACAATAATGACCCAACCATAAACATTATGTAATCTTGATTTAAGTTAATGATTAACATTGAGGATATTGTTAGGTTTACATTTTTAGTGAATTAGACCATAAGTATAACATTACATATCAAATATTACAAAGTAAACACTTCTACTCAGTATCCATTTTTTCATAAAATAAAAACTTTTGAAAAAAAGAGTCACATGTAGTTATATATTTTAGACAACATGACTCTTCCATGATCCTATCCTTGACCCTATTCATATTTAAGTCCTGTGAATAATATTTCAAAAAAAAAACATGGGATAAGCATACAAATAAATGTAAGGATTATAAAATAAATAACAAAAACATTAGTCCATCAATACATATATGTCAATGTAATCATACTTCTCATTATTTAATATACCACACTAGATCAGAAGATTTATGAATAAAAAATGAAAATCATAAATCATAATGGAAACTTGTGTAATATATAACATACTTACGTTGTAGCTTTCACAACTACATATGGAGTTACATTTGAAATACCCCACACTTTATATTCCCTAAACATATTAGAAGAAACATTTACGTTTACCTCCGCCACATTACCCAATGCATTGGAAATCTATCTCGGGCTCACCCGCACTAGGTTTATCACAGAACCAACCATATACATAATCAATTCCCATGAGCCATTACATATTCATTACAAATAAAACAAACATAATGGAAAGATATAATTTCATAATTTTAGTAAAAAAATATAACTTAAATAAATTGACATAACCAATCCATTAACAAAATCATTTTAAATACCAAAATACATAAAAGAGTATATAGTATTCCCTTTTTGTATTTTAGTAAAACACTTCATAGAGAAAATATTCCCTTTGAATGAAATAAAAAGTCAAAGGTGTTTATACACCATATAAAGAAATCATGTATAAATAAAAATATTCCTCAATGAAAGATGATTGAGACAAAGTCCCTTACCTCCTGTTCGACTTGAATCTTTTGTTCTTTAATCTCCTGAATAATAAACTAATGTTAATTTCTACTTTCTTAAGAATATTTTTCAAGTTTATTATTACTTTTATATTACTTATTACCACGTTATAAACATTACATAATCATTTAAGTTAATAACGACCATTTTGTCGATATTTGGTACTTGAGTAAAAAATGAACTTCTTATAATTAAATGTTGTCCATGTGGTCAAAAGTAAATTATCTACAGAATTATATTAATGATTTAGATGTCATATATATCATATATATCCAGTATATATATGTATTTATAATATTACATAACATTTGGAGATAAGAAATAAAATGATTCGTTCATGGAGATGGTAAGTCATACGTACGCATGAACACTGCATTCATTTATATTTAATATTTAATGGAATGGAAAACTAATTATACAGAGGTATATTATAATTCCATTTTAATATCATTTATAATTTCAGTAACACCATCCTTTAGAAGTTCCATGTATAGCATGAACTAGTCATATCACTTTGAGGGGGAGGTAGTCCGCACTTCCTCAAATGAAATTATCATATTTACCAATTATGGAAACCATAAAGGTATGCTATAAATGAAAAATAAATAAGAAAAGAGAAAATATAAATATAATATATATCACATATAAATACAATTCCATCATAATGGCCACCATGAGAGGTGACATGAGATAATTGAACAATCACCATTTCATCAGGAAACAGTTCATTATACACAGAAATAGTATGTTCGTATCCATTAGATGGAGGTGTGTGTAAGTGCAGTTTTAATCCTTATCATAACAAAAAAATATTATATTGAATATACTGGTGTTGTTATGTAAAAAATAATTATAAGATCATAGGGAGTGAAGAAGTAAAATAAAAGAAGATAGCTTGAGGGAAGACATTACCTTTAATTCAGGTAACTCCCTTTGGTTTGAACCAAAAGGATTTATTGAAGTGATTGATAACTATGGTAAGGCTACTAAGTGGAAGAGAGGGATATTTAGAGATTATTTGGGTAGATTTTGGATGAGAAAAGGGGGCTTATGAAGTGTGAGTAAGGGTTAGAGGTGATGCATTTTTATAAGTGGGAGGAGGGGCTCTTTAGGAATGTTTGAAAATATTATTTTATTATATAATGATTTTAGGTTTCTAAATGTCCAAAACATATTTAATTATAAGATAAGGTGTATATAAGTGGAAATAAAATCATTCAATAATTAATGGACATGTTTTTGTATATTTTTTTATCCAAATAATTTTTATTTAACTGTTTGTAAACTTATTTAACTTTTACCATGTACTCTTATATATTCATACTATTTGGTTAATATTTTTATAATAAAATTCCAAGAGACCAAAAATGGACCATTAATGACATTATTAACGTCATATATTTCATTTGGATGAATCATATATTTCTAGGACTATTTTACCATTTAATAAAATATTGATTGATTTAAAAACACTTTTCTATCAATTTTAATACTATTCATATCATGGCTTTTAAAAAAATCCAATACAACTTTATTCATTCGAAATACCTTCATTAATTAAAATATAACAAGTATTTATGATCTATAAAATTATTTTTTGGCATATAATGGTTCAAAATAAATTTATTTAAATATTTATAATATCATTTATCTGAATCCTTTATTAATTAATCAATTACTGCATCACTGTTGTGTCATAATTAAATTTGTTTATTTAATGTATATAATTTTAAATAAAATTAAATGATATAGTAAATCCTTTTATATTTTCAATTAATATTAATAGTTGAAGATAAAATTTATATAACCCCATATAAAAAATATTTCAGTAAAAATATTCATGTTTATGTTATTTTTGTCCTTACATTAAATTAATTACTATAAGGTGTCATTATCATTCCCATGGGGCTCCATGTGGTCCCCAAATAATCCAAAGGATGTCTATGGTCGGACATGTATCATCTAATACAGTTAATAAAAGTGTAAGGGGAATTTAATATTATTATAATATTATTTTTCACCCTTATTTTCCAAATTTACCCATTAACCGTTGTAAATAAAATATTTACTGAAATAAATTTTCATAATTTCTCAAAAAAAAAGTTACCTATTTACCGAATTTTGAACTACTATTTAAAAATATGGAATACATTTTTCCAAATTAAAAAAACTAGAATTGGGATAAATTAATTAAATTTAATTCCTATTGTCAAAACAAAAAGTGTTTTTGAGAAATAATACCTATCAAAAGATTTACCTTTGTTTATGTCCAAATTAATAGTGATATTACTTCTAATGACCAAAATTAGATTAAATGGTAAAATAATAATCACATTAAACTTTAAAACCAATTAAAAGAACAATGTAACTATATAAATAAATTAGATTAAAATACATTTTTGAATTAAAATGCAATATTTTTCACAATTCATTAAAAAATGAACATTATTAGAAAAATACAAAAATCTCATCCAAAGTAATTTTTTTGTCCCAAATCTAATGAATAATATTATTTTGTCAAATAGAATATATAAATATGAAAAAAACTAGATTAAAAAATGGTTCTCCATCAAAAGGTAGTAAATCGACTTTTTAATGAATATTAGAGTGTTTATGCTTAAAATTGGATTTATTCACATTTTATGCATCTAAATTTTATTGGATAAATGTAAAAACATTTTATCAAACATGTATAATCATATATTAGTTAGTTATATTCATTCCCACAAATAAAAAGTCTATGAGTTATCTACCATTTTAAATAATAATAATATTATATTATTTATCGGTATAAGTCAACGTTGTGTGCAACATCAAATTTCAAAGAAACCTGTTGTTGCAATCTAGTTATTCCATAGAACATAGTATCCCCTTTAATGTAAAATTGATATTTAACTCACAAATATTAATAAATATGAAAATTTCTTACTCTTTAATTACCAGGGATGTTACATGTATTACCCTTACAACATTTATGTATGAAGTACCATACACATACATGATAATTTTGATATAATTATGCTTCAACAAAAATGTACTCGTTACCCATACACGAGCATGAATGACCCTAAAGAGGTATTTGGTGGACCGATACATATATATAGGAATATATCTATACCCTTTCCTAACTGATAACCTTCCCTATACTAACCAAAATAGATTAAGTCGTACCCTTATATGAGTATCAGATTACCCTTTGGTGGGTATTAGAAAAATAAAACTAACATTATGTCGTAGCAGTGTTACCCTTGTGCAACTATTCTTAAACATACACAATTTATCGACAAAATAAATTTACGCATGTCGTCGTATTGTTACCCTTGTCATAACAATGTTACCATTGTATTACTTGTATGATTACACAAGATTTAAAAAAATATATAACTATACACATGTAGTTACAATTAATTAAATTAATTTTTAATGTAGACTTAAATGTTATGTATTAAATTTTCTAATTCTATTTCCATTATAACTATTATAAACCACTAATATTATTATATTCAATTTGTTTATTTGTAATTTTTTTCTTATTTATCTAAAACAAAATGTTAATATATTCTCATATGATATTATTTCCTAATTTTAATTTATTATATAAATTTAATATAATTTATAATTATTATTATAAGCATTCATTACCATATGATAATTTCAAAAATATACTTATTTCTATCTAACTATATTTATATTCACCTAGAATATTTTATGATAAGGTATTACTTTCTATAATATAGGTTATAATAATTTTGATATTTTATTTTAAATTACTAAATTAATTATATTTATATTCTTAGAATATTAATTCACTTTTCTAAAATTATTATATTCCATTAATTTATTATTTAATGCATACTTATCTTTTAAAGATGGTATATCCATATTACTCATTATTAACATATTTACTATATTCAATATTGCTTTAAAATTTATATTTATTAATTTCCTTCATTAAATAAGTTATAATTCATTAATTAAAACATTTACAAAGTGTTAGAAATAGTTCATTTATATTGGAAACAAAATCAATTATGGATAAGTATAAATTTTTTTATGTTATAATATTAATGGTGATATTATTATTTTCTGAAATATATTCATTTTATTTATTTGAAATAAATAATTATTTTTTGTGTTTTATTAACTCAAACTATTTTTAATTATCATATTCTAAAAAATATATATACTTTTCAGATAAAAATTTAATTTCATAGATGAATATATATATATATATATAATTATATCATAGTTAGTTTAATTATCCAAACATTAAATTTATTGAATAATAATTATAAACTAAAATTATTTTAGAATTACTAGGATGTTACATTCAAACATGATAATTAAACATCATTATCACAATATTATTTATCCAAGTAATTGTATAATTTATTTATTAATCTCAATTAACTCAACATCAAATATCATATAATCTATAAAGGTTAACAATACCATTAAACAAATTCATATAAAATAGAAAACATTAATCTTCAAATAAATCATTCAATACACATGATACTAATCCTAGGTGTTTTATTTCCATAAATATCATGAAAAATTTGAAAATTATAATCACTAGTTCTTTTATTAACCAAAAATTCAATCAATCTCTTAAAGAGTAATCTAGAAAATTTTAAGAAAAATATATCCACAACTAGTTTCTTATTATTCTTTAATGTTGTCTAAACCCTATGTAGATATGAAATGTGATAGCCATGAACTCGTACACTCTGTTCTAGTGACAAAAATAATGACGAGAATGACTCAGATACACTCTAAAACTGTTACACATCCTGATATTTTGAATACCAAATGTGCATTCTCTATCAACATAGGCTGGGAACTTGAACCAATGCATCGTTAGAAGCTGAAGGGATTGTTTTTTCCTTACATTAAGTAGAAACCCTAACACACATATATATATTTACATAATGGTAAGGAATAATGGATGAGTAAAAAATAATATATGTCCTATAAAAATGTGTTATTATAAGAGATAAAACTCAAAATAAGCTAAAACATATTCAATAGAAATTCAAAAATTAAACGATAACAAGAAAAAAAATAACTACACCATGTGATAATGTAAGAAAAATTCCACTGTCTCACCAAACGAAACACAATAATAGATGATGAAATATACAAAACCTCACTATTTTTCCATTCATTTCCATAAATCTAAATGCATAAAAAGGATTACACACCACTGAAGGGTTGTTCATTGTGTGAGATAAGAATGATAGGTAGGATCACACATAGGTGTTATATAACAAGTATAGTTACAAATATCTAAACATGCTCAAAATTAACAAAAAAAGGTCATGGTAAACAATTAAAATGTATTTAGATTAAATTCATGTTAATAATTTCCTCCATTATCCGAAATTCTTAATATTTAATATAAAACAATTCAAATAGTTTCATATATATCAAAGGAATAAGATAAATGAAAATCATGAATCACATATCTTATCAAATCCATGGAATTGTAATCTATAATTTTATAATACAATAAAATGGTAACATCATGCTATAGATCACTACAGTTCAGGATATCTATGACAATCATACCTACACATCAAATATTAGGTGCATCGAGTATCTAGATATATAAAAAAAATATTTAGTATAGAGTAATAACAAAATAAATTAACTCAACAATATACCTATGCCATCCCTAAAACAACATTCATAGGGAGAATATGGACACCCCATGAGTGAAACCTCTAACAATATCAATGGAAAATTCATAAAAGTATACCTTAAAACTATGTAATGAACGCTTCCCATTTGTGTAAATTTTATAAACCATTTCATAAATCCATTTATTAATGATTTGTGAAATCTTTTTATTTTACTAAAAAGGGGAAATTTTTATAATCAAACCCCCATTTTCAGAAAAAAACATTATCATGAAAGTTCATTAAGAAAACAATTTTTCAAACTAGAATAATACACCTCATCCAAAGTATGCTTGAGATAGAACAAAGTACCACAAAATCAGGTCACACATGACTATAAAGATATCTAAAAATCATAAATGAACTCAAGGAAAATAATGTTGGAGCAATGATTTATTCCCATGTCTTCGAATTACATCCTAAAAACAACCCAATTAGAAGAAAGGGTATATCATGGGAAACCTCAAGGAACACGTTCCCACCGTAACACAACCAGCAAAGGATCTTACCCTCAAATAAGATCACCCATCAAATCTATAATGAACTACAACATAAGATAAATGGATCTGAAAGCATATTTTAATGACACAATAATGATCAAGGGAAACAATGAAATAGGTAGATAAATTACTTGATGAGATTGAATGTAAGAACCAAGAGGATAAATCTAGGAATTAAGTGATCCTAATGTAGAATAGGTCCCAGAAACAACCTTGGAGAGATCATATGTTGGGATAGTATTTTTTATAATCAAATAAGAAATAAAATTGTCCATTCCAAACCTTAAAAATCAAAAAACCCAATCGATAAATGTCATGAAATTCATTCTGTTCTTGTAATTTCAGATTATGAAGCCCATAAAAAAATGTCATTCCTTAGATTAAAATACCAATCTTGACCATTTGAGGATTTTAAAAAATACTTTAGAAAATATGATTTGGAATCTCTAAACAAAATCATGACATGTTCATAGAATCCAATATAATGTGTGAACGATTTTTTCTAATTATAATCCTTTTAGAAGTTGTAAAAGTTTCATTACCATAAATTTCCCAATACACAGAAAACAATCCATATTCTACTCAAAATCCAAAACCAACCCTGATGTTCTTCAATTTTGGGGATAAAACTACAAAAATAAAATAATTAAAATAAAGGATATATTCCTAGAAGAATGTAATAGGATGTTATAAAACCATAATCATAATACTTTTCATCCTAGGGAATCCATGAATAAAATGATTTCGAGAATTAAGTGAGGTCATTGATTACTTTTAAATGACTCATGATCTCATGTAAAATGAGAATCTAAACTATTTCCCCATAACACTCTAACCAATATAACCAAATTCCAATTAATAAATTCAATTGAGAGTCAATTATCTCCATTGGATGTTGAAAAATTGAAGAATATACCTCTAAATCGATATCATTATAGCTAAATATGTTGGAAGGATAAGGATGGTACTTCCTGAGATATGATATGATGATAACATCATGAATCCCTATCAACTAAATCAGAAATTACAACTCATAAGAAACATTTCCATGTTTCTCTATGTCCTCAAATGGACAAACATATCTTAGTGCTAACATTCCTTATTCCCCAAGTTGAATGTGACCCAATCATGGAGAGAAATTAACTAAAACATGATCACTAATGGAAAAAGGATGATTTTTATGATTCATATATGATTTGAACTGACTATAAGATGCAACTAGTTTTTTACTTATATTTTTTATCCTCACTAACATCTCTAGAATGAGACTCAATCCCACAAGAGAGTTGTATCCCATCACTTCCCTACAATGAGTTGATTATCATGGGAGGGAAAACAATGATTCAGATAGAGACATTATGATTAATGAATAGAAAATATTATCATAATATAATATAACCCATCCCATATTGTTACCAGATGGTCCACCAAAATCTATGATTCTGGAATAAATAATATCCTTTATGATCTGAATAGAACACTCCATATAGCTATCTTCATGTAGATAATATGATATACCAAACATAAAATGAGTCCCAAAACCACTTGAAGTCTCCTACATAACCTGGGAGTAATACTATGATCATTTTATTAATAAATGGAAGACATGACCCCATATAACATCATGATCTTCAATACAAATAGCTTACCCAAGTCTTCAGAATTAGTGGTGTCCCTAATCAAGTTGAAGTGATATGAAATTATCAACCAATGAATCACCTCCTAGATAGAATTACTCTATTTGAGAGTCCATGGAATTCACCAACAATATCCATGAAATCCTTTTCCATTTACAACAATTCACCTGAAGTGAACATGAGAAACATTGAGGGTTTTATATGTTCTGTCTTTATCTGTTGGGAGGAGAAATAAGGGGAAACAAAATATTCAAGGTAATGCTTCAGAACAGGTCTCTAGAATCTACATATCATCTAATAATAAATCTTGATAGTTTTCAAATAAATAATCAATGAATAAATATTAAAATCAAGAATAAGTGTGCTCCTCAAAGTTATTGGGGGAAATAAACCAATCCCAAAATTTGAGAACACCATTAAACGGGAGTGAAAAACATGAAATAGTCTCACCATCATATTGGGATCAACAAATTTCATTTAACTTATCATCTTAACACATAATCTACATAATATAATATGGAAAAGATGATGATAAATGTACACTAGCTAAAACAAAACCTGAAACATCTGTTGAAAAATATAGGTGAATCTAAGTAATGAGCCCCATATTTTTTCACTTTCCCATCAATAATAGAATATCCTATGATTTTACATTTATATTTAGAGTGAATTAAATAAAATTCTCCTTCCATGAGGTGTATGAAATATTGAAATCATATTTATGAAGTTATTCAACCTTATTCCTCTATTAGATATTCATGAATTTCAATGAAAATATATATCACATATTCTTATGGTCAAAAAAGGTAGTGAACCACTCACCAAAAAGGTAGTTCCACCAAAACATAAGAAAATTCATAACTATTTAATTTTATAAATCATTAGTGGGGAATTCTAATCATGCTGTCAAAATAGATATATCCTTATAACACAACAAGATCCTTTGGCATAGAAAAACAACTGAAATAGGAAACATTATCATTAAAAACTATATACACCTCACAAGGATGAAGTAATTTAATAATAGGATCTAATTTAAGATGTAATTTTTTATTATCAAAAGAATAGTGACACATTTCCCCATATATAAATTTCACCACTTTCATGGTATGATCAGTCAAATATGACTTCAAAATTGATAAATAATTGATAATATTTCTATAATAACCATATTGAAAAAAGATGATCTGAATACCAATGAGGATATAATTCTATTCCTATAATAATATAATATTACCCTTATTAGAATAAACTAACAATCTATTATCAGAAATCATGTTCCCTAAGAACATCACTTCTTGAATCCATATATTTCATTTTAAAAATTTTCGACACAAATGGATACTCCTCTGGATATTCAGAACTAAACTCAATTGGAACTAATGATTTTTCTCAAACATCAAATAAACCCAAATATAATCCATGAACACATCGACAAAAGTTTCAAGATACACATGTAATATATAATTCATCAATTCCATGAAAACTTTTCAACATTATGTCAGAGAATATGGCGTAAAAAAAACTTAAAAATTGTTATACCTTCTCCTAGAAGTAATCTTCAATATATCTAACACATTATATATAAACAATGATATCACATCCAAATTTCAATAATTAGAAATTTTTTTTCCAAGATAAACATGTCAAAAAATAATCCACATGAGGAAAAGGATACATGTACTTAATCCTTATCAAATTGAACTTTTACTAGTCTACAAGTAATCATAGTAAACTATCTAACTTCTTGGAAATGAGAATAGGGGAATCCCATATTGAAAAACTAGGGAAAATAAATTAACTCTTCATTAGGTTATTAAAATGAATGTTCAACTCTTCCATCTCTATTGGTGAAAAATAATAGAATGGAATTTAAATTTACAACACACTTGGATAAAATTAAATAATAAAATCTACCTCCCTATCTAGAGGAATAATATATATATAATCTTGGAAAACATTAGGAAAATCTCCAAAAAAGTAGGATGATCAATATTGCAACAAGTTTCATCAGGCTCAAAATCTATGACTGATTAAAAAATCCTATGATTAGGGTACCATGTTCCTGCATTGACCAAACCTCAAACCCCATCAACCCTAAAACACATGAGATACCTTATTGGATTCTAAAACATGAGGCAAAAATATGGAAGTAATCCAAATCTACAAGATGAGTGATAAGAAAATCTATCCCAACAATAATGTCAAACAAATCCACATCAATAATTAAGAAATCCAAAACTGAATCTTCACCATCTATTTATAGAGTAAAAGGAAACTAAATCCAAAATTGTTTTTTCTTCCTATGGGTTTTCACTAATAGTATAATAAAGTAAATGTTCTTCATTGAATGTTTAATCTTATCAAATAAATTGATAGTAATAAATGATTTGGAGGAACATATAAAAAATATTGTAGTCTCTACTGATGATGTAATAAACATGGTACCTCTCACATTTTTGGACCTCTATATACCACCTCTATAAAATCATCTAAATTGTGAAGTTGATTTACTCCGTAGTCATGTGGATATATCCTTATAGTCTATGAAGAACCAGATTGTTCCACAATATCCTTTGGGGTAGGAGATCATTGACCATGATGAGACTTAGACATAGCCTAAATGAAAAATTATATAAAAGTAAAACAGAATGAAATGTTCCACATCATTGCATATTCATAAAAAGAATTCTAGGTCTTCCCAACCTTGACACAATTATAGAAATTCATAATCACACTATAGTAAGTTACAAAACATGTAGAGGAGGCATGTTTCTAGGAACCTCCAACACTACTCCTGATATTATCTTGACACTTCCTCATTCCCCCTTTTATGCCACTAAAAATTCCACTAAGTGTATGATAAGGGGAAGAATAACCAACCATTCATGTCATATTCATATATTATATAATTTAATTGTCTACCATATCAACATAGGTGTTAATATTAAACATGGATATCAAAAATAGGATATCTGATCACAAACATAGGAGGTTATTCTAAGCCCTCATGTGCTTATTCTGTTTTAGCATTGAGAAAACAAAATCTGATCATCAAATAAATTGGGGTACACAGAAACTGAATGCTCTTCATGATGAATATAGAGGAACCCAAGAAATTTCTCTATAATTTGTGACTCTATACAAAAATTCCCAAATAAGTGAGTCTAGAAACCCTTATAGTCTATGTTCACAAGTATATCTTCATGTAACATGGAATCCCATATCACATTGTTAGACCCTCAAGTCTAAACACCATATAATTCACCATTAATATCTCAATTGAATCCATATTTTTGATGATATAATCTATCATTACAAGACAATACTCAATCACTTTTGTTTCATTCATAAATTTAAATCATGGTGTATTATCAAATAACAACTCCCATAATCTATCCATTTCTCATCCAACTCCAATATGTATATTGATAACTAAATTCAAAAATTTCTGTTCATTTTGATCAACAATTAGAACTACCTACATGATAACCATGATATGATTCTTATCTATAGGGTGATTCCTATGTATTTCATATATGAAAATCTCCTAAGGTACCCTTGGAAGATGTATTGGAGGCATATCAATGTACACCAACAGAATAGAAATGAACATATAAAAAGATAATCTCAGTTCAAACATGAAAACCATTATAAATAACATATATTATGATAAAAAACTAAAAATATGATCGACACATCCCAAAATAGCAATGTGACTTGATTCTAACCAATGTAAGATAGAGCTAAGAACTCCATAAAAACATCCTCTCATGTGTAAACAATCCTATCTCAAGTCTACCAAATGTCCCTAGAGAAATAATCTTGGGAAAATTACCATTTGATACCAAACTATGATGAAACTGATATTGATTCCCTCTCAAATAGGTACATGGCTCGAGTTTTCAGATACCCAAAAGTGAATTACCGATCTACATGGCCTACTGAATAGAACAAAAGAATCAATAATAAGAAGAGGGACTGATTTCACCTAATGCAATGTAGAAACCATGATATATATAAACATCTGTTGTGAAGGAACAATGGAAGAATAAACAAGATTTTTCTTTTAAAAAAAGTAGTATAATTGGTAAAACTAAAATATAACTTAACAATCTCCAAGGTATATGTCCAATAGATAAAGAAAATAAGAATTGAAATAAATAAAAAATGTTATAGAATTGGAAAATCCCCCATATAACCACAATCTACCCAAGAAAGATTATATAAATATCACTGTATCACTAGAGTTCATTTCCTTTCCCTACATAAAAATATATAACATTTTCAATGCACTACTAATGGGGTGTTCATGGTGTGAACTAAACCATATTATTAGAATCCCACCCAAGTATTCCATTAAAATTATATTTACAATAATATAAACATGATCAATATTAAATAATAACCGGAATGATATATAGTTATACAGGTTTTATATCAAAATAATGTTAAATTTTCCCCCACTACCACATTTCTAAATAATTTAGGTAAACAATTTTAATGTTTTCAATGAATATAAATGTAGTCAAATCAATAAACTACATGTAACACATATCATATCATATCTGTAGAAGTATAAGATGAAATAGTACAAGATAAAGAACATTTAATATCACTCCAAGGATCACTAAAGGTAAAGAAATGAAGGACACTCACACCAAATCATAAAAAATCATGCACATCATGTCTATAGATATATGTATCAACACTAGATAGTAGAGGAAAAAAAACATTTAAACCCCCCAAGTAGGTCAATAACGTCCCTTGAACAATTAGCCTCAGGATAAAAGAAACATCCCATGAGTGAATCCCTCGATAGTGTCAACATACAAGGAAAATTAGAAAACTATCCTTGTATGCACCCTAGGCTTAACATGCACTATATTTTCCATACCATATAATATAACAATTTCAAAATACATTGAAAATACCATTTATTTTACCAAAACATGGGGAAAAAGGCCATTTCTCAAAAACCGCATATTCACACTCACAATTCAATCATGTTAATTCATTTATTATACAATTTATAAAACACTAGAAATACAGTTCATCCATCATAGGATTGAGATGGAAATACCTACCATAGTTATTGACCACACTTGACCACAATGAAATCCACCAACCTAGAAGAAACAAATGGTTTAAAATAGAGGACCTGAGGTTGATTCCCACGTTATATAATTACATCCCACTAAATAATGTTGATGAAAAAATTGGTAGATCCTGACAAACCTAAAATAACACTCACCCACCAAAAAACTACCAATAATGTATCATCTCTTAGAAGAAGATAAGACAATTAGTCTAGAAGGAACAACATAAAAAGACTAATAGATCTGAAAACATAGTGCTTGGGTATTTTAGTGATAAATGGATAAAATGAAATAGGTAGATAACATACTCGAAGAGATGTAGGAAAATAACCCTGATGATCAATCTCCAAACAATGTTACAATAAAGGGGATGCGGTCCCCAAAATATAATGGGAGAGCTCATAGGTCAAGAAAGATTAGGGTTCATCTATATATGAAATACAATTTGTAGTATAGAGAATTAATTCATGCCTTCCCAAATAAAAGTTTGTTATATAAACTATTCATGTATTTTAATTCTTGATTATAAAGTATAGTTGAATAATGTGTCACGTCCGACTAAAATATTGATCTTGGACATCTTACAACCTAGAGAATTTTAACGGTGTGTATAATATTCATGAAATGAACCAAACAAATGACATATTCCCAAAACCCAATACATGACGTGATCACTTTTTACAACATGTAAACATGCAATGTTAAATAATCATTTCATGATGTGAATTCCACTAACAAATAAAAAATAGACCGAATTCAACTTAAAAACCCATAAAATATTCAGGGTTATCCAAACTCGAGTAGAAACCCAAGAAGCCTTTAAAACATTTATATCCACACTTTATTAATTAAAACAAACATATATAAAATAAAATTAGGTCATTTTACCCAGAAAAGGCTCTACATCCTTGGGAGTCCGAAGATGCACCCAATTCAAGAGGAAAACCAAAAGGGAGAAGATAAATACCTTAAAAGGGTAATGAGATGTTATAGAAACATTAACTATTCATTTCTATAATGATACAAAATATGTCTCCCAATTTAATCACTTCAAAAAATATTACATAAAATATAAATAATCGATCACTTACATAAAAAATAATATTTTAGTCCATTTTTTTAGGATCATTAAACCATAATACATATAATATTTTTTATAAAATTCATCAAAAAATTATCCATCATCATTCAAACTAGAATATTAATCAATGTTAATTACCATTCCTAATTTACCTATTACTGAACATTTGGAAATCAATATAAAATTTTATATGAGCACAAAATTGACCAGAAAAGGGTTTTAAAAGAATAGGTAAAATCTATTCACTTTTAAAATTCCACAAATATTATTTTAAAAATATATACATTTATATGAAATATAAGTCTTCTAATATATCTAATAAATTTTACTTCAAAAAAATAAAGTATATTTAAAATCCTTAATAAAAATTCAATATATTAATTAAAATTATTGTTTATTTTAAAATTACATGTTATATCAAATCATAAAATTCATTTAAATGAATCATAATTTATCTTTTAGAAACATCAAAAAATTTATTCAAAAAATCCAAAATACTTATTTAATATAATGATAATAATCAATAATGATGAAATCATTGTGTACTCTAAAGATATTTCTTTTCTAAGAATATCATCTTGGATAATATCCACTTGAGTTCAGGGATAGAATCATTATTTAGAATCATCATAACCAGTAAAATTATGCCCAATTTTATATAAAAATATTTTGTAAATATTACCGTTATCATCATAAATAGTTTAAAAACCCACCAATCAACATCACACACACAGATATAATATATATATATATTATTTTCAAAGAGGAAATTAATTACTTATATAATAAAAATAAAAAAATCTCTTAAATAAAATATGTTTTTTAATATGTATTGGAAGTAATAAAAAATTAATTGATAAAATATTGAAATTAAACATAAAAAATTTATTTTCATGACATATGGAATATCAATTTGAAATATATGGAATGGATATATAATATATGAAATAATGATTAAAATCAATAAATTACAAAGGAGTTTTTCCACATAAAATTATAATTTTATGATTCATTAAAATCATCCATGAAAACACAATTCCCTTACATGAGTTTTGGTAATCAAAAATAATAATTTCATTGAAAATAAATTTCTCTAAAAATTATTAAATAGATCTAAAAATTATTAGAACAATTAAAACACTTTTTATGAGAAAACATCTCATATCAATATATATTTTTATTTAAAATATATATAAATGCAATAAAATCATTAAAATATTGATTCTAAAAAATAAAAATCTAAAAAATATAGGTTTGGAAGGAATTGAAATGAATTTTAATATGTAAAACTGATTTACCTTACATTAATATGAAAAAAATTTTGTTTTCTTCCAAATTATCTATTTTACTGAACCCTTTTAATCCCTCTAAATGACATCCCTCTTTAGATATAATATTCGTATGAATAGAATGACATGGTATATCTCTATTTTTTCACAAAACTATTGTTCATGGAAATACTCTAATTATTAAGAATAAATTTAAAAATTTGAAAAAATTAATTTTTTAAACACAAATAATTTCATATTATTTCATATAAAAGAATTAAACTATTTATATTGAATTATGTTTTCATTACATCTAAAATTTTAAATTAACTAATTATATAAAAACAATTATTTTATAATAGAAATTATGTTTTTCAAATAATTATTTTATTAAAGTATATTATATTTATTTTTAATTTTTAACATCCCCATTTAATAATTGTGTGTCTAAAATAAAATTATCCTATAGTTCACAAGATTTCTTAAATATTAATTTTAGATGTACTGAGTTCAAATTAAATGATTAAATAAGTTTCTAATTAGATATTGAGGATATTTTTTCATTAATTTTATATTTATAAAATAAATATATTTGAAATAATTAAATATATACTTGAAGGAACTAGGAAATAAATGTGTGTTATCCTTAAATAAATAAAATGTTTGAATTTTTTCCCATATGAAACACTAATATAAAAACAATAAAAAATTATATTAAAATAAATAGAGAATATAGAATGTGTTAGGAACCAACCAGAATACCCGGATACACTAGAACTCATTTCGATAGTGACATGGATCATAAGGATTTCATGATCCCAACAAGTTGGTTACCGGTTCCTATGAGCCATAAAAAGGTCATATTGGATAATTTCACCCTAAATCTTTCAATCAAATAAGTACATTAGAAAAAATAATTAAAGGCTAGTCATTCTGATAAATAATCCTCAAGATGAAACATGTGAAAAAATTATGGATAGTGTCCAAATGGTATATTAACCAATAAAAACTAAATAAACATCATTTATAATTCCCATAATCCTTCTATAATTAGATGATCATAGATCCTACTATATCCTCTAAAACCTATGATGTCACTATTCAAGCACAACAGCCACAACTATGTTGTGAAATCACATTTCATAGAACCAATATAACATAATAAATAAATTACCAAAGGAAAAGTGAGGGTTTGGAAAAACAATATCCAAGTAGGTATTCAAACAATAATCCATAAGAAGCTAAAAAAAATAAAATGACCATTTATGATACAAATTATAAGAAAAAAATAATTACATATCATTTCCATATTTTTAGTTAAATAATCATTGAAAAAAGTATATTGAAAATATAAAAAAACAATATTAAATAATAATTTATCATTAATGATAGAGGACATGAGTAAATTAATTCAATAAAAAACATCATTTAATATTCAAATCAAAATAATGCACTATGGTCAAATAACTCTTGGTTTTTTAGTTACTAGATGTATTATCAACACACTTATCACATAATAAATCAATAATAAATGTCTAGAGACTCCAATAATGGTTAAACCATCATGATAGATTCAATATGCACCCCATTAAAGAAAAATTATGCCATACATGGTTCAGTTGGATTATCCATCATATGTATATTTATTTGGATTCATAGTTCTAGAAATATTTTCCTAATTACCCACTAACTAATTGGGATCAAAAATATATTTATCCAATCAATAGTGGGAAAATAATTCTTTTCAATTCACATTAAAATTCACATTTAAATTTCAAAATTTCATGGTTCAAAATGACATATAAATTTGAAAACAAACTCATATTTTTTTTATCAAATACATTCCTTAAAAAAATTATTTTATTTAAAGTAAATTTTCTCTATAATTAATGTCAATTAATTTAATGAAATTAAATATCATTTTCCCACATCATTTATTAGATTATCCCTATTTATCAAATCTAATATTAGTGGTTTTTCTCCAAAATAAATTCATTTATGAAAAATTAAAAATATTTGAAATTAAGGATAAAAAATAATTTTAAAGTGAATTTCAAATAAACCATGAAATCAAGGATATAAATGTAAGAAACCAGCTAAGAACTGTATACCATTAATCACAAGATCCTAAAAAATTATAATTGATGGAGCAATGATAGAGTCATACATAATGTATATTAATTAGGAATTCCTATAATTAAAATCCATCATTTAAAGGTTTAGATACAACAACTACATGATTTTTCATCACACTCAATGATGTCGAAAGTAGAATATAGAATGATCCCCAACCAATGATATATCACTTATTAGAGAATCATCAATCTCATCTACTAGAACATTGATCTGAGAAGAAGGGTATTTTTAGGATATAAATAACATATTGAGAGACTATTAATGAAAAAGGGACACATTAGGGTATAATGGGAGGTGTTTATAATATATATAAGGGTTTTTTTATCATTAATAACAATTTCCATGGGAAAACATATCCCACCACATAGTTACCTAGGATACGACATATGTATAGATCTAACCATACAGCTAATAGTTTCAATTTATTTGGTAAAATGGGGGAACATTATTGTGTATCCAAATGGTTAGAAAAATCCTACTCCCACCATGCACCCCTTCATGGTCTATTGTAAAATAAAGTATGGTTTGTTCACACGGTTACTAATTCTTGTACTAATCAAGAACTCACCACTATCCAAATCCACATGGGATGAGGTTGTGGCCACATGTTTATCAGTGACCATGTACCATTCCCTATAACATGATTACAATGTGTAGAGTTTTCTAGTCCAACCTATATAGTTTTTCCTAACCAAGGGATAATTGTGAATAGCCCCAAAATCATCCAAAAATTACAAAAACTATAAAAAATCTCAAAACCCTAATAATTGAGGATCCAAAAAACGTATTAGTTGTTTCTAAATGATAGTAATTGGTTTTTAAAATCCCCCTAGTAATGATTTTTTTCCAAAATATATCATGTAAAATAGACTTCATATAAATGATATGAGGCAACTACTATCTCAAAAGTGACTTATGTTCCCATTTATAATGTGAATTTGAACCATTATTAAAATATATCAAATCTAAGGTATGTACATTCCATGATGAACCGTCATCTCAGAATCAACAATCAGAACTAGCTACTCAACCATCAATATTTTAGGTTTTAGATATTGTTCATTCCTACTCGAGAAATGATATGGGTTATAGAGATACTTTCAAATATATAACATATGAAACATGTTATGAATAAAACAACAATTAAGTTGGACCCAAACAGAAATACCCCATTATAATTTTCTTAACAAACAAAAATTACCTCACAAATTTTGTTGCAATATTTAATTACTTCACTATCCTTTTATGACCCAACCAAGGTGATCTCCCAAAAAATGTATCCATAATATGAGAAATAAGAAGGGCATTGATGTTAATTTTTTTTAGATTTATACTATCTCTATGGTATTAGAAATCATTGATGTATCAACTAAATCATTTTTATCGTCTTTATGGAAAAAAACGTCCAACTAGGGAAAGATCACCAATATCTGACCAATATATAATCAATTTAATTTTCCATCCATACAATGTTACCAAGGGTTCCACTCTGATGGGTGACTGGAAATTGATGTTGTTGGAAAACTAAATGAGTCCTGTGTGGTTATCCATTGCTCCAATAAAGTTGATAAAATAAGTATAAAATAAGTTATGAAGAATTTTTATCAGTAGTTCTGTCTAAAAATCGTTATATTGATGATATTCGATTCTTAAACTTACTTGTTATCCCATTAGATCATGCTTTCCTATAAAAAAATGAGAAGTTAAAAAAGAATATCCATTAATCAAAGTAGCATAAGAAACTCAAAAAAAATCATACGACCAACTCTACATATAGGTTTCTTATGCCCTCAACATTAGTTATATCATGAATCAAAATAAATTGAGATGATATGGTATGAATATCCATACCCACCAATATCATAATATTTCTTATAGTTTTACATGGAATCCCAACCATAAAATCAATCTAAATTTCATTGCACATGAAAGTCAGAACAATATATTATTGGAGAAACGATAAATGGTTATTACAAATATCATCCAACTACAAATATGTATAATAATTGGAATAAAATCATTGATATTTGATATCATTTTGGACACCAAAATCACCTCAAAATATCATAGATCATCATTAGGGATCTAGGGTGCGCCTCCCACTAGGATCATTAGAAATCCCACTTCACAGATTTTCATACATTCACATGTAAAATGTATGGGCTCTAATAACATTATAATCTCTCAGAGAATAATAAGCACACATCAACCCCCCTATACCATTATAATAGTCACAATAGAATAAAAACTCATCATTATATAGATTCTCTTAAAGAGTATTCTTGAGAATGGAGGAGGTAAATTGAATACATATCCAACTAAACTCAGTCTCATCATCCCAAACTCCCAAATGCATTTTGGAAAAGAGATGAATAAAATTACGCATTATGAATGATTAATTCATGGTATGGGTTAGATGTTTCATAATCAAGGATTCAATATTGACATTCCACATTATATTAGTGTTTAAATTGATTAAATTAATGGATTTTAAGAGATCCACCCATTCCTACTGAAAATTATTTAGTTATTTTTGTTATTAGTTCAAAATTAATGCTTTATGATTTGAATATATAGTAAAACTTCCTTCGATAATCTAACACAACTAACTCTTATTATAATGGATCACAGTTTTGAGTCATAGATCATGTTTAATATTATTCGTTTCATATGGACAAAGGTGTTGTGAGAATCATGAAAAATTGCTATCATAATTCATTAGAAAATATCAAGAGCTCGATCCTAATGGGTCATAAAATCCACATAGTGATGCCCAGCCACTGGATGATTCCTCATTGGCATAGATGTAAAATATAACTATTCCGCATTGGTTGAATTCTATAATTTCAAGTCACATAAGAAATATTCTCCTTTCTACCAGATAATGGTCATTGAAGAATCCATATATGGTTAATAATTAATGAACCATTAGTAATACCATGATATGCCAAAAAATAACTAAATCATGATGGCATTTTTTGGATTCCCAATGTCATTATATAATTTAACATATTATGATCAAATCAAATATCATATTATGACACCATGATTCCCAATCACATCACATCCAAATTCTAGAAATTAAATTTCAATATATTATCATAAAATCAATTTTTTCTAAAATTTCGAATAAATACACTCAAATAAAAGACATGATATTACCTGAGAATAAATTAATTTGTTTTTTAATCAACATAAACTACTAAAAATTAATAAATATTCTCATGAATTATATTATTCATTATCTCTATGAAAATTATAAGAGAATTGGTCAGACTAAATGGAACAACTTGTTATGCATTATTTTCAAACCGACTCTGAATGGAAATCATTCAATAACATTACATCCCAATTATAGAAATTAAATTTCGATATATTATCATAAAATACATTTTTGATAAAATTTAGAACAAATGATCTCAAATAAAAGACATGATATTCCATGAGAATAGATTAAATTGTATTTCCATCAACCTAAACTACTAAAAATTAATAGACATTCTCATGAATTATATTATTCATTATCTCTCTGAAAATAATTAGAGAATTGGTCAGACTAAAAAGAACAAATTGTTATGCATTATTATCAAATCTACTCTTAATGGACATCTTTCAAAAATGAAATTCACGGATTCAATGCTATGAATAACAAGAAATATTATTGATAATCAGGATCCAAAGTATGGAATTCATGTAATCAAAAAAAATATTCAATCCATGTTATAGATTCTTATTATTAATTGTGACTAAATTGAGTATTAATACTAAAAAAGGATAATATTTATATCAGATTTATTTAAAAGAAAAAAAGGATCAACCAAATTAGACACACTTGGGTGAATAAATCATTTACCCAAAAAATCTTCTATTTGTGTATTTAACTCCTTTAGTTAAATTGATTCTGTATGATGTGATATAATAGAGATATGTTTGGTACATGGTAGAAAGTAAATTGAAAAAAAAATACTCCCTAACTGGTGGATGTAACACCCCAAGGTTTTGAAAATAAATATAGAATGAAATTTTATAATCTATCCATTAAACACAACTCTGCCTCTTCTATGTTTTGAATTTCGAAAAATGGCCATATAGAGTTGTGTTCACTAAGTCATTAGGAGTCTGATAGAACAAACTTGATTTTCAGTGAATAATAAAATACCCTTATGAATATTAATATGAATAGTAATATGACCCTTATGAATAGTACATAATAATATTATTTTATTTTCTCAAGGAAATAAGATAATGAGATCTTAATTAGTTTTTCAAAGAGAAATAAAACTAATTGCACTTTAAGATTGTTATTTTTCGAATTAACTATGACCTTATTTAAAAATTAAATTAATAATATTTAGAAAAATATTTTTTAAAAATGGATTTCAATTTTGAATTCTACATGTTGAAAAATGGTAGGGGTGAATTTTTGGGATTTTCCTAAAATACATGAATTTTTCATGAATAGTAAAAATACATTTTTGAGTTTTTGGTAGTTTAATGACAACATAAGGATTTAATAATTAGATATAAAAGTATGGTCAACTTGTGTATAGTAACTTATTACATGATGTGTCCCAAGTGGCTAAAACCATGGGCAAATACCATGGTGAAGCCCATGGTTTTTCAAAAACAACTAATGAGGTGTCCCTTAGAAATTATAAAAAAATTACCTCTCTTTTTATATAAATACCCAATCATCCATTCGTTTTCTTTCATTCCAAATCCCTCATAATAGAAGATCTGGTGGTTTTACCTCTCTAGGAGTCCTCCCAAGGTGTCCCTAAGCCCCAAAGGTCCCATCCTTCAAGATCTAGGAGTTATTCTACAAGGTAAGGGAATCCTTCATTCTCTTCTTTAAGTCGACACTTATTTTATGTTAGCTATTTGAAATTACTTTCTCATATGTTGGGGTTTGATTTTATTCATTCTTCTTACTTTCCTTTTTATTTCAATATGATGAGATACCATTTTATTCTTGTCATTTTATTTTATAAAATTTTAAGTGACGCCGTTAGGCTGCCGAATTTTCATAAGGGATCTCATAACTTTTCTTTTATTTTCAAGTTCATCACTTTTATTTTTATCTCCTCACCTCCTCTATCCAAATGACCATGATAACTCTAGTATCATATATATACTGGAATTATATCATGTTAATGGAAGAAC
The DNA here is from genome assembly GCA_963277665.1 of Viscum album. Taxonomy (NCBI): domain Eukaryota; kingdom Viridiplantae; phylum Streptophyta; class Magnoliopsida; order Santalales; family Viscaceae; genus Viscum; species Viscum album. The sequence goes on along the minus strand of OY728122.1, from coordinate 2,088,270,761 downwards.
CATCATAAATATTTTTACTCCCTTTGTAAAGACCCGAAAATTTCAAGGAAATTTTTTTCTTAATTTTCTTTGGAATTTTACAAGAACGCAGTTTCTGACGGCGCCTGATTTCGAGGTCCAGTGTGCCCGGAATCATTTTCTGAAGTTTGGATCGGGTTCGTTCAGTGAACGGATGAGCGAGTTTTTCTAACTTTTGAATCGGTGCTCAAAATCGAATTCCGAGGGCACCGATGGAACCGTAGCACCGGTAATTGCTTAGGAACGCCATTTCCGGAGTTGCGTTTTCATGAGAGAAGATGATAAAAATTGTGGAAGTTTAATTTATAAATTAACTACAATTTTCATTTTTCTTTTAGTGGTTTAAGGCTTTAGGTGGAAGTTGGGTAACTACCCAACTTCCCAAGATAGGTTATGAGGGTGGTGGGGCCCACACGAACCTCACCCCTTCATATTCTTCAACCCCCTCAACTCACCATTAACTCTTGATAAATTAAACATTAATAACTTATGTTATTAATTAAGTGAGTTAAGTGTGGCTTTTTAAATTTCAAACTCTTGAAATTCAAAAGTTATGTTATGTTAATAAAATAAGAGGTGAGCTTATTTTTTTTTGGGTTAGTTTCTTGTGGTGGAGTCTTGGGGAGAAAAAGGCTAAGGATTGAAGAGTTTCTTCATCTCCTTCGTCGAAGAACACGAAGAATGCGAAGAACTTGAAGAACGCCGGATTCCTCGGAGGTCGACGTCTCCTTCCGCGACGTCGATGACGTCTTCTTTCGTGACGTCTCTTTCCACGACGAATCCTCGTTCGACGAACCTCCGTTCAAGCAACGTCGAGGTAGGGAATTGTTTGTGAATATTAATGAACCCCATGTTACTTTCTTCTAAATCAAAGAATGCAGATCAACTAAACATCAAGTTGATCCGTGAAGAATATGTTGCGGGTTGGGAATTCTTGTTTGCGGGAAAACTGTAGGGGTTTATTTATTTAATTTGTTCGTGATTATTACCTTGACGTTCTTCGGGAAATATGACCAATTTCTTTCAATTAACGAGAGGGGGCCGGACCACACAGACACGGCCGACCCTCCTCCTTATCCATATTGGTTTCTTTTGTGGATTGAAACGGGAATAGTGCGGCGCCGTCGCATCGCGCAGAATCGTGTGGCAAGGAATGCGCGGTGTCGTCGCGCCGCGCCGTGAAAAGGAATAAGGACGCGACGCCGTTGCGCCGCGTAGGAGAAACCCGAAGACATCCACGGACGGAGTCGGGCCACGGCGAAGGGGCGCAGCGCCATCGCGTCGCGCCGGAGAACCACGAGAACGGCGCGTTTTTTTGATTGACGTGCGGATTGACGGGCGATGACAAACGGGGCCGCAAGGTTAATTTTAAGCTTCCGAAGTAAAGTTCGAGACCCGAGATGAATGCCAGCATAGACGGTTTTGAAAACGGACCACCGGAGCAACTCCGGTGGCCCGCGGAAAACCAGGAGGTGAGGGTCGCCGGCGCGGCGCCGCCGGTGACCAGGGGCGGCGGCCGGAGCCGTCCGGCCGCCAGGAGGCGGCGACGCCCGAGCGCGCCGCCGGAGGAATCAACCGCAGCGGCGGTGCGGCACGGGGGATCCCGCGGCCGTGCGGGATCCCGGAGGATTGGCGACGGTGCAGACCGCCGTCGGCTTCAATCAACGGCGAGGGGGGATGCCCCCCCGCTCCGTAGCTTCCGCTCGGCCACGCTGGCCGAGCCGCGGCGGGCCGGACCCGGACCCGGGTCGAGTCGACCCGGTTCGGGCCGACCCAGGGGGGGATTGGGCCGGGCCGGGCCCAGATCCCCCATTTCGGTTTGTTTCCGATTGAACACCCATAACTTGGGCTATGTGCCTCCGAACGACGCACCGTCAGCAGCGATGCGATCCTTGGATCGAGACGGTCGTTTCGGTATACTACACCCAATGTTTCAGAATACTTTGTGTTAGGCCGGGTTGGTTCGTACACGAAACCATCCGGGCCCTCAGAGCGGAAACACTCATATCTTGAGCTCCGGACGTCCGATTGATGTGCCGTCGACTTTGATGCTTTCCTCTAAGTGAGACAGATCTTTTGGCTTACTCCGCTCGAGGTTTGGATGCCATCGGAGTACGGTCGGGTTGGTTCGCTCACGAAACCAATCGGGTCCCTGGAACGAAAAGGCCAATAACTCATAGACCGAGCGTCCGATTGACGCGCCGTCTGTCTCGTTGAATTCCTCTTGATAAGACAGAAATTTTGGAATAATTCTCCTGAGTTTTGGATGCAGTTGGATAGTGTCCGGGTTGGATTGCACCCGAAATCCAACCGGGCCCCTGGAACGGAAAAGCTGATATCTTTCAGACTGGACGTCCGTTTGACGAACCGTTAGCGGCGTTGGTGATCACGTTGAGAAATGATTCCTTTGGGTATACCCTATGAGAGTTCGGGGTACAGTTGAGATATGGCTGGGTTGGTTCGCTCACGAAACCAACCGGGCCCCTGGGACGAAAAGGCTAATAACTCACAGACCGGGCGTCCGATTGACGCACCGTCTGTTGCATTAAGACCCCTATGACGAGGCAGTCCTTTGAGATACTTCTTCGTGAGACTTCGAGATACTTGGAGTATCGACCTGTAGCTCGTGGAGAGGACCCTCTCGGAGACGAGCGTACGGAGTACGGAGAACGTGTAGCCGTCTGAGACCTGACGACTGCTTGACCGACTCGACTTGGAGTGAGTCGACTAGCCCAGTGGATGGAGCGCTCGGTATTTGGTGACTGACCCATGACGGATGGAGCACCCGGTAGTTGGACGCAGACCCGCGGTACTCAACAGGTGGAGTACCTCTGTAGGCTATTAGGGGGAGCGACCGGTATTTGGAGACAGACCCATAGCGGACGGAGCGCCCGGTAGTTGGCCACAGACCCGCGGTACTCGACAGGAGGAGTACCTCAGCAGTCTTAGGTTAGTGAGCAGTACTTTGGAGTCGTGACATGACCACTGTACACTCCAGAGACGGAGCTCTTCAGGAGTTATGGTTTCGATAATGAAAATCCTGGTTTGAGCTGAGTCTATGACCTTTGTGTTTACCTCATGTTTGAGATGGGTTACTTGATAACTTAGGTATATGTATGGGCATATACCTAAGTAGAGGTTATCTGTTGATATCTTCTTTGTGGTTATACTTGTTGGTTTTAGTGAGACCTTGAGGTTCTCAGGGTCCCTACTGAGTATCGTTATACTCACCCCTGCACGAGCTATGCCCGCACCTCGTTGTGTTGGTTACAGACGACGAGCAGTGCTGACGGAGGCCGAGTGTTTGAGGACTGGAAGGTACCCGGAGGTGGACTACACGACGAGTCAGTACCCGGAGGTGGACTACACGACGAGTAAGTATCTGGAGGTGGACTTCACGGTGAGATGACACTCGGAGGAGGTTGACGGGCGAGAGCGTTGTGGTGGCTATCTGTACCTACCCTTCAGGTGGGATCCGTGGTGGACGATCCAGGAGCTGCGCCATCTGTACCTACCCATCAGGTAGGATCTGAGGAGGACGACCCAGGAGCCGCTTCCATCCTTCCAGCCATTGTCTTTTTCTGTTGTACTTTGTTCAGTTGTAGTAGTACTTTCTTTTGGGTTTGTATTCTGGCCCATTTACCTTTCAGCACTTCTCTTTGTACTTAGTGTTTTACTTCCTCTTGTACTCAGTGGTGTTTTGTTTACTTTTGTAAAGGCAATTCCTTCCCAGTTATCGGGATTTACGCCTTTGGTGCTAGTCACCAGCCCCTGGCCTATGGAAGGCGGGCTTGGGGTAGTCACGGCATGGGCCCTGAGGACGGGTCATGACAAATTGGTATGAGAGGAGTCGGTTCTACTGAAAAACTTATAACTCTGATATTTTCTTTCTATGAAGCAATAGTGTTAAGGGTACCGAGTGTGGTCTTCAGTTCAGGGAGTCCAGTGTTGGTGCGGGCGGCCGACGTATCCATACACCAGGACCCTGACAACTGAATTCCGACTTTGTGCATGAAAACACTGATTGCATATGTGTTTCCAGAAGTTTTATTTAAATATCAGCTCAAACCAGGTCAGATCACCAGGTATAATCGTTTGACCGTGTCACGTTTTTTCTTTCCGGATGCCTTTTCTTGGATGACCAGATAGAGCCCAGAGGGATGTGTGTACTGACAGCCTGTTGAGCGACGAGGCTTCGGTATAGGGCCCTCTTACAGTTGAGGCACCAGCGGAGGCACCAGCGGTACTGCTATACGTTGGGCCACCAATTCCACTAGCCCCAGCAGTAGGTGATGCACGCCACTTGAGTGCGCTGCACGAGTTCCAGTGCCAAAGGCCACCCAGGTTCCGGGGAGAGACGGACCCATAGGCGGCTGAGGTTTGGCTGGAGGCTGTGGTGAGAGTCTTCAGGTTAGTGGGGACGCCTGTAGACTTCATGGTGATCATTGCTGCCAGCCTTCTTCAGGAAGCAGCAGGTAGGTGGTGGAGCCACTTGTTCCAGTTTTGCGATGGGATGACCTTCGCATGGGAAGACATTGAGACCTTCTTCAGGGTGAAGTTTGTGCCAAGAGCTCTACACCCTGAGCGTGTTCAGGAGCTGCTGCCTTTTCCGCGTGTTATTCGATCAGTAGCCGAGTCATCTGTGGGCAGTAGACAGATGATGCAGAGGTCCAGGAGGACCAGACCAGCAGTTGGGCGATCTCATGTTTTAGGATCAGTGGTGCGGGGCACCCGGGGTGGGGACAAAGCTAGGCATTCCAGAAACAGACAGTGTTACTCATGCGGTGGAAAGGGTCACCTGGCACGTGACTGTCTGACTCCTCGTATAGTTGATCCGCAGGCTTTGGAGGATCCACCGAGGCAGAAGAAGCGGTGGGTGCTTGAGCAACAACTGAATAGTGGATAAGGCAATAGAGCTCCGGGAGCAGGTAGACAGGAGCGGAACTAGTGGATACGTCCCCTGTACTTCTAGTTCCATGTTGCTGTTGTATCCGTGTCTTTGTACTATGAGCTGCAATAATAAAAAGAAACTTATCTTTGTGATTTTTTCTTTCCTGTCCCTTTGTTTGGTTGATACTGAGAGGTCCCAGTTTAAACTGTTGACTTGACCCTCACTTTCGAGATTTATACTGGAGGAGACCTAGTGACCTCACACTGATGCCAACAGTGTGACTCGACCCTTGGAGGCGAGAGTTTCGGTTGGAATCTCTTGGTGGCAGCGTCGAGGCCTTACGATGTTGGTTTGAGTATGGAATGGGCAATCACAGTTCATACAAAAATTGACGGTATTAGGCAATAAGGTTGTGGTTTAACTATGACGTCAGGATGGGTTTTCCTTGGTCGGCGAAAATAAAACCCCAGGCAGCACAGGATAAACTCTTTCACAGGAGGGTGCGACCGATCACTCTTGTGTCGGTCAACCATACCCTCATGGTAGCAGTCGTTTGAGTTTCAGTTCTAACAGGAATTGGAGACCTCTAGAGTTCGAGGATGACGATCACTTCCTTATATGGGTCTCACCTCGACGAGGTTTACGGAGATGTGGCCAGGGCGACAAGTTATCTCCAAGGTTCAACGGACCTTTCTAGGTCCTCAACTGGGTAGGCGAGGTGGTTTACCGCTTGACCCATCCACCTTAGTTGCACCAGGTGCATGACGTTTTCTAGGTATCTCAACTGAGGAGATACGCGCTCGACCCTTCGCATACCATCGACCATGAGGAGCAGGATGATGGCGATGGGGTTACTTCCACGGAGGTTCTAGTAGGGATCGCAGATCGACATGAGCGGATCCTATGAGGATGGTCGATTCCTTGGGTGCGCTTTCTTTGGAAGTACGGAATCTATAGGAAAGAACATGAGAGCGGGAGGCTCAGATGCGTGCTCAGTACCGCTTTTGTATCCCTAGTTTGTGTTTAAGATTTACGAGGACGTAAAGCCCTGAGGTGGGAGTAATGTAAAGACCCGAAAATTTTAAGGAATTTTTTTTCTTAATTTTCTTTGGAATTTTACAAGAACGCAGTTTCTGACGGTGCCTGATTCCGAGGCCCGGTGTGCCCAAAATCATTTTCGGAAGTTTGGCTCGGGTACGTTCAGTGAACGGACGAGCGGGTTTTTCTGACTTTTGAACCGATGCTCGGAATCGAATTCCGAGGGTACCGATGGAACCGTAGCACCGGTAATTTCTTAGGAACACCATTTCTGGAGTTGCGTTTTCATGAGAGAAGATGATAAAAATTGTGGAAGTTTTATTTATAAATTAACTACAATTTTTATTTTTCTTTTAGTGGTTTAAGGCTTTGGGTGGAAGTTGGGTAACTACCCAACTTCCCAAGAGAGGTTATGAGGGTGGTGGAGCCCACACGAACCTCACCCCTTCATATTCTTCAACCCCCCTCAACTCACCATTAACTCTTGATAACTTAAACATTAATAACTTATGTTATTAATTAAGTGAGTTAAGTGTGGCTTTTTAAATTTCAAACTTTTGAAATTCAAAAGTTATGTTATGTTAATAAAATAAGAGGTGAGCTTATTTTTTTTTGGGTTAGTTTCTTGTGGTGGAGTCTTGGGGAGAAAAAGGATAAGGATTGAAGAGTTTATTCATCTCCTTCATCGAAGAACACGAAGAACGCGAAGAACGTGAAGAACGCCGAATTCCTCGGAGGTCAACGTCTCCTTCCGCGACGCCGACAACGTCTTCTTTTGCGACGTCTCTTTCCGCGACGAATCCTCGTTCGACGAACCTCCGTTCAAGCAATGTCGAGGTAGGGAATTGTTTGTTCATATTAATGAACCCCATGTTACTTTCTTCTAAATCAAAGAACGCGGATCAACTAAACATCAAGTTGATCCACAAAGAATATGTTGTGGGTAGGGAATTCTTGTTTGCGGGAAAACTGTAGGGGTTTATTTATTTAATTTGTTCGTGATTATTACCTTGACGTTATTCATGAAATATGACCAATTTCTATCAATTAATGAGAGGGGGCCGTACCGCACAAACACGGCCGACCCTCCTCCTTATACATGTTGGTTTCTTTTGTGGATTGAAACGGGAATAGCACGGTGCTGTCACATCGCGCAGAACCGTGCAACAAGGAATGTGCGGCGTCATCGCGCCGTGCCGTGAAAACGAACAAGGATGCGATGCCGTCGCGCCGCATTGGAGAAACCCGAAGACATCCGCGGATGGAGTCGGGCCACGACGAAGGGGCGCGGCGCCATCGAGTCGCGCCGGAGAACCACGAGGAAGGCGCGTTTTGTTGATTGACGTGCTAATTGACGGGAGACAACAAACGGGGCCGCAAGGTTAATTTGAAGCTTCCGCAGTAAAGTTCGAGATCCGAGATGAATTCCAGCACAAACGGTTTTGAAAACGGACCACCGGAGCAACTCTGGTGGCCCGCGGAAAACCAGGAGGCGCGGGTCGCCGGCGTGGCGCCACTGGCCACCGGGGGTGGCGGCCGGAGCCGTCCGGCCGCCAGGAGGCGGCGGCGCCCGAGCGCGCCGCTGGAGGAATCAACCGCCATGGCTTGCCGCGACGGTGCGGCATGGGGGATCCCGCAGCCGCGCGGGATCCCGGAGGATTGGCGGCGGCGCAGACCGACGCCGGCTTTAATCAACGGCGAGGGGGGCCGCGCACCCCCCCCGCTCCGCAGCTTCCACTCGGCCACACTGGCCGAGCCGAGCCGTGTCGGCTGGGCCGGGCCGTGCCCGGATGGGCCGGACCCGGACCCGGTTCGGGCCGACCCAGGGGGGATTGGGCCGGGCCGGGCCCAGATCCCCCATTTCGGTTTGTTTTTGATCGAACACCCATAACTTGGGATATGAGCCTCCGAACAACGTGCCGTCAGCGGCGATGAGATCCTTGGATCAAGATGGTCGTTTCAGTATACTACACCCAACGTTTCGGAATACTTTGTGTTAGGACGGGTTGGTTCGTACACGAAACCATCCGAGCCCTCAGAGCGTAACGCTCATATCTTGAGCTCCGGACGTCCGATTGACGTGCCGTCAACTTTGATACTTTCCTCTAAGCGAGACAGATCTTTTGTCTTACTCCGCTCGAGGTTTGGATGCCATCGGAGTACGGTCGGGTTGGTTCTCTCACGAAACCAATCGGGCCCCTGGAACGAAAAGGCCAATAACTCACAGACCGGGCGTCCGATTGATGCGCCGTCTATCTCGTTGAATTCCTCTTGATGAGACAGAACTTTTGGCATACTTCTCCCAAGTTTTGTATTCAGTTGGATAGTGGCCGGGTTGGATTGCACCCGAAATCCAACCGGGCCCCTGGAACGGAAAAGCTGATATCTTTCAGACTGGATGTCCGTTTGACAAACCGTCAACGACGTTGGTGATCACATTGAGAAACAGTTCCTTTGGGTATACCCTATGAGAGTTCGGGGTATAGTTGAGATACGGCCGGGTTGGTTCTCTCACGAAACCAACCGGTCCCCTGGGACGAAAAGACTAATAACTCACAGACCGGACGTCCGATTGACGCGCCGTCTGTTGCGTTGAGACCCCTATGATGAGGTGGTCCTTTGAGATACTTCTTAGTGGGACTTTGAGATACTTGGAGTATCGACCTGTAGCTCATGGAGCGGACCCTCCCGGAGACGATCGTACGGAGTATGGAGACTGTGTAGCCGGCTGAGACCTGACGACTGCTTGACCGACTCGACTTGGAGCTAGTCGACTAGCCCAGTGGATGGAGCGCCCAGTATTTGGCGACTGACCCACGACGGACGGAGTGCCTGGTAGTTGGCCGCAGTCCCGCGGTATTCGGTAGGTGGAGTACCTCTGTAGGATATTAGGGGGAGCGCCCGGTATTTGGTGACAGACCCACATCGGACGGAGCGCCCGGTAGTTGGCCGCAGACCCGCGGTACTCGACAGGAGGAGTAACTCAGCAGTCTTAGGTTAGTGAGAAGTACCTCAGAGTTGTGACATGACCACTGTACACTCCAGAGACAGAGCTCTTCAGCAGTTATGGTTTCGATAATGAAAATCCTGGTTTGATCTGAGTCTATGACCTTTGTGTTTACCTCATGTTTGAGATGGGTTACTTGATAACTTAGGTATATGTTTGGGCATATACCTAAGTAGAGGTTATCTGTTGAGATCTTCTTTGTGGTTATACTTGTTGGTTTTAGTGAGACATTGACGGTATCGGGGTCCCTACTGAGTATCGTTATACTCACCCCTGCACGGGCTATGCCCGCACCTCATTGTGTTGGTTGCAGACGACGGGCAGTGCTGACGGAGGCCGAGTGTTCGAGGACTGGAAGGTACCCGGAGGTGGACTACACGACGAGTCAGTACCCGGAGGTGGAATGCACGACGAGTCCGTATCCAGAGGTGGAATTCACGGCGAGACGACACTCGGAGGAGGTTGACGGGCGAGAGTGTTGTGGTGGCTATCTGTACCTACCCTTCAGGTGGGATCCGTGGTGGACGATCCAGGAGCTGCGCCATCTGTACCTACCCATCAGGTAGGATCTGAGGAGGATGACCCAGGAGCCTCTTCCATCCTTCCAACTGTTGTCTTTTTCTGTTGTACTTTGTTCAGTTGTATTTTTACTTTCTTTTGGGTTTTATTCTGGCCCATTTACCTTTCAACACTTCTCTTTGTACTTACTGTTTTACTTCCGCTTGTACTCTGTGGTGTTTTGTTTATTTTATAAAGGCAATGCCTTCCCAGTTATTGGGATTTACACCTTTGGTGCTAGTCGCTAGCCCCTGGCCTATGGAAGGCGGGCTTGGGGTAGTCACGGCATGGGCCCTGAGGATGGGTCGTGACACCCTCCCTTTTATTTTTTATAAATGAAATCAACGTCCATGAGGTTCCAATTTATAGCCTTCGTGGATGACGAAGTTTCATTATTCAATTTCTTCTTCATTACTGGTCATGAAACCATATTTATGGTTGAACTAGACTATAAAATATGTATTATAACATAATTAATATCCAGGAACCAGAATATGTACATATAATTAAGTTAGATGACAAAACTAGTTCATAATAATCCAAATACCGCCGAATAATCGAATTGGTTGTCATCTAATGATTCTTCCTCATTCCATGTAACCAAATGATAGAAATGACCATTAAAAATTATTTATATTCATAAATAATATATAATTCCTATCCTGTAGATTTATAACCTTTCCACATGAACTCCATTACTTAAAAACAAGTGAACTGATTATAAAAATAATGAAAACGAACACCTCGGAATAATGAAATTCAATATAATAACTTATAAATAAGGGTATAAAGGAACTAAAAATAATCATGATAAACTAAATAAATGTCTAATAGGTTCTTAAATAATTTATTAATAATTATAATTTCATATTCCAGGAGCTTATGTTCAAGATAGGAACACGCTCAATGTTAAGGTAAGGGGTTTCTAATCTCACTTTCAATTATGTGGGATTTTCATTGTTGGACACTTATTTCCTGTATGTGGTATATATGTACTACCATTTGATAAATAATAACATTATTATCTTTATATTCAGGTTATTCAATGATTCACTTGATATTTATTATGTTATGGTCATATGATTCGACCGATCACATTGTTGTAAGGGACTTTGTCTCAACTACCTTTTCGTTGTGACTAACTTTGTATCGTGCACCTAATAATCCTTATGTGGTGTACCTACTTCCCATTTGAGATCAATTTTCATTTGAAATTATATTTATATTAAATATCTATAATCTCATGTCATGGATATGTTTGTTGTCTAAACTGTATACCATCTTACATACGGTGTTTATTTGGAAAGTTATTTTAATTATGGAAATTTTGATGAATCTGTATACTCTACTCTATACGGATATTGAAAAGGATTATTTCTCTTGTATTGAATCAATTTATAAAGAATTATTTGGACATGCAGTGGCAGGTGGGGCCTGCTATAGCCCCTCGATACATCGACAGGTCTCATGAGACAAAATAGTTTGGCGACAAACCCTTCGAGTTTGTTTCCAAAAATCAGAAGGGTTTCTACCCATAGAACTAAACCATTTTATGGTATTATGGTTTCATGTGCTAGATAAATGACGTCCACTTAATAAGAATTCTATTTATTCATTATTAGTTTTTATTATTATCCATGAGGTTTTCACTATGACAAAATATATGGATACAGTTTCATTCTCAGTTTATTAATGGCATTAGTTATTCATTTATTCACTATGCCATATTGATTATGTCAGATTGATTCTGATTCAATTAATATTGTACCCATTATTCTGCTATTTGTAACCCTTACTGAGTGTTTTAGCTCACCCCTTTCATTGTCTACCTTCAACAGGTGATGAAGAGAAGATCTTTTATTGAGTTCCTGGGGATGCCGTTTTTAGTTTTTGTTATGTATTGTATTTTGTAAACTTTTACAATGTAATTTGAGTAACATCTTTGTATCTATTTTCTTCAAGACTACTAAACTGATCATTACTTTGAGATTTTTATTCTTTATAACCATTCCAATATCAGACGTAATGCACCTGCTCTATCCTAGAGGGTTCGGGGTGGTACAGTTGGTATCAGAGGAAGTTTAGTAGAAAACTTAGAAACTAGAGTAGGAAATGTATAGTAGGGGACAAATAACTAAGGTAGTATCTGAGGATTAACATACAATAACATCCTGGTATTTTGGTAAGGAATAGATTATGTGGATATTTTAAGCAATACTTCCCTGTCTGGATATGAGTAGGTAGAGGCGGCTCTGGCACAGATGTATCTAGGGGTAAAACCCGAAGACACCGCTTTGATCTAGACTCGAACGGGAACTGGTGCACGACAACAGGCCTTGCTGCACTTTGGGTTACGACACTCCCAGGTGATATGCTTAGGATAATTCATATTTTCTTTACAATCCATTATGAAGGAGTTAATGTAAATTTTTACTCATAGGAACCATGTTTATAAGATTATCTATGCATAGAATTTCAATCTATGTTGAGTGCTTTTCTATTTGAGATTCATAAACTAATCTAGTGTATTCCATTATTTAGAAATGGTGTCTAACAGAAGAAGGGAAATCAATACTCGTGGTAATGGTAGAGATCTCCCTACTGAGAAAGTCAACATAGTCAATGCTGGAGTAGATCAGATCATGACTGTAAGAACCTGAATCTTCGTTTCAGGTATGTTTTTCCTTTTCTGGTCATTTTTGAGAAAAGAGGAAAATCTGGAAATTTTCAAAGTACACGCCATGTACTTTGATGCAGCGCAAGGCCGTGTGCTGGCCATGTCTGGGACACACACACATGGTTTGTAGGGGCGATGTGGAGGCCGCTTAAAGCAGAGTAGGGAAAGGCATAGTACACGTTGTGTACTTTTTTTTCATTAAACAGATTGGGGTCACACCTAATCAACAGAAACACCTTCTTCTCTAGGTTTCTTCGACTGAGAGTACCCGTACGGCCGTGAACATCCTCTGATCCCCTGATCCTCCGTCTATTTTCCGAATCGACTGCTGTCGATTGTGTTGGAACCGCATCAGTGAGATCTTCCTTCTTCTTGAGTTTAATTCCATGATTCTCCTTCTTTCTCAAGATATCGTGGGTTGAACGTTTTGTGTGTTTTTTGTAGATCTATGCTGTTATAAGAAGAATCAAGCCCCGTGGTTCAAGTATATTGATCTCCTAGCATCAAGGTAGGTGGTTTGTGCCTTACCTTTTGAAGTCTTTGAGTTTAATGTTCAAATTCCACCAATACCCATGAATGTAGTATTGCGTGTTTACCTTTTTGATCCTGTTGTTTTCCCACCTTGCTTGTATTCTTGTGTAGAGGTAATTTGATCATAGTTGTGGATAATTTCTATGATTGGATGTTTTTACAATGCCCTTGTTCTTGTTACGACCTTTGTGTCTTGTTAGCCTTTGGCCGTTATACCTGTTTTCTATACCGTGTGACTGTAGGATGGAATGACATTCTTGACCTGCTTGTTCTGTTGTAGACTGGTTAGCCAAGTAGCTCCGTAGGTTTACTTTGGCCTTATATCATTATTATGCACAAACTGGAACATGACCGTGAGAACCTGATGCTATAGAATATAAGTGATAGACCGAGTGATCTTCCTAGAGAGTCTTGGATATTATATACTACATGAGGGTAGACTGAGTGAGCTTCCTCAGAGGGTCTTGGACATTATAGACTACAGGGGATAGACTGAGTGAGATTCCTAGAGAGTCTTTGATATTATAGACTATTGGAGGGTAGACCGAGTGAGCTTTCTCAGAGAGTCTTTACTTTGTTGAATTTTCTTTAAAACCATTCTAGGCTAGAGAAGGAATCGACTGAGTGGGCTTCCTTAGAGAGTCTGTGATTGACCTGAGACTATAGGAGGAATTGACTGAGCAAGCTTACTCAGAGAGTTTCTATACCTTGGGGATATAATAGGGTTAGACCACGTGATCTTCCTCAGAGAGTCCCTAACTACCCTAGACTATAAGGGGAATTGACAGAGTGAGCTTCCCCAGAGAGTCTTATAATTTCGTATAACCAAACCAGAGGGGTTAGGCTGAGTGCACTGCCAAGGGGGTTGTTGGTACTTCTTGGATAGGACTAGAGGGGTTGGATGCGAGTAATTCCTAGAGGGGTTCCTGTTGTGTTTAGATTCTTTATTCACTGTTTCTTGTTGTTCTATGGATTGATTATTGCTATATATCATCGTGCTACTGTTTACTATTTACTGCCTGTTGTTTACTGCTACCGTTTAATGTTTACTGTACTATTATCTTCCATATACTCAATGACTGTTAGGCACAGATCTTCGGGTGGTTTCCTACTATGATTTTAGTCTCACACCCTGTTTGGGCCATACTTTTGGGCCCAAATAGACTATGTTGTTGCAGGTATAGACAAGTGAAAGTGCCCTTAAACTTCTTGTACTTGATTGCTTTGGAGAAGGAGAGCATGGGACCAAGACGAGTCTTGCGATGCTGAAGAGTTGCTTATCAGTTTACTTTTATTTATACCTTGGTTTAGTATTGTATTCAGAATTGTGACTTGTTTGGCTGCTTTCCTAGGAATATTTATCGTTCATCATTTCATATATACATGTGTGCTCCAGCTGTTTATTGTTTTAGTCTTTTAATGCTTATTGTTGGATATTTACTGCTTCCACTATTTGTGTGCTTTGTTTACTTCTACTGTGTACTCTGCCAATGATGGCATATTTTCCCCACTATCACAGCCAAGGCCCTCACTGATAGTCGGAAGCCTCTGGCATTTGGGGAAATGCACTTGAGGCCATGTGACCAACCGGGTACAGGGCGCCTCTAGGTGGCTTCTGGAACTAGGACGTTACAAAGTGGTATCAAAGGGATTCTTTTCCCTTGATTTAATATTTGGAGCCTTAGCTAGGGATAGGATGGATATATTACTTGGTCATAAAATAATCATTTTCAATTCAGTCATATTGAGACTACCCTAACCAATTCCCACTTTATAATCTCTATTATATAGTGCCTTCTATTTTTTCAAAAAATAAAATAATTATTTTTGATATGATGTAATTTTTTAACACCCCATCCCAAAACATCGAGTCTGAACCACATAACGACATGAAATCAAATGTGTCACTAAATACCAAAGTGTATGGTTATTAGTATTAAGAGTCTATGTCTATCAGTTGGGATATTATACCTAATATACCTTCTAATAGAGAAAACAACAAAATATAATATATAATGTAATAAGAGTATCATGTGGAATGTAAATTTTTGGGTCCTATTAGTGACATAGATAAATAATCGAGATACCATAGTGGAAATACAAAACCTAATGTATGTGATGGTAGGAAACTCAATTAATATTTTTTGGATTTAAATTTTTGTCATCTCGATCCAATAATAGATTTATTCTCCATTATATAAACATCATCCTAGTCCCCTTTCCCATAAAGGACCCCTAAATATTTGGTTTTCATGAACATTTAAAATCCACTCACATGGTGTTATTAATAAAAACCTGTAGAACACCACTAATGTATCATTTAATAAAATTACATGTAATTTTTTTTTATTCCACATTTATTATGAATGAAAATTGAATCATGTAAAAACTAATAGTCTCATATCGAGTGGTCATGCACTAACTAATATGCACCAAATACATAGTCAAACATACTTCTGTTCAAAGACAAAAAAGAAGTTAGTTCCTCATAATTAATTGAAAATGATCCACGTGGTTGAAAACACGTCTTCTAGTATCCTAATGGAATTGATATAGTCATACTACTCTTTATACATATAGAATTGAATTCAAACACCTTATTTAGTATCTTAAAGGCATAGAGTTTAATTTGGTCACTATGGATATCATGCTCCATGACCCTCATTGTCACACAACATTTTCACTCCACATATAAGGGTAATAATACCATTATGGTCGCCTATTTTTAGTACTATGAAACAAACCTCCAAAGGAAATATTGTTCACTATTTGGAAATGAATTAAAACAAACATAACATTGTGTCATGAGAAATATAATATCATTATATAATATTATATCAATAAATATCAAATATAATATAATATATAGGAAGGTATGATAGAGAAACTATCAATTTTTAGAATTATAGAAATTCCCACAGCCCCAAAAAAAGAAGTCATGTAAAAAAATAAAATCACCACTACAAAAAATGTATACGTGTTCCCCAAATGGTATAAAAAATACTACCACAAGTTTGATGATGATGAAATAAAAATATAATTAATAAAATGATTAATTAACCAACATTTAATCCATTTTGACAGATATCAAATATACTATGTCCCTAACTCAGTTTTCGGTTAATCATGATTTATTTTAGAATGAGATATTAGGATAAACAAAGTCCATAATTTAATTCTAGATGAACAAACATTATGATGGTTTTCAACAAATCCATTAATGATATATATAAAAAGGTGATATTACAGCTCACCAAAATCATCAATATTTAATTAATTGATATTCAATTTTTCCATGATTTAATAAGAGTGGCTTAGGTTGGTCCAACAATCATCAAACCATCACTAATACGTTATCAAATGGAGGTAGAATTTGGAAGAAGATCACATGATTATTTCACTAAGTGTAATTACATGATACATCTCCATTATTTATGGATTTTAAAAAGTTAAAGAGAATTCATCATTTACACATTGATTTCAAAACCCAACTACCATAAATTTATAAACAGATTATGAGTCTATCGTTGATTCTATATCGATAAATTTTCTACGATGATGATACTAGAGAACTTTATTGATGAATTTCTGTTTCCAATGGTAGATCACAATTTTATGATAAAATATCACCAATATTCCACATCCTCC
The DNA here is from genome assembly GCA_963277665.1 of Viscum album. Taxonomy (NCBI): domain Eukaryota; kingdom Viridiplantae; phylum Streptophyta; class Magnoliopsida; order Santalales; family Viscaceae; genus Viscum; species Viscum album. Next base: position 2,088,254,393 of record OY728122.1, on the reverse strand, counting down.
ACTAATATATGAATTAAGCTAGAATATGATATTTTATCATCTTGAATGACACTTATTAAACATATATCTAGGATCTACTAACAAATACAAAGATGAATTGGGAAATTATATAGTGTGTAAACATATATTAATTTCATTATTGTCATTTAAATGATTGGGGATATAAGGGTAAATGAATGGGAGATCCTATATTATAGGTTATATGATGATAATTTTTTAATATTCACATTATTTTTATAATTCATTTTTAAATGAGGGACAAAAGGATGTTAATCAAAATCTAGTTGGTGCTTTAATTGATAACCCTAAATTGGTAGGTTAACAAGCTAGTTGTACAACTGGATGGCTGGTGCCTGGAAATCAAATGGATTATGGGGTTTCATATATCGTATATAGAAATATGAAAATTACAAGCTATATGGTAGGTTACATCCAAATCATTGGGGGTATTTTTCAGCCATAATAATGACCATGACCTATACAACTCTACCATTGTTAGTTCTCGAATTCATAGACCTAAAAAACCCATCCTAAAGAACCCCTATAAAAGGATAAAGCATATTTATAAAGGGAAATTTTTTAACGTAATATATAAAACATAAAAATCAATATATATATATTAAAATAATGTTAATATATAATTATGTTATAAACATGTCACATTTAATTTGTGAAACTCTAAAAAATGCGCATGTATTCATTTTTATCATCCTGAAATGGTACCAAAATAGTTCAAAAATGAATTTGATTTTATTAAATTTTAATAAAAAATAAGTTTTGTAACTATTATGATATATTAATTATTAACATTATGAGAAAATGAATAGAAACACTGTTGTTACCAAAATATATCAAAATGATCATGATTTTTGACATCTGATTTTGAAAATTATTTTCTAGAAAGTAGTAATAATTTATTTAGAGTTTATAAAATAATTTTATAAAATATAAAATAATTCAATTTTTTTAATAAATATGATAATATGATAAATTTTTATATACATATGTAGATATAAATCAACCATGAGAGAGTATATTTAAGGGGGTATCGTGACAAAAATAATATATTTAGTGAATAATCACTCATCATTGTCTAAAATCATTTCATAAAAAATGTTATCTAAAAAATGGTTATGTTATATTTGGATTATAACTACTTTGATAGTTAAATCATTTTTGACACCATTGATTCATTCCTTGATGTATAATTTTTTTAACTGAATTATGTTTAAGAATAAATCCAATTACTTTAATTCAATTTTCCTCTATGTATAAATTATATCTCTTGGATAAAACTCTCCATCTATTTATGAAAAATATAATTAAATTTATATATAATTCTTATTGTACTCCGATTTCTTTTGTAAACTTGTTTTTAATATCATTTTATTGATGTTGGTTTTCAATACCGGAATTTGGAGACATTTCAATGTATTTTACATACTATGGTCATATATTCATACCGTCAACATCACATTTTGACATTATATTTTCTTTCACATTATGATTTATCGATGTTCATATTATTTTAATTCAATAATAGTGGATTCAACCTCTTTAATTTCGGAAAAAAATAATTATTTTATTTGGCTCAATTTTTTTTTATTTGATGACATTAAGAGGTATTTTTTATTAAAAATCAATTCTGTGATTTATATTTCATTTTTATTGGAGCTCTCTCTAATAAAGTAATATTTCATTAATCAAACAATATATTTTTTTGGAATTATATTTGTTTGGTAACCAATGATTCAATTTTTTTATTTCTTTGATACTAATTTGAAATGTTTTGAAACACATTTATCATCCCATAAGTTATTTTTCATAAGATGTATTGTAAAAAAATATGCAACATATATTTATTAATAATGATGGGTTGGGTCCATTATATCCATATAATGTATTAGTTATTTTTATATATATAATTACACAATTATGTGTACAAATACAATGATTTTTATAAAAAATCTAAATGGTGGACACCAATGTAATTTTTCAAGAAATTAATTAATGTACCTATATGGATTTATTCACAATTCTGTCCTATGATCATGATTGTTAGATTACTAATTTAAAAGTTTTTATATTTTCAAAATATCCCTAACGAGAAATATGATGAAAAATGGAAGTAAAATTGTTAAAATTATTTTATTTTATAAAATATTAAAAAATGATTAAATATATTGATCTTGTGTTCTAATACAGTAGTAAAAATAAAGTTGAATAATATCAAAACAACAATTAAGTTTCTATTTTTCATTCATAATATTTTAAATATCAGAAATTCATTTATTCTATATATAAAAATTTATCTCCAGCCCCACTTAATTTGTGTTAGGGATTGACAGATGAAGCATTTAATATATTTAGAACTCTAAATAAAACTCATTAAATAAAATAAGGTATTGTTTTATATTATAATATACACTTCAATAGATGATTATGAATAAAAATTCATTAATCATTTTAATAATAATTTTGGGAAAAAATCCCCGAAATGATATTAATTAATATATTCAAGCTCTTATAGATGAATTTAAATAATTATGGGACATTGGTTTAGGTGAATATGATTCATTGAAAACTAAAATGTTCAAATGTGTGTTGATAAAGTGTGTGTGATTACTTATTTTATTTAATTTTGAAAACATTATGGTTGAAAAAAACTTTTTTCAATAATTTTAATATCGTAACATTAAAATTGATCAAATAAGATAATTATATAGTTGAATGTGTTGTTTCATGTTTCATCATTAGTTATTTATTTAATCTATGAAATATCATTTTTACATTTCATGCTAAATAGAAAAATTGAGTTGGGGACAAAAACATAAATTTTATCATGTACAGATACCATGTAAAATTCATTAATTTTTTTCACTATTTAATAATGATTATTAGTTGATTATTTCATGGAAAAGGGGTGAAATAAATATAGATACAATTGGTTCCCAAAATTGTAAGAAAAATAATTTTTTTCAAAATGCATTATACGAAATATAAGTTGTTAAATCATAATTTCAAGGTTATGGACATTAAAATGAAATGAATGAGATAATTATTTTTATGTAATATTTAATGAAATCAAAAAATAAAAATTACTTTTTAGTTATTATATAGACATAGAATAATGGGATATAAATCCTGATCTATGAGAACTAATAATTACAATCATCATTATTTAGTTTTTTCTTTCAATAATCAATAAAATAAACATATTCATTTAAATAATGTATAATTGGAATGCGCCTTATGGATAATCATTTAACATTTCATGATGTGTTTACATTCCTCATCATTTTTTATTTGGACCAAAAATCCATGACTCACATACTTTTAGGGAGAAATTTTATCCGTTTCCATTTCATAAATTGAATCCCATTAAGATAGCAACAATTATTATTTAGTTTTGAATATTCTTTAGACAACATTATGAGAAAAAATTAAACACCATTGAACATGAAACAATATTGGACCTAATTATAAGGGCACTTAATTATTTATAAATGATATTTCCCCCAACCATTTTTCATTTTCATGATTCATATTACTATTCATTCGATATAATATGTTAATCTAGGAGTTTCCATAGATTATAAATTGATATATTAGAGGGATATGTATTGAAATCATACTTATTTAGGGCTATTTTTTTTAAATTTCCAGCATGTGTTGCTGATTATGTAATGTCATTGTATTTTATTAGGTATTAATAAAATTTCAATAGAATTACAGAAAGATACACAATAAGTAAACTCTATTATTAAAGGTTATATTATAGAAGTGTGTCCCACATTTTTATAGATATATTTTTAAAGTATTTATACATGATTCAAAAAATATGTACATTTTGATTATAATTCAAATAAAATTCAATTTGAATGTAAATAATAATTCATTAAAATGTTTTATTCATTATGGTTTGAATATATCATTAGATATATTTAGAAAAAAATATTCAATAACATTAATATGAAATAGTCAATACTAATATAAAGATCCTTTTATTGATAAAACTAAGTTGTATGAAATGAGTGAAAATCAAATTCGACACCAAAATGGGAAAGTGTTAACAAGTTTTTTAAGAAAGTCATTATTGATTGGTGATCATATAGTTTATAATCATAATAAATTTCATATTACAAAAAATCATATAACTATCTTTTGTATCTAATAATATTTTATTTATAAACATTGGATCATGAATGACAATAATAATGATATATTTATATATGATTTGATACATTTTTTATAAGGATCACTGTAGATGTTTTAAAGGATTGATGATTATAATATTTTTTAATTTTAAGTGCCTAATTATTTATACAAATAAGAACTGAAATCAAAGAAGAGTATAACATTCACAAAATTATTAAAATTAGGATGAAATGATTTATTTATTGATATTATTGAAATAAATTATAATGGACCATTTTTAGATGTGTTATTCACATCCATATGGGTCTTTATTTATCAAGGAATAAACAATGATTCATTGCAATTTACATATGTTAGGATATCATGGATGATTGATACCAATGAACATAATGAAAAAATTCTTTTATTTTTTCTTCAAAATATAAAATGGTAATTTTGTGGAAGATGAAGATAATGAATGATATTGTATTGCAGTTATTTTAAAACTAACATTCTTGTATGACATGGTTAATGATGTTAAAGAATTGTTCTGTGACACTTATCCTCATCCACATCAAGGGATGTATCTGTTAGAACTTGATGATATTTAAGGTTCATCATTACATAGGAGAGTAAATATGAGATAACTAGGTTAATAGTGTATAATGATAATTATATGGTTAATGGTGAATTAATTAATTGTATTTTACATTTTGTAACAAATATTCTATTTTTTTATCTTAAATACATGAATTTAATTATTCTTTGTACTCAATTTTCAAATAATTTTCTTTTTTTATAGTTTATATCATGTTCAATATTTTTTTATATTAATTTTGGAGGTTTTTATAACAATGACAATGATATTAAAAGTTATGATATGATCATACATAGCCAGTATGATGTCTTATAACTAATATGATATGCTTCACCTTACATTAGTTACACTCTAAATTTTCTGTCATACCATTCCATAATTTAATTTCATTGTATGTGATCCAAAATTCATTAGGTACACTTCCTACATCATGTGCATCACATTCATCTCTATGGATTTTAGAGTGATTTGATGGTGAAGATGAGGATTGGTATCCACTATGCCTATGATTCCATGATTACCATCATGGTGGTACATAAGGGTAAAATATATTTGTTTTTAATTTTTAATTTGAAAAAATAATTTATTAAATCGGTATAGTAATTCCGGAATATATTTATTGAATTATTCCGAATAATAACAAGATAAAAAAAGAAAGAATACAACAGATGATTAGAGGAGGACCAATTATAAAGTAGTTGTGCAATTTACATCCTTGGGATTGCTATGGGGTTCTATTTGAATATTATATGGGAATATATTGAGCCATTTATAATGTGGTACATCATCACTTATTATCATTTATCAAGACTTGATGAATATTCTCACAAATTCAAAATATGCTCTTTTTTCTAAATAATAGAATGTAAGTCAAAATTAATATTTATAGTATTTTTATAATATTATATTCAACTATCAGTATATCTTATTTAATAATTTAATATTTAGAATCATTTTAATATTGATGTGAATGTTGTGGTTTTGGGATAATTGGAATAGTAAATATGTAAAGAATTTATGAATAGGGTGTGGTCTGCATGAAATGGAACCTAATTGACTTTCAATTAATTGTATTAAAATGTATGCAATGGGATTCCATGGGATTAGAGGATATAATTTGAGAATATATATTGTTTTCATTCACATCATATTTTTGTGGTCTCTCCCATGGCTACATTGAATTCATGTCATAATCTCAGGGACATTGTCTCAATGTAAATTCTTTGAAACATCAACAATTGTCATAAAAATAAGGATTGAATAAGACAAAACTTCTTAATAAACCTTTAAATCCATCTATATTACATTTTAAAGCAATAATTACTTGATGTGTACAGGGGGACTCATTCTAGATATACTAATTAATTGTATAATAATAGGGAATTTAACTCTAACATTAATAATGAGTCTAGTAATTATTCATTTGATTTTTTTTATAATGCTTAATTTTTTATCTATTTACATTATTCTATAATAATTTGAGTGATTTTTTATGGGTTTTCCATCACCTATAAAATATGTAATATTTTATAAATAGAAAAACAATTTTTTATAAGATTGGGGACACTTCCCCATAAATACACATAGATTTCATGATTTCTTTTATATTAAAGAGGGATAGTTGGGGAAAATAGAATTTGACAATATCATGATGATGAATATGGATTCACTAGATTTTATTTAAGAAGAAACAATGGTTATACGCATATTTGATCAAATTTTTTTAAATGTTTTTAATATAGTAAACTAAATTATGTATTTAATAACATTTAGTTGTGGTAAACGATGAATATAAATTTAGAATATGTAAAACAACTTTTTGAGTTAGTTTTCGGTAATTTTTAATTCATTAACATACAAGGAGGATATTTATCCATAATAAATTACTTTATTTTCAACATCATGTTTAATGTTGAAAATTATATTTCAATATAGATTATCCAGTTTTTACTATAATCATGTTGATATTAACTTAATAAAATTATTGACATGAAATTTTGTTCTATTTGGATAAAATAGTTTGTGATCACTTATTGACAGTCATTAAACATTAATGTTTATTGTTTTTCAAAATGCTTTATTTTTTGTTTTAATAAAGGAAATAATTACTTTAATATGAAAAAATAATATGTTTATATTTTTACCTAAAAATTACATCTTTTCTAATTTATATAAAAAACATAAATTTTTATCTTAATTAATTTATAAATTGTTTTAAAATATTCCCTTAAAAATTTTATTTTTTGCTTATAAAATATTTTTCTTGAATGCGTTTCATAGAAAAAATGACTTTAATAAAAAGTGATGATTTGTTTTATGAAGCATTTAAGAATCAATAAAAATCATTGGTTTTTCAATACGGTAAATTATAGCATGTTAATGATTTAATTAGTTACTCGATAAACCCCTTGAATATTATAAGGTGTGATATGAAAAATGGATTGAATTTTTTGTAATTGGGTTTTAATGAATTCGAAATGATATTATTTTGGGAAATAAATTTAATGTTAAATTGGATGATATTATGAATATTGTTCTATTTTACACAGTGATGTTCTGTGTTGGTCACATGACCTTCTATAAATTTATAGAATTATATTGAATAAAATTTTCTCAAAAATGATATTCTTTTCCATTAAAAATCGAATGGGAAATAATTATTTGGAATAAACCTATTTCTCAAATGATTGTTAAAATGATATATTCTTGGAATATAAAAAGAAAATTCACTAATGAAAAGTATGGTATCCCATATTATTTTTTGGGTTTTGAAACTTTTTTACATTATGATGTTATAAAAAGGGATTTCAAATTGCTTATTTTTAACATATGAAAAAATATATATTTTTTGGTCGTTAGTAAAAACTCCAAGTAAAAATCATAGAAAAAATATGAATGATAATGGATTTTCATGTTGGTTATTTTCAATAATGGATGTGGAAAACCATTCTTCACATTGGATATAAAACAAAAAAACAAAAAATTTATTTTATTCAATTATTATTTATGGTGATATAATAATTGAGATTAAGTAATTATTTCTAAATTAAATTCAAATAAAGTTTCCCAATAGTAAAACAACCAAAATAAAATTGGTAAATAACAGCATAATCCACACAAGAAACTAAAATCATAAATTCAAATCATTCCAATATTGAAATTTGAAATACAAGTATTAAAATAAATATTCACTATATAATAAAACCCTATCAATAATATTAAATAATCATTATTTAAACAATGTAATTTATTTAACACTTTTTTAGAATAATGTTTAGGGTATTCCAAAAAAGTTAAAAATTGAAAATAATGAATTTGATATATATAACATTAATAATTAAAAGATATATTAAAATAATAGTAATGACAATATTTCCCCTTGTTGATTTTTGTAACTCTCCGAGTTAGTAACATTTTGATAATAAATACTAAAAGAAAATATCAATATTCCATTACAATTTATTAATAATATTTCCTTTTCCAATATAGTTTTCAGTCCAGAATAATAATTAATGTTTGTTATGCCAAAATGTTAAAATTATAAGTTATAATAAATATTTTTACACACATATTTGATCATTGTTTTCCGAATTCTTATCATATATCTAATGTAATATCACACTCTATTTAAAGATGATACGTATGAAATAGAATAAAATTTCCTCATAATATAAATGTATTAAAATTATCAAATGTACATGTCAAATAAGTTGTAATTTTTTTAGAGACATCACCATTTAAATATAATGAACAATGATATGTATTATTTTTTAGACTAAAAACATAGAATATCAAATGTAATATACTATAAAAAACTATAATTCTATTCAAAATTTAATTAATAGAAATTAAACTTTATGAAATAAATGTTTTATACACTTTATGATATTGATTAAGTCAACATTTAATTGAATTATTATTTTAAAAAATAGAATTACATAATATTATTTTGATATTTTTCATTATCATCCTTATTAGTGAAATAAATTATGGGTCCAAGAATATATTTATTAATGACATATCATTAGGAATTAAATTTTTATATAACTAAAAATTATAAACAATACACATGTATAATGTTTCATTAAAATATAAACAATGAAATAAATATGAAAATTGGTATACATGTTAAAGGCATGTAACACATTATTGCCTAAAAAATCAAAGTTACTATCTCCATGAGGTTTCTCTTTAAAAACATTAAATTTATTTCACATTCAAAAATTATAGAATATATTAGAATATCATTAAATACCATCAAAAAAAAATATTATATTAATTTGTAAAATCCAAAAGATATATTATATGAAGCTGTAGAAGCCAATAAATTCTATCCATTAAAACAATTTTCATTACATATAAGGTATCCCAATAAAATATATATTTAAATATATAATTATTTATATGAAAAAAATCACTCTAAATAGAATTTAAGGATATAATATATACAACCCATGGTGGATTTTAGTCATTCATGTATAGATGAAGAAAATATGAAATATATTTACATTGTCCAACTATTGGTACATAATCTATAGGGAATGGAACTCTTGATGATATATATGTAATATCCTACACTTTGACTCTAAGATGGTTCATATTCATTTATTAGTGATGAATTATATCTTAATTATAATATATAATCGACTATTCAAGAATAAAATGTTGCGGATCCTCAAAATATAACTCAATATACACTAGAAGATGTTGATTGGGTGGTGTAGTAGTTGGATATGAAGGTGGAGATAGAGGAGTGAGATATGTAGCCTATAGTGGAATAGTGGGGTATATAGTTTGAAACTATGATGGAATTTCAACAAACATTGATTGACCAAAGCTCCAATTTTCTTCTATATTTCCAATCATATCTCTTAGAAAATATCTATTTAATATTTAATTTTTTCCATTATATAAATAAACCAATGAAGATGTTTTAGAATTAATGGACACATTTTTCACTTTTACTCCCATCTCATTACCTCATGCATAGCTCAAGTGTTCTATTGTTACCAATGAAGTTGAAAAAATATCATTCCTACCCTCAGTTATAGATATCCCATGATAACTCTACTCCCTAAGGGATTATTGTAGTTAATATTTTAAAAAATAAATTGTGATCACAATATATAATGATTTTAAATAAAAAAATCCTATAATTAAAAAAATGACTTTTTATTCTCCTTTCTACCTATCGTATCCATACCTTTACAGTGTTATGATTTTCCTTATAAAACATAAATTATTTTCCACTCTCATTTTTTCATTAAATCCTTCACCACCACAGAATTTTTTATTACTGTATGGATAAAAAAATTATTTCAAACCTCTTCCACTAGATTACTATGTTTTAATATACTTACACTATTCATTATTTTCCATGTATGGGAAACACCACCGGTTTTAAATCCATGAATTAAAGAGTTGCGACTGAACCCAATAAAGCATGCCTCCCAATATTCTTTAACAATAATAATAATTAATGTCACTTGTAAATTATTCTTATTTTTACATTCATGTTTATTTTTCTTATTTAATTGATGTCATGAACACCCATAAGGGATACATCAAACATTAACTGAATCTTTCATACTTTGTAATCATAAATTTTTCTTCTCCTTTATTTTAGTTTAACGAAAAATATTTTTATATATGTGTTTTTTATTTTATGATTACAGGGAATGAATTTTTCCAAGAGTTTATTTAATCTGAGTTTTTGTTTAATGTACACACAAAAGCTAATGGAATCTATGAAATTGATCATTCCACCAAAATTTTGTAATAACTATTTAAAAATTATTATTTTTTATTACAAAATGAATTCTATAAAATTAGGTTATAACTTCTTGAAAAGATTAAATAGTTATGTGATACAAATGTCTCATAGTCATCATTAATCACATATAATGATATTATTGCCACATTTTGGTTAAAGAGCTTTCTAGTTATAATTGAGGGTTATGCTCTAGACAATCCCCATTTCTTGTGTTTTGGATGTTCTCTTCTCCATTCATTGAAAGTCATCCTACGGGTTTATGTAATGTTAATATTCTCAACACCATAGAATCAGAAAAGAAAAATTATTTTCTCTAGAATATAATATTGCATTTAGAGACATGATATATATCTTGAGATGATCAATTTTCTTGGATGGTGATTTCATATGGTACAATATTTCAAGGAATCAAAGGGGGTACTCCTTTGAAAATTACAGTGTTGATGTGATAGATTTTTTAATGAATATTTTAATTTTATTTAATATTTTAATATAATATTATTATTATTTTTAAATATTTTTTATATACTATCTATTTTAAAATAATTTCCATTATAATTTTTATTTAATGAATTCACTCAACATAGCTGAAGCTACTAGGATATTTAGTAATCAATAACGTGTTTGGTTTAGAGGTATCTATTATATCCTAGTAGAGAAAAAACAATGCTGGATATTTATAGGGTTTTATTTATCATTGAACCATAAATATGAATCTTCTGAAAATTTTAATGATTTTTTTTATATTACATGATCATATATTAATTTATAAAATGCTAAAAAATTATGATTCCTTTGAGGATATTTTTTTGAGTTCTGTATATTATATATATATAAATATTATTATATTGGTGTTAGTTATATATTTTAAGGATATAATAGTAACTTTTTTTATTAATTAATGTTAGTTAAAACATCCCTATGTAACTAAAAACCTTTAAATAAATCCTACAAAAACATTAATAATTAACAATCATTAGTTATAACCACTATGGGATAATGTTAAAAAATTCCCGTAAAACTACAACATATATTATTTATATTGGTTCTATCAGCCTCATTACTGAAAATAAATTTTCAAATAAAAAACTCAGTGCCCCATTTGTTGATTTCTTCAAAAAATATATTATATATGAATGAATATTTATTTAATTAAAATACTAAAAAATAGGAAAAATGCAATACTAATTAATTATAGATTGAGAAAAATATAGAGATTAAAATAACTACCTCCATTTAAGTGGTGTTTGTGAAAACCACCAAATATTCAATAAAATGTCTACTAATTATTGTTTTTCAGGTATTTACTTTGTTTCAGAGGATATAAGAAATAGATATAGTAATATGGCATATCCGATCAGAGTAAACACTAGATGGAGGGATCAAATATTCATGTAAATGGTTGGTGTGGCTTGGGAGGTGTGACATTCATGTAATGATGGAAAATATTGTGTAAGCATTCTATATACTATATAAATTATGTTGTATGGGGAGAAGTGCACCATTGGCCTCTAAGGGAATGACTTACATTATATTTTGGATTTTGAGGACTTTTTGGATTTGTTTTTTAGTCAAGAATATTTTTTAATTTTTGGTTTCTAATATGAACTTGTTTATCAGGTAACTAAGTCAAATATGTCATTATGTTTTTGTGAAGGATGATACATTGGATATAAATGATTACTTTTTGGGTTCATTGGAAAATGATAACATTAATATTATTGGGGAGAACCATCTCAATCACTAATAAATGTCATTTATGTTCAATGGTTGGGGTGCAGTGATACTTGTCCCTAGATGGTCTCCATGACACGAGGAAACCATGGATTGATATGATCTGATGTGATTCAGTTATTCAATGAATATTAAATTCTCAATATGGATGTGGCCATTTTTTTGTGTAAGTTATTTAAAATCGGGGATATGAAATCCTTCATTAATAAACTTTTTTAGTACATTATAACCCAGTTACTTCATTTGATTAATGGATAGAATCATGAGATGAGCTAATCTGGATTTATTTTTTTACATATTTTTTAAATGTATTTAAGTATGTATTAATGTTTCCTAAATAATAAATATCAAAACTTTTTTGGTTATTTGTGAAAATATCAAGATATATGTAGGTATATAATTTTAGTATGTGTTACTTTGTGTAATATATCATGCTGAGTGTAATTATATAGAGGAATCCGACTGAATTTTTACATAAAATTAGAAGAGATTTTAGTTTACCATTTTTGGACGATTCATTTAGGATGTGGTTTGTTTTTTGGATGATAACTTGAGGTTGCATTTAATTAATTGATTATGATGTAGGCAAGCACCCTATTTCAGAATCAACAGTTTAGAACTGGAAATTATGATGATTGATTCCTTACCATAAGCTAGATGGTGAGGTCATTGAATGAAGTGTGGATATAAAGATTAAATGGTAATCATCAATTTCCCACTATAATTTTTATACCTAAAAATAGTTTCCAATTATTGGTAATGTGATTTCATTGTATTCAATGATTCATTAAAAGAGAAAGGTTGGTGTTCATAGGTGGAAGATAGCCATTTGAGTGGGAATAAATGAATGTGTTTGGTTATGATTTATAATTGTATGTCAACTATGATTTTTCTTTTATGAGGTGTGTTATGATGTGTAGTGTTAAATTGTCAATCCTGACATGGGTTTAAAAATTTCAAAAAAATGAGTGCGTTTGTTGATTTACTGTTGGGACATTTTGAGAACCAGTGGTTGGAATATAATTATGATATTTTTATCAAATCACGTGATGATTTTGGATTTTTTTTGAGGATTTAAGGATGTTTAGGGTCTTTGAGTTAGTGTCATGAGATTTGGGATATTTTTCAAGTGTTTTTCTGGGGAGCTTCCATGGGTGCACAGTTTGGTGTTCATGGTTCTGGAGAAATCTTTTGGCACCCTGAGCATGAAAATATTTATTGTTATTTTCATAAATCACATATTTTGGAGAATATATAAAGAGTGGACTAGGGGGAACCATACAGATCTCACATAAAACTATATCATATTTATTGGACATGGGTATTGGAACATGTCCTATAGATAATTAAAAACACACAATGAGATGTTTTATAGAGGGGTTACAGAGATATTTTCTATGGTTGAGGCATGGTTAGTATATTATGTAGCCAAATAATGTAACATAGTTTTCATTTGGTAGTGACTCACACATGATTGGTATAATGTTTTGTATATTTTGTGTCCAGACCACGTGGCCGACAAATTATAGATAATAATAGATTTTTATAATTTTCCCCATTGAATATTAAATGTTGGTGACCCATTTCTTTTTCCTCATGCATGCACGACTATCCTCTCTTCATTACCTATTATATCATAATTCCAACTCTATTTTAGTTCATTATATGTGTAATGTGGTGGTGTTTCCCATTAGATCATCCAATAATTTACCTCTACCTTCTTTTCCGCCATTTTCACTAGTTTTTTCATTTATCAGTATCGGGACAAAATGGACATTTTACTGGAGGATAGTAGAATTTTCAGTACATGATAAGGATTATTTATATCCTTGATTTAATATGTACCAAAACAATATCCTCCCACTATCATTGATTATCTAAAATAATTAATATTATGCTTATTTTTTTGGGTTTTTTTTGAAATTAAAATAATTATGGAATTTGATACTTCATGTAAGGGATTCATCCCAAATTTAGGTCAGATGTATTCCATGGTCCATTAAACCGGTTTTGATTTATATTAAATTATGAGGAGATTTTTTGTGATATTGTAATTGGTACAAAACATTTAGAATTAAATTTATAAATTTATAGTAAGTCATATTGTTGATAATTTGAGGTTTTTTTCCTAATTTAGTTAATGTGATGTGATATAGGGTTGGATGATCCTGGTTAGACATTGGACGAGAATAAATGGAGGTGAAAATCCATGGGACTAAAATGGACGATGATTCTAAAGAGATTGGTGGTCCATAGTATAAAACCCTATAGTTAATGGATGTTGGATATGTAATGTGATAAGGTATCTCGAATCTGGTAGAATCAATTTTTGAATTAATAAGGTCCATTCAAAATGAAAAGATTGGATCTACTATAAATGGTATACATCCCCACTAGAGGCCAATTGACGATGAATCATTTCTATTACCACTCATGTTCAAATCTATAATTTTTTATAATAAACTATTATATTTGGCCCCCTTGAGGGGTGGTAATGGGATCTATATGACCTATTTCCATTGATTATGAACCAGAAGCCAGCTCCCTATAGAGGTTTGTCAAGCCTATGGATGTGACACCATAGTGGTCCATTCTTGGAACTTTGTGAAGTTATTAGATTATGTGGTTCATCCATTGGCTATGGATGATTATTTAGTGATAGTTCTAACCTAGTAAGACAATAGAGATGAGATTGTCCATGACCCATCTCTCTAGATTCACATATGACATTCCCATTTGAGGCACAAAAACCATCACACATGATTCCACTATTGATAATCGTGACATTCTCTAGTCATATGAATTGGATGATGATATAGTTTTGTGATAGATTATCCAATGGGGGATTAACCTACTAAATTTATAATATAGAGGACCCATATAATTTCTATATTAATAAACCATCAAAATGTGGTGTAATAATTTTGTGTACTGATCGTTTATGTTTTCACCATAGAACAAAAACCAATGTGTAATCATGATGTGTCTACGGGGTTGATGTTAGTTGATGGAGTTCTACAATCAACTTTTTTTATTTTTTTATGTTGGATAAGATTTTATTGCCTTAGATTCTTAGTAATTGTCTGTTAGGAATAATAATTATTTGATTAACCATAATTCATGGGAATCACCTCTTGATATGGATGATACCCTTGGATTCCCATGTCATTGGGGTCCCAATATCATGGTAATATATGTGAGACTCCATAGTATAGATTGTTTCCATTATAGTTGATGTAGTTTTGGGTTCCTTATTGTGTCCCTTTTTATCCTACATTGGAGGATATGACAACATGTATGAAGTAATTACCATGATAGCAAGGATTCCATTGACATGATGATAGGATTGATAATTCCGATAGTTCAAGAGCTTCAATTGAAGAAATAATTACTCAATTTTAAATTTCTATTATTCCATGGTTGCAAATATAGTTATAATGATCTAGTTCAGTGTATTTTCTTGATAATGTATGTTTTAAATTAAAATGAAGACAGTTTTATCCCCTCCATTGATGACTGTGACACCCGTATGATAGGGTGGGCACACCAGTAATGGTTCAGATGAAGAGTCACAAGATATTTAATTACCATGATATTTTACATTTGATTTAGTGAGAAAATTCTATTTGATTTAATAGGATATTAGAAATATATCTCTCTTGGACATATGATACTGTGTAGAGCCTCCCCATCCATGGAATTATATTTTATATTGAAACTAATAACACAAAAATACTAAAATTAATTTCATCATAATGAATGGTGGATGAGAAAATCTAGTGACACACATGGTCTACTTCTCATCATAATAGAGGCATGAGTGTGGGTTCTATATGGACAATAACGAGGGTACACTAGGGTGATCCCTATTTAATAGACACAATAATATAGGTCGAAGATGGTACAATCAT
Organism: Viscum album; assembly: GCA_963277665.1. NCBI lineage: Eukaryota > Viridiplantae > Streptophyta > Magnoliopsida > Santalales > Viscaceae > Viscum > Viscum album. The sequence continues at coordinate 2,088,238,240 of OY728122.1, read as the reverse complement.
TCGGGGTCTCATATCATAGGATTGATTGTGTATATTGTGATTGAAACTGATTATATGTGAACTCCATTATAGATAATTTAATATGTTTTTTGTCTTGGTCCATGTGAAATTCATAGAGTAATTCTAAAATTTGGAAGAAGATTGTAATTTTGTTTGTTTTATTAATTTATTTTTTGTACTTTTTAGTTTATTCATATATTTTCACATTCACTTTCACTTCACGAGAGGTATAGTAAGAGAATGAATACACTGGGTCTTGTTGAGTTAGGTACTCACATCATACCCAACCCTTCATTGCACTAGGGTAGCTATGTAGCCTTCACATGTTTTCTAGTTTTTATTGGGTTGAGACCATAGATCAAGAAGGATATCTAAACTAGTCTAGATATTCGAATGAGTTAGTTTTAGTTCCTTATGCTCATTACATTTATTTGATAATGTCTTCATAATCATAAAATTTAATTTTATATTATCATGTAAAATTTATTTATTATTTATACATACTCATATATTTTTAATTTTTGGTAAATTTTATTGTTATTATAAACTATGTAAATGATGGTGTAGTCTACCAATGAAACGAATATAGAACCATGATGCGAGTTTGTATCCTCTAGAACATGATGAAGTGCACCAGATGTCATGTGGCGGTCTGGTCATATTTAGAGACCCTCACTCTAGTATCTGGGATCCAGTGGATAATTTATTACATTAGAAAATGATACTAATTATCACATTTGTATCATTCAAATATATTATTAATCATCATAATCACTTCATATATTCAATTCTTGGAGTAATTTTAAAACAAAATCATAAATTAGTTAATGTAAACAATTATCATTTATAAACTCATTCCAAGATTTATTCATCATATCGTCGAGAATGGAAAATATGTAGGTGATCAAAGATACCTAATAAAGGTTATCTATAGTGTAATTTATCATGAATAAATAAGTAATAAAAAATTTTCCATGGTAAATTACTAAAAAAAATGGCAATTAATAATTAATATTACCATGAAGAATAATATTACTAGATAAAAATCATGATAAAATAGTTCCACATAAATAATAACATCGTATTGATACTATTCCACTGATAATATAAATACATTAATCCCATGGATAAAAATAACTAAATAATAAATGAATTAATTTCCTTATATTTTCATTCATGGTCACAGAAATGATGATATCAATAACATTATGACCTTTCACAAAGACAACCTAATATATGTGGTGGCATAAAATAGAATCCCATTAATTTATTTCATACTAATTTTTCACATAGAACTCATTGATGCATTGGGGGGATAGATAATTTTGGTCCAACCCATAACTACATGTAAAATGAGTTGATTAAATACAAAATGATTAATAAAATCCATGAAGAATATTCATAATCAATAAATATATATATTGTGTAAATAAGAAATATTTCCAATAATTCCCCATTCAATAAAATCAGGTTCAATATAAAGCACTATAAATTGAAATGTTACACCAATTATCAAATAGTCATATCCATGATAAAGTATATTAATATTTTATGGAAATATAATGTTCAATGATCACATGAGTGTTATGTTTCAAAGGAGTGTCAATGAATAAAAAAGTAATAATGAATTTGAAGGTCAAATATATTACATATAAATCTGATGATTGGAAATACATAGAATTTATAATAAATATATCACTACAACATATACCTTGTGGAGTATAATTATATAAAAGGGTTTTTTCATTGATTGATTGAAATACCATAAAATATTATTAAATTACTCTTTTGGAAAACACAATTTTTACTTTCATAATCATTATAAAATGTTGAATAATTATTTAACAATAAGATAAAATATTCTTTAAAATGAGAATTGTGAAATTTTAAATGATGTTTTAGAGAAATTAAAATTCATGACGGATAACGTCCAATAATTGAAAATTATGCTAAAACCAAATATTCCTTTATAATTTTTGGAATAAAGTAAAAAAAAATAACTTTTTTTTTTAAATTTGGATTTCCATAAAAATAGTTTCTGAATAATTTGAAGTATGAAAGAGAGGAAAATAGAATAATTAAAATACATTTTCATGAATAACCATAATTTAATTAAATGTAATGTTTTTATTAGAAAATAATTATTTAATTTCAATAAATGTAAATTTTATCATAAACAATCCTAATCAAAATGATATTTAAACATAAACCCTTACATATTTGGTAAATATTGAATCATAAAACCCATGAAAGAAATAAATTCCAATGAAATATCAAACATAATGAGTTCAAATAGGTTCATTATATAACATATTAAATGGGTACTATATAAATATAATAAAAAAATTGTTTCATGCTATGATATATTTTTTCAATGTAGTAGAAATTGTAAGGAAATTTTAAAAAATTATTGTATGATTGATTTGAGAATTCATCAATAAATAGATTATTTTTATCAATTTTAAATCCAAAAAAATGTACAAATAGAAATATAAATATCTAAAATTAATTACACTCATAATCATAAAATATAAAATCCATTTAATGTTTAATATAACCCTATAAATGGAAATTGAGTTTTGAAAAACATTACCACTTAGAATCTTTCATATCAAATCTCCATCAAATAAGAAAAAAGAATTGTGACCTAAGATTGAATTTATTATGAAGTATTTATTATATTATTTTTAAAACATGATGTATATATATCATAAAAAAATAAAAATAGGATTAATATTAAAATATGCCTCAATGGTGTAAAATTTAGTTGAAATACCCTACCACACACATCCCATTGGATGAAATAAATTTCAAATCTCCTGTAATGGTTTTACAAATTTTAGTAACATATTATAGAACCATATTCATATTTATAATTTCATATATGACCCTATGATAATATCTTAACATTAATTCGTTAATAATATTTCATTATTTCTATCATTTCATGTGTTATATTCATAGTTTATTTATGATTATTTTTATTGATGTCCTAGTTTTTATGAAAATGTTAATGATAAATCATATAAATTAGGATAATTATTTTATAAATATTATATATATTCCTTAGATATTTTTTTAACCATTGTTGAATGTGGGACATGGAAATTCAATCTCATCACATCGTGGAGTAGGTAGGTTATATGTGCACATGAGAGACGATATAATTCACTAAATTGATGAAAGGGAAAGGAAGATGATATTATATTACATTATTATAATGAATATCATTTCATGTGTAATATATGTTTTAATAAATACCATCATTTTTGAAAATCCATGTGATTAGGTGATGGATTCAAATTACATAATTTCATGTGTAGGTTGTATATCGTACCAATGATTGATGTATTTACATTCCATTTTATAGAGAATGATATAGATAAATACAAGTTCATTAATATAATAATATCTTAGTATATGGTATAAAATTTTCATATTATTTATTATTTTTTAATAAATAATTTATGATGGAAAAAATAAGAAGTAAAATAAAAGGATCGTCGTAATGATGACTACCTTCAATTAGAAAAACCAAAGATGAATATAATATTAAGTAATATGGGAATGGTATTATTGGAAGATATGTAGTTATATTTTTTGGATAATTATTTATGGGAAATATTTTTTCTTGTTTTAGTCAATAGATATTTCTTAAGATGTGTGAATAAGTGAGGGGTGGGTTGGCCTTTTATAATTGAGGTGTGACATTTTCTTAAATATATTGACTATTAGATAATAGTAGCTCTCAACAAATATTCCTAAAAAATGGTTAAACACTTAACTGATGTTCATTTAATTATATGACTCACCCCCATCATAAAAAAATAATGAATCATGTTTTAAGAATTTCATTACCTTCGTATATATGTTTAATTACTTTTACTATTTTTGTTTTCATTATGGTAACTACTTTTTATGGCTAGGTAATTGTTCCATTAATCCAAAATTAATATGAAACCTCTAAGAATATTTGGACAAAAAAATCTTAATATTAAAAATTATGTATAAAATAAAAATTCAATTTTTTTGGATAATTAATTTTGACACATTCTCATGTAACACACAAACCAATGTTTTAACCATAACCATTGTAATTAGATTTTAATATTTTAACTATTAATTATGAAAATAAATTAGGTTTAACATATTACGTAATAATAATTAATGTAATATAATATGTGTAATTTATTTTATAAAATTAAAATAAATATTGTCAGAAAAATCAATTTTAATATAAACCATAAAATCATGTAAAAAAATGGATTTCGCAATTTAATTTATAAATAAAATAATGTTTTTATATTAGAAATTTAACTGGTGATCATCACTATATTTTTTAAAAATCATATATTTATTAATATAATATAAAAATATAATGTTAATATTTCTTAATTATTCGATTTCCTTAATTCAATAAAATGATGGAATGTTGTTCACATAAAAATGATTTTCATAAAAATGAGTTTTTATCATAAATATAATCTTATACCAACATCATGTATAATGAAGAATAAAATATATTTTATATTAAATATTACCAAATAATAATTAATTAACTTTTAAATCAAATTAAATGAATAATTATGCTTTTAAATTACTTTATTATTGAAAAGAAATGACAGTTTGAAAAAAAACATTATTTATTCACTATTCATTGAAAAATCTCATTTTTTATATAAATCCCATATTTTTACACTATTTTAATTTTGAGATGATTATTTCAAAAATAATGGTTATTTTTTTAGAATATAATATCTATAATTTGAAAGAAATTATATATTTTTTTCTCAGACCGTGTATGAAAATCATTTTTGATGAAAAATATATATTGTTACATATATAATGTTTTTTATAAATATTGAATCCTTATTTAAAAATATATTATATCTACAAAAAAATTAACATATAAATATCAGAAAAAATTATTTTTATTCATATATCCAATTTTAACAGTTTGTTCATCCGTGTCACATTTAAATAAAATGTCATCATTCGATTAGGCTTTGTGTTGTGTGTCATATACTCTACAAAACATAGTCTATTAACTTCTCCCTACCATAAATATATTTTATATGAATAATGTTAACTTATTATTCAAAAACAATAAGGTAAATTCATTTGAAAATTTCTTTACAAAATCGGGTTTCCAAATATAAAAATATTAGTAGGATATAGACATATAGACAAGGAGGAAAAATATAATTCCCCTGGAATAATATGTATTGATAGAGGACATGTCTTGGAGAATTTTAACCACTAAAAAACCAAAAATATGTGATGAGTTAAAAGACTACTGATTCATAAGATGTGAAGGTAAATGTATTACATTTTTATTTAAAGATCATTTTCCTATTTCTCCAAGATTCATTTAATATCAATATTTAGCATATCAGAAAATAGAGTTAGGTGATATATTTTTATTTCATTTGCACAATTTTATCCTTTCTCTAGGTTTTGATCAATTGACACATCATTCACTACCCCATGATATTAATGTAAGATATCATTTATTATTTTTAATGAACTAAATTATCATTTAAGGGTTCATTTGATCCCTAAAGAGTGATATGACTTTTCAACTATCAAAAAATATTTAGAAAACCAATTTTATTAAAAAAGTTTACCTAATAAAATATACTAATCTCTAACTATCAATAACAACAACCAAAATTAAATATAATTTTTATCCATCAAACTAATTATGTTAGAAAGATTCAAATTATATGAAACATCACACTGTCTAGTGAGTGTAGTTTCACAATTATCATCCATTTATCATGGGTTGAATCCCCAACCACCTTCTAAAATATGATATATTATCCTTTGACATGTGGGTGGAACATTTTTTTAAAATATATTAATATAATTTTTTTTATTCTCATAGAAATATGATTCACATACTCAAAAATAAAATTATTCATGAAATCACTTTTTTAGTGTAATGGTTTACTATAAGACATATTTTTGTACAAAATCATATAATCATAATTAACTATTATAAAAAACATCAATGATCATGTTAACCATCCATTTTTAAAATACCCATAAAATTTTTAATAGAGAAATATTCATCAAATAATACTTTATGTTGATCCCAAGAGTTATATATAATATAACCCAATGAAATATCTCCAAAAAAATAATTAATAAGAGGAAAATAAAATCACTTGAAACCAAAAAAGGGGTGTATAAGACTATGATCTTTTGATAATTCATGAACTCATAAAATCATTATTCAATACATGAATATTAATTTAATCGTTGATTAATACTTATATGATTCCAAAAATTTTCACAACCCATAGATGGTACTTGACTCTTATAACCAAAATAATATTTATAAAAATAATTCTATATCATAATTATTAAAAAAAATTCGTAAATACAATAAGCATTTCACATCTATTATTTGCCTAACTGGGACCTTATATGGAAATAGTGTTAGCCATTAAAGGAACTCATTGAATCATCTCAATCTCAGTTTCTTCACAATCCGGAAAAAATACTATAAATGTATCTCTAAAATGAAATTCAATTCCCTCCATTTATTTCCTAACTTTTACTATATAAATAAATGATATATTCCCTCTTTTATTGCACATAAATCATTTTTATACTTCATTGATACATTCCCCTAGTTGTGACATTCAATATTTCTATCATGAAGGATATCAATCATCTTTCATTCATGGTCATCCATACTATTTTTTTTAGATAACATCATCCTTCACTTATTTATTGGGTAAGAGTGCTAATTAAAGTAATGTTAATTAATAATATATTGGGACAACTCATTAGCCAAAATCATGATATCATTTACTCTAGTCATAATCCCATTTAGTAACATTGTGTCACCACATTTCCATTATATTTAATGTTAAAATAATTACTTTGGGTTCAAGACATTGATTAAATGAAAAATCAATAGTGTGAGAAACAATAATAATATATGAAAACCATATAATCATTTATTTGATTTATAACTCATGAAACATACATTTTAATATAATAGACTTTATTTTAACCTAGTTAATTAATTTTCATCATCAATTCAATTCCATCACAAGTGTTTATAATGAGAATTTGGTAATTCCCAAGAATATCCCCTGAGAGTATCAATCTAGACATGTATAAAGGGAAATTTTCATGAACTAGGTGATGACTGAGTCAAATACTAATGGAATGTCTTTAGTGTTATTACCCAAAAAGAAATTTCTCCCATAACCATATCCACTACTATTATATAGTCAGGGGTGTATTTCTAGGAAAAATATATAATCTCAACAGTACAAAAATACTTGGATGTTATCCAATACATAGACCTATCTTCATTCTTAGTCATAGGTATATATACATGGATACATTTTTTTCATAAATAATATTCCCAAGGATTCTATTAAACATTATCTAATTCAAACTATACAGACCCTAAATCAAATAGACATTGGCTGATGGTAACATTATAAAATTGGAATAATATAAATTTGATCACTTCCTCATGGTCCACATTGTAAATAGTCACACTCAAATATATTTTTTTTTTATTATTTCATTACATTGGAACTCCTAAATTAAAACATATTGAATATAAACATTCTTCATCATTAAAATAATTAACATATTCCATCTTCATATCTATGGGAATGGAAAAAAATATTGATTTTCTCATATGATTAGTAGGGGTTATGTATAGTGGAACCTATAATAAAACCACAAATCAATAAACATGTGGAAATGGAGATGAAATAAAAAAATTCAATTTAACCAGTAACATGAGAATTAAGAATATCATGGAAGGAATAAATGATGATAAAATAGTTCCATATAAAAAATCACATGATCATAAAGCTAATACAAGGATATTATCTATAAGGCCCCAGCCTTAAACCTTACTTAATCTTTAGTTATTACAAGATTACACACTGAGGATCTTTTCAGGTTTAGAGTTTTAGAGAATTAGATCATAAAACTTGCATTACATTCCACATATAAATAAAGTGGTTACATAAAGATAGTATTCTTCTTTCCCATCAATGGAAACATATTTAAAATAAAACATGGATTCTTTCTTGACACTTCCATGACACTATCATCATATCATGTACCTTTCCCTTGACCTGTGAAAAACATTTCAAAAAACTTGGGATGAGCATAAAAAGCTCAGTATGGGATATAAAAATATGGAAAGGAAACATGGGTACATATATACATAAGAATGAAATCATACTTTACCTATAAAACATAAGAACTTTAATATAACTCATCAAATCATGAATAAATCATAGAAATCATAAGACATAAAGGTAACTTGAGGCATTCATAACATTCTTACGTAGGGAGTAACCCTCTTGGTTACATTTGGAATACCCATCACAGTATATTCCCTAAATCTCTTTAGAGAAACCTTAACGTTTCACTCCTTCACATTACCCAATGCATTGGAGAGCTATATCGGGCTCACCCACCCTTAGTTTATCACGGAACCACCCGTCTTCATAATAATGCCCATGAACCTCAACATAATCGTATCACATAAAACATGCATAAAGGAAACATAACATTTCCACCTTTCAATCAAAAGATATCAATACAACACATTGATATAAAAAAATTATGAAAACCATTTTCAATACCAAAATAAAAGAAAAGTAAAACATGGTATTTATTTTTCTTTTAAAAAAAAGGTATGGCTTGTAGAGGAAGCTGAAACTCAAATAATGGTCACGGCAGCGGAGAAGTCGTTGTCGCCGCATACGTACGACAAAAAAATTCCCTTTTTTCATTTAGTAAACGCTTCATATAAAAAAATATTCCTTTTGGATAAACGTAAAAGTAAAAGGGGTTTATACACCGTATAAAAGAAGGTTTTGTATAAAAAAAATATGCCTCAATGAAAGGAGATTGAGACGAAGTCCCATACCTCGGGTCCGACTTGACTCGATCGTTCTTTAATGTCCTGAATAATAAACTTGAGTTAATTTCTACTTTCTTAAGAACATTTTTCAAGTTCATTATTCCTTTTATATCACTTATTTCCATGTCATGAACACTATGTAATTATTTAAGTTAATAACGGTCGTTTTAACGATCATTGGTACTTGAGTAAAAAATAAACCCTTTATAATTACAAGTTGTTCATGTATCCATTATATCCAAAATTATAATCATGATTTATATATCATATATATCTAGTATATACATGCATTTATAATATTACATAATCATTTAGAGGTAATAAATGAAATGCACCGTTCATGGAGATGGTAAGCCGTACGTACGCATGAACGCTACATTCATTTCTATTTCGTATTTTATAGAATGGAATCATAATGATATAAAGGTATATTATAATTCCAGTATAATATCATATATAATATCATAGTTACATACTTTATACGTCCCACATATGGTATTTAACGAATCAAATCACTTTGAGGGGGCGGTATTCCGCACTTTCTTAAATGAAGATATCACGTTTACCCATAATGGAAACCATAAAGGTATGCCCAAAATGAAAAATACAGAAGATTAAAGAAAACATAAACATATTATATATCATATATAAATATAGTGACATCTTAATGGCCACCTTTGAAGGTGTTAAAATAATGTTGAACAATCATCGTTTCGGGAGGCATAAATTCACCATCCACGGAAACAGTATGTCCTTTAACCATTAGATGTAGGTGTGTGTAAGTGTAGCTCGAATAATTCTTATAAAAACATCCTAGTATATTTAAGATACTGGAGTTGTTACAAAAGAAATGAATAAAAACATTTTAGGGGGTTGGAGAAGCAAAATAAAACAAAAGGACTCAAGTGAAAATATTACCTTAAAATCGGGTAACTCCCTTTGGTTTGAGCTCAAAGGCTTCCTTGAGAAGACTTATGCCCAAGGTGAGGCTTCAAGGAGTAAGAGAGGGATGTGGAGAGACAAAATGGGCAGGGGTTGGCCGAGCCAAAGGCTTTGGGAGTGTGGGTAAGGAGGTAGAGGTGGGGGCCTTTTATAAGAGGAGAGGAGGGACAATCTTGGAAAGTAAAGAAATTTTACTTTATTTGAAAATGATTTTCGGATTCAAAAGGTCCCACATTGATATAATTCGAGGGTAAGGTGATAAGGGTCCTAAATCCACCCATACAATAGGTTTTGGACATGTTTAGGTCATATATTTTACATTATCATTTCATTTTATTGAAATCCTTTATTAATGAGGTAATCGCTGCATCATCATGATGTCATAAATAATTTAATTTATTTAAAGTCTAAAAATTATGAAAAAAATACTATGATGTAGGAAATATTTTTATATTTCCAATTAATATTTATAATCTAAAATATCATCTATTTAGACAAAATTAAAAATGTTTTAATAAGGTGATATATTCTTGTTATATTTACTTTCTTTAAAAAAAATAAAAAGATAACAAGTCACTTTCCACAAAAGTGATTCCATGGGGTCCCCAAGTTTGGCACAAGACATCCCATGGTCAGAAATGAGACAACCAGTAGAATTAGGACACATTTTGGTGTCATTTGTTTATTATTATGATATTATTTTATTATCCTTAACTACCCGATTACTCATTAATCAAGATAATTAAAGATAATTACCGTCGTTACTATTCATAATGTCCAAAAACAAAAGAGTCTTGATTACATAATTTGGACCTTCTGATTACAAATATTTAATCCATTTTACCAAATTACAAACACAGAAATTTCAATAATTGAATTAAAAATAATTCCCGTTGTCAAAACAAATAGCGGGTTTTTTTGAAACAATATCTATGAAAAGTTTGGCATTAGTTTATGCCCAATTACAAAGTGAAAATAATACTAATGACCCCCATTGGATTAAATGGTAAAAATATATTCTAATTTAACTTTAAAACCAATTCAAAAGATAATAAAATCATATAAATAAATTAGATTAAAAAGCAGTTTTGATGTAAAATGCAGTATTTTTCACTATTCATTAAAAAATGAACATTGTCAGAAAAATACCAAAAATTCACAAAAAGTAAATTTTGATGTCCCAATAATAAAGAATAAGTTTATTTTGACAGACATAGCTTATAAAATTGTCAAAAGATAGATTTAAAAATGGTTTGCCATCAAAAGGCAGTAAAACAATCTTTTAAAAAATATTAGTGTATTCCATGCATAAGATTGTATTTATTTTCATTTTAAGCCTCTAAAACACTATCTAATTCATTAATAGACATAGATAAAAATATATATTATTCATTACTTACTTGGGATGTTACATCCTTCCCCCCTTTAGAAAGTTGCATCCCCGCAATTTATTTACTTATCGAATAAATGGGGGTACTTATCCCTCATTGCATTTTTAGATTCCCATGTTGCCTCTTCCATCATGTGGTTTTTCCACAAAACCTTTACCTGATTAATCACCTTATTTCGTAACACTTTCTCCCTGTGGTCAAGAATCTGGACCGGTTGTTCCTCATAAGATAGGTTCTCTTCCAGCTGAACTACCTCTGGACTCAAAACATGAGATGGATCTGGCATATACTTTCTCAACATCGAAACATGAAAAACTTTGTGTACCTGAGATAAACTCGGAGGTAAAGCCACCAGTTATGCAACTAATCCAACTATCTCCATAATTTCATATGGTCCAATGAACCTTGGACTCAACTTTCCTTTCTTACCAAATCTCATCACACTTTTCCATGGTGAGACTTTGAGAAAAACATGATCACCTACCTCAAAAGTTAGATCCTTCCTCCTGTTGTATGCATAACTCTTCTGCCTACTCTGAGCTGTTCTCATGTGTTTCTGAATCAGCTGAACTTTTTCTGCCATCTCTTCTACCAATTCTGGTCCCATCAACTTCCTTTCACCCACTTCATCCCAGAAAGCTGGAGTTCGACACCGCTTCCCAAATAACGCCTCAAATGGTGCCATCTGTATATTGGAATGAAAACTGTTATTATATGAAAATTCAACCAAAGAAAGATGTTGGTCCCAACTTCCCTGATAATCCATCGAACAAGCTCGTAGCATATCCTCCAAGGTATGAATTGTTCGTTCTGACTGCCCATCTGATTGAGGATGAAATGATGTACTAAAATTTAATTCAGTACCCAACGACTTCTGAAGGCCTTCCAAAAGTTAGAAGTGAACCTGGGTTTACGATCAGATACAATGGAGAGGGGAACTCCATGTAACCAGACTATATCTTTAAGATACAAATGGAAAAGTTTATCTAAGGAAAAAGTATCTCATATATCAATGAAATGAGAAGATTTAGTCAAGCGATCAATAATAACCCAGATTGCATTATTACCTCGAGATGTCTTCGGTAATCCCACAACAAAGTCCATGGATATATTCTCCCATTTCCACTATGGCACTGGTAAAGGCTGAAGCATCCCTTTCGGTAACTGCCACTCTGCTTTAACCTGTTGACATATCAAACACTTCACAGTAAAATCAGCAATATATCTTTTCATTCCATCCCACCAGTAATACTCCCGCAGATCTCTGTACATCTTAGTACTGCCAGGATGAACTGAAAACGGAGAACTATGAGCTTCATATAACAACTCCCTCTTCATCTGTGAATCAAAAGGCACACACAATCTCTTCCCACATCTCAAAACGCAATCATTATCAATGTTGAATTCAGGAAACTTACCTTTCTGAACCAGCTCTACCTTTTTCTGCAACTCACTGTCTTGCTTCTGTACTTGCTTAATTCTATCTAATAGAGATGATCTCACTGATACCTGAAACAAAATAGAAGAACTTCCTATACCAACAACTTCTATGCCAAAGTTCATCAAATCCCCAACCAAAGGATTACGTTCCAAATGAAACATTGCTAATGAAACATTACTTTTTCGACTCAAAGCATCAACCACTTTATTTGCTTTTCCTGGATGGTAATGAATTGTAGAATCATAATCCTTGATTAATTCCATCCATCTCCTCTGTCTCATGTTTAACTCTTTCTGAGTGAATATATACTTTAAACTTTTGTGATCAGTATATATTTCACACTTTACTCCTTACAAATGATGCCTCCAAATTTTTAAAGCGAAAACAACAGCAGCTAATTCCAAATCATGTGTAGGGTAATTTACCTCCTGAGTTTTCAACTATCGTGAAGCATAAGCAATTACCTGATCATTATGCATTAGGACGCAACCAAGTCCTTTCAATGAAGCATCACTGTATATAACAAACTCACCATTCCTGGAAGGTAGTGCCAAAACTGGAGCATTCACCAATCTTCTTTTCAATTCTTGAAAACAATCATCACATTCTTTTGTCCAGATAAACTTAACACCCTTCCGAGTTAGCTTAGTCATTGGACTAGATAACCGTGAAAAATTTCTAACAAACCTTCAGTAATATCCTGCCAAACCAAGGAAGCTACGAATCTCAATTACATTTGTGGGTCTTGGCCAGTCTTCCACAACTTTTGTTTTTTCAGGATCAACAGTTATCCCATCTTTAGAAACAATGTGACCAAGGAAAGAAATTTGTTGCAACCAAAACTCACACTTGCTGAATTTTCCATACAGTTTCTTTTCTTTTAAGGTTTGCAAGATAACCCTTAAATGTCTTTCATGCTCCTCTTTACTTTTAGAAAACACCAAAATATCATCAATGAAAACCACCACAAACTTATCCAAGAACTCATGGAAAATTCTATTCATTAAGTCCATGAATACAGCAGGTGCATTGGTTAGCCCAAAAGGCATTACTACAAATTCATAATGGCCATATCTTGTACGGAACACGGTCTTCGGAACATCTGCTTCCTTTACCTTCAGTTGATGGTACCCCGATCTCAAGTCAATCTTTGAAAAATACTGAGCTCCCTGGAGCTGATCAAAAAAATCATCAATATGAGGCAAAGGATTTTTGTTCTTAACAGTGATGTTATTCAAGGATATATAATCAATGTAAAGTCTCATTGAACCATCTTTCTTTTTAACAAATAAAATAGGAGCACCCCATGGTGATGTGCTAGGTCGAATGAAACCTTTCTCTAATAAATCTTGCAATTTCTCCTTCAACTCTAAAAGTTCAATTTGAGCCATTCGATAAGGGGGTTTTGAAATTGGATTAGCATCAGGAACTAAGTCAACAGTAAACTCAACTTCCCGATCTGGTATTATTCCAGGAAACTCATCAGGAAAAACATCAGGATACTCATTTACCATTGGCACATCATTAATCTGAATAGTTCCTTTATTTTCAACGATGTGTGCAAGGTAACATTCATTTCCATCTTTTACAAGTTTCTTGGCCTCTTGATAAGTTATCAACAGTAAGGGTTCATTCTTGTACACAAACTGAAAGTATTTCTGAAAAGAAACTTCTTTATCTCTACAGTCAAACTGAGCATGGTAAATAGAGATCCAATCCATACCCAGGATAACATCAAACTCTACTATAGGTAGAACAATAAGGTTTGCAAGTAGGTTCTTTCTACAGATAAGGATAGGAAGATTCTTATAAATTCTTTTTGCCTCAACATTTCCCCCAGGTGTTTTTACCAAAAGTTTAGGAGTCATTTCTTGAGATGGTATTCCCATTTTACTAGAAAAGGTTTCAGAGATGAAAGAATGTGTAGACACCGAATCAAACAACACACTGGCATAATCTGAAAAAACAAACAAAGTACCTGATACATCTTTATTTGATGGCCCGAAATCTGCTGAAGTAGTTGCAAAGGATTTCACCACCCCTTTCTGCTTGTAGTCTAACTGCTTCCCATCACTCAAGATCTTTTTCGGACACTCTTTTTCATAGTGACCCATCTCATTGCACTTAAAACATTTCACTAACTGTAAATCAAATTTGGTCTTACCTTCACCTTGATATTTTTCAGTGAAATCACGAGCCTTATGTCCCATCTTACCACATCTTTAGCACTTTCCAGAATTCAGAAGACATTCCCCAGCATGCCTTTTTCCACATTTATCACAAACTGGAAACTTAGATTTCTTATCATTAGACTTTTTTGAAGAATTCTTCCCTTTCTCCTGCCACCTTGGTCTCTTCTTCTGCTGGTTGTTATAGAACACTTGATCATCGACAAACTCAATTTCCACCTTCTTAGCACATCGAACAAGATTTTCATAACTTTTAAACTCATGAGAAGCTAATGACCTTCGATATTTTGGCTTTAATCTTGAGTAAAAATGATTGATTTTACTATCAAGGTCTCGGATAAAATTTGGAGCATACCTTTCCAATCGAGTGAACCTTTCTTCATAGGTAGCTATTGAGTCTTACTCTTGCCTCAATTCCAAGAATTTTTTTTCCATCCTAAGCCGAACAACCTTAGGAAAATACTTTTCAAGAAACATACCTTTGAATTCATCCCAGTCGAGAGCATAAATCTCATCAGCGTCCCTAACATTTTTAACCATCAACCACCACTAATCTGCTTCACCCTCCAAATGGTAAATAGCAAGACTAACCTTTTGATTGTCTGAACACCCCATGAAATTGAAAATCTTCTCCAGTGCTTTAATCCACCCTTCAGCTAGCACAGGGTCAGATGATCCTCTGAATGATGGGGGATGTTGCCTTATGAAATGTTCCACCACTGACATGTTCCTCTACAGTTGATCTGGCTGATCTCGTGTATGGATACCACCGCCATTTATCACTTGAGTCAACTGCGCCATTACTACAACAAACTATTCGGTTCCAATTCTGACCATCTCAGGATGCTGATTCGGAAGGTTATTTCCTTCTACATGCCTTCCTAGCACTGCTTCCCTATTTCCTCTGTGGGAAACCATTCTGAACAAATATGTCTTAGATGAAGAAACATGGTAATCTTCAAATACTATATCACTTCAATTTGACCATAAAAAAAATATTTTTGGATAATCATTTAATAGAATTATAACTCCTAAAGTTATCTAAACCGACCTTTGATACCAACTATAAGGGCCCAGCCTTAAACCTTACTTAATCTTGAGTTATTACAAGATTACACATTGAGGATCTTTTCGAGTTTAGAGTTTTAGAGAATTAGATCATAAAACTTGCATTACATTACACATATAAACAAAGTGGTTACATAAATATAGTATTCTTATTTCCCATCAATGGAAACATATTTAAAATAAAACATGGATTCTTTCTTGACACTTCCTTGACACTATCATCATATCATGTACCTTTCCCTTGACCTGTGAAAAACATTTGAAAAAACTTAGGATGAGCATAAAAAGCTCAGTAAGGGATATAAAAATATGGAAAGGAAACATGGGTACATATATACATAATAATGAAATCATACTTTACCCATAAAACATAAGCACTTTAACATACCTCATCAAATCATGAATAAATCATAGAAATCATAAGACATAAAGGTAACTTGAGGCATTCATAACATTCTTACGTAGGGAGTAACCCTCTTGGTTATGTTTGGAATACCCATCACAGTATATTCCCTAAATCTCTTCGGAGAAACCTTAACGTTTCACTCCTTCGCATTTCCCAATGCATTGGAGAGCTATATCGGGCTCACCTGCCCTTAGTTTATCACGGAACCACCCGTCTTCATAATAATGCCCAAGAACCTCAACATAATCATATCACATAAAACATGCATACAGGAAACATAACATTTCCACCTTTCAATCGCAAGATATCAACACAACACATTGATATAAAAACATTATGAAAACCATTTTCAATACCAAAATAAAAGAAAAGTAAAACATGGTATTTATTTTTCTTTTAAAAAAAGGTATGGCTTGTAGAGGAAGCCGAAACTCAAATAATGGTCACGGCAGCAGAGAAGTCGTTGTCGCCGCATACGTACGACAAAAACATTCCCTTCTGTCATTTAGTAAATGCTTTGTATAAAAAAATATTCCTTTTGTATAAATGTAAAAGTCAAAGGGGTTTATACACCGTATAAAAGAAGGTTTTGTATAAAACAAAATATGCCTCAATGAAAGGAGATTGAGACGAAGTCCCATACCTCGGGTCCGACTTGACTCGATCGTTCTTTAATGTCCTGAATAATAAACTTGAGTTAATTTATACTTGCTTAAGAACCTTTTTCAAGTTCATTATTCCTTTTATATCACTTATTTCCATGTCATGAACACTATGTAATTATTTAAGTTAATAACGGTCGTTTTAACGATCATTGGTACTTGAGTAAAAAATAAACCCTTTATAATTACAAGTTGTTCATGTATCCATTATATCCAGAATTATAATAATGATGTATATATATCATATATATCCAGTATATACATGCATTTATAATATTACATAATCATTTAGAGGTAATAAATGAAATGCACCGTTCATGGAGACGGTAAGCCGTACGTACGCATGAACACTACTTTCATTTCTATTTCGTATTTTATAGAATGGAATCATAATGATATAAAGGTATATTATAATTCCAGTATAATATCATATATAATATCATAGTTCCATCCTTTATACATCCCACATATGGTATTTAACGAATCAAATCACTTTGAGAGGGCAGTAGTTCGCACTTCCTTAAATGAAGATATCGCGTTTACCCATAATGGAAACCATAAAGGTATGCCCAAAATAAAAAATACAGAAGCTTAAGGAAAAAATAAACATATTATATATCATATATAAATATAGTGACATCTAAATGGACACCTTTGAATGTGTTAAAAGAATGTTGAACAATCATCGTTTCGGGAGGCATAAATTCACCATCCACGGAAACAGTATGTCCTTTAACCATTAGATATAGGTGTGTGTAAGTGTAGCTCGAATCCATCTTATAACAACATCCTAATATATTGAATATACTGGACTTGTTACAAAATAAATTAATAAAATGAGTTTAGGGGGTTTGAGAAGCAAAATAAAACAAAAGGACTCAAGTGAAGATATTACCTTAAAATCGGGTAACTCCCTTTGGTTTGAGCTCAAAGGCTTCCTTGGGAAGACTTCTGCCCAAAGTGAGGCTTCAAGGAGTAAGAGAGGATGTGGAGAAAAAAAATGGGTAGGGGTTGGCCGAGCCAAAGGCTTTGGGAGTGTGGGTAAGGAGGTAGAGGTGGGAGCCTTTTATAAGAGGAGAGGAGGGGCACTCTTGGAATGTAAAGAAATGTTACTTTATTTGACAATGATTTTCAGATTCAAAAGGTCCCACATTGATATAATTATAGTTTAAGGTGATAAGGGTTCGAAATCCACCCATCCAATAAGTTTTGGACATGTGTAGGTCATATATTTTACATTATCATTTCATTTTATTTAAATCCTTTATTAATGAGGTAATCGCTGCATCATCATGATGTCATAAATAATTTAATTTATTTAAAGTCTAAAAATTATGAAAAAATAATACGATGTAGGAAATCATTTTATATTTCCAATGAATATTTATAGTCTAAAATATCATCTATTTAGACAAAATTAAAAATGTTTTAATCAGGTGATACATTCTTGTTATATTTACTTTCTTTAAAAAAAATAAAAAGATAACAAGTCACTTTCCTCAAAAGTGATTCCATGGGGTCCCCAAGTTTGGCACAAGACATCCCATGGTCGGCCATGAGACAACCAGTAGAATTAGGACACATGTTGGTGTCATTTTTTATTATTATGATATTATTTTATTATCCTTAACTACCCGATTACTCATTAATCAAGATAATTAAAGATAATTACCGTTGTTACTATTCATAATGTCCAAAAACAAAAGAGTCTTGATTACATAATTTGGACCTTATGATTCCATATATGTAATCCATTTTACCAAATTCCAAACACAGAAATTTCAATAATTGATTTAAAAATAATTCCCGTTGTCAAAACAAATAGCGGGTTTTTTTGAAACAATATCTATGAAAAGTTTGGCATTAATTTATGCCCAATTCCAAAGTGAAATTAATCCTAATGACCACCATTGGATTAAATGGTAAAAATATATTCTAATTTAACTTTAAAACCAATTCAAAAGATAATCTAATCATATAAATAAATTAGATTAAAAAGCAGTTTTGATGTAAAATGCAGTATTTTTCACTATTCATTAAAAAATGAACATTGTCAGAAAAATACCAAAAATTCACACAAAGTAAATTTTGATGTCCCAATAATAAAGAATAAGTTTATTTTGACAGACATAGCTTATAAACTTGTCAAAAGATATATTTAAAAATGGTTTTCCATCAAAAGGAAGTAAAACAATCTTTAAAAAAATATTAGTGTATTCCATGCATAAGATTGTATTTATTTTCATTTTAAGACTCTAAAACACTATCTAATTCATTAATAGACATAGATAAAAATATATATTATTCATTAATTACTTGGGATGTTACATTATCATTGTATTAATGTTATGGATAATAATACTTATAATATATGTGATTTATATTTTGTATATTATATTCCATTTTTTCAAAAACTAATATATTTATTCCAACAAGACCTTGATCCTTGAAAGATTAGATGATGGATTGGAATAAGCCATAGACACATTTAATAAGATATTTCCATTTTTTCTAGTTAGTCTTGTTATGATATCAAGGGGCTATAAATGTGTATGTACCACCTATAACATTGTGTCTAATTCATTCCTCATATATCTAATGAAAAAGTCAATTAATAAACTTTACTCCTTATAAAAAATGTCCATAATTAGTAATGAATATATATTATCAATATTAACCTATTCAATAAATTAACATTTAATATATAACATTGTATAGAGAAACAATATAATTTTTGGGAAATAATCACTTCCAGGATAATGAATTTGGATATCTAAGTTATTTTAAATGTTTAATGATTATATGGAAGTCAATGTATCATGGGAAAGATAATGAATAAAATATTAATAAATAATTTTAATTTCAATAAAACATACAATCAATATGACAATGAATCATCCAAATAAATAATAACGATAATATCATTACCACATATCCCTAGTATAGTATAGGTAAAAGAAATAGATTTTCATATTTATGAATAAAAATAGAACAAATGATCCTTGAAAATAATTTAAATAATAAATCCATTTTCACATTGAAAATCACCTTTAAAAACAAAAAATTACAAGAAAATTTTGAAGGCACTATTTTTTGAAAAAAAACATTTGATAATTTTAAAGGGAGATTCAATGAAAATTAAGATAATTATTGTGGGATATTGTACATATGTTGACCATGTATAAATAACGACTCCATTCAAATTTTTAGGTAAAAGAAAAATATACTTTTTTTTGAAAATTAAAAGAAGATAAACGATTAAATATTTTTTAAATATAAATAATGAGTAAAAATTATATTATTAAATAATTTGATAATATTAAAAATATTATTTAAAATATTTCATTAAAAATATAGATATAGAAGATGAACAATATTCCACCAAAAAGAAAAATAATTTCAGGTTTTTGAATACATTTTATAAATACTATTATGCACTGAAGAGGGGAAAATGATTTTATTAATTGAAAATTTCATAAATATCAAGATTTAAAGAAAAAGGATGTTGTTAACAAAAAATTATCAATTGTTTCCTTCAATTAATTTTTAAGTATAATTATTCCTCATTAAAATGAGACTGAAACATGAACGCTTACTATTTTAGTACCAATTGAACCATAGAAGTGATGAAATAAATAAATTCAAATGAAAAATTAAATTCAATGAATATAAATATAAAAATTAAATAAAATATCAGTGGGTGTTTAGACACACCTCTTATAAATAAATAAGTTCATAATACCAATTATGACTCTACATAGAGGAAATTGTGATGAAAATTCATAGAATGATAATATCCTAGAAGACTAAAGTAGTCAATGAATTTATTATTTATAAAAAAATGTTAATATTCAGAAAAAATTAAAAATTAAAAATAAAATAATAAAATCTCATTACACACAATTTCTAAATATATCAAATTAATGGACAATGTAATATGACCCAATGAATGTAAATTGTGTTATGAAACTACTTTCTACTAGGAGATAGTCAATACAACTTCACTTCGATGATGTAAAATGAATTAGACAAAAAAAACAATTTAGTATTATAGATTACTGAAATAATATGAATTATTTAATTTATATAAATGTTTAAAATGAAATTAGGTTAAAATAATTAAAATATACCAAAATGAATAGATATTGAGAATAAATCCATTACCTCAGCCATCCCTTTGGTTTAAACTGATTTAGCATAAAATATAATTGATTCAGGAAGTTATATATTTATAAGAGGACCATATTCCAATTTATAATGTCATATAAGATCCGTTATAACATTATTAAATCTATTATTTAATAACTTTTTTTTTAAAACATTTTTTCTGTTAACTGCTACATTTTTTCAAGCATGTTTTATCAATGAAAAATCTGTTCTTTTGCATGGGATATTGATCCATAGACACTATAATAATATCAATGTTAAAATAATCACATTTATTTATTTCATACACTTTAAAAAATATTCTAGAATATTTTTTTTATAATTAATTACATTGCCTCGTTGATATGGTAGTTCATACATAAGCATGTGAGACGATATCATTCCATTAATGGGAGAATTTATGAAGAAGAGGATAATGTATTAATTTATAATAATTATTACAATGGAATATTTATCATATATATTCATTATTTATATAATTATTACAATCCATTTGATTTGTTATTGTAAATAAATTTTTTTCAGTAGGTGTGGAAGTAGTATCCTGTATACAAGAGGGATGACATTATTTTCCATTTTATGGACTAGGAGATAGAGATGTATTTAGCCATAAAAAAATAACATATATAAATATGGTTTATAATGTTATTATTATATTTCAATTATTACTATACAATTTAAGGAAAAAAATTAGTAAATAGAAGTGGATTCGAGAAGATGATTAATTTCCCTTTGAAAATCCACCTTTGGATCTCTTATTAGAGACCAAATGAATGGTATTTGTAGGAGATCGAAATATATATAATGTTTATATAAATATATCAGTGAGATTTATCTTATTTTTTAATATTTAATGTCTTTATAGGTGATAATAAGTGAGGGGAGTGATGGCCATTTATAAATAAGGAGGAGGTTTTTTTTTAAAATTTTTGAAACAATTCACTAATGTTAGGTTTCCTTGATCCCAAGTGCCACCAAAATTATAAAATAATAGAGTTATGGAATTTTAAGGTTGATACATAGATCCACCATGAATTAATGATTCTTTTTAGACATTTTATTCCTTTATCCTCAAATTTACATTCTTTTACCATTTTAGTTGTTGCCACAATAACTAGCATATTAACATTGGTAATTTATCATTTATTCCAACAATAAAATGAGACTTATTAGATAATTTTTATATAATTATTTAAAATTTTAATATAATTTATCAAATAATAATTTTATTTTAGAGGGAATATAACTTTAATAGGAGTTGATGTGACACAAAAAAAAATGATATTTTAAACAAAACCATATAAATTATTTTGAAATATTTTTATATGTCTTTATAACAAAAAATTAATTTTCCATCATTAAATAGTAATAATTAAGATGATTCAAAATATAGAATCTATATTATCATATTCCATTCACAGATCTGTAGAATTTTAATTTAAAAATATACACACATTTCGTGTCGAAAACAAGCTTTTCAAGAAATGCTTTCTTCATGCATAATATTATCTTTTATTAAATATATGTCTAGTGGCCATGGATATATAGATTAAAATTCATTTATATAAATATAAAATATATTAATTATATAAAATATATTTTATATTAGTGGTTATTTAATTTAAATAAATTGGAGGAACGTTGGGCACTTAAAAATGTTTTATATGATACTGTGTTTTTGATACTAAAAATAATTAAAAAAACTAGTAGAGAACTGATTTAAATGTCACTAATAAGATTAAATTTAACTAAATAATTAATTTATAACATCAAAATAAAATTATAATCATAATTTTACTTTTAAAATAAATTATTCAATTAAATGAAATGATAGTTTTACAAAAATATATATTATTCACCATTCAAAAAATAATCACTATTTTTTTGGGAATTCTTAAATTTTCACAATATGTTAATTTTTAGATGATTACTCTAAATATGATTTTAAATTTTAGAATAAATTTTGATATATATTTACAAATTAATTATACTATTTTCTCACATAGAAAAATAATACCACGTTGATGAAAAATATATTTTTTAAAGTATATAAAGTGTTAACAAAATATTGAGTCTATATTTATAAATGTATGTTATTTATATAGAATATTTCTAAACAGTTTTCAAAAAAATTGATATTTATATTATAAAATAAAATAATGATCATCGGGTCCTAATGGTTATATTTAAGTTTTATCTCATAGTTTGTTTTGGCAGAGTGTCAAGTGTTATTTAAACTGTCTAACAATGTATACATTTTTAAAAATTAAGGGTGTTACATATATGTACCCTATAGTTTAGGTTATGTTTTGTAATTATATTTTAGATTAATATCACAATTAATCCTTCTATATTAATCCAATAGTATGAATATATTTTTATTTATTGAATGGTGGTTCTAATTGTATTACATGAATATATATTTTATAGAATATATATCTTGTTACTTTGTATTATCACAAGATACTGATTATTGACATATTTATGTTTTTGTATTATAATCACTAACCATACCTTCATGGAAATTTGAAAATATGACACTTTATTTTATATGATTATCAAAACATATAAAACACATAATGTTATATGGTTAGTAGTCGATCACCCTATGAAGGAAAAATATTTCTTTTCTATTGGATATAATTTCTCTCATGAATAGATCATAAGGATAATCCTAAAGTAATATGTTTTCATGGAGTAAAAATATACTTCAAATATGATCAAGATACAAGGTTTGCATATATGTTTTTAGAGTTACACATTAATTAATTAACAAGTAGTTTAAATTCTACTCTTAATACCATCCTTAGAATAATGGTAATTTTGATAAGACAATTCAAACAATGGAACATAAGTTTATTGAATACTCTATGGAATTAAATGGATTTTGGTATAAATACCCTAATAATGTTGAATGTTCATAAAATGATAAATTTCACACTAGTATTTTTATAGATCCATATAGATCCCTATATAGGAAGATATCTGTATCTCTAACATGAAATGATGAGGATCGAGAATCTAGGTATAAGGATTTGAGATAGATCAAGAAATGTTAGAAAATGTTTGATCCTTTTACAATAGTATTTGGGTAGATTAGAGTCAGAAAATAGTTATTATAATAATTATAGGTGACATATGGATTTGATTTTTGGCGAAATGTATTAATTTAGATATATTCATTGAAAAATGTAATGGGGTAAAAAACTCAGGAGATATTGAGCCCCAAATATATCAGTCCCTATATGATTCTGATCCCTATAGGTAAAATATCTTAAATAATGGAATATCCTATGAAATTATACGATGTTACTTATTTTTTTATAAATATAAATTTTTTACATAGTATTTACATTATAGTTCACATGTTTTGAACTAAGAAGTTATACCATGTCCCCATTTTCATTCATGTGAATAGAGGCCTACAAGAATCCTATAAAAAAGAGATAAAGAAAAATGGAAGAAGACTACACAATTATTTATTGTTATCTAGATGATTAAGTAATTTTAGGATGAATTATTGTAACCCAATGATGATATAAGGTAGTGTTACCCATAGTTCACTACCCAATAGAGATATAATTTCTGTGGTGAAATTACTATACATGGGGTAGAATGTCACTCCCCAGGATTTTAGAGTACATTTCATGTGTATGAAATACTATGAACCACACAAACCTGAACATATATTAATATATACTAATTATTATAAAATTATATTCATTAATTTTTATTTAAACAAAATATATTTTTAATACATATTTATATTTCAATTAGAAAAATATCCTCAATCCTAGAGAATTTTTTTGATATATTTTTAATTAAAACAATGTAAATTTATTTATATATTAAATAAAATTATTTATTTAATGTGATTAAAATATGATAAATTATTGTTAAAAATATATATAAATTATTAAATATATTTTAAATTAGTCAGAGATTAGGATAAAATCATTTTTAAGGTGGAGATCTGTATTTATTAAAAAAAGTAATTTTTCACATGAAATGATTTTGTCTAATATTAAATACAATTTATAACTATTTATTAATTCATTTATTGAAATTTAATTTCTATATATCCAATTATATATTTAAACACTCATATTTTAATATTTAGGAAGAAGATACTAGGTATCAATTAAATTTTTTGTTCATAAATACATTTATCTTAGAACTATTTTAATTGTGTTTTTACGTAATTTTTAAATTATTATATTCCACTTATAATTATTAAATTTGATAAAATTTAATAAATATTCATAATCAACAAATTCATGTTTTTTATTGTTTCCAATATATTTTGGGGTCATATTGAATAGTAACTTCAATAAAAACATGTTACATTGTTATTAGATAAAAATTGTTAATGATAGTGTTAAACTGAATATGAAGTATTATGAAATCACTTATTGATTCATAAATATTAATTTTAACTATATATTGATATTATAATATCCTAAAATTAATATTGGTATATGTTTCTCCCAAAATCAATGATAAGGATAATGATTCTATTAGTATGTTTTAATAATTTTACATATTTTAACCCCACTAAATTATAATACAAACCAAAAAAATACTATTTTATTAAAAAAATTGAACCCTAATTAATAAAAAATCAATTTCCAAACACCATCCAATAATTCTTCAACACATATATATGTTTCTTTATTCTCAAATGAATAACCATTTTAGGAATAAGGTGTAAGCTAAAGGAGGATTCTTAGTGAAGATGTTAAACCCTAAATTGAGTACTCTAATGTTTATTTCTTAATATAAATCATAATAATATATTATATATGTCATTAAATTATTAAATCTTAACACTATATATAAATTAATTTCAATAAGATTATGTAATAAATTTTTTGAACTATTTTAGATCAAATTTGAAATAAAACTATAGATTGTGTGCAGTTGAAGACAACTGAATGTACAAAAAGACATGTTCAATTTTTCATGAGAACCCCTATTTTAAATTTATAGTAAAAGTATTTTTCAATATATAATATATTACTGATATAATAATTATAAAACCCCAAACCTTTTACACATAATATTACATGATATTATGCATAATAAAATCTAATGATTTTATAGTCTAGTGTCTGTGGATGAATGTCCATGTGACTAGAATACATTGAACTAAAATTAATATCATTCTTTATTTAATCACAATAATGATCTCTTAACTCCCTTTAAACTAATATAGTTATATAGGATAACCTAGGTAATACATAAACTATAGGGAGAAGATAAAAATCTAATTAGGGAAACAAGCATGTGAATAAAGTGTAGCACATGAGTTAGAATGTATATAATGATAAAATAAGAGGCATGGATATTTAACAATCATATGGAAACCCATCATATTGAAAATGGAATTATATGACCATGGATATATTATAATGTTGTTTAAATATAAAACAAGATATAAACATGATTCAAATCTAACTACTATGACTATATCACATGGTGGATAAAGACACATAATGGAATAGGATTACTCACTAATACCATACATGAGGTCCCATGTGAGTAAACCATACACAATGAGATGGAGTGATAACTTAGAATAACCTTGAAAAAATTTATATGAATATGTGATCCACATAAAAATTCAAACATAAGGAATAACTAGAAGCTTTATCCAGGGAAAGAAATGGGGGTTATAATCCAATCATAAGACATAACCAAAAAGGTGTATCTCAATGGAATATTTAAAAAAATGGATTAATTTTTTTTGGGTGATCATAAAATAAAAATAACAATATATCCTCAATTTTTATGTACAACATGTGTGAAAAAAATGAGAAATATTGTTTATGAAACATTAGTGATGATCAAATTTAATGTGGTTTAACAAAGAAAATAGAAGAATAATTAATGAGGATAAAGGCATAATGGATTTTATATAACCAGAAATAAAATAATCTAATTTTCTATTCTTGAATTATTTAGTTTATAAGAATATTTATTGTTTAAATATTTTATGGATTTTACTTAAAATTGAGAACTAAATGGAGAAGATCCATTGAATAGTTCTTTCTTATAATGAAGAATTGAGAAGGGTACCTTTTAAATCATGTATTTTTACATCATTAAAACATTAATTGTGCTAAATACATATGTTTTGTACATACTCAAACAATAATTGAGAGTTATAAAAAATAATGAATAATTACATTATGTAAAAGGGAGATGAGTCATAACCTAAATGTAATTTGGTTGTTTTGACGGATACCTTTACTTAGGTTAGAATGTGTTCATCTCTTAAACATAATTTCATGGATAATAAAATTATATTCATGAATAATTTAATTCATAACCAATTAAACATATGATTTATTTAATTTTATTTTATTTTGCAGATTTATGGACATTTCGATGAGTTATAATGTTTAATTATGTTGTTCTATGATCGTTCATTTCAGGGTATCATGGTTGGTTAACTTGAATATATTAATAGATGTTCTAGTTAAATGGGAATAAGACCCCAAAATTGAAATTATATGGTATTGATTCTCTTACATCTATTTAAATGGTCCCATTAATCCTTTTTTTGGATATGAGAATGATTCATTATGTAAATCGTTAATAAAAAATGTTTGCTTTATTTTGGCGGTTTTTATGGCCATCAATAAGTAGTATCATTTTATATATTATTATGTTTATGTATTTGTTCAAGAATATGATACAAATTATAATATACATATTAAAATATTATTTAAACATGTTAATGGTTTTATTTCTAGTCGTAAAGGTGGTAAATGAAAAATAAAAACTCATGGTCCACAAAGTTAGTAAACTGATATGTGGTAGATGGTGTTTTCATTACTAAAATGATAGAATATGAGAAGGGATTTTTTATTGATATTACATTAACATAATAACGTTACACTAAATATATTATAATTGAGTTTTCATGCCTTGTTGTATTTGGGACATGAGGATTAGATAATAAAACAAGAGAAATTAAAAGATGAGGATTGAGGATTTTACCTCTTGAATATGGCCTCCATGATAACGTTCTTAAGGAATTCGGGATTGGACTTTTGGTGAGATAATGAACCCTATTTTGTCTGAATGATGCACAGGAAGGTAACTGGCTATAATATTATCATTCACCAAATCATAGAATGTGTGAGGAGTAGGGGTGGTGAGAGGTTGTATTTATAAGGATAGGAGGGGTGTTTTTATTATTAGATTCATTAAATTATTATTGGTAATCTAGAAAATCAATAGTATTTTTTCATGGAACTATATAACGTATATAATGTATGTGGATTTGAAATAAGGGGTTCTTACATTTATATGTCTGAAAAATTTATCTATCTGGTTGAAAATGATAAATATCGTAAATTTCCATATTACACCATTCACAAAAAAACTACTATTCTAGAAAAATACCAAAACTTCACCCCAACCATTTTTAATGTATATATTTCAATGAATGTAATCTGTCTCATTTTAAAATTTGTTTATATATTAGAAATTTAATTCTTTAAAAAAATTATTTATTTATTTGAAAAATAATAATTTTAAAAGTATTATCCAATTTTAAACCATTGGACAATTAATTAAGTTCTCATAAAATTATCATATAATTATAATTCAACAAAATAATAAATTATAGAGCTATTTTATGAAAATATTTTTTTTAAAGCATTATAAAAATTTAAATAATCATTTACCTTTTAAAAAACTAACAACACATCATTTATCATTTTTAATTTTTTTTAATTATACCATGATATAAATATAACATATTTTTATTTATAATATACCTAAATTATATTTTAATCTTTCATTGGATAATATTCTAATCTAATGGTGATATTATGATACCTAACTGTCTGATTACTATTCCAATGATCATATTACTGTTCCAATAGTATATGTTAATTAATATATATATATATAAATCTTATTTCATTAATTCTTAATTCTAATCTTTTTTTAATAATGGCGTATAATTTTATCATCAAAATTTATACTATATTGTAAAAGTTATGTTTTTTTCATATTTTTTTGAGTTTTGCATTCTAGTGGATTAAAAAGATCAAAATTTCCCCATTCCTATTATCTTATTTTCAATTGGGTATCCCTATGTAATATTTGACATTATTTGTGGTCTATTTTTTTAAATAAGCTATCATTCATAATTTATGATAATAAATTTATATTGGGTTTCCTATGTGTTGTGTTTAATTACATTTGATGGGAAATTTGATTTGAAATTTTTATTAGTCATTACATTATTCACCGCTTATGAAATTTCACACTTGAAATTATATTTTTCATACTAAAGTGAAAACATGTGAGGGTATATCTCCTACATCAATACCTTTTGTTCCCATGTTAGTTCATCATATTAATGGATCATCCATAGTACATTTCCCATGAATGTAGTATTTTTGCATAGAACATTACCTCTAGTTTCCATTATCATCTCCACTATCTCCACATAAGAGTGATCATTTTCCATCTATACCACCTCAAAATTCAGTACATGTGAGGGATATGGTATTTAATTTTTCAAGTGGGATATATGGAATACATCATGTACTTATAACATGGCTATTGAATGTTCCGGTAAATATACCACTATATATATGTGATCAAGAATATCAAAAGGTCCAATGTACCTGTGATATATCATTCCATTATTTCCAAGGATCATTACTCTCTTCCATTGAAATATGTTAATGAATAACATGTTTCCAACATCACACTATTTGTATCATTGATGATTGTCTGCAAAGCACCTCTATCAAACATGGGATACCCTGATGTCATGATTAATGGGATTAACCTTTTCTACTATTTTAGGTCCTATCATCTTACGTTAACTGACATTATCCGATAATGAAGGTGTTCAACATATTTTTCCAATAAATAGATTAATATGAATCCATTTAGATGATTGATTAAAATCTATTATAAAAGATATTTCAACCAAAGGTATATGTTGGTCTAATCATCCTTTTAAATCCATAAAGCATTATCTCAACATGAATTCCAGTGTCTCAATAGTTCACTCAGACAGGCCATCAGTTTGAGGTTGATAATCCATCCTAAACCTCAACTCAATGTTTATTTCATATTAAAGACTCTTCCAGAATATATTGCTAAATACCAGATCTCAATTATATACAATTGATAACTGTACACAATATAACATCCTAACATAACTAATAAATGTCTATAAACATGATAAAGTGATATGTCCTCTTAAATTTTAATAAAGTGAGATGCCTTATTATGAAAATACACATTGAACCATATAGAATTATTTCCACCAGATGTCACCAGAATTTTGGTGATAATTTCTATGGTGATGTTTTCCAAAATATATATTTGAATTGGTAATGGATTCATTATACTCTTATAATTTTTCCTTTTATAATTAACATTTCGACATACCAGGATCATTCTTTTAATCATTGATCTGCCTTTTCATATTGTCCCATGAATAGTGATCTCAATTATCTCAAAACAAATTTGTTCTCCCTGGGTGGATGGAGATGATTATTCTATGTGAATCATTAAAATTATCACTCATTATCATAGTATTTGATAGTACACATTGTAACATACCTTTACTATCTTTAGGTATTCCTAAACCCCTATTTTGTTTGATCTTTTGTTGGGTATCATTTGGAGTTGTTTCATGTGATTTTCTAAAAATTCTAGAGGTTTCAAGGCTAGGGTGTGGTTTCCACGTGTCTTACAAATGGGTTGGAAAACAATGCACCATTTCCCTGTTTTAGGTAGTGGGATTTGTACGGTCTATTGAAAATTTTCCCTAACTGTGCATAGTTTTTTAGGAAATGGTGTGGACAATTTTTTCAAGATCCAAAATTTTTATTAAAATTTTCCAATCCACCATTTTAGGCCCCAGATGGACCTCCTTAGACCAAAACACATTTATCCCTTATTTGGAACTCATAAGAAGGATACTTTTCCCCTCTAACCCCTTTTGGAATCCATATGAATCTATGTGAACATTGGCCAATCTTCTTCTAGTTAGTTTCCTCCTTATGTTCGCATCCTCCCATGATCTCTCTCTCTCACCTTAGGGTTCTATAGATCTTGGTATTCATTTATTATTATAATACCCTTTTTGGGGATATTAAACTAAGGTTTTATTCCTCTTTGTTTGATTTTCATTATTCATAGACAAAAAAATGATTAGTGTTTGGTGTTGCAGGTTCTATTGTTTTCGGTATGTGGTTCCATTATAATTCCCAATATTTTAAACCTAATTTCTTGTTTAAATTTAAATAGTTTGGATTTAAATGAAATTGTTTATCATTGAATCAATTGACACTCAATAATTTTTTTGAAAAACCCTAAATCTAATGAATTGGGGGTTTGAGGGAAAAATGGGTGGTTGTTTTAAAATTGGAATTTACTGAGATTTAAAATAACTAATTTAAATTTGGATTTTTTATGGGTGTTGAATCAATTTAAATGTTTACATTAATTTGAGAAAAAATTATTTAATTGAATTTTTGAGAAAAAAATAGTTTCAATTGAATGGGGGAGGGGGTTGTGATGAAATTGATGGAATTGATGAATTTAAATGTGAAATGGATTGTGAAATTGAATGGATTGGTTTAAAATCTCAAATTTGTGAAAAATGATTTACAATATTTTGATGGAAGCCTTTTGGTATCATCTTAGTGGAAAGAAAAGTTTTTCTATTAAAAAAACCATTTTTGTTTTTCAAGATAAAATTTCTATATTTGAAATAGTGAATGGGACGAATTTCATTTTCCGTTATAAAATGAGTTCCTATCATTCATTTGTACATGATCACATACAAGACATAAGTAGTTAGTGTGATATTTTTTGCGGCACATTATGAGTCTACAACATTCTAAAACATCATATTATCATATCTTATTCCATAGGTGATGATGACAAGATCCCTTTACCTTAGGCCTAAAGGGTCGTATGTACATACATCATCATATTGACAATGTTGGAACCCTACTACCTAGAACTATCATACCTTTTTCTCCCATCACCATGATTCTCGTTTCTTTTAATTTTTTAATGTGTGTATATTCCATTGATATAAAGTGTTTTACATAACCTAAGAATTTATACAAACTATTTATATAAAATGGTTATTTAATCCAATTTTTAGAATTGTTGTTTATGAAAAGTATCCTTTTATGAAAGTAAAATCCATTATTTTGAATTGTATTCCATCATTTGAAATGTATATAATTATTTTCTAAATGTATTTCCATCATTTTATCCATATTGCATTATTTTTTTTATATATTTTTTCTAATGACAAGACTGTTTGTTTTAAAATTGAAAGCATATTTTAGTAAAATTGATGTTGGCATCTGTTATGGAATCTTTGGATGAAATCCTACTGGGATTTTTCTCACACTCTAATAATTCCATTAGGTGTTTCTATTTTATCTCTTTCTATATTTGTAAAAAATTGAAGGATCTCTTGGTGGTAGCTCCTATAACTAAACATTAGTCCTAGTGAGTTTTATTTGTAGGGACATTTGGTCATTTCCCCCTTTTTGTTCATGGTTTTTAGTACTTTGGAAGTTCTG
The DNA here is from genome assembly GCA_963277665.1 of Viscum album. Taxonomy (NCBI): domain Eukaryota; kingdom Viridiplantae; phylum Streptophyta; class Magnoliopsida; order Santalales; family Viscaceae; genus Viscum; species Viscum album. Next base: position 2,088,205,466 of record OY728122.1, on the reverse strand, counting down.
CCTGTTTAACTTCTGGTACATTAATCCAGTGGAGTTTTCCATTTAAATGCATACTATCTTATTTCCTTTTCAGTTCACATTTTTAGTTGCCAATTTTTTCCCACTTGTATTTTTTATGATTCAAGGTTATATTTGCTGACCTGTGGGGATCTGGAATTACCATTGGGATATGTTAGGACCAACACACTTATCGGGTTACCAAGGTACTTGGGATGGTTTGTGACAAGGTGGTATTAGAGGCAGGTTCTAGGATGGGATTTTTTCATGACATCAGTCTGCATTGTGAAGTATTTTTGGGACGTAGTGGCTAGTTTCGATTGATTTCTGGACCATTTATCACCGCAATGAAACATAATTACCTTGGGGTGGTAATAAAAAAGCATCTTTTTGTTTAGTTTTAGTCATTTACCTGTCTTAATTTTGATAGATTGAAATCCAAATTTCGCACATTTTATCTGTAGGGATTAATTTCACTCATTGCTCAATTTGAGCATTTTCTAATGCCTTATTTGTTTTATTTTAATGTTTTTAGAATCATGCCCTTGAGAATACGTGCTAATCGGACACAGCGGGAAGATCTTTCTAAATCATAGAATGTAAATTCTATTGTCGATCCGAGTTTGAATGAGGTGATTGTGTGCACTGTCCAAGATATGGGACAAGCACTACAACCAGTTCTCATCCAGGCTCCCATTGTGGAACCTCATAGGGAATTTCCCAAGATTAGCTTTCAGGAGTTTCAATACTCAAAACCAGCACCATTTAGGGGCTAAAATGACCCTCTAGAGGCAAAGGAGTGGTTGAGAAGTTTGGAAGGATTATTTGGGTATTTGGACACACCTGATGAGATAAAAGTTAAGTGTTCCACTTTCATTCTGGAAGTACCGAGTAGAGGATGGAGGGACACTATGGTGATGGAGAAGAAACATGAGGTCATAGAGTGGAATGACTTCAAAGTTATTTCCATCAACCAATTCTATCCATATTTTATGATGTTATACATTATTAAGAGTTTTTAATACTTTAGAAGGCTGATAAGAATGTGGTAGAGTATGAAAATTCTTTTTTCTAAGCAAAAGTTATTTTCATCTGAGATAGTATCGAATAAGAGGGTGATGGTATGAAGGATTGAGTAAGGACTTCATCAATATATTCATTCGTTAGTTTTCATGATGAATTTTACCTCTTATATTAATGTTCTGGATATAGAACTAATAGTCGAGATGGATCTATTGGGTATGTCATGGTTATTTTAGAGACTCCTTTTCTACCATTGGTAGTGTGATTTCCGTAAAGGGAAATTAAAAGCATGATGATTCTCATGGAATTTCTCGATTCCATGGATGTTTATAGACCTCCTATAGTACCTGGTAGAGGCTCTTTGGTTTGTTACCCATGTTGCAATCCATGGAATTTTTAAGAAGTTTTGAAATGAGGCACCCATAAATTGTGGCAATTGTGGGTGCTCTGGGCACTTGTAGAGGTTCTTCCATGTTTATTCAACTATTCATTGTGGAAATGGATCATAAAATCCTCCTAAAACTTAGGGGATATTATATAATTCATGTTCAAAATGGTTCTATCCACATGCATCCAAAATGAAGCTTCATCCCAAAGTGGAGGAGTCTCCAGAGTTACAAACACTATATCTTCATCATTAGAGAAAACATTATTTTATAATAGTGCATGAAATTAATTTATTTCAACCTATGTAGTTAATATACTTTATCCTCAGAAAGATTTTTATCTTGTTCAATGGATATTACTACACCCCTTGGTATAAAGAGAGGTCATGTCCTCCAATGTACTGCTTCTATTTTCCCTCTATCAAATATTGAGTTAGCTTGGACATTTATATTTCTTAATAAGAAATATTTTGACATAATCTTTGGAATAGATTGGATCATGGCCAATAATGCTTGGTTTCATTATTATCTTCTATGGGTCTCCTTCACTACGCCCAGTGGTGTGACTCTTGTGTTTCTAGGATAATGGGACCCATGGTTGAGTATGACATCAACCTATCATCTAGAGTTGGGGGAATGTAATATCCATGTTTTCTTTTTATCTGTAAAGGGAACCTTTGAGTGATGATATCCTATCATTCATTTATGTTTTTTGAAATAAGTTTCTTTCTAACTTCTGAAAGTTTCAACTTGTAAGAGAGGTTGAGTTTTCCAATGACTTGTTTCCTGGTACTCATCCAGTTTCTATTCCCTCTTACCGCATGGAACTAGATGAATTGAAATATTTGAATACTATGTTAGATGTTCTCATTGAGAAAGACTTTATAAGTACGATCATGTTACCTTAGGAAGTACTAGTTATTTTTCCCATGAATGTTACTGGTTCACTCTTCCTTTGCAATGATTACCAAAATCTCACTCAAGTAACGGTAATGAATAGGTATCAATTCCCATGGATTGATGATCTATTAAATTATTTGAATAGGGAGATGTGTTTCTGGATGATTGAACTTCTCTCAGGTTACTATCAGTTGAGGATAAAAGTATATGACATTCATAAAACAACCTTTTGGAGTAGGTATGTGCATTATGAGAACCTTGTGATGCCCTTTGGTCTAACTAATACATTCTGTTTTCAAGGATTTAATGAGTAGGATTTTACATGAGTATCTGGATACTTTTTGGTAGTGTTTGAGGATGATATCCTTCTATAATAAATATTTGAGGAGGAAACATTCATCTTCTGAGAACCGTGGTGAGTTTTCTATGAAATCACCTACTATATTTATGGATTTCAAAGTTTCATTTTAGGATTCAATATGTGATTTTATTAGGAAACATGATTTCTTAACATGGTATTTAAGTTGATACATAAAATTCAAAAGCTTTTATGACATGGGAACAATAGTGTAATATCATTGAAATTTAGATCTTCTTATGTTTAGCTAGATATTATCACCACTTCATAAAAGACATAAAAAAGTTAGACTCTTTGATGACTTCTCTTACTTAGAAGGGATTGAATATTGTTTGGAATAAGAAATGTCAGTGTTATTTTTTTGAGTTAAATTGTCTTTTGACCACTGTGATAGTTTTGAATCTTTAAAAATCTACACTGGGCTACGTGGTCATCTGTAATGCATTGAGTTAAGGCTTGGCCTTCGTTCTTATTCAGGTTGATCATGTTGTTGCATATGGATCTCTCCAGCTTAGGCTGTACAAGTATAACATTTCAACCCTTGACCATGAACATGCATTAGTGATGCACACTCATAAGAGTTGATGGAATTAACTTTAAGGAAAATGGTTTACCCAATTTTCGGACAACAAAATCTTGAGTCACATCTTCTCTCAGAATGATTTGAATCTCCACCAGAGACATTGGGTGGAATACCTATAGTATTCTAATGTCTACATTTCCTATACCCTTAGGAAATGGAATGTCATTGAAAATGCATTGATTATAATTATTCCAGCCTGGGAAGTGAATGAATCTTCGTAGGAGTGGAACTTGAGGACTCTAAATGAACAATTGGTTATTGGAGTTCGGGAAAATGGGGCAGAGGCTACAATATCAAGTGTTCATTAGTAATCATCTCTAAATTAAATGATTCATCAGGATCAGTAGTTTGATGATGAATTCTATTTAATTAGAGGCTCTCTTAATTGTGGGGAGACAGTTGACTAGTGATTGTTCTCCCAAGAGATAATTCAATGCTATCTAAATAGTTTTGTGGTATAGTACTTGGTAAAGATAGATTTGATTCGGGATTACTAGAATTCATATTGGATTGTGCATCTAGAAACCAAAAATATGTTCTATAACATGAGGATATATTTTAGCTAGCTAGGTGTGAGTTAAGTCATTTGAGAGTTTTTCACTCATTTCTTTACATGCCAATAGGTGAATGCTAACCAATAGAAATGTTCCCAGTTGCATCAGCCACATCCAGTCCCTATTTGGAAAGGGGATGAGATATCTATGGACTTTTTGGGTTGGGTTTCCACAAACCCAAAGGAATAAGAATTCAATTTGGGTGGTGGTTGATAGGATAATGAAATCAACTCAATTAATACAGATTCATGATAAAACCAATGTTGAAGAGTTGTGAAGTCTCTAAGTGAAATTGATTTTTTGGTCGCATAGAGTTATATCTGATATAGTCTCTAATGTAGATCCTCATTTTACTTCTCACTTTTTGAGAGGACATCTAGAGGCACTGTGTTCTCACATCAATTTGAGCATGACATTCCATCTATGGTCATATGGCTAGACAGAAATAGATATTTATATTCTTGAGGATTTTCTCAGCTCTTTCATTCTATAAATTGGTGGATCATGGGTTGATCATTTAGGGATGTTTGAGTTTTATTATTACATTATTTATCAGTTTGTGAATAGGATGGAACCTTTCAATGCCTTGTATGGACGGACATGTAAAACTCTATTATGTAGGTCGGATATTGGTGAGAGTTCCTTGGTTGGACCGAGCTTGGTCCAAGAGACGATAGTAACGAATTGGTTGGTACATTAATGGATGATGAAAGCTCAAGGCTAATACAAGTATTATTTTGATCGTTGTCAAAGACTATTGAAGTTCTTAGTTGGTGATTAGGTGTTCTTAAATGTTTCACCATGATTGGGTCATCAACTACTCGAGAGGAAATGGAAGACTTATCTTTGTTTTGTTAGATCTTTTGAGGTTTTTGGGAAGGTGGGGAAAGATGAATACTTGTATGCACTGCCCCCACAACTGATGAACACACATAACATGATTCGTGTATCTTAACTTCAAAAGTATTTATCAGATCCATATAATGTTTCAAGTAGGCATGATTTTTAAGTGGAACCTGATTTATCCATGACTGAACGACCAATCAGGATAGTTGATTATGTTACTAAAGTAATTCAGGGGAGAATGATATATTTAGTTAGTATGCTATGGAAATAGAGTTCTAATTTTCATGAGATGTGGGAGTGGGAGGCACTGATGAGGGATTAGTGGCCTCAATATTTTTATGTGGAATTATTCAATGGATTTCTCGTGATTTAAAGCTTCTATATTGGTGTGGTTGTAACATATAGTTACTGTTTTTAGTTATTCCTAAACCCTGTTTTGTCTGAGCATTAGTTGGTTTTTGTTTGGAGTTGTTTTAGGTTATTTTTTAAAATTATGGAGGATTTTTTTCTGGAGAATTGATTACACATGAACTTCACAGGGTTTGAAAAAACGTGTGCTAGTTCCATGTTTTGGATAGTTGGCTCTACACAGTTTGTGCCTAGTTTTCCCGAACTGTGCGCAGTCCCCCAGGAAATAGTGTTGATGGGTTTTTCTAGATCTGAAATTTTTATTATAATTTACTGATCCTCATTTTTAGGTCTTGGATAGAACTCCTTTGACCCACACACGTTTCTCCCTTCCTTGGGTCCCCCAAGATGAATTTATGGCACCTTGAACCCCTTTTAGAAGCGATCAGATTCTTGGGGAAAGTTTTTCGATCTCATTCAGAGTAGTTTGCTCCTCTCATTCTCTTCCTCCCACGATCTATCTCTTTCTCATTAGGGTTCAATAGATATTGTAATTTATTTATTTATCTAATACTCTTTCTTTTTGGGATCTTAACCAAAGTTTTGATTCTCATTTTTCCGATCTTATCTCTTTGTGGGAATGTCCCAATTAGGGTTTGGCATTATGAGATCTGTTGTTTTTGGTAGGTGGTTATATTAAAATGTCCAATTTATATTAAACCTAATTTAATTAACTAAATTTCTATTGTTTGGATTTAAAATAAATATCATAGATTTGAATCAAATTTTAATAAATCTATTTGTTTGAAAAAAACCAATTTTGATGAATTGGGGTTTTTGAGGAAAAAATGGGATTTTTTATTGGAATTTTATTTTATTGAGATTTAAATTTCCTAATATATTTTTTTTGTTGGGAATTGAATCTATTGAAATAATAATTTTAAAGGATGAATCATTTTTTGGTGGAATATTTGTGAAAAATCCCCGATTCGTGTGAATTTGGGGGTTTTTGATGAAAATGATGGAATTTTGGAATTTGAATGTAAAGGGGATTGTGAAATTTCATAGCTTGGTTTCAAATCACGGATTGGTGAAAAACGGATTAAAATTTTTTGATAGAAACATTAGGGTCTCATCTCGGTGAAATGGATTGTTTTTTTATTAAAACTATTATTATATTTAAAGAAAAAATTGGCATATTTAAAATTTTGAACGGGAATAATTGCATTTTATATTATAAAATCAATTGTCTGTTATTGATTTATACTTGAACACATACATTCATTATGTAGTTAGTCAGTTATTTGGGTGGAAATTTATGTTTATACAATTGTCTGATACATCATATGACCACATCCCATTCCTTAGGAGATGGTGATGAGATCCCTTTAACTTTGGACTAAAGGGGAGTATGTACATACTTTTCCATATTCACAGTGTTATATCCTTATATCTTGGAACTATCGTACTTATTTGTCACATTACCATGTTTCTCGCTTGTTTTAATTTTTGAATGTGTATATAAGATATTGTTGTGAAAATTTTTACATTCCTTGAGAATTTATATAAACTATTTATATAATGTTTTTATTTAAGCTCTTAATCAGAATTACTATTTATGAAGAGTATCATTTGATTAATAGAAAATTTTATCTTTTAAAATGTTGTCCATAATTTGAAATGTATAACATGATTATTTGAAGTTATTTCCATCCTTTAAACTATAGAGAATTATTTTTTTAAATATTATTTGTTAGTTCTAATCCTATTTGTTTTATAATTGAAAGAACATTTTGGTTAAATTGATATTGGAATCTATTATATAATATTTGGGTGAAATCATATTGTTCTTTGTCTCAAACCCTTCATTTACCTTTGGGTGTAAGTATATTATCTCCTTCCAATTTATTGAAAGGGAAAATGAACACTTGGAGGTGCATCCTACTACTAAACATTGGCCTTGGTGAGTAGTGACCTTAGAGACATTGATTTGATTTCTCATTTTTGTACAAGGGTTGTAGTACGTTGGTGGATGTTACCGTTTATCTTATTTTACTTTACTACCAGTTTATTTTTCCATTAAAATTCATATAGTATTGTTTCCTTTTCATTCTTCCTTGTAAAAGGAATAACTATTCCCACACATAGTTTGTTTGATGTCAAGTGCTTATTCTGAACTCGTGGGGATTAGGAATACCCTTCATGCTATGTTTAGACAAACTTAGTTATTGAGTTACCAGTGTAACCGGGATGGTTTGTGACACACTTAGTGGTGACCCAAATCATATGATTTCTTACTCATTGAATTTTACCTCTAAAGATTTCAATTTTTTAATAGCTTCCACACTCTTAGGAATTTCTAGATCATCTCTTCTAGAATATTTTATCATCTACAAAAAGTAAGGCTAAAATTCATTTGAGTGATGAATGATGTTTATATTTATTAAATAATTCAAATTTCCATATTTTTCATGTCTTATAAGACTAGATCCTTCTTATTTTTCTTTTTTGAAATTGTGCGGGATCTTATGTACATAAACAATCCGACATTTTATTTTATTTATTAGGATTGTGTTTGACTGAGTTGTCAAAATAATTTATGAGATCTAAATATCATCAATTGTTCATATTAAAATCCTTCTATGTGAATATATATATAAGGATGTTATTTTTAATATATATGTGGCACTTCTCCCCAAAGAGATTATGTCCCCAAATTTCCAAGGTAAAGATCATCGATGCTAACCCCAAATCATGTGTTGGATTGTTTTTATAATTAAAATTCAAATACCTTGAGGTGAAGGCACTCACATTACAATTTTTCATAAGTAAACATCCTAATACATTTTATGATGAATTAGTGTATAACTTAACGAGTTACCTACATGTTATTAGAGTAAGTACCATCATTGTGATATAACTCCCATTAATCTCTTTATAACAGTCTTCAGATTCCCTAGAGAAGTCATGACTTACTCCCATATAATTTAGCATGGTTAGTGGGGTATAATATCATTGTAATATCTTAAAAATTCATTGGAAATATCAATCTAGAGAAAGTAAACTACGAATATCCATTACAGATGTTGGTATAAGCCACTCCTCAATTGATTTTATTTTATAAAGGTCCATAGATAATCCATTAATAATGATAATGTACCCCATGAAATATAAATCATCTAAGAATAAATCACTTTTAATAAACTAGTCATATAGTTTCCCCTTTACTAATTTATTTATAATAGTATTAAAATTAAAATCATGCTCCTCCTTGCTCTTGTATTATATCAAAATATCTTCTATAATGACTACCCAATTTTTTTTGATATTCTCTAAAGAATAAATTAATTAGAACCATCAATATTTTTGGATCGTTAATGAGTCCCAAGGTAATCAATATGAACTAATAATGTCCCTACCATGTTCTAAAAGTAGTATTGGGAATATCTTCCTTCTTCCAAATTTATTGGTGATATCCCGAACAAAGTTCCACTATAAGAAAATACACTGCCATACATAGCTTATCAAAAATATTCTATCCATAGTAGGGGATACTTTTTTATTTTTAGGATTTTTTTGAGATCACAATAAACAATGGAGGGGTGAATTGATACATCTTTTTTCCTGATGAATAAGACTGCTTCACCCCATGGAGAAACACTTAATCACATTAAACTCTTGTCTAGATTCTCATTAAAATGAATCTTCCCATTAAAAAATAAATGTTTTTCATTATATAAGGATTAATTTTTATTACCATAGATCTAGGAATAAGTTCAATTGAGAACTCAACTTAACAGTCTTGAGGATGAATGATCAATTTTTGGGGGAAAAATTTAGTGTATTCCATCATAATGGAAATGTATTTGAGAATTATCATCTCCTTTGTCCCAATTACTTGAGGATGATATGATCTCACATAAGGAAATAAAATCCATAATTCCGATGATGAATATATAGGAGACTCGTCCTCTACATAAAAACTATACAAAATTCTAGAAGGCCTCAGGATGTAAAGAGTGGAATTACTTTCTCGATAGTTGATGTTGGATTTATATAATGGTATCTAGTACATTCCCAATATATTATCAAACTCCACAAAATTATGTAACATGATATTTTATGGGTGGTCTTATACACAAACATTTTCATTGGAAGAGTTACATACTTTGAAAACAATATTTTCACCATTTTTATGCCTGCATATAACACAAAAATCTTATTTTGATGTATTGTTTGAATAGTTTCTTAAAATATTATATAATGAATGAATGTGTTGAACAATATTACAATATAACAATAACTATTTTTAATGAATAACTAGCGTGCCTATAACCACTTCATTTTTGAGATCCACCTTAGAAATAGTTCTAGCATATTCACGTCCATGATGCCTATTAGGTTGTTGTTGTTGATCGCCTCATAAAACACATGTCTTAGGGAATTAGATCTCATAATGAAAATTTTCTATGTAATTTATACCCAATAATATAGGATAATTATTTACCTGAAACTTCGTTTTATCTTCCTTATTTGTGGGATTTTTCATATCACTTTATTGATTATTAGCGTGATGGACCTCATTTCCACATTTATAGAATCTCCTTGTTCTTTTTAGATAGTTCTAAGACAACTTATTCCCACACATATAACATTTTTTATTAGGTATTTTCATTCCTCTAAGTGATTTATCTTTTTATAATACCAAATTAAACACCATTTTCATCTTTTTATCTATAGGACCACAAGACCTCTGAGAATCACCAATCATCTCTCATCCATAAGGTAACAACAAAAAATCTCCTCATAATTTTCAAAGTGTCAAATCACAAACTCATTTTGAATAATTATCTTAAATACCCTAAATATTCAATTCATCATACATTCAGTGTTCATAACAAATCCGAATGTGCTTCATGGATGTCTTATGAATTTTTCATTGTACACCCTGATAAATTATTATTCCTTGAACTTTTTTCTATAGAAGTCCCTCTCGATCATATGATGGAGTGTTTGGGGAAAATATTTAATGAAAAAATATTTTATTGAATTCTTACCAATCAATAGAATTAGGTTTCTCTGTAGACTATGATTTTTAACAATGTGCACCACTTATCAGGTTTCCCATCAAAATGATATATCATCAGTATGAATTTATATTCTTCTGAGCAATGAAGGATAGTGAATATCTTCACAATATATTTTATTTATTGTTATATGATTATGGGATTACATTTTTCACTAAATATATAAGAACCATTTTTAAATAAGTATTCGATAGAAAATTACCCTATATTTTGAGATAGATGAGTTCTACATGATTCATTTTACTATTCGTAACATGTGTTTGTTAAGACAATATTGTCTTGATGTTATTGGATATTGTTCCCATCAGGATTGGCATCTCATTATAGAAATAATAACAATGATTATCTCATTGATTCTTTGAATGGGTTCTCCTATTTACAGCCATTAACATAGAAAAACAAATAAAATAAAAAATTGCTGAATCAATACTTAGATAATGAGGATATAAAAAAGGAAACTATGAATATAGAAGGAATAACATAAAAATAAAATTCATATTCTATATTATGATTCCATAATTTTCAATCTAGGTTATTCATATTAATAGAATCGTCTATAGGGTTCTTATGAATCTCTTTTTGTCCTAACGAAAAAAATAACATACCTTTTATCTAATACCAACTATAGTGCACAAATCCTTAAAAATATAAAATTATATTATATTAATAGTAATTATCTATCCTACTAAACATAAAATAAAATTATATTAAGAATAATAGAAACTAATGGTCAAATATTCAAGTGTCTTTGTAAGACTAAGTACATTTTTAGAAAATAAAAAAATAATTTTTTTTAAAAATATGTTATTTAATCTTTTTAATTAGTTCCTAACTAGATTTAAAATATTATAAAAATGTTGAAAATCTTGGGGAATATATAATAAAAAACTATGATCTAATAAGACCAGTAGGGGAATAAATATGGTAATGAATCATAACACATGAGTTACAAGTAATAATATGACAATATAAAAATTATGGATAATTAATAAACATGGAATGAATATCTTTAACACCAATGACTTATATGATCTTGGATATATTTTAATGTTGAAGAAACATCTAACATGCCATAAATGAAAGTCAAATATGACAACTAAGACTATATCACAATGTGGGAAAAGTACCATAATGAATTAGGTTTACTTCCTAATACTATACTTGATGTTTTGAAAAACCAAAAATTAAAAAAATCATTAGAGATCTATTTGGACACATCCATCATAAATGATTCTTGCATATGTATATATATAAATAATCCAACATAATTAATATACTTAAGTCTTGCCTATATAACGAATTGGGTATCGTAATCCTATCATAAGGCACGACCAAAGAGTTTATCATAATGATATCCCAATAATAAGAGAAGAAATTATTTCTACACACTCATAAAATAAAAATAATAATATATCATTAATAATCATGACCAAATAATGTGAATACAAGAATAATAATGTTAAACAAACATTAGAGATGAGTTACTTAACTGCATTTTAATGGAAACTATTAACGTTTCTTTATAGAGGATAAAGGCATAATTGTTTGGATAAAAACAAAAATGAAATAAGATAATTTATCATGGTAAAATTATTGATATCATAATTATATTGGTGTTTTAAAATAGTTTAGGGACTGTATATGAAAATGAGTATGAAAATGAGAAGTTCCATTTAATTGGGATTTCCCATCAGGAGGAGTTGAGAAGTGAAAATTTTAAAATATGTAATTAATAGTCAAGAAAATATGAATTATGATATATAAATATTGTTGGTATATTAAAATATAATATTCTATAATAATATATGAATAATGGAGGTTTAAATTAGAGAAATATATGGAAAATGTAACCCAAATGTAATTGTGTAGTTCAGAGAGATCCTTACCTTATATCTGAATGCATTATTCACTTGAAATTAATATCATATATAATAAAATTATGTTGATTAAAAACTTAACTAAAACATATTTAAAATGTATTTTATTTTATTTTATTTTATTATTGTTCATTTATTCCCATTTATATTTGTTATGTTGTTTAATTTCGTTGTTTTAGGAGCAATCCTTTCATGGTTTCAGGGATGGATAACTTATGTATATTTATGGATGTTCATGTAAAATTTGAAGAATACACTATATGTGTAATTATATGATATGGATAAACCTTTTGTTTTTTATATGGTCTCATATATAATTTTTTTTATATTGTAATTTTTCATTAGATAAAATGACAATGAAAACTCTTTTGTTTATTTTTATAATTTTTACCACCATCATGAACGTGTTTCAATTTTTTTAATATTATGTCTATATATTGGTTCTAGAAATTTAAATAATATATAATATTGATATGATAATCCAATTTTACCTTAATAATATTTTTATAACTAGACTTGATGGTGGAAATGGAAAATTAAAACTTGTCATATGTAAAGGTAGCAAACTGACATATCACATACTATGTTTTCATTTTAAGAATAAATGTAAATGGGATTACTGGTAATGATATATATTCAAATAATAATATAAAATTATTGTATATATAGATACTTCTGGAGTAATAATGCATCATTGGACATGGACTATTTGAGGAGAATAAGAAATTTAAATTAATTAAATGTTTGAGATTGAAAAATTTACCTTCGGAATATTGTCTCATTGAGATCCTATTTAAGGATTGGGGAATATGCATTTTAGTGAGACAAAAAAGACTAAGATGTGGGATAGAAGAATGGTTTGTCAATAGGGATAAATACTAGAAGGCTCTAATTCTTTCAAGGTGTGAGTAGAAGGGGTGGTGGGGTGGTATTTATAAGGGAGGAAAGGGGGGTTTTTGGTTATTAAATTCATTATAATATTATTTTACCTCATGTCTATCAATTGTATTAATTATATAGAATATATAAAATAAATATTGAATATTAGTTAGAACTGCTCATTACTTACATAAATCATGATAAAAATATTAATTTATTTTCCCTTAAATGTTAAATATAGTGAATTACCATATTGCATTATTGAAAAAAAATTCAACTACTTTAGAAAAATCCCAAACATTCACCCATACCATTTTTGAATGAGTAGACTTCAAAAATGGAATCCATTTTATGAAAATATTTTTATAAATATGTGATATTTAATTTTTAAATAAATCTACCATTTATTTTAAAAGTACTGATTTTAATATTATAATCTATTTTATAACCCTTTGAAAAATTAATTGTGGTATCATAAAATTAGATTTCAATTATAATAAAATATAATATTAATATATGAATATATTTTATTAAAGTAATTTTCCTTTATATCATTATAAAATAATCTATAAAAAATTACATTTTACCAAATGACCCTGAAATAATTTCTCATTTTATAAATTTTATTTACCTATACCAGGACATAAATATATCATTTTTTCATTTATAAGGTACCTAAATTTTATTTTGTACATTCATTGATGATATTAATATTATAATGGTGAGATTATTATTCTTAACCATCCTATTACAATTTCAATAGTCAGATTACTATTCTAATGGTATATGTTCATTAATTTCAATAAATACCTATTATTCATTAATTATTCATTCACTTATATTTTTTCTTTAAGGTTATATCATATTATATTAAAAATTATTACTATATTATTAACCAAATATTTTATTTCTAAAGATTTGTTCATGTGTGGGGTTATTCTAGTGGGCTAGGATGATCCATTTTTTCCCATTCTAATTATTTTATTTTTAATTTATTATCCTACTTTAATATTTAGAATTAATATTGGTTTATTTGTGGAAGTTGTTATCATTAATAATTTATGAGAATATTGTTTTTATTAAGTTCTATATTTGACTTGTTTCAGGAAATAATATGGGAAAACCTTGATAAAATCATGGGTCCTTACAATAATAAATTTTTATTAAAAAACACTATATAAAATCATTTCCCATTTATCATTATAATTTTTTTGGTTCATGCCTATGTACAGTCTATCACCTCCACAAGAAATATATTTCATTTTTTATATCGTACATTTATAGATGGTTAAAAAATTATATATTATAAATATATATCATACTTTTGACTTAAATATTATATGTAAATGTTTTAATATAATTAAAAAGTAACCTGTTATAAATAATTCAATATTTATAACATGATATATTTTTGGCTGGTTTTACCACCCAATCAGTGATGTCAAGTAATTTACCAAATGATATATTAATAAAATTTTTATTCTACAAATATGACATAACTCTATATAATAAATTAAATTATAAAAAATATGGATATTATGGCTCCATGACCAAGGTTGAGGGACCAAGACTACCGAACTCAAACAATCATGAAAGAATAAAAAAATATATAACATGAATTATTATTTTATAAGGGAATTATAAAATAATTGGTAAATAGAAATTTAATTTATTCATATATTATTTGATATATTGTATTACAGATCTATTATATGTGTGTAATAATTTTAAATTTTTTAAATTGGAGGTTATAGCACGTTCAAAGAAAGTATGGACACGAGGTATGTGTTAATGTCCCTATCATAATTAAAAACGAGATTGTATATGTTTGAATCTACATGAGGGATATTATATTATATCTCACTCATATATCTCAAATATTTTAATCTCGTCAAGATATTTTTATTTTTTTGTTTTATTCAATCTTTTTCACATTTTGACCCTTGAAAAAAAATTAGAGGATTGGAAATATGATAAGCTAATCTTATTTTGCAATTTTGGTAATGAAATACTAGAATCATCATATATGATACTTATATTGACAAAAACATTATTTACATGGTTTTCAAAAAACATTAAAATGTTCTCCTTATGATGAAATTATATATATTCAACCCACCATTTTACTTGTAAACAATAATTCAATTAATTGAATTATTGAAGACCTTTCATGGTTCAGAGGTTAATCATATTAATACATAAAATTTTAATAAGAAACACATATATTACAAAAATTTAAACTATGAAATACTAAAAATTTATTTTCAATAAAAATTTTTGACAAACGATTATTTTATGTTTTTTAAAATAAATTTAATTTCTTCTATAGCTTGAGTTAGATTCAATACTGTGTTTTAACAACCAAAATATACAATTATTATTTTTATGTATATGTGACTTCTAAAACATAGCCATTAAAGTTTTTGGTTTTAATATTAATAAAAAAATATTCAAAATTTTTATAATTGTTTTTTTATAAATAAATTATAATGATAAATAGCTAAATAATTCTTTATAATGACTTTATATTCTTTGGAAATACATTCTTCTCAAAATATTATCTTCATTTTTTAGGAAACAAATAATAATATGAATTTTTTAAAATTTTAAAACATTAATATTATGTTATTTACTATTATTTTGAAATCAACATGTCCAAATTACATTACATTGAATTATTTATAATTTTTTAAAATGATGATTATTTTTTTAATAATTTTGAATAAAAAATGTTTTTTGAAAAAATATTTCATGTATGAAATTTAAATGCTTTAGATTATATTAATATTATTATAAAATTATAATTATTTAAATTAAATTAATATTAATATTATATATATTATTGTAATTGATTTTAAGTTCAATTTAGTTTTAATTTTTTTTACAGTTATGAAATCTTTCTCTTTGGAATACTGTTTTGTTCACTACCTTTGGGTGTTTAATTTGAAATTATATTATTAAATTTATGTCAATAAAATTTCCTAAAAATGTATTACATATTTTAATTCATGATAAATAATATTACCTATTAATTAAAACTTTTCTTTTCATAATTAATAGCTAAAATAATACATAATATTTTCCGAGGCTTATGTTAAAATAGGTTCACCGGGGATTAAATTTAGAATAAAAGGATAAAAGTACATAAAACATTGTCTTACTATTTTTTTAATATAAATATAAATACCGTATATCTTCAATTATTTGATATTGGTCCTTTTGGGACAATTTTGGAATGTCAAAAACGTTTTTTTACTTGATTTTTTTTCAAAAATTTCATGTCAGCCATCTCCCCTACTTATAAAAGTGAGATTTATGACCTTTCTATTTGACTCTTCAGAAAAAAATTCATCCATTACCTTACCGAATCCCATAATTAAAATAATTACCATATCCAATAGGGATAAATTTTAAAATTAACCCCTCCCATAAAGGAATTTTTTTTGAAATCCAAAATATGATTATCGAAGAAGGTGTTACAAACCTAATGATTTTTTTGTTGGATTTCATCATCATACTCTAAAAAATACTCTCCAACTATGATTATATAACAATTTAATTGACTCTCATATAATTATATGTTATTGTATTAATGGAATAAACTATATTCATCTCCACTTTAATCAGGTGGGAAATGAAATCACAAATCATGTGAACAACAGACTACCATACTTCCAACTGATGTAATATATTATCAATCACAACCCCTCATTGATGTATTTAATGTTGGATTTAATGCACATATATATATATATATGATATTTATGATGTAATTTTAGTTTTTAAATTATAATATTACTTATATATTTTTACCATCCAATTCGTTGAAAATGTGGAAATGTCGCTCGAGCGTTCATATGGATTACCACCTCCACAAAGCGATGTGACAATTATGTTATTTTAATTTGACATGGATCAAAATAAGAGTGTATTTAATTAATATATGTAGTACCAATGATATAAAATTAATTATATAATGGTTATTTTATTTTTTAAAAATTCCATTCTATCCTTTAATAAATAGGAAATCAAGTTCTTGTTTGCATACTAAATAACATCTATATGAATGGTGTCATTAATTCTATATCTATAAAATTCATGGATTATTATAAATAAAAATATAATGAATATAAATGATATTTTTATCATCAATGAAATAATTTAGATGATTTAACTATAATCACAGTACAAGGACAATATACCAAAAACCATACATGAAAATCCAAGGATATGTAAACTGAAAAAATAATTTTAAAAAACAATTGTTATCAAAATAGTGAAAATTTTGTTATTAAATTATATATATAATGATCAAGACTCTATAGTTGAACTATAATATATCAGAATATATTATACATTGTTTTTTAGTATATAAAAATATGGTCTATATCAATGTTAAGGGATTTCAGAATTACATTTATTGCTATAGGACACATGATAGATTAAACACTTGTTTCATTGGGCATGTTTTGTACTGCACACGAATTTATGAGATTAATATTCCTATGAATATAACAGTATTTATCTATACATATAAGTTTATTTCTTTCATAGTACTTAGGATTAAAAATTTACCATTTTTAAAAGGGATTGAAGTTAAAATCTCATTATTTATCCGGATTGTTTACAATTGTGCTTTCAATGATGAAATATTCTTAAATGACTCTCAAAAAACATATGAAATTTATTCTAATGTAGTTATTTCTATATAATATTTTTTTTATAATAATTTTAATCAAATTTAATTACCATGAGTCTAAAATAAATTTTTAAACAAAAATTGAATTTATATATCTCTTCAGCCAAAAATAAATTATTTTTCATGTACATGTATGTTAATAATGTTTCAAATAATATAATTACTAATCTCTAAATTATATTAAAATAAATTTTTAATTTTTTTTAAAAAATTAAATGAATATTTTTTTCATTTTTCAAATGAGGTACATTTTACATTTTACTAAAAATTTGAATAGAATCATTATTTCAATGTGTATGTAATAAATGGGGTTTCATGATATCATGATCACAAAAATTTAATGAATTGATAAAAATATTATAGATTAATTTTAAATGAAATTTTTTCATTTATATTTTGGAATTATCTAGATTTTAAATAACCAATTTTAATTTAAAAAGGATATTTTCCATAAGAAATGTTCCACGTGAACTTTTAGAAGTATTTTCTATATAACATTACATCAATTGATATTTACAAATCATTATTAGGTATATGATTCAATGATATCATCCATATTCTTCCTCTATATGATTTATAAATATTTATGAAACCCATTTTCAACTGGTTATGCGATAAAGAAATGATGATTTTTTAATTTTACACATGTTATTATATACTGAAATGTTGATATATTTATTAAACTTTTTTTACATGTGTTTCTATATAAATAAATGATTATGATGCCCATTTCAATTCATTTTTTAAGATATAATGAATATATAAGGGTATTTCGGCACACATCTATATGATTTATATTATGTGACTGGTGGGACTAGAATTATATACTACTCCAATGAATTGGGTAAAGATAAATTTCTATTGAGATAAATATGGATGAAATGGGTATTGATCCTAGTTCAGTAAGTTAATTTTTCCACTAAGACATTCTTGGGTGTAAAATATTAACCCATCATTATTTTGGGGAGCTACCTCGTCCCATAATGATAGTATTGGGAATGAGCCTTGAATACAATGGAATTGAATTTAAATGATCAAATTTTTTCCACAAATCAGTGTGTTATTATAATGTTATACTATTAGGGATTATGTTTTTAAATTAGTTAGTGATTCATCTATTAAAAATCCATAGTTTTTGGAATGAATCATGTTTATGATATATGATATGCATCATATGGTTTTGAAATTTTATTCTTTGGATATCATAACCTTATGATCATATTAAGTTGATATCTCCATTATTTAAACATATTGAGCATATGATATCATAATGTTTTATGTTTTAATTCACCTGGTTATGATTACTGGTATTAGAAATGATATGTATAATAAGGGTTCTTGTTATGAAGATGATTCTATGAGATAAAGTAGTTCAAATAGGAAACATGGGTCATTGTATCTATGTTTCCTATAATACTATACAAATATTATTCTGATATGGATCATTTTTTAATTTATTTTACATTTATATAAAAATATGAAATATTTATGTATGAAATTTCTGAGTCTGTATATTTGGTATAAGAGAATGTTATAAATGACCATTAAAAACTAGGATGGCATAACCATGCTGAGACCCTAGTGATATGCTTAATGGTTATTCAAAGAATAGAAAAATGACACATAATTTTTTTAAGGGATGGAGTGAGATAATTCAATGAATTTAAATAATATTTTGGATATAAAAGTCGATGTGGGTTATGAAACATTGTACCTAGGTGTAATAGATATGAAAGGGATAATTTTTCTTTGTCTTGATCATCACCTGGTGTAAAAAAGAGAGTCTTGTTGGACATGATATTTTACACACTGAGGGGTATTTATTTTTAAAATAAAAGAATAATTATTAATAATTATAAAGGATTTGATATATAATTACCATGGATAAAATCAATTAAAGATAAGTTATTATTGAATAAAAATATAGTTTCTTTATTTAGACATCATTTGTTG
The DNA here is from genome assembly GCA_963277665.1 of Viscum album. Lineage (NCBI taxonomy): Eukaryota > Viridiplantae > Streptophyta > Magnoliopsida > Santalales > Viscaceae > Viscum > Viscum album. The sequence goes on along the minus strand of OY728122.1, from coordinate 2,088,185,976 downwards.
TATTTTTCATTATTTTCTCCTTTAATTAATTATTACCTACAATCATGAAAACATTTTTTTAGTATGGTATTAAAGGAAGAATGATAATGTTTAGTATGTAAAAATTATGCTCAAATATTTAAGTAACATATTTTTTCATTGTAATATAAATATATATATATTAGTAAAAGAATCCTGGAATACCAATTCATAACATTGGTACTTAAATTTGTAATTATAAGTGAACCCCCATAAAGTTATAATGATCACATCTCAAGTCAATGATTCACCTCTAGTTGAATTTTGCTAAAATATATTTCCTAAAAATCATGTAATTCTACCTATAGTTATATTTAATGTTATCGTATACATGGATTCACATTATCTTTATAATTCCCACATCAATTCCCCGGGAGGTGATGTTATAGAAGATATTCCAAACCTAAATTTGATATTTTATGAGGTTGATGTTAAATATTAAATTTAAATGGAAATAAAATAGGGTTTATGTGTCTCGATTCCCTTTCAAATTGAGTGTGTATATTATATGGTGGGTGAGGAACTAAACTTTTATGATAGGAATTATGTGTGTATGTTTGTTTATATCATTTTTAAGTGTTACTTAGTCATCCAATAAATCAGAAATTTTAGTTTTCAATAGAACTCATACATGTTTCTACACCAATTTCAATATGTCTATATAGAATTTCCCCAATTGAGTTATTACAATTGAATAATAAAATCCAAGAGAATCAACAAAATTGATTTATTTGGACAAGTGTTTCACTCTATGGTTCACCTGTTCATTTTGTTAGTAAGAAATATTGATCAATGATAATCAAAATTGATTATCTAGAGGTGAAAAAGAACAATATCAAGAAAAATTATCTTGTACCCCATATTGGTTTCATTTTTGATCAAATCTATATAGATCAATACTTTAACAAGACGGACCCTTATTGATTATATCAATAATTGAGGATCCAAAATTAATTAATACCCATTATAGAATTCTATACAGGGTATGGAAACAATGAATATATAGTAAAACCATTAGTTTTTCTAGTGAAACATATTCTTAGATTTAAAGAATATCATCAATAGATATTACCACTATCAGTTTTCTGTAGTAATCATATATGATATACTTATTTATTCAATGTATAAGTAATGCAATGAAGATCACATGAGGATTGTACTAAAGACTATAAATATGCACAATGTTTTCACAAAAAATTACAGTGTTTTCATTTTTTAAAGATAAAGATTCATTTTTTATTCATATATTCACAATTTTAGGTAAATCAAAGGATACATCATTGAAAAATGTGATTGAAAATTGGCACATACCAACCACTATGATGGGGATATTAATTTTTCATGGTTTTTCTAGATATTAGCTATGGTTTTGGGAAAACCTGTTCTGGAATCCCATACCACTCACCACATTAATATAGATGAGTGCCATGTTCCATTGGATAGATGAATTTGGTGAAAACTTCAAATTAATTTGAGGTTAGTTTATTTAGTCGACCAATTATTACATTAAACTATAGTATATAAGAGATTGCAATATCATTTGATGCGTCATAGAATGTAATGGGATGAATCATCATGTGGAATGATGTAGTGATAGCTTGTGCCTAATTTTAACTGAATTCTCATGAGAAAAGTCCATCATCTCTATAATTTGAGATAAATGTGTTAATTTTTAAATTAATTAAATGGAAGATTTATCATTATAGGGAAGGTTGTTATATATATAGCAATAATAACTATTTAATATATAATTATATATATTCACTCCAAAAGAGATGATATAGAACTAAAAAAATTGATGGTATGGAATTAAGATTCTAAGGTATCAATACATTACCACCCTAATAAAGTGATCACATATGTTGTTTCATTGATTAAAAAGGATAATTATATATTATATTTGATGCGGATAATAAAATAATTTTTTTCATTATTTTAAAAGTATAGTTCTACTAATATAAAGGTAATATGAGATATATATTCATTATCAACTGAGTTTTCAACCACCTATACATATATGAATAATTTGCAACATAAGGAAGATATAGAGCTATATAAATCGGTGAGAATGGGTTATGAGTTTAACTATGATTATAAGGGAATGATAAGGTTTATGAACCATGAATGTGTTCCATACAATGAATATTTAAATAAGGTGTTGTTAGAGGAAGCTTAAAGTTCTTCATTATATATTAATATCTGATGTATAAATAAATATTTTTATTTGATAAAATATTTCAAGTGTGAAAATATATAGAGATATATTATTGAGTATTTATATTCATGCATAGTATGTAAATATTTCATTTATAAGAGAAAAATATATAAGGCAATGTTATATTCAATACCCATACAAAAATGGAAATAAGAAAACATCACACATGATTTTTTTGGACGACTCACCAAAAATAATATAGGGAACATTACTATATGGGTTATAGTTGATCTTCTTTTCATGTTAGAACACATCATCAATATAAATTAACATTTCTCTTTAGATTAGATTCCCATGATATATATTATGGAAGTGATCTGATTTCATTGTGTATGATATTCTTTTATTTTTAGATTAGAATCAATGGTTTACCTTTACATTCAAGACTAGTATTCAGTAGGATTTAGTTTCGAGGGTGAGTTTCTTCAATACGAATCAATCTCAGATTGATAGTAAAACTGAGGTAACAAATTACCACAATAGTATAAACTGATATAATTTATATGAATTTTAATGCTGGTTTGTATCATAACTTTCTTCTAATTTAGTATCATTATAAAAATAGGTTTCACTAGATCATTCAAATTTTTGTTTTTGAAGTCCTCTATGGAAATTAGTGTAGAGATCAAATGAGTTAGGAATAATTTTGAGAGAGAAAGCTATTAACACATGGAAATGATGAATAAATCATATATAATATCATAACCATTCAATGGAGAATCCAAGGATATCCAATAACATATAAAATTTCACTTGAAACTCATTAATGTGATATAGATATTAAAGTAAGTGAAAAAATATTTATTTTAATCATTTTGTATAAGAGGGATATGATATTATGGGGGGAAGTAAATATAACCCATGGTATATTTTTCATTTTGAGATTCATGTTTGAGTAGTGAAGGGACCTTATCCTTTGGCCCTTCCACTGAACCTCTTTCTATTCAATTTTGTGTTTCATGTATATATCCTAGGGAAGTACAAAACATATCCTACACATATGTTAAACTCATAGTTAATACCATGAGAACAATATCATTGATACTAGGAATAAAATTTAGAGAATATTTATTATAGATTGAAACTACTAGAAATCAAGATAAGTCACATGGTCAATTTTTTTTGTGAAACTACCAACATGATAAAACTATAAGGGAAACTGAGGATAAGATGAGGCATATGTATCCTCAGTTTTTTTTATATAAAAGTAATTTAATTTCACCATAAAATTATGTTTATGTAGGTAATAATTTAACAACCGGTATTATATGAAACTTTTCTGATCAAATTAATCCCATAAATAGTTTTAGTCCTAGGAAACATAGAATTTTAACTAAAAATAATACACTATTGATATTATTTTTTAAATATTAAAATTATAACCAAGATGTTAAGAATGTATCAATGAAAATGAATCACCCCATTTTGAAAATTATATATAATATATCTTGTTTAATAACACATAATAGTGAATAGGTACTCAATCTTTACTAAAGACATTGCATAATTTGAAAATAAATTTCTTGTCAAAAAATTATTTTCATTTCATTGTGAATGAAAAATATTCTATTAATTATATAATTTATAAGATATATATTAAATAATTAATATAATTTTTTTAATAAATATATAAATATTATATAAATGTAAATTTTTTATAAATTTTAGATAGTATTAATTTTTTTATTTATTGTGAAAAAAAAAATACTTTTGTTAAAATTATTCATTTAATTCTAATAAATTTAAAAGTGAAATTTTGTTTTAAAATGTATATACAAGTAAACTTATAAAAAATTATTTTAATTATCAAATATTTTTCACTGGAATCAATTTTATGTTCAAATATAATTTTAAAACATTTTTCATTGGAAAACCATTTTTCCTTTATGTTTGTGATATTAATATTAAATTAAATTGAACCAAATAAATTAATTTGATTCATAAAAATGGATTAAATAATTTATATCCACATTATTAATATTATTTTGTAATTAAAACTATTATTTTTCATAATTATTAGTAAATACTATAAAATTAATTACCATGGGTATGGTTGAAACTGGTTTATCTATGATGAAAATAAACATATATAGTTTTATATAACCTAACATATTTTAATTTTTTTTATTATATTGACTTAATATGACATTATATCAAATAAAATTTTATAATTATCAATTTTGGATCATCAGGGAGTGTTTATGTTCTTATGTATTCTTTATTGTTTTCAAAAATTCGATGTGTGCCTTTCCCCCTATTTATAAAAGAACAGTCATCTCCTCTACTATTCACTCTTCCAAATCAATTTGGATCAGAAAATACCTACCCAAATACATTCCAAAATTCCATTCAAATTAATTTGGTGCATTTTTTTTCAAAACCTACATAATAATTATTTTGGTGCATCCCAATAGAGGTTTTTTATACAAGAAGTATTGTTTATAATAATGATTTTTTTATTTCATCTTCTACATCATTCAAATATTCATAAACTATTAATATATTTAATAATTTTATCTCCCAAAAATAGATATATTATTATTTTTATGGAATAATCTATATACATATCATCTTCCATCAATTCTGAAATGAAACTTCCATTCTTATGTATAGAAGAATATTGTATCCCGAAATAATGTAATAATTTTTCAATCACCCCCATACATTGGTGGATATAATGATGGATTTAAACTAGAGATTTTATATATTTTACATAATTATACCACAATAATTAAAATATCAAATGGAACATCTTACCTTAAAATATATGGAAAAATTATAACATATATTATGCTTACATATTGAATACAACCTCCTAAAAGCAATGCAACATTATTTTCAATTGAATTTGGCATGTATGATAATATGGGAATGTTTAAATAATACATATATGATATATATTATATAAAAATTGTTCTAGAAATTTATATTAATAATTATTAATATTTTGTTCCTTCGGCCATGAAAATGAAAACAACATTCACATGTATATAAGGCATACCGTCTACATCAACAGTGTAATATATTTTTTATCAATAAATTTTATTGATTATTATTAAAAAATATATTGAATATAAATTGTATTTATAAAATAATTAATATACTAAATATTATTCTTATATGATCAATGTTCAAGGACAAAAAAATATTCAACCAAAACAGTCTTGAAACATGAAGTAGTTATTACCTGAAACAGTGATTTAAACAATGAATTTTAATAAATCAGTAAGAAGGGTATAATTAGTTCCTATTTGGACTCACATAAGTTATATAGTATATATATAATAATATTATATTTATTATAAAAAATTTGTTTACATGTATGTGGAAATCCGAGGATAAATGTAATGGATTTCCATCTCACATTTATTTTCATGAGACACATTCTGTAAACACCACTTGTTTCTAATATGTGGGTTAGATATTGAATTAGAATCTATTTTATGGTGATTAATATGTATTTTAAAGGGATTTACATATCCATATAAGGTTCATTATTTCACGGGATTGATAATTCAAGATTAACCAATGTGGTAAGGGTTTGATGTTATAATGTCATTGCTTATCGAGATTGATTATATAAGATTTTTAGCAAGAAATGCTGTAATATATATATATATATATAATTTTTATTATTAAACCTTATTTCCTATATTATATTCTTTTTAATAAATTTGTTTCTTTCTTTTCCCCCTCTTTACGTACTCAATAGAGATTTTTTTAAGGAATATTATCATTATTCTATCATTAGTCGAAAAACATTTAATTCAAGGTAATTTTCCTAAAAATATATATTTTAATGAATGATTCTAAAATTATTTAAATAATGATTAAATTAATTATCGTTTTGATTATATTTTTAAAACATGTTTTAATTTTACTATTTTTTTATTTTTTTAAATGATGTACATTAATCATTTTACTAATTTTATGAAATGAAACATAGTTTTAATGTTTAAGACATGAATATTGATTCATTACATCATAAATTATCAATGACTTAAAGAACCCATTAAATGTTTACATGGTTATTTAAAAAAATAATTTATTAGTTTTGTAAATTTCCTAATTTTTGAAAAGTGATATCAATTTTCTAATGATATTTTTTCTACTATATGTTCCTTGTGTTCATTTGAACTCATTTTATATCTCTGTAGACATTTTAGAATGTTTGATAATATTTATTCATGGTGTCTTTCAATGATAAAAACTATATTATTTGCATGGATGATGAAAATATTTTTATAACACGTGTTTCATTTACATGGTTTGTTCAATTATGAAAAGTTGATGTTTATATATAAAAAATTTATTTTCAATGGGTTTCATTGAATAAATAAGATAAAATTTTTATGAAACAATTTTATTTTCCTAAAATATTAAAAGATATAATCAAAATGAAACACCATTAAATTTAAAGGGTTAGGTTATGATTAATATTTGGTCATCATATGACACACATTTGTATGATTTTCTTTATATGATTTGTGGGAATAGAATTTTATATCCCACCAATGAATTGGAAAAAATATAATATATTCTATAGAAAATAAGATATAAATAGGGAGTAAAACTAGTTTAGTAGGGTAATTTTTTCACTATGATATACTTGGGAGTGAACCTAAATAATATGATGGTTTACGTAGTGAACCAATAAAAATATGATAGACATGGAAATGATCCTTAACAAATTTGAAAATTATTTTCTATGATTATGTGAATGCCAAAATTCTATATTTAATAAAGACGACATCTTATCATAGCTTATGTACTTCGATTCCATTTTGACTATTGACTTAAGAACTGTCAAAATTTATGAAATTACTCATTTTTATGATATATGATATCTAGGGTATGGATTTCAATTTTGTGCCTTGTTACCATAACCATATTCTCATATCACATTGATATATCCATTATTTACCCATATTTCCAATCCAATCTGAATCTTTATTACAATTCCATTACTCATGATATATATAAAGATATTGTCTGTAATAAGTAAAATAAGAGTGTTAGTTAGAAAAAACATAGTTCAAGAAGATGTAGTTTACATATGAACAATTAGTCCATGTCTCAATGTTTCCAAAGTTACTATACCTATATGATTCTAGAATAGATCTTTAAGTTATGTAATGAATATTCCTCTAATGATATGTAATGTCTATATATAGAATGTGTGGGTCATTATAATTTTTTTTAACTTAATACAAAATTACTATCTCACAATAAATTATCACTTCATTTAAATTTACAACATATATGTTCCAAATTTCCCTTAAACCCTATGAAGAGAAAATTAAATACATGGAATGTGAATAAAATGTGTTGTATAGGACTGAAAAAGTAATAAAAGAAACATAGAATCCATTTAAAAATAATGAAATATAACAAGTGATTTTTACTTCAACATAATAATCTCATATAATTAATTACATACACAAGGAATTAGATTTACTAAACCAATTTATCATCAAACAACTACCTAGAAAATATAAAGGGAACAATATAATTTACATGTATTCATAGAAAATAATGAGAACCCATATATTTCATATTCTAAAAAATATTCCAATTAAAATACAAGGGAATAGTAATCCAATTTAAATAATGGATCATTCTATAAACTTTTAAAATTAGTATACATTCAAGAAAAACCGTTACAAATATTTTGATGTATATTTAGGTTCCTTTGAACATCATCTTCCTAGAACTATTATGAGAACAATTAAGATTGTAACAACCTACTTTTCTAATTCAGAAAATATTTTCTAGAGAACATAATCAAAATGAAATGCATTTGGGAGAAATATCATTCTCACCTATCATCATAAAAAATTCCCAATGAACACAACATAAAATAAACACATAAAAATATTTATTTATTATATCAATATTATAAATATATCCTTTTGAGCCCATATGTAAAGCATTTTTGGAAATTGTTAAATCTATTTTAAATAAAACTACATTTTGAAAAATAAAATTTAAAAAAGGATGGAGGTGTCTTCATTGAATTAATAAATGAATCTATAATTGGAAGTGAAATATCAAATAACTATTTTGGAGGTGTTAATATCCATTGAAATCATATACATTAAAATTGATCATTTAATTTTTATATTTTAAGTAATTAAAGTATAAAAGTTCAATATAATATATGTCAAAATAGAAATTATGAAACCATTAATATAATGTTAAAAAAAGACACTAAATTTATTTAATGATTTATTTATTTAAATATTTATTAATTATTAAAACAATATTATGAATATGGACTTTGAGAAAAATGATTTAGAAAATACATCATTAAAATATATAAAATGATGTTTTCTATATTGATTTTGATACCTCAACTGTAACTTGTAACATACATTCCTTATCATCTGAAACAACAAATTTTAATTAATAAATTTACCTTCATAATAAAAAAATTCATGTATACTTTTCATTTTATTTAACTTATATCATTATCATACATAATTACTAAATTGTTTATTTTTTTACATTGGAAGATTAGATAATATTTTGTATGTAAGAAAAAAATGAATTTAGTTGGATAATGTTGATTAAATGGATAAATATTGAATAATTTATAGAATATTATTAATTTATTAATAGTATTTTTAATATATTATTTCCATTTTTTATCCAACTATATATGATGGTTTTTAAAAATGATTTTCATTACATCCTGGAGATTATCATATACACATACACAAGTGTCATGTAACATCATTCAAAGAACATATGGGAAATAAGTATGTGTTAAATTTTCATTCCCAAAAGCTAATTATATAAAAGGTAAAATAATTTTTTTAAAGCCACCAATATATAGATTCCATTTCTGGTAGAGATGAAAATAAAATTCATCATATTGCGTGGTAGTAGTCCAGACGAACAAAGGAGTGATATTTTTATTTTTTAGTTGATGTCAAATACGTAAGAAGAATATTTATTTATCTTTAAGAAAAGTAATTTATTTCATATATATCCTATTATTTCATTTTAATACATAATTTGGACCAACAATATGATTCTATGATAAAAAATTATACACATGATCTCACAGGGTGGTAGTCTACAAGATCAACAGAGCGATTCTACTAGTTTTATTAGATGGTTAAGTATATTCTAAATGGTTATAATATAAAAATAATTATATATATATATATATAATAAATTTTTGATATTAAAAAAATGGTTAATATGGGTTTGAATTTGGTAATATATTGAATAACAAGGAAACACTCAGTTACGTAAAAGACCTGGACTACAAGAAACCTCTACAGGTTTATAGGTAAATCCATCATAGGATTTTATTACTATCAAAAAATGAATTGTAGGATATTTTGAGGTATTTTAGATAGATACAAGGGTTTTTATTGGAAAATACAATATTTTATTTAAGTGTGGTGGAAAGAGAATATATCTCATCTATTAATAATTTTCGGAGCAGAAACACTAGGAATTTTTCCAATGATTAAAATATATTAAAGAATTACTTAAGAAAATGGACCCTAAATGGTTCAGAATAAGATAATATATAATATTTTATCAAATTATTTCCATCCAGTTGGATTTATTCATATTTTTATATAATTTTAACCCATATCATTTTTGTTAAAACCTTTTAATCCTATTTTAAATATTTCCATCAAATCTATATTTTTTTATCAAAGTAACTATTAATAATGAGAAATAATGGGTGCATAAAAACTTCCAAATATTTCCATTTTGATTTGAAATATTTATAAAATTTTCTAAAAATTAATTTCAAGTAGTTTTAGAATATAAATTAAAACTAATATTATAAAATGAGATGAAAAATATTTTCATGAAAAATGGATTTTTATATATATTGAAAAGCATTTTTTAAAATAATTTATTATTGTATTAGAATAAAAAGTCCATATTTTAATGATTGGAAATAATTTTTATAAATATATGAAGGAAATTAATGTTTTTTGTTAGTATATGGTTTTCTGTACAAATATCAAAAATTCCCTATAAGTGGAACTTTTTGTGACACCTTAACACATGATTGCTGTATATACTATATGAATAATTTGAAAATTACATGAACATAATGTTATCATGTAGTAAATACCTCCCATTATACTCCACCTTATCATAATTACAATCTACCAATCTTGCATCAAATGAACAAAAAATACCTATATATTTAACTAAGCATGTCATGAACCGAATCTGGTCACCGCCAAAACCGGCACCAAACCCAGACGGTGACATGACCCGAAGGGCGTTCCCTATCCCCACGGGTTGGCACAAGTGCCCGGGTATCATTTATTTAGGTTTGGGAACGATTTACCCGAATATGAAGGCATAAACCATTAAAAACAATCAATAAACTGAATCTGAAAAATTTATACCAAACGATGTTTAAACAAAAACCAGAACTGAATACATAGGTTTAGAGTCAATAAAAAAGGTCCAAAGACACAATGGAACAGAAACAAAACAGCCCCATGGACTCCACATGACAAGGGGTCATCACCCCCAAGTCGTCTCCACTACTCCTCCCTAAGGATGAGGACTAACACCCTGAACCGTCAACACCCTTAGCCTTTCCTTTACCTGGGTCAAAAAAAGGTCTACTTACACCCAAGGGGTGTAAGTAGGGTGTGAGCCTAAGCCCAATAGGATACCACCCTATGATTCCAAGGTGCATGCAATACAAGGTGAAAAAGCAAGCAGTTTTAATATGCAATTAAAAGCGGTGACAAATTCCACGAAATGAAACTTTAAATTGAAAACATTTTTCAAGATAAAACTTTCAGAATGTTAACACATTTAAATAGGAATATTAGATACTGCATTATAATTCCAAATACACCCAAAAACAAGGGAAAATACCACAAATCCACTGAGCAACAAAACCGGGAACACCCCTAGGCACTGGATAGTCTCAGGCCCCATGTACCTCGTACCTCAGTGTAATGTAACCATAGTAAAATCCTTTCTCGTGCACGATCCACTAGTAGGGAACATACCCATAACATAGTGGTCCCCAATCATCATCCACATAGTTTAGTTAGAGTTGTCGTTATCCAAATTCTAAGTGAAACAGGGACAAAACCCATCCGGTCCACTAGCCGTACTAGTACAAATCCGCCCCACCTAGGTACCCGGGCTTCCCCCTTTGTGCTCAAACAATTTCAGGATTTAACACACATCCATTTTAATGTAAAACACCACTACTGGTCACATACACCAAATACAGTAGCTATCTCATTTTCTACCACTTAAAACACACAACAAACTCTTTGAATTTGAATAAATCAATTTCACAAAATCTCGTGTAGTTTTGCACACAAAACCCCTTAAGAAACCCACTTGTACATGATGTTCACAATTGTAAGTTACCAAAATAGTAAAGGCAGCCCAATAAATATCAATTAAAACAACAAATCAATTTTTGGGAATCCTCATGTTAAACAAGAAGTGTTTTCTTTGTAAAACCTTCATTTTCACACAAAAGTGGAACCAAAACTTCACTTTCTTTACAAGCACAATTAAAACTCATTATTTGCAGCAATTACCAAAGGGGATAAACATTATAAACATTATTTTATTCCTTATTACAGATCAATAAAAACAACTAATTATTTATAGGGCATCCCCAAATAAACAAACAAAACACTTCTTTGGAAAACCCCCAATTTCACACCAAATTGGAATTTTAAATTCAATTGCAATGGAAACATCATTAGAACCAATTTTTGTAGCAATAATTAAATTATATAAATCTGAAAATATGATAAATACAGCATGCTAATACAAAAAGATTGCATCAACATTGGAATCACCTACCAAATCAAATGAAACCATTGAATCCTTTGTGCGAAAACACAAACGCACCATCGCCGCACCTCAAGAAGGGTAGATCAAACCTAAAAATAGAAAATTGGACCAAGAAAACCCAAGGTTAAACCTTAGGTTCGAACCCCTACCCACTGGTCATTTTTCACTTCAATAAAAAGGGAGGAAACCCTAAAAAAATAGAATGAAACCCTAATCAATTTGAAAGGGGAAAAGAAATGGACAAACTTACTTGATAAATCTAGAATGAATCTCCCCAAAACACTTGTATCTGAAATTTAAAACAGCCAAAACTCAGGGGATGGTCTCACAAGAATTATTAGGTCATTTAGGAATTGGAATGGAGGGAAAATATTAATAATAGAAGGAGTTATGAAAGGCTCAATTTACCTCTCCAAAATCTGGACGATTTATGAAATCCAGACAGTTTCGACTATTTTCGCGACTCTATCGAGCTCCAAATTGTGGGATGAGGGAATGGGGTCGCGCCTGGGCTTCTTAGGGTCGATAGGGAGGTTGAATCACCGAAAAATACTTTTTAATGAATAAGATATTAATAAATTAATGAAACAATTTAAAACTGGGAAATGGGCCTTCGTGTTGGCCCAATTCTCAAATAAAAACAAAAATCCCCCATGCTTATGGATTTATAAAGGCCCCAAATTTAAATTTGGGGTTAATATATCAGGGGATAACAATTAGGAGTTTGAATGAGTCAAAAATATTAAAAATTGAAAAAGTTATAAATGAAACAAAATTTATTTTTAAATATGGAATTGGGCTCGCAGTTTGGCCCAATTCATGAAAACTCACATATTCTCAATAAAACCTTTGGAAACCACCAAAACAAATCATGAGTGGAAAATAAATTTAAAATAACCCTAAAATAGGTTACGTACGTGACAAAGAATACATTGAAGACGATCCCATCAAGAATTGAAAAACCTATACTGCGTGGAAGAACGCATGATTAGATGAACACAAAAAAACAACATGGAACATGTATGAAAAATTTTAATAAGGTACTTACCTTCTTTTTGTCATGAACTATCACCCAGAGTCGATGTCGTGACAACTCAAAGCCCACCTTCCATAGGCCAGGGACTGGGGACTAGCACAAAGTAGGAATATCCCCAAAAAAATGAAGTCATTTTCTTTTAATCCTCTACACACACACAAAGCTCAAAATTCTTCAAATAACACACTATAAACCACAACTGTTACTGACAAAACCACTAAGAGTACTATACAAATTGAAAGTACAAGGGGGCCTGAATACAAGCCCATAACCACAAATGAATGTACAACTACCCTGGTCCATCCACATGAGACCCTACTAGAAGGGTAGGTGAAGGGTAGATGTCTATAGCCACAGATGTATGACCATCTATTCCATCTCAGTGAGCACCACCTAGTCTTGGACCATCAAGGTCTTCGTCCTAGAGTTGATAACATGCAAGGGATATGACATGTGTGGGTGAAGCCTATGTCAGGGTGAGATTATTTATACTCAGTAGGGACCCCAATCCACAATGAAATGATCACAAATTAAGACCATAGAACAAGACCCCAAAGAATAGATATCTCACATCATGTGTAACTCAAATTATAGAATTATGATTATTAGTCATAAAGCTAAATCAACTTTTATAGATGAGGAAAGTATAACTGATGAGTCACTAAGGTCTTCTCGGGTACAAGACCACTAAGTCCTTCTTGGTTGTTGGACCACTGAGGTCTACTCGACTGGAGGACCACTAAGGTCAGCTCGGCTGTTGGACCACTGAGGACTACTCGGCTATTGGACCACTGAGGTCTACTCGGTTTCTCAACCACTGTGGTCCACTCGACTGATGGAACACTAAAGTTTGATCGGCTGCTAGAAAATTGAGGTTTTCTCAGTTAATGGAGCACATAGGTGCTCTTTACTCTTGGACCATAGATATTTGCTCTGCTACTGGACCACTGAGGTACCACTCATCATATCCTTCATGTCATAGCCATTCATAGGATTTCCTCTCTCCAGCGAGATTGATTCCAAGAGAATATACTTCTCAATTCATAGGTCATATCCTTAATTCAATTAAATCTCACTTAGAGTATACCCAATGGACCGTCTCGTTTCAATGGTCCCAATGCTAAAGATGACACATCTATTGGATGCATGGTCTGAATGAAATTGGTATTTTAATAAACCGAGGATAGTTTCATCTAGGACCATCCAACATTGATGGACTGGTCTGAGCAACATGAAAGGTGGTCTGGCCTGACCGGGCCCATTTCTGTTCTTGGTCGACCCACTCCCACCTGGTCCAATGCCCAGACCCATTGTGCCTTGTTGGGATCGGCCCGGTTTAGATGAGGGTCTATCCCGCCCGGACACCCGGTGACCCGGTCCACATTCTCCAGCCCAGTCTAACTTATTCAGGACGGTTTATATTTAAATGGGTTGTACAATGGAATGGTTATCTGACCAGCCTGGCCCATAATGGTGGTTCAGTTCTCCTCCAGCCCAGGAAGACCAGTAGCCCGGTTCTCTCATCTGGCCTGACCCGATTCCTGTTCCAGCATGCTGGTCAAGCCCAACCCGTTGGGCGGGCCGGGCTGATCCAACTGAGACACGACAGGCGCAACATCCCTACTCTGTCAACCCATTAGGAAAGCGATTTATCCCCCTCTGCTATGACATCAAGCCACCACCTCGGATGCCACACAGGTGGCCTGGGGCCATCAGGGAACTCCGTACTCTGTCTGTTGACCACATACAACCACCTGGGGATGCGACGCTTCATGACATCTCAACTACTCCACCATGGACCACTTGAGTTGTGGCCTTCATCTCCACCAGTGGCTTTTATACTATGCATACCTTCCACTGTCAGGTGTCAAGGCGGTAGCCTCCACCATCATGGGGATGTGCCACCACCCTCCACCAGCAGCCCTCCTTCACGGGTCACCACTGTTGGTGTGGTAATCCAAATTCCGTTCCGAAAGCCTTATTACTCTCCTTAGGTCACCACCTTTATCACTATGTCCTCAAGACCACATTTCCATCACTTTAGGGGTTTGGTCATGCTCAGAACCTCCTGAAAAAAACCTAACATGTCTTCGTGGGTCCCATGGAGAATAATGTAGTGGTTAGAGAGGAGATCATAATGAACTCCCAATGAACTATCTAGGCATTTGTTAATTTTGGTCATGATTTGTTCTTTTCATTAGTGTCACGAAGCATCATTCAATCACACAGATTTTTAGTCCACAACATCAACCTACAATATTTATTCCCAATCCCACAGGAAGAAATCATTCATGGAAAACTAGTTATTGAGTAGATCCACATTCTTAATTTAGAATGGATGAGCATTGGAGCAATAGTCAAATAGATTTAAAACCCCACCAAGAGAATAGGATCTATTAGAGGAAGGATTCATCGTCAAATGTGATCCATTCATGAAATTCCTCGATCCATCATTTCTGGAGAGATCTCTTGAAGGAGAGGGGGAGTGTTCAATGTATTCGGCAACCATTGTTTATATTTTTTCATTCATCAACAGTGATCCTCCAGATATTAGATTGATTTGAAAGATCCAGTTATGATATCCAATTCATGTTATCTCATTAAATGGATAAAATTCATTATAATTTTTCTGTCACCTTGTGTCGCCACTATTAAATTATTTAATTTATGAAACAACATTTCTTTTAATTTTTTATTGTATCATATTTACACAACATCATTTATGGAAATAAACAGTCTTCTCATCGTTGAGTTGTTGTGAAACAATTTATGTTTATTTTATTTATCCTTAAAATGCCTAAAAAATAAAATTTACCCTCTAACCACATCTGTCAAGGTTAGTCCGCACCTAAGGAAAACACACTCTCACGAACTTAGCAGTACTCAAATATTTTCATTCCGAGTTTCTGTTTATATGTTATTGGATATAAAATAACCGTTATTTAATTATTTTATTTATGGTCACTTCCAAAAACTACTCTCTATAATTGGACCATGTTAGCCAATGTTAGGCTCATCCTAAGGAGAGAATTCCCTTACGATCTCGATAGTGGTCTCAGATTTTCAATCCAAGACTTCGTTTGTGTGTTATTAGAATTAAAATAATAATAATTATATTTAATTATTTTATTCACGGTTATTCCATTTTCGGGTTTTCTCACTAGAGACCCCCACCGACTAATCATAAGTCACACCTAGGGTATACTAATTACTCTGAATGCAATGGTACCCTTAGATATCTGATCCGAGAAACTAATTATTAGTTATTCCACATTTTAGTGAAAAATTCTCAAAAGTGAAATTTATAAAATATCATTACCAGTGGATAATTTTAGGCACTTTGAGCCTCAAAATCTCATAACATCTCAGTGCCTAGACTCAATATAATTCCATCTAATTTTTAAAAAATTTACATGGAATTATAGGAAATTACATTTCCCCCACATTTTGGGGTTTATATCCTTGTATTCCAAAACAATGGCTAGATAAACAAATGGGGGTATTGAGAATGAATCAAGTCTCCCGATCCCACGTTCTCTCTTGGAGATTCTCGTGCTTCTAAAGAACAAAAATCAGAGGAATAAACCATCCCTGAAGGAACATCTCATTTCAATCCTCTAACACAACTAGGTACTTCGTGAATGTCACCCTGGATAAATCATTGTATCCCTAATTGAGGAGATAACCATAAGAATATGTGCCACCCTATCAAACTCCATGTGTCCATATCACCCATGCACATAGGACTAATGACAGCTCTGTTTAGTCTTCATCTGTTCTTAGATGTCCTGCACCTTCTTAGTGGCAGATTTTTCCATCTCTAGACGAATGAGTGCTAACTCCCTTGGGTCTGTCTAGAAAAATGAAAACTTTCATGATCATCTGTACAGTGCCTAGAGTAGTTCCATACCAATGATGGAGTGGTTTCTGTTTTTTGTACGCAAACTCTACCAGTGGATGGAGGTCCTCCCAACTACGTCCAAAATCAATAATGAAAGTATGAATCATGTCCTCTATGGTATGTCAGGACTTCTCTATCTGACCATCCATCCATGGGGGAAGGTTGTGCTCAAGAAAATATGAGTCCCAAATTTCTACATAAATCCCTTCCATAATTAGGATGTAAAGATTGCATCAAAATATGAGACTATCATAGATGTGAATCCATGGAATCGAAGTATCACTTGCACAATGAGGCATCCAAAGACCACTACTAAACCCCAATCTCATATTGGTAGGATGTGGTCTGATATGGTGAGACGGTCTAGGATCACCCAGATAGTATCATGCCCCATGTACGTACATGGTGATCCCATCACAAAGTCCATCTATATCCCATACCACTTACACTCTAGTACCTTGAGGGGTTTTTTCAAACCTACTGGAACCTAGTTCTCAACCTACACAAGATGAAAATTAAGGCATTGGGAGACAAACTATCCCCCTTCCTTCTTCATCCATAGCCACTAGTACTAACATAGGTGGTCATGGTACATCATCACCATGCCTAGATGTAACTCCATAGGGGATGTATGGAACTCCCTCAGCACCTCCTCCCATAAATCCAATGTTACTATGGTGAATACTCTGAGAAAAATGACATACTCCCCACCATTCAAATATCCATCAAGGGCATGCCTTGTGGACATCATGTCATGTGTAGTCTCACTGAAAGAATATATGGGTTGTTCCTGCCTTAATAATTATACGAGTTTAGGGGAAACATCCATCGATTGAGGAAAAGTTGTCTCCCCTCAATATGTGAAGTATATATAACGTGAGACCAAATTCTCTAATGCCTTCTTTAGTAGTTGTGAGCTCGATCTCGGGCTGAGATAATCTTCCACCACATTCCCCTACCCAAGACTATAGACTATCTCAAAGTCATTGTCCTTGAGGAACTCAATCCAATATCAATTTCTCAAGTTTAAATCCTTATGATAAAATATATACATGAGACTCTTGTGGTTATTTTAGATGGTAAACCATTCTCTAATGGTGGTTGTGTCCCCACATTATCAATGTGAAAAATAGCACTACCAACTCAAGATCTGGGCGCTCTTCAAACTCTATCTTAGTTTCTGAAAATCGTACGGAAAAAATTCCATCCATGAAAAGGCCTCCCATTTCTACTGACTGATGCTTACATCATTATTTTTTTAGTGGGTACTCATTATCCATGTCCACTTAGTTAATGGGCCATTAATCCAGAAAAAATCCTGAAAATTGGGTCTTACTATGACCTTCCTCTGCACATCCCCCACCTACACCCTTAGCTCACAAATCTATAAGAAATTCATTAGATATATTAATTCAGATACTTGGGTCTTTTCAATGTATATAATTATTCATAATTCCATCTCCCTATATAGAGGTAATATGGGAAACATTTTCGAGAAATCCTACCCATACTCTGCCACTATTGTTGGTGACTGAAAAATAAAAAACATCCAGGACCACGTGGGTAAGGCTAGCCGAGTCATGTATGGTCAGCTGCACCCTCCAAAGCCTGAGTTTATCCCGTTCTTCCTGGGTTTCCTTTTTCTCCAACCATGGAAAACCCCATTTCAATGCTATAGACATACCAAATACTTTTACCTAAAATATTACATCTGATCATGAAATTTGGATTACCAGTCCATACCTAAAATAATGCTGTATTCCCTTGACAGGTCCCCTAATAGGTTCCAACTGAAACTCTTTCATCAAGGGTGATATCACACTATCAGAATAAGTGTGGTTATTGCGTCTCCTCCCATATTTATCTATATGCGTAAGGGTCAATTCAACGAATTAATAGGAAACTCTAGGTCTTGAAAAGATTCTTGACAAGAACAGATGATTAGAACCTATGTCTATTAATATAGTACCTAAGTGTATCCACAGACCATACCTCGAATTGTTCATGGAGCCATTGGGTCATAATCCTTGGCTACATGTAGAAAACCCTTCCCATATCCTACATCACTGTGGTCATGGTGTGGACAACATAGGGGTATTGTATTTTACATGTCCAAATTTTTACCACCATCTACTACTCTCCTAGCTCCACTACCACATCTTCTTCCCTACAGATTAATCTGTTCATTTCAATATCTTTGCCTTAGTGAACTATCCACAATTTCACTATTAACACGATGACTTAGATAATCTATCACTATATGTCCCATGATTCCTTTTTAAAACATTACCTCAATCTTGGCTAAATGGAATCACCTTATGAGCCCCGAGCTATAGATCCCATGCCCTGGAACCTCTTCATGGAACGTATCACACATCCATGTCTCGAAAACTGACATCAACTTCCTACTTTCCCACTGCAACATCCACTAGATGTATCTACTGAGCCAAAGAACTTTTAGTTACATATGATCTCTATAGGAACATAACAGAAGTATTAATTTACAAAGGAATGGTGTTATCTCAGATGTCCCTAGACACATATTTCTCAGAGGTTTGAGTCTCGAATCACTACTCGTATCATATTAGTCGAGTACCTGTAAAGGTCGGTACACCTCGATGAATACTTAGCTACTAACATGTCATCTTTAAAATGTTGTATAACCTCTTGGGAATGCATATCCCTTAGTGTTTAAGGAATAAAACCCTTCTCTAAGATAGGTTCTCATGCTCTATCCATATAAAAGTCACCTCATCTTAAGATCAGGTAATCTAAACCCCACCATCTCCCTAATGAGCCACATAAAAGGCTTACGACCCAGACCACCATCGTATCTAATGGTGACCTGACTAGATGAACAACTTATCCACTACCTTAAGCCAGTCCTTAGCCATCTATGAGTCATTCTCACCTCATAACTTGAGAGGTCTCTGTCACTGAAACTTGTGAAGTGTGCTCAGCCCACACATCTCATCCGCTGGTACTACGAGTACCTTGTGATACTCCATAGGCAGTGGTGTAGCTCATACACAACATAATGGTCATGACTCTAGTACAAACCTCTGAACCCATCATTTCACCATGAATATCATCCTCGTGATCATCTGGTGGAATCATGAGTAGTTGTCTACATGGAAGAACCAAGAATCATAACAAGATGTATGAAGACTAATAGAGTATACCTAGTGAGACGACTAAAAAAGAACATTTAAAACTCATCCCATTCATATATAATTCATGTAACAAAATTTTACCATACAACTATTGTTTTCATTTACCGTGAAAAGATGAATTTAGGGTCTTGGTGTATGGATACGCCGACCACAACACCAACACTGGGTTCCCTATCCTGAAAGATGAACTTGAAACACATAACTCAGTTGACCCAAAAAGAGTCATAGAATTTGGGTTCTAAGGTATAACTAACCACCTTTGATACCTATTTTTCATGACCCATACCCTAGGCCTTGTGTCATGACTACCCTAAACCTTCCTTTCATTGGCCAGGGGAAGTGGACTAGCACCGAGTAGGCATATCCCCAAAAAGTGAAGGCATTTCCATTAAAACAGTACACACACAATGATCAAAATGAGGAAAGTAAACTCAATTTAAACCACAACTTTCACTAAGATAACTATTGAGAGTAGACTAAAATATGAAAGTATAAAGGATACCGAATATAAGCCCAAAACAAAAAAAGAAAGTAAAACCACCAAGTCCAACTACTTGAAACCCCACCTGAATGGTTGGTGAAGTGTAACTATTTTTAGTCGTAGAAGTAATCCCATCTATCCCATGTTTCTGAGCACCACCTGTTCCTGGACCACTAATTTCTCTGTCGAAGCATCAATCTCCTGCACGAGACATGACATGTGCAGGTGAAGCTCCTATAGGGGTGAGTAACACAATACTCAGTTGGGAGCCCAAAAGTCAAAGGAAATACCACCAATTAAGACCACACATGAAGACTACAAAGCATAGACAACTAATTACATGTATAACCCAATGTATAGAATGTATGAATATAAGTCATAAATATGAATCATCATGTATTGTTGAGGGACACATCTTAGATTAGTCACTGAGGTCTGCTCGGCTACTAGACCACTGAGGTCCGCTCAACTGCTGGACCACTCTAGCCAGCTCATTTGTTCGACCACTAAGGTCCACTATGCTAATGGACCACTAAATTCCACTCGGTTGGTAGACCACTGAGTTCCGCTCAGTTGGTGGACCACAGAGGTCTTCTTGGTTGTTGGACTACTGTGGTCTGCTCGTTTGCTGGATCCACTACGGTCCACTTGGATGTAGGACCAATGTTGTCCGCTCGGCTACTGGACCACTGAGATCCTATCTCTTCCTGGACAACCGAGGTACACTCTTCTTCTAGACCATAAAAATCCAAGTTTTAATATCCTAATGTTGCAGACAATCATAGGGTTCCCTCTCTCTAGTGCACTAGATTCTGGGAGAATCTACTCCTCAAGCCATCTGTTATATCTTGAATTCCATGAAAACTCACATATAGTAAACCCAAAGGACCGTATCATCACAGGGTTCCCAAATCTGTGGACAACGCATCAATTAGATGACCTTTCTAAAAGATATATATGTTTTAGTAAACAAGTTTCAGTTGCGTCCGAGCCTAGTCTGACTTGGTCGTACTGACCTGACCAACCTGGATCAGGGGGCCACAAAACCCAAACCGGTTGGGCTGACTCAACCCTATCCATTTTGGGTCTAGGCTGACCCAGTTCGGCCTAGTCTAGTGGCCAGGCCCATTCGTCCATACTAGACCCAGCATGGTTCGGTCGGGGGTATAGCCTACTAGGTCACCCAATGACCCCGTCCACATTCTTAGTCCTGTTCTAACTATGTTGATGTAGTTTACTTCAAGTCGGTCTGTACAATGACCCGGTTCACACCACTAGGCTAGGTCGATGCCAAGTCCAGCCTACTGGTCCTGTCCGACCGGCTGGGCATGCCAGTATGATCCACCTGGGAAACGGCGGGTGCCGTATACCTACTTAGTAGATGCAGCTTGACAGATCCATGTCCCCCTCTGTCGTGGCATCATTTCGCTGCCTTTGAAACCACATGGTCATATGGGGGTTGGACGGGTCCTCTACACACATTCTTTTGACCTCTTTCCAACCCCTGTCGACATGGGGTTGTACTGCTTATCCCATTCCAAATTTTAGACCACCCATTCAATAGTCCTCATTGCCACCAGTGTTCGTCTCACTACTGGTCCATGCTACCTCCAGCCATTAAGTTGGCAGCCTCTACTACCGGGTTATCGTGCCTCTCTGTGCCACCGTTGGCACTTCTATGCACCTCCACCATTATACATCCTTGTTGGGTCGCTAATATCAGTTTGGTGGATTTATTTATATTAGGAAATCATCGTTATGACCCCCAAGTCTCTTCATTTATTTGAATGTCCTCAAGATTTCCTTGACGTCTCTTCAGGGGTTTGTTCATGCTTAGAACCTCCTGGTAAAACCCGATGAGACCGCTTGGGTCTATTGGTGAATAACAATAGGTGATAGAGTGGGGATAAAAAAAACACCCAATGAACAATAACTTCCTAAGTTCATTATGGTCCATATCTCTTCTTGTTAGTGGGGTCACTAAGTTTAATACAATCATTAATATGTTTAATCCCCAACATCAACCTCCAATATTTATTCCCAATCCCACAATAAGAATTCATTCATCGATCAATTAGTTAGTGATTTTGATATGAATTCTTTATTTAGGTAGTCTAAAAAGGTGGACAATAATCACAGAAATTTAAACCCCAACCTAGAGAATAGATTCAATCATAGGAAGTCTTCGTTAATGAAGGGGATTCATTCGTGAAAGTCCCCAAACCATCATGGAGGGAGATATCTCTCTAAGAGGAGAGGGAGTGATCAATGTTGTTGGTGATCAACATTTATCATTCATCGTTCTTCATTCATCATTGATGATCCTTTAGAGATTCATAGTTGTTTTCATGATCCAACTCTGATTTCTAATTCTTATAATCCCAAGAAATGGGGAAAAAGAATTGCATCGTTTCTATGACTTTGAGTCATAAACGTTACACTATTTCATTTATGAATTAGTGTTTATGTTATTTTGCATTGATGTGTCATTAAAAAACTTTTTATGGAAATAAACAATATTTTTAATGCTGTATTATATTGAAAAAAGTTCAAATAAAAAACTTTTTATATTTATTTTATTTTTTCTTAAAATGGTCGAAATTTAACTTTTACCCATGACCTATGCCGGTCAAGGATATGCCCCACCTAAAAAAAATGAACCATCATGAGCTCAATGGTACTCTTATATTTCAAATATGTGATACCATTTATGATTTATTGGATATAAAATATCAATAATTTAATTATTTTATTTACAGTGATGTTTAAAAAGAAAATTCCATAGTTAGCGAACACCAACAATTATTTTCCTCCTCCTAAGGAAATAAAAACCATAAGATCTTAACATTGGTGTATTATTTTCAATTTGAGACACCATTTGAGAGTTATAGAGATTTTAGAAATAAAATAATTTTATTCACAATTATTCCAATTTCAGGTTTTCTCAATGGAGACCCACACTGATAAATCTTAAGTCTGGCGTAGGGTAAACCCCTGTATCAAACTCAACTGTGCCTATGGATTTGTAATCCAAGAACCTGATTACGAGTTATTATACTATTTAAGGAAAAGTGCTCATGTGCACTATTTAGTACATAAATGTTTTTGACACATCAATCTAGGCACTTCGGGCCATAGAATTGCACGCCATCCCAACACCAGGTCTCAGAATAATCCCATATTATTTTTAAAAAATGCATGGAATTTGGGGTCATTACACTATATGTATCTATGTTTTTTGTTACGATAAGTAAAAATACACACCATATGAAGAGGCGTACCTATAATGTGATATAAAAAATTGATTCCATGTATCAATGAAACAAATGATTAATGAAATAAACTAACCATGGATAGTTTTCTTATCAATTGACCATGAAAACCAACCATCGACTTAGATTACTATTTCATAAAAAATATAACACACCATGTCATACAGAGTAGTATTGTTTTTTTTAATATTTAATGAAAAATTTTCAAAGAATTAATTAAATCATTAATGAAATTAATTTTGTATTCATTTCTCTCCAATAGATATTTTGGATCTATTTAAATTTAGTAAAAATAACTGTTTGTGTCTTATGGGGTCTAAAAATACCTAAATAAATAACAAAATTTTAAATTATTTTGTTAACCTATGATACAAAAAAAAATATCCAAACTCATCAAGAATCATTTTTTTCTTGATTATTTATAGAACCTTGTTTGAATTCCCTTCAAATAAAAAACCAAGCAGTAGTTGATAAATAATTCTATTTTTATTGGGTAGAACTCCACATTTTAAACAATCATATACTTCTCTTTGTATTTATTCTCCTTATTTGATCGATTTTTTTAGTCAATTTATTTATAATACTTCATTTGAAGAACTAACTAGAGATTAAATGAACCTCTCTCTAATATGTTTTAATTTATATCCCCCTGTATAACTGATGAAGTGGATGTTTGTGACCTGAGATCCATTTTCAAAACCGTGTAAAATTAGGGAAGAAGATTTTAGCCTATAATTCCTTGTATAGTTTTTTTTAAAACATGATACATATTGTTTATATATATATATTTAATAAATTTATTAGTATTAGAATATTTATAAGAGGTGGGGATTATGTCTCAACTTCAGTCTGGATGCCTTATTTAAATTTCCAATGTGTTACTTCAAATTTTTCCCTTATTTAAATTTAATAAAGTATCTATTTTAATAACATTAACAAAACACTACATTGGTAGTATGTATTAAATTATATATTATATATTTTGTCTCACAGTAGTATTATAGTTTTGAAATTTAGTGTATATTTATTTATATTGTAACTAATAAGTAATCATGCTTTTGAGAAATAATATAATATATCAATTTTTATAAATATATATGTTATCATAACTATTTTATTCTTTGAAATTGTTTTTTATAATGATTTATTAAAAATTAATAATTGGAAACTCAATTATACCAATATTTAATGTTACACTACGACCATATTTGGGTATCAAAGGATTTTTAAAATAATCATTAACATGAATTAGTTGTATTTAATGTTCATTTTTTTTTGTAGATTTAAATTTCATTCTATTTGGATAATAATAGGCATGTCGGAAAATCCAATAATAGGGAACCTTTTTTAATAGAATAAACAATGTTTAGTGGAAAAAAATTGAAATCATTTGGAAAGAATGATAGTGGATATGTATACTATAAATGAAGAAAACAATAAAAAACATAGATATTATAGAAATAATTGTGTGATTTCACTCCAGATGAATTTGTTTATTAATTGAAGTCATTTAATTATTTGTACTATGATCTATGAGGTGATGCATTAAAGAGGATATATTCATGTATAATTGTGTTTAAAATTTGGAATACACTTTCTATATCTCGTGAGAGAACCTAAAATATCAATGAAAATAATTTAAATAATTATAATATTTAATATGATTCCTTTAATATTATAACTACTAAATAAATATATTACAAGAATATCTATATTAATAATATAGTCATCTTGATGCGTACCTGTGGACATAAAATTTATAATAATGATAATGTGATGTGTCTTATGATGTTTACCAGATAGATGTAGTGGAAAATTTGTGTTTAGAAGAGAATCATTTGACATTACAAAATAAACAGTTATAGATATCATTGTGGAAATCATGATTTATGAAGAATAATAATAAATGAATATTGAATAATATGAATAAATGAGGAATTAAATAGCCATAAAGTCATATAACACAAATCTAAAAGATAAGATCCCTAATGAAAACTCATTTGATGAGAATTTACTACTCATAGGGATGAATAAATGGATCATTTTCCATACAATTAAGGAAATTTTATTCAATAAGTAAATTCACCATGAAATAGAACTACATTAAAAAGTATGATAATGAGGGAAAATAGAGAATATATGTGATAAAATGTTGAGACCAATAAAGAAATGACATTAAACATGTATTGAGGGAATTGAAATATTATAGAATATTATAAAATGCTAATATATAAAATATAATATGAGTAAAATTTAAAATGTATAATAAAGATCTGAATGAAACACGGAGTGCCTAAGTGTACAATTAAAACGATTTAGATTCTTTAATAGAATATTGAAATAGAAAATCTGGTACGTATTTTATTCTAAAAACATATGATGTAAAAAACAATTTTCCAACATCTCCAATACATATTTCAAATCCATATAAAATTGGAAATAGTGAATAAATATGTTTAGTGATTCTTTTTTTTTTCAAAAACTGAGTTATCATATAGTATATATATAATTAATTTAAAGATAAATATAAATTTTTAATGAAAAAACATGTTATATATTCTCACATTAAAAAAAATTATATTTGGAAGGATAAGAATTATATTTTCTAAAAAGAAAATAATGAGAAAAAATTATTAAATTAGAAATTAATTTGGGATCTATTGAGATTCATTTTTTGGAATAGTAACTCTACTAGTATTACTAGTAAATTGACTACTCCAAACTACACTAATAGAGTTGGTTACCAACCTAGATAGTGGAAAATATTTAGGAAAATATTTTTACATAACATGAGGTCTGCTATTGTTTCCTGGAATTCTTCTTCTGTAGGACATAATAATGTTTTTATTTATGAATTTACATTGTATAAATAATGGAATTTAGTCATTTGTTTATGTATTCTTAAAGCTACTTATACTAACAGTTCCAGATCAATGATAATAGAGGTACCAATTTTTTTTATTATTTTTACATTATTCTGGGAAACATTTTTGAAGTGTACCAATATGAAATTATGTTAACTAGATAGTGGATATTTGAGAATCATGACTGGGGACTACTCATGCTTCATGAACCTTATAATCATTTATAAGGGTCTTTCACCATTTGTTGAAAAAGTCCGAGGAAGGAAAATTGGGCTTGATAAAATTGGTAACTCTAATAATATTTCAATTTATAATTCAGTATTATTAGATTGATTGAAATACTATCTACAAAACATCTCACAGTTATCATATTATGTTTATCATGGTATGTTCTAATACAATTAACAAAGGATTTTATATTCATATATAATATTAGTATATAATACTCTTTCTAAAGGTAATTTTATACTATAGATTAGAATTTATTATATTCTAGAAAAATTATATTTTTATTGTTCCTTTGTGAATGATTCATGGATTTTTTATTGGAGACTATGCCATTCCAATATTCAATCACATAGAAATCATAATATTAAAGGAGTGGTCAAGAAGAATCCTAAATTTTATTTATGAATATAAAAAGTATGAAACCCATGTCAAAAGGGAAGGAAATAGAAAAACTATTTCAAACTAAAGAAATAAGTGGCACCATCCAAATCCCATGAGTAGGTTCCCAAGGATTGGTTTCAATAATCTAGTGTTTCTATATTAAATGTGAAGAACTATTCTTATGTTTAAGTAGATGACTTTTTGAGACACACTTATATTTTATTTCTAGATGAAAAAAGTGAATACTTTTCTTAATTTAGGAAGTATGTATAATATATAGAGAATATATATAGACTTAGAATTATGTCCTTATGATGTAATCATGGAAAAAAGTCTAAAAAACATGATTCAAAATCATTATTCTCACAAAATGGAAGTAGTTAATAGTATTTTTCCCCTTAGAATCCCAAAACAAAATGGTGTAATATAGAGGGGAAACAAAAAACCCTTAATAAATTTCCTACAAAATGATCAATGATTATGATTTAATTGTTAATTTTTTTAGGCAAGGTTATGAATAATGAATTATAGATAATTATTTAGGTTAGAATTGGTCCACTTTTAAAGAAATCCCTATATGAGTTATAAAATTGTAGATAAGAAAAAATTAAAAAATTTATATTTTTTCATTTTAATACATTGTTATTGAATAATAATACAATTTATAAATGTTTTTATTCATAGGAAATGAGGAAATTTTCCATGCATATTATACATCTAATAAATTGGATTGGGTATTCAGTTAAATGACTATTATTTTTGGAACAATTTTTTCATGTCATGTTAGAGGTGACGTGTCCACATGATTATTACACTCCATAAATTTGAAATAAATAATGTTTTTGAAACATCTTAGTGGAATATGGACTACCTAACTATTTGGTCTAAATAGGTGAATATAAAAAATACATATTATTCAGGTACTATAATTAAAAGTGATTCAATATAAATTTCACAGGGATATAATTAAGATTATGGTATTTACTATGAGGAAACAATTTCATCATAAGGTAGATAAGAATCGATTTGAATATTGCAGTCATGTATAGCACATTTGGATTATAAATTTTACCAAATGGATATCAAATATTAATTAAATTTTTATTATATTGTTAGGGATTTATTTTTTGAACAAAATCATTTATTTAAAATCCCACATATTTAAAATTATTTTATCAATGTTATAAAAATATTATATTGTTTAAAATAAATTTATTGATCATGAAATTATAGTCTCATCTCTTTATAAATTTTTATTGGTTTAAAAAATGATTGGAAAATCCTAAATTTTTTGTGAATAGAATATAAAAATATGTTTTTTTAGTAAATTGTTTTCTGAATATATTTTTTAGGATCTTCATGATATTCATTGAGTAATAAATTATCACAGAGCTTAAAAATGTATTTGAAATTAGAATATTGGGTGAAATTTAATTTTTTAAGGGATTTAAATACATTAAATATAAATAAGGAATTATTTTAATTAAAATAATTTATACATATGACATTATTAAATGTTTAGTTATATATGGAACTAAATGTAGTTATAAACAATTGATTTCTTATTATAAACATGGTCTTGATGAAACATGGAAGTCTATTGATCAAACCACCTATAGAGGTATGATTTCAAGAATACTATAAATAACTAAAATCCACAAAAATATATTTTTTACTAGGTGTATGTTCACTTGATTTCAATTAAATTCCAATGAATAATCAATACTTGTTGTGAAAATAATTTTCCATCATCTAAAAAATACAAGGAAAATTGGATTGTTTTACTATAAATGACCTGAATTCGAATTATTTAGTTATTTTTATTCTAATTTTGGTTTCTATATTTGAAAATGATAAATAATTTTTGTAACATGACACCTATTTGCAACGTCTCAAGTTCCAGAGTATAGTAAGAAGAAATTTTTTCCACTATCTACTACTAAATCTCGGTACATAGGTACAAGTAGTCATTGTGCACATATTCTATGTTTCAAATAGAAATAACTACACCTGGGGTATAAATTTCTATATTCCCCTATAAATTTTGAGTATAAGAGTTCAATAACTATTTATATGTATCATATATCTCATTCTAGGAAATTTAATATTCATATTAGACATTAATTTTTTATACATTCTGTTTAAAAATGTTATACATTAATTTTTTATATATTCTGTTTAAAAATGTTATATATCTCTTAAATTAATTGTAAATGAGCATATAAAATTTTAATATATATTAAAACCCTCTAAATGTTCTGAGAATAAAATATATCGAATATTAATTTTTTATGAAATGTATTATTAATTATTTGAATTTAGTTTTAGTCCTCTAAAATGATTAATTCTAATTTTATTTTTCATAACTTCTTTTTTTCCTTTGATTTTCTTGACGTAACTATGGTATTTGATCCACACATCTAGAATGCCTATGATGTGTCTTTGTAAATATGGTTATCATAATAATCATGGAATATAATCTATCTAGTAAATAACATTACCATGAGTGTTTACTGACATGTTCACATCATACCTTCCATGAATGTTTTATTCATGAGGTTAGTTTACCTTCTATGATATCATGGCGAGAATATATATTGTTCATTCACTATCATACATCTATTATTTGTGCATCTACCATTTTATATCATCACATTGAAATTTTCATTAAATCATTTTTGTCGGATTTTTCTTAAATTTATTATTATTTTAATCCATAAACGGTTGGAATGAATTTATAATTGAAATACAAATTGATCCATATCTTTTCACTAATATATCCTCTATCATTTCAAAATATTATTGTAAGATCCAAATGATCATATCTCAAATAAACCTATGTCTAACCTAGTATTTTCTATTTTCATTATCTATCTCTTGAGGAACCATGCCTTCTAAATTCGTTTGGAACCACTAATGCCAGGAATTAAGAGGGATCTAGAAGCATATATTCTTGTTCATTAAAATTCATCAATGTAGTCAGAGAAATAAAAATTCAGCTCAAGAATGATAGTGGTCCCAAAGAATACAAATTTATTCTACTATTAAGATTCTATATAAAATGATGTCGATGTTCATTTCGTTCAATCGAATAAGTCACTAGTTTGGGATGTGACACATAATCAGTATTGGTTTTTTCGATTATAGAAAATGGTAATCAATTTAACCCAATTTTAATTACAAAATTACTTATGCTCTTTGAATTCATTCCTTGATGGAAAAGGAAAATCATAAAGAATATGATCAATGGTGATTTCAATAATTATATTATAAAAGATGTTCCAAATGGATAAGTGTTCCCTACATAATAGTATTTTAAGATTACAAAACCTCATATCTATTAAACCATGCATATTTTTCAGTTTCAAATTGATTTATATTTGATATGTTTTGGATGGTTTTGATGATAACTGATTTGATTCTCTTCATGAATTGATGCATGGTTCTTGAGATATGAGTGATTTTAACCAATTTTTGGAATCTTTATCAGAAAGCTCTCATTCTACTATATTATTACCTCAATCTATCTCTATGTCCATATTTATAACAATATCCCCCTCAAAAATCAATCATTTTGTATTTTCTATTATTCAATAACTTGATAATCCCTAGCTACTTTTAGCTGTATAGTCATTGCATTCACATCATCCTCCTCTTTACCTTAGACTACCACATTTTCTACCGCATCTTGTGACTCCTTGAAATTTTATGAGATAAATTATTTTCAATTTCTTTGATATAATTTGATTTATACTACACCAAGATAAGCTAGCACTATTTGAAACACCAGATTATCTTATGGTATACTAAATACTATCATTACTTTGTGTTACACAAAATATCAATTCTTTTTGACATAATTCATTTCCAGTATGATCGAGTGTAATTGAACAAATGAATTCCTTAACATAATCATTATAATTGATGGTGATAATAATATTTTCTTTTTTATGAGAGAAATATTAAATAACCAATAAGTGAATCGATAAAATACTAAAATCACTCTTGATGGATTTTATATATAATTTATTCAACCTAATGTTTAAAATTCATCATATATGGATATTATGTCATGACCCGTCCCCCAGGGCCCGTGTTGTGACTACCCCAAGCCCACCTTCCATAGGGCAGGGGCATGTGACTAGCACCAAAAGGCGTATTCTCTAAAAATTAGAAGGCATTTCCTTTTTAACTTGTAAAAACACACAACCATTCACACAAAATGATACAAACACAATTAAACTGTATAGTAAACAAGGTGTGTATAGTATGAAAAAGGGGCCAGAATACAAGCCTAATTGGAAAGTACATAAAAAATGAAAAGTACAAGTAAACTAAAATAGCTCCTGTGAACACCCACCAAGGATACTACCTGAAGGGTAGGTACAGATGTTGAATGGTCATCTCTGTGGTATGAATAATCTAAGGTCCACCTCCGAGATTCCTCCTATCCTAATACCATCGTCCTCATTCAGCATTGTCCGTCGTCTGCACCAAACACAACAAGGTGTGGGTGTATCTCGTGCAGGGCTGAGTATAACGATACTCAGTAGGGACCCCAAGACCCTCAAAGATATCACAAAATTCACAAAGGATAAACCAAAAACCATGAAAAAAACTGAAAACCATACTTAGGTATATGCCCATACACATACCTAAGTTATCATGTATACCCATCTCATTAATGACGAAAATCAAGGCCCAAATCCTTAGCCAAAGTACAACTGTTCCACGAAGGAAAGAATACCACGAAGGTAACACCAAAAAGGTAAGTACCAAAAAAGCAATACCATAGAGAATAATACTACAAAGGTATCACCATGAAGGTAAGTACCATGAAGGTAACACCATAAAGGTAAGTACCACATAGGTAACACCACATATAATAATACAAAAAAGGTATCACCATGAAGGTAAGTTCCACAAAGGTACGCCACAAAGAAGATTACCACAAAGTTATAGACTCATCTCACACCAGGTATAACATAGGTACGATAGTAAAGATGATTAGATGCAACTACTAAATCATATTACTCTGTTAAGAGGCAGACCCACGTAGGATCCTAAATCATCAGACCCAAGTAGGATCCTAATACAACAGACCCACATAAGATCCTATAGTAGTCCCACATGGATTTCCTAGAGTGTATCCAAGTAGGACTCTCAAACATAGACCCATTTAGGATCCCAAACCATAGACCCACATAGGATCCCAAAACATAGACCCACATAGGATCCCAAAGCACAAACGCACATAGGATCCCTTTAACTTTTTATAGCTATCTACATGGATCCCACCCTAAGCTCACTTGATTCTGGGAGGATCCGCTCCTCAAGCCACAGGTCAATACTCAAACATCCATGAAGTCCCATGAAGAATTATCCCTAAGGACTTCCACATAATAGGGGTCTCAACGCAATAGACAGTGGGTCAATTTGATGCTCGATCTGTAAGTTATTAGCATTTCCGCTCCAAGGGCCCGACTGGATTCGGGGTTCGATCTAATCTAGCCCTACACCAACTTTATCCAAAACTCAAGTGGATTATACCAAAATGACCATCTTAATCCAAGGATTTTGTCACCACATAGGGTTCGTCAAACGAACGCACATAGCTCAAGTTATGGCCAAATGAACAAAAAAGGGTCGAAACTTGTTTGGGTTTGGTCCGACCTGGTCGGACCGACCCGACCTGACCCTGGGTCCATCCCAGCCTACTGGTTCCAGCCAGGCCTACTGGGTATGATGTAACCGGCCCACCAGTGTAGCCCGGCCCAGTTGGCAGCCCACGCTGGGCAGCCCACGACCGACTCGCAGCTGGTTCGCAACTGGTTCGTGGATGGGTGGCCTCGTGGTGGGGTCTGAACTAGCTGCCACCCAGGGGGAGGCACCCACTGAGTTCCCTGAATGGCCCGACCTTTCAGGTTGGGCGGCGGACCGGTCGGCGCCACGTGGTACCGTCATCTGGCTCGTGGGACCCTGGGTCCCGCTCGACTCCCCGGCTGGCTGGATGACCATCCCTCCTCTATGGAACGTTCTCATGCCGCACTACCACTGGCAGCCGACAGCAAGCTGGCCCCCCTCCATCATTGCCGCGGCCTTGCACCGCAGCCCCTACCCATTGGACGACACAAATGTGCGCCGCCACCACCGTAATGCGATTGGATGTGCGCCAGCCGCCGCCCTCGCTCCGCGATGGCTGACGAGCCGCGACCATTCTCCTATGGTGCAGTTGTGCTGCTTCCCTCTTTGCAGCTGGCTGGAGTGCCAGCTACCACTCCTGAGCCCAACCGGTGCTGGTCTCTAGCATGGGTAGATTTCGACATTCATCGGGTCACCGGGCACGCCCCAGTGGCCTGTTCTTCATTCCATATACTTCCATAGTCGTCTCGAGATGTCTCCATTGATTTAAAACCACCACATTCCACATAGTTAGCATAGAGGTCGGCCTGTGTTTGTTCGTCCTGAAACCTCCACATTATAACGGTAACAAGTGTCTTATTCGTTCTTATATCTTGAAGAATGTCAAGAACATGTAAGGGGTATTCAAAATAACAAAAACTACATTGATTGCTCATTGATGTCGGTGAGGAGAGGAAATGACGGACTTCGATTCATCATTGTTGAAGAAATTCCTCATTAGGGGTTCCTTCAATGGAGTTCTTCGTTAGAGAAAGTGTTCTTCATTTGAGAGAGAGTTTCTCCACAATTCTTCCAAGCTCTCATTTTCCAACCAAATCTTCCAACCAAGAGGTGAAATGACAAATTAATGAAAATATGATCTATCAATTAATAAAAGTTGCCACAATTAATTAATTGATGTTGGCATAATTAATTATGGGGAGCAAAAAGGTTTCCCACATTAAAAGGGGCTTCGGGTGGTCCCCACCACCATGAATTTAGAAAGAGAGGTTTCAAGCTCGTGTGGTCCCCACCACCATAAATAAATTGGGAGGAATAAATTCCATAAATAAAATAATGGTACATTATTTTATTTTCTCCCACAAAAAGAACAAGTAATATCTTTCACCCTTGGCCCACTACGTTCAAGGTGAAAGTATCCTTAAGCGAATATCGGCATTGTGAGTTCAACAGTGTCCTTATATTTCAATTCTGAGCACCTGTTCAAAAGTTACAAAAACACGCAAGCTCGGTTACTAAACGTACAGGAAAAAAAGTTCAGAAATTCATTTTGAGCACTCTAGGACTCGGAATCACGCGCCGTCAATTTTTACAGACTCTTAATATTCCGATATAAAAACAATTTCATGGAAAATCTTGGTAATTAAATTCTCCCAACCTCAGGGCTTTGCATCCTCGAAATCCACAACACAAACTAAGGAAACAAGTGGGGGTACTGAGCCCGTATCTGAGCCTCCTGCTCCCATGTGCTCTCCTAGAGGTTCCTGTACTGCCAATGAACGCACACTAGTGGTATAGACTTCCCATGAAGGACCCGCTTCAATCGATCCTCAATATATTATGGAATCTCCATAAACGTCACCCCATATTCAATGTCCAGCTCACCGTGATTGAAGACATGAGAAGGATCATGTATGTATCTCCTCAGCTGGGATACATGGAAAATGTCATCCACCCTGTGCAACTCATGGGGAAGTGCTAGGCGATAAGCCACCTCACCAACTCTACTAAGGAACTGAAAAGGTCTGATGAAACTCAGAGATAACTTCCCGCCCTGACAAAATCTCCATAAACCTCGTCGAGGTGAGACCTATAAAAAGACATGGTCACCATCCTCTAACTACAGAGGTCTCTGTCTCCTATCATTATTAGACTTCTGCCTACTCTTTGTAATCTTAAACTGCTCCAGGATGATCTGCACCTTCTCTATGGTAGACCTTATTATCTCTGGTCCCACGAGTGCTGAATCCCCTGGGTCAGTCCAGCACAAAGGTGATCTACAAGGTCGGATGTATAGAGCCTCAAATGGTGCCATCTCGATGGTGGAATGGTAGCTATTGTTGTATGAAAACTCCACAAAGGGAAAGTGATCCTCCCTAATGTGACCAAATTCAAGGATGCAAGCACGCATAATGTCCTTGAGGGTCTGAATGGTCCGATCATTCTGTCCATCTGTCTGAGGATGGAAGGCGGTGCTCAAATGAAGCTGCATCCCGAAAGCCTCCTGTAACCAATTCCATTTTCCGGAAGTGAAACATGCATCATGATCAGAGACAATCATCGAGGGTACTCCATGTAGCCGCACAATCTCCTGCATATAGAGGCATCTCATGTTCTCTACTAAACCCTACTCTCTGATCGGTAGGAAGTGATCCAACATGGTTAGTCGGTTGATGATCACCCAAAAAGAATCATGACCCCTGGATGCATGTGGAAGTCCTATAATGAAGTCCATGGATATACCGTACCACTTCCACTCTAGGATATATAAAGTATGAACTAATCCTGCTGGTACCTGATGCACTGCCTTCACTTGCTGACAAGTGAGGTACCGAAAGACAAATTCTACTACTTCTTTCTTCATTCCCGGTCACCAGCGCTATTGTCAGAGATCCTAGTACATCTTCACCACTCCTGGATGTACCGCTAGAGGGGATTTGTGGAAATTCCACAACACTTCTCCCTTGAAGCGACATGGGTACTATGGTACGTGCTCTGAAGAGAATGACATGCTCCCCACATTTAAAAAATCCATTAGGTGCTTGCCCTATTGATATCTGAACACGTCGAGCCTTGCAGTCAATTTCCACATGCTACGCCTCCCTGAATCACTGAAGAGGTGGGGGAGTGACTGTAAGAGACTGAAGAAAGGATGCTCCATATCGATCCACAAAGGATATATGCAAAGCTATCAGCTACTCTGTCACCTCACTTAGCAGTGATATACCAGATCTCCTATTGCGTGCATCTGCTACAACGTTCCCCTTCCCAGGAGTATTGACTATCTCGAAGTCATAGTCCTGGAGGAACTCAAGCCAATGTCGCTATATCTGGTTCAGGTCATTTTTGGAGAAGATATACTTGGGACTTCAGTGATCAGAGTAGATCGTAAAATGCTCTCCCATCAAGTAATGTCACCACATCTTCAAGTCAAAGACTACTACTGCTAACTCCTGGTCTTGGGTAGAATATTTCTTCTCATGTTGTTTCAGCTATCAAGAACCATATGAAATAACATCTCACTCAAGCATCAGGACACATCTGAGCCCAGTCCCTGATGCGTCGCAGTAGACTACGTACCCAACACCCTCTTCCGGAAGCTTCAAGATGGGGGCACTAGTCATTCTCTACCTCAACTTTTAAAAAATCTGATGGCATCTCTCTAACCACACGAAGGGTTTTGACAACTTCATCAATGACCATAAAGGTTCTGAAACTCTGTAGAAATTAGGAAAAAACCTCCAGTAGTGTCCGGACAAACCCATGAAACTTCGTACCTCTGTCACACTCTTGGGTGGCTCCCAAAAAAGTACCGCCTCAGTCTTCGCTGGATCCACCGCAACTCAAGCCTCCGAGATGACATGACCTAGAAAGTGAACCTCTCAGATCTAGAACTGACAATTTGAAAGATTAACATAAAGTTGGTTCTCTCAGAGTGTTTCCATAACTATCTGTAAATGATAAGCATGATCCTCCTCGGTATCCGAGTAGATCAGAATGTCATTGATGAATACTATTACAAAGTGGTCAATGTACGACTGAAATGTCCTATTCATGAATCCCATGAACACTGCTGGAGAATTGGTCATGGTGAATGGAATAACCCAGAACTCATAGTGGTCATACTGACATCTGAAAGCTGTCTTCTACACATCCTCATCTCGTACTCTGAAATGGTGATATCCTAATCTGAGATGTATCTTTGAGAACCATAGTGCTCCCTTCAGCTGATCAAAGAGGTCGTCAATCCTCGAAAGTGGGTACTTGTTCTTCACGGTCACCTAGTTTAGGCACCGATAGTCAACACAAAGTCACAAGTTCCCATCAACCTTCTTGGTGGACAAAATTGGGGTAGCCAAAGGGGAAACAC
This sequence comes from Viscum album, assembly GCA_963277665.1. Lineage (NCBI taxonomy): Eukaryota > Viridiplantae > Streptophyta > Magnoliopsida > Santalales > Viscaceae > Viscum > Viscum album. The sequence continues at coordinate 2,088,148,570 of OY728122.1, read as the reverse complement.
TGGGCTGGATGAATCCATTCCCCTTCAAGTCCTATAGATGTACCTGCAGCTCACGGAGCTCCAAGGGATCCATCTGATATGCTGGTGTAGATATCTGTGTCATCTTGGGGTACAAGTCAATGTAAAAGTCCACCTCTCTATGAGGTGGTAGACCTGTAACATCATAAGGGAAGACATCTGCGTACCGGTCCACCACTACAAGATAGCTCAGAATCTCCACATCAACCGCTTCGAGGTTAAGGCTAGCCAACTAATGAGTGATCAACTGCACTATCCTCCGGGTAAGTCCATGCTATTCTTCAAAGGCTCACTTCTCGCCAGTGAAGGTAAACCTAGCCCCATCCTCATGGATACACCGTACTTTTCTTCTAATAAAGTGAATATGAGCATCGACTATAGATAACCAGTTAATACCCAAGATGACGTCATAAGGACTCAATGCCGCTACCAGGAGATCCCAGTCATAGATCTCGCCTCTTAGAGTAAGATCAAACTACCCAAACTAGTGTTTAATTGTTGAATCCACTCCCGTAAGAGTCTCTGGTCGTAATGATCAAGCCAACAACTTCATAAAAATCTCCGAGCTCTGAACGAGGGCAGTGGCAATAATAGAATAACTGGAACTTGTGTCTATAAGTACTACAACTAAGATAGAGTAGACACAAATCCTACCTCATATCATATCCGGAGCACCATGGTCATAGGACTCAGCTTTCTGAAACAGAGCTCATCCCTGTCCACCTACTACCTATGGTCGGGGTGGACCACCTGGTGGTGGTGGTGGTAAAATCTCAAATCATCGCCCACTGCCAGCTGTATGGCCAGATCCTATGCCACAAGTGCCTACTCTCTATAGAACTCCTCGGTCGAACCTTTGTCTCTGCCCGGGCGGTCCTCTGACCATCTTCTGATCATATGTATGGTGGGCCGTGCATTCTCGAGCCATCTGACCCTGCGCCACATGTGTAACACTGCCTGCTCTTTGCATGACTAGCTCTACCTCAGGTGCCCTGCACAACCGACCCTGAATTTTGTAGTCATCCACCTTTAGGTCTGGTCATCTTGGACCTATGTGAAATCTATTTGCTAACAACTGTACAAGACTCCGCTAAGTTATTCCTAGTGGTGGGTCTTGCTGTTGGTGACTGCTCAGCAAGAAACCACTCCACTAAGAGGGCTCGCTCTAACACCCCCGTCTGTATCAGGATGCTGAGAAAAATCATCGAAGCCTAATCTCCCGCCTGAGTCCCTACTCGAATGTCCATGCCCATAAAAATGGGTCCCACGCCATATCATGGGAGTAGCGTGAGAGGTCGGTGAACCTTGCTGAGTACTAATCCACAATCATGCTTCCCTACTATAGATGAATAATCTCCTGTATGTGCACTATGTATAGGATCACTGGGACAAACTCCACCCGAAACAGGCTCTCAAAGTCTGCTCAGAGAAGTGTCACCTTGTCGTGAGCCTGTAGGTTCAAGATCCAACATCTTCTGGCTTCTTCCTATAGAAGATTGGTGGCACGGATCACCATACGATCTGCTGGTCTCCCTGTTAGTCGGAAGAATCTCACCACGGCCTCCAAACAATCCTCAGCCGCCTGTGGGTCCATCTCACCCCTGAACCTGGGTGTCCTCTAGTGCCGAAACTCATGCAATGATCTCATGCGGTGTGCACTCTACGCTGCTGGGGCTGGTGGCATCAGTGTCCCAACGGGTAATGGTACAACTGGTGCCTCCGTTGGTGCCCCTACAAATAAAGGCCCCTACACTGAGGCCTCCTTGGCCGGTAGGCTATCATTGCGTACTACACCAGGAATCCTAGCTGGCTATCTATGTGCGAGCATCCTAAAAAGAAACAGGTGTGCCACGATCAATATGTTATACCTGGTGAGATGACTCAAATATATCTCAATGAAAACATTTCAAAACACACACACAATCAGTGTTTCATGAACTGAGCTAGAAATTAGTAGTCAGGGTCCTGGTGTATGGATATGTTGGCCGCCACACCAATACTGGATTCCCTAAACTATTAACCAAACTCACTACACTTAACACTATTTTCGTTAAAAATTCCAGTGTATAATGTTCTATGGTAGAAATGACTCCTATAATACTAATTTGTCATAAATCATCCCCCAGGGCCCATGTAATGACTACCCTAAGCCCACCTTCCATAGGCCTGAGGCAGAAAAATAGCACCAAAAGGCGTATTCCCTAAAACTGGGAAGGAATTTCCTTTATAAACTGTAAACACCCAAAACCAAGAACACTAAAAGATACAAACATAAGTAAGTTGTATAGTAAATAGGGTGTGTATAGTGAGAAAAATGGTCCAAAATACAAGCCCAATTAGAATGTACATGAAAAATAAAAATTACAAGTAAACTGAAACAGCTACTGTGAACACCTTCCAAGGATCCTTCCTGAAGGGTTGGTACTGCTATTAAACGGTTTTCTCTACGATAGGCCTCATCTAAGGTCTAACTTTGAGCTACCTCCAGTCCTCGTACCCTCATCCTCAGTCAGCGTTGTCCTTCATTTTCAACAAACAAAACAATGTGCGGGCATAGCCCATGCAAGGGTGAGTATAATGATACTCAGTAGGGGCCCCAAGACCCTCAAAGGTCTCAAAAAATCTACAAAGGATAAACCACGATGCATGAAAAAAACTAACAACCGTACTTAGGTATATGCCCATACATATACCTAAGTTATCTAGTATACCCATCTCATTCATGAGGAAACTCAAGGCCCAAATCCTTAGCCAAAGTACAATTACAACATGAAGGAAATAATACCATGAAGGTAACACCACAAAGGTAAGCACCACAAAGGTAACACTACATAGAAGAATACCACAAAGGTATCACCATGAAGATAAGTATCACGAAGGTAACACAATATAGGTAAGTACCACATAGGTAACGCCACACAGAAGAATACCAAAAAGGTATCACCACAAAAGTAAGTACCACAAAGGTACGCCACACATATGATTACCACAAAGGTATAGACTCATCTCACACAAGGTTTAACATAGGTAGTGTAGTAAAGATGATTATATGTAACTACTTAATTATCTTACTTTTTTATGAGGCAGACCCACGTAGGGTCCTAAATCATCATACCTGCGTAGGATCCTACTACAACAGACCCACGTAGGATCTTAGAGTAGTCCTACATGGATTACCTAGAGCGGATCCATGTGGGACTCTCAAACATAGAACCACGTAGGATCCCAAATTACATACCCACATAGGATACCAAAGCATAGACCCCCATAGGATCCCAAAGGACATACCCACATAGGATCCCTTTCTAATGTTACAGCCAGCTACAGGGTTCCCGCACTAAGCTCGCTCGATTCTAAGAAGATCCTCTCCTAATGCCACAGGTCGATACTACAACGGCCATGATGTCCCACAAAGAAGTATCCCAAAGGACCGCCGTGTAATAGGGGTATCAACACAATAGACGATGGGTCAATCAGATGCCGGATCTGTAAGTTATTAGAGTCTCTGCTCTGAGGGCCCGGTTGGATTCGGGGTTCGATCCAACCCTTCCATACTCTAACATTATCCAAAAATCATGTAGAGTATTCCAAAATGGCCTTCCCAATCCTAGGTTTCTGTCACCACATACAGTTTGTCAAATGGATACCCGTAGCTCATGTTATGGAGAAAAGAATGAAAAAGGGTTGAAGCTGGTCCGGGTCCGGTCTGACCCGACCCGGTTCGGGTCGCCCAGGCCTGACCTGGGTCCAGCCCTGGGTTCGTCCCCAACCACTGGGTCTGACCTGGCCCGGCCCGCTGGACGGCCCAACCCGGCCTGCTGGGCGACCTGTGGCTGGCCCGCGGCTGGTCCGCGGCTAGTTCGTGGTTGGTACGTGGCTGGTCCACGACTGGTCTGTGGATGGTCCGTAGCTGGGTGGCCCCATGGTGGGGTCCTCTCTAGCCGCCACCCAAGGGGTGGTGCCGCCTGGTTACCATGAATGGCCAAGCCGTTCGGTTTGGGTGGCCGACTGGCCGGTGCCACGTGGTGCCGAAATCTATCACGCGAGACCCCGTGCCCCTCTTGGCTACCCGACTAGCTGGATGACCAGTCCTCCTCTACAATGCAGTCACATGCTACGCCACCATTGGCGGCCGACAGCGAGTCGGTCGCCCCTCCATCACCGCCGTAGACTTGTGTCGCAGCCCCTGCACGCCGGGCGGCGCAGACGCGCGCCCCCCCAGTAATCACGTGGCCGACCATGCGTCAGCCGCCTTCCTTGATCCACTGCTGCTGATGGTCTGCGGCTCTTCTCTAGTGGTGCGGTTGGGCCGACACCATCTTAACAGCCATCCAGAGTGATGTCCGCCGCTCTCGAGCCCCACTGGTGCCATTCGCCAACACAGGTTGTCGGTGACATTCCTCAGGTCACCAGGCGCGCCCCAGTTTCCCATTCTTCATTCTGTAGACTACTGCACTCGTCTCGGGATGTCTCCAATGATTTTAAACCACCACAATCCAAGAAGGTTGTGGAGAGGTCGGGCTATGTTCGTTTGGCCAGAACCCTCCGCATTAGAATGATAACAAGTGGCTTATTTGTTCTTGAATCATGAAGAACGTCAAGAACAGGTAAGGGGTATTCAAAATAAAATACCCTACCTCGATTTCTCATTGACCTTGGTGAAGAGAGGAATGGACAGATGTCGTTCGTCATCATTGAAGACATTCCACATTGGGGGTTCCATCAAAGGATTTCTTCATTGGAGAATGTGGTCTTCATTGGAGAGATTGTTTCTCCACAATTCTCCCAAGCTTTCCTTTTCCAACCAAATCCTCCAACCAAGAGGTGAAATGCCAAATTAATAAAAATAAGGTCTATCAATTAATTAAAGTCGTCACAATTAATTAATTAAAGTTGGCAGAATTAATTATGAAGATTTTAATGTTTTCCCACATTAAGAGGTGGTTCAGGTGGTCCCCAACACCATGAATTCAAAAAGAGAGATTATAAGCTTGGGTGTCTCCCACCACCATAAAAAAATTGGGAGTATTAAATTCCATAAATAAAATAAAGCTACTTTATTTTATTTTCTCCCACGAAAATCACAAAAACAAAATTTCACCCTCAACCTACTCAGGTCAAGGTCAAAGTCTCCTTAAGTGAATATCGTCGTTGCAAGTTCAGCAGTGTCCTTAGATTTCAATTCCAAGCATCAGTTCAAATGTTACAAAAGCTCGCTTGCACGTTTATTGAATGTACCTAAAAAAAAGTTCAGAAATTCAATCTAGGCACTCCTGGCCTCGAAATCATGCGCCTTTAATTTTTTTAGACTCGTAATATTCCCATATAAAAAAATATAAATGGAAAATATAGGTCATTACATTCTAAACATGATATAATAACAAATTCATTTTTTATAAAAGAATTATTTTTTTAAAAAAATGTAGTTTTTAAACCTTTTGATGGTGCACCCATTTTAATCAAGTTTATGACACTTTTCAATATTAAAATTGACAAAATAAACATCTTATTTTCATTCGGAATAAAAAAAATTACATTAGTGTAATTTTTTATATTTTCCATATAAGTTTCATTTTTTGATGAATAAAAAAAATACTAATTTTTAATGAAAAATTTATTATCTTTTAAAGTCATTTCATACAAAAATTATGTTTCGGTTTGGTGTTAAATTATAATTAGTTCAATTTTATAAAATTACAGTTTTTTATAATAATTTTAGACTTGAATTTATTATAAAAAAAATTTATATTTAAAAAGTTTTATTTTTCCAAAGAAAACAATTTTTGGTTAAATTTTATAGGTTTTATTTTAAATTTAATTTAGAAACTTTTATGATTTTAATTTTGAAAAATGGATTTTAAATTTTTATTTAGGAGGTCAAAATTTGTTAAGTATTTACCTTTTTTTACCAATATAAATAGTAACCATGGTAAATTTTGTTACCATAGTAAATGGTAAATTATGTAATTTAGGGTAAAAATAAAATTATAATGACTATAAAATTACCAAAACAAATGAACAAATTTTATTTGAAGAAATTAAATTGAAACTTAACACATAAGGATATATCTTATCTAATTTAGTGGAAGGTTTTCAATAAAAATGACTTAGATAATATTTAAGTCCTAGAAAGACAGAATATTCATTTTAGTTGCCTTTAATATCATTTATGTATCCACATATAAAAAATGGGTGGTAACTAATAATATAAATTATAATTTTTATATTAATATACATATATCCCAAATAAGAATATATTTTTTATGTTTTGAAGCTATTTGGGAGATATTATGATATTTATAATATTTTATTTAATAAAAATGAAATGTTGTCTCACTCATGTTTTAAATAATATATAATTTTTAAAATATAGTTATAGAAAAGATAATTTTGACAATAAATTATAATTTGAAAGATAAAATGTTTTTCTTTATCATGGTAATTTTTTTAAATTTTTAGGAAATATATAATGACCATAATTACATATATGTTGATGGGGTATAGATTAATAATTTGTTGATAAATCAATAAAAAAATTATTATTAAAATTATTATAACCATCAAAAGACCCAAAAAACATTCCCAATACTTATTAGTTGAGTATATCTTATCAATAATAATCAAAAGGTCGAGTTATTTACTATTTGGATCCATATGGATATAATTGTGACACTTATATCATTTTATATAATGTCATGTTAAAGTTTTCACATTCATAATTTAATAAATATATCACTTTTAATGTTTCATTTTGTAAAATATAAATTATACTAAATGTATTCTTATGAAAGATATTATATTTATATTTGAAATTCTTTTTTTTTATTTTTTACCAAACAAATAAGTATATAAAATAATTACACAAAATGATTGTAGTAATTATTTTATTAATGGAAATATCAAACTAATGATTTTAAAATTTTTAATGTAAAAATAATTTGATCTAACTAATATGTAAAATTATTTTTCTAGGTTACCTATACCAAAAAGTTATATTATAAAATAATTTGTTTTGATTATAATATATCATCTATATATTTTCAAAAATCTATGAATTGAACAGTGTCAAAATTGACACTTATATTTTTATAAATTTATTTTATTAAATTATATAAAAATCATAATTTGTTTTTAAAAATTTATAATAATTATAATATTGTCTAAAATTATATAAGGAAATTATTTATGATCAAATTTATAGCATATAAATAAGTTTTTCACCATTTTAATATTGACATATTTTTTTATCTTAATTAAAATTAAATAGAATAACAATGAGTCAATTAAAATGATAATGATTAAACTGACATAAAAACATACTGAAAATTTATTTGTTGGTGATATTAAAATCCTATATCATATCATCTTTGAAATTGGGAAATTTTGGAGGTTTTTGAGTAGGATTTGATTTTATTATAAATTAATATTTTTGAGGTTTGAAAACGTACACATAACCTCAATTATAAAAGAAGCTCGTCTCTCTCTTCATCACATCAATTTGATCCTTCAGGATAAGAAATCCCATATAGATTTCCTTTATAAACATACCAAGCTACTTTCTATAGGTTTTGGTCTTCTTCAAGTACCATCTTTCATGGTCTAAGATGATATTTAGAGGAATAATGTTGAAGAAGAGGAGGTTCAGATACATACAGATGATAAACGATCATAGGTAAGGGATAATTTTACAATCACACAATTTTTCAATATTGTTAATACATGAGTATTTTATGGGGTATATTTATCATCCACATCTATGTTTCCCAAATATATAATATCATTTCTATTCTTTTACTATTTTTTAACGTCAATTTTACCCTTTGAGGATTTTTTAAAAGATATGGGAGGAATATTTATTATGTTTTTCATATGAGGTAATTTTTGACTTTTTTGGGAAGAGTACGAGATGAATTTTCATTAAATTATATAGCATGAACATGTTTTTACATATTCATAATGCCTTATTTCTGTGAATCTTAATCTACTTTATTTAATTTTTTTCAAATAATTTTTTTCTTTTATAATTGCACATTTTTTTATGAAAATAAAACATTTTTAAAAAGAAGGAAAATTTTCCTAAAAAATATGTTCAATTATTTTACTAAAATTATTTTCCATATTATATTACCCTATTTAAATATATTTATGTTTATATCCTAATTATTACTACGATTTAATTTTTTTTAATGATTGAGTGAAATTTTATATGGATTATGTTATAATGGAATGATGTTTAAGAAACCCATTTTATTTCTTTGGTTACGATATAAAAAATGATTCATGTTTTTGTGGCACATATAAGATTTATTTAATTATGAGATGGGCGGAAGCTATATCCCCCTCCAATACATTGGGTAATGATTTATATCTCATGAGATATATTGGGATAAAATGGTAATTATATATAGTTCAGTAATACATGGTTGAAATGACAAGTATATCTGGTTTAGTAAAATAGTGCTAAAATGAAGAGTAAACTCTGTTCAGTAATATGTTTTATCTACTATTTTGGTGTGGGAAATTAACATAATCAAATATGGAATTTTTTTCAATGCTTATGTGTTTTCCACAATTTAAATTTTTATACCAATTCTATTTTATCATGGGTAATGTTCCTTTATGATTTATTCCTTTTATACTTCGAAGATTTATTTTATGAATATGGATTTTGATATTAAAAATATATATTCTTTATTTAATTCTTATATTCATGTTTTGTTTGATGTTATTCATGTTTACCCATACTAATCATTTTAACTCTCCATTTTTCTTATCACAAGATATAAATAAATGATTTAGGTAGGAAAACTAAAGGGGAAGATCTTTATGGGAAATTTTGAAGATCATTCATCAAGCTAGACGAATGTGTTATGAGTTTCTAAAGACACTAAACAAATATAGACTTTGGGAATATATTTTTGTATCGTATTGACCATACCACAAGAGAATTGTCATGTCTATGTATGTAAATATTGAGGCATTAGAGATGGAATCATAGTGAAGGATTAGTTAACATTTGGACACTAGGATGTGAAATAATTAGTGAGATCCCTAGATATATTTATAAGGATACATCTAGGGATATCCTTAAGGGTATGTCTAACTATAGGATATAGTTCTATAATTATGGTAAAGATCGTGAATATCCTAAGACTAAACATAAGATGTTAGATATTGAAAGTACTCCCCATTTATTATTTTTATTTCTAATTATGATGTTTGACCCTCAAAATTCTCTTTTTGAGTTCTAAAAAATGGCTAGAAATATTAAGATTCATGTTAATGGAGAATATGATTGATGATGGTATTATATTCCTAAGGAGAAAAAAAATTAAATGGGATTTGGGAGAAAAATATTGTTATAATGCCTAATATGAAATCTCATTTTATGATCAATAATGTCAACTTCAAGGAGTTTCCTCAATTATCTAATAAAAGAAGGATATAGATTCGTGGTGACCATAGAGGAAAGAAAGTTCAATTTACAACATGTAAATAATTTGGGAAGAGGCATCGGGGGGAATGGTTCAAAATAACTGTATTATTTGTTTGGTGTGGTAAATAAGGACACAAATCAAGTAATTGCAATGGAAAAGGTTCAATTTACACAATGGATAAGTGTAATGGTATTCCAATGGAATAAAAAATGGTTAAATGTTTTAAATTTGGAATGTATGGGAATTATTAAAATTGATTACCCAGGGGTAAAATCATGAAGAGAATCATCGTGGTCATATGCGTAGTATTTATTTTGCTGATGATGAAGAGATTACGGATGATATATCAGATAAATGAAGTTTTAAAGAATACAATGATGATTCTCAGTCACTATTTTAAGAAGATAGTGGAATGCTTACATTTTTATCAATAATAATTATGTATAAGTAATTTTATGGTATACAAAATTATTAAACATATATGCAATGTTACAAAATTGTTTTTACTTAAGTATTTGAATGTATATTTTTAATGGTGTAGGTAACCATGAAAAGTTTTTATTATTTTTTATGAGAACAAAAGATATGAGAATAATGATGGGATAAGGAGATAATGAGATGTTTGATAGTATTAATGATCTAATGTATGATATAAGGACAAATGGATATGATGGTTTTAGAATATAAAATTTTCGGTATATTGAAAGAGATAAATTTTTACAGCATGCATGTTTTCACTAAGGTTCTATGGTAATTAATATAGTTAGCGTGATTCAATAGAATGAAAGATTAAGGTTTTCACATGTATGGAATGTAACAACTAAGAACATACCAATGAGGTAAGGAAGATAAATGCTAAGTTTATTTTCTTCACCTCTTTCAAAAGTTGTAGATATTCAGTTTTTTGGACCGATTGTACAATAATCCAATTATAGATAGGATAATTTATACATCAGTTGATGTTTGTTAGATTAATGTATTATCTCACTATAGTTGGACTTTTTTATATTGGATAACCTGGGATAACCATTATGTTGAGATATATGGAATGACCTATAATTATATTTATGGATCACATAATCTTCTAAATCTTCTAAAATGAAAAATTCATCTTTATTTCATTGAAAAAGAGATGAATTCGAAATTATTTATGGAAAGAATAATAGAGAGATCTTTCTGAAATCAGTTAAATATTTCATTTCATGTTATTTATCTTTAGGGAAAGGTTCTTGGAATCCATAAATGTAATCTTGGTACCTTCTTAATTGAAGAATCAGATGGTCCCTTAAATCATTACAGATTTATGGCTTTTTGGATGTTAGCTTTCTCCAAAACAAGTTCTTTATCACAGTACATCAGAATGTGATGGTTATATTTTTATTTCATAAAAATGTTTTTTATTCCCACCTTTTTTATTCTACATGGACACTCATTGAGGAGTTACTTTGGGTAATAGTTTTTTTCTAATATTCCTTCTTAAAATAAAGTTTTTGTATTACTTTTTACAATGTTGGTTTCTATGAAAGAAATCGTCAAGTTGTAAATGGTTTATATCCCAAAAGAATTTCTAGTGAGAAATTAATTTTAATGGGGCTAGAATGTAACACCCCATGATTTCATGAGATAAATTCTTGTTAATTTCATTGATGTAATGTATTGTACAGTACCCCAAGAGAAGCTTGTGATATACACAACATTGGATTAACTTGTGGTATACCAAACACTATACTTGTTTTGTGTTATAAAAAATATATAGTCATTTCGATATAATTCATTCCTTGTTTGACTGAGTATAATTGAACAACTAAATTTTATAACCTAGTCATTATAGAGGCAGGTATGAATATTATTAATATTCGACTGAAGAACTATTTAAACAAAAATAAGTGAATCAATAAAATAATGAAATCAGTATAAATGGATTTTATATATAATATATTATGTATAATGATTAAAATAAATATTATATGTATTGTGGACATAATATAAGAACAAATTCATTTTTTGGATAAAAGAAATATTTTTTCAAAAAATAACATTTTCCTGCCTTTTGATACCCATTTTAAATCAATTTTGACACTTTTTTATAATCAATTTGAAAAAAAATAATCTTCTTCTTTTACTGTGGAATATAAAAATATACATTGGTTTAATTTTTGATATTTTTCAGACAAGTTTCATTTTTTCTTCAATAGTGAAAATATTGAATAGTAAAAAATGAAGTCAAATTTGGAAATGATTTATTCTTCTTCTGTGTTTTGTATTTTAGAAAATTGATGTCAAATTGTGATTCAGGAGGACATAATTTGGTAAGTAGGTACCTATTATTTTTTACTAACATGTATAGTAACCATGGTAAATGTTGTTACCATAGTAAATGGTAAATTAGATAATTTAGGTTAAAAATAAAATTATAATGACTAAAAAATGACCAAAATAGATATTAATATTTTATTTGTTGAATTTAATTTTTCCCTTAACACTTGAGGATCGATCATATGTCATTCAATTGACACTTGTCCATGAAAATGACTTAAATAATATTTAAATAAAAGTAAGATATAGTTTTCAATTTCATTGCCTTTAATATCTATTATTGATCCAAATATGGAAAAATGGGTGTTATCAATGAATAAAAGTTGTATGTTTTAAATTAATAAACATATCATTCTAAAATAGATTTATGTTTGGAATTTTGGGTATATTTGGGAGATTTTATGATATTTATAATATTTTATTTAATGGAAACTTAATGAAGTCCCATTCATGTTTTACAAAATATATATTTTTTAAAATAAGGTTAAAAAGATTCTATATTAGACTATAAATACTCATGTTTAATCTAATTTTTTTCTTTATCAGGGTAATTTATGTTTAGTTTTCTGGTAATATATAATTACCATAATGACTTACACTTTGATGTTGTAAAAAAGAATCATTTTAAGAGAAATAAATAATCAAATTATTATTAAAATGCTAAAAACAATCAAAATCCCCAAAAAACATTATCAATTATTATTGGTCAAATATATATCGACCATAATCATCAATGGGTTGAGTTATTGACAATTTGGAGCCATATGGATGATATTGTGACAATTATATTATTTTTTTAAAGCGATGTTAATGATGTCACATTCATAATATAATAAGTATATCATTTTTAATGGGGAATATGTTCGTTAGATATATTTAATCCAAAAGGTCTCGAGGAGACGGGATGTGAAGAATGGAGCGGCAGAGAGAGGGCGACGAACGAGGGCACCGAACGCGAACCGAGGGCGACGCAAGCAGACGAGATACGCGAAGCTTCGCAGATGTGGTTGCAGGAGCTGAGCAGATTCGATCTTCGGATGAATCTCTGCCTCGTGCAGACTCCTTTCATCCGAAGCACTTCCGGCATAGGGGTCACGTGGCCATCTCTTTCTCGCAGGCGGAGGTCCATTTCCTTGCTTCTGATTTTCAATTTGTTCTTGTTGGTAAATTTTTTAAGCGTCGTCCCTCTCTGATCTATCTACGGAAATCATTCGAATCCATCGGATTTGTTGATTTTGAAATCAGCCTGCTCAACTTGATGCATATTGCTATTCGGATTTCCTCTGCAAACGATTTCTATTGGCTTTGGTCTAGGGGATCTTGGAGTTTTGGCGGCTGCACGATGAAGGTCTTCAAGTGGTCTCCTTCTTTTGATTGCTTCTCTGAATCACCGCTTGCACCTGTTTGGATAGAATTTCCTGGTTTGCCGATGCATCTTTTCAAGAAAATTGCTTTATTTTCGATTGCTAAGCTTATCGGTAATCCCATTAAGATGGATTCCGCGACTCAGAAGCTCTCAAGGCCTTCGGTTGCCCGCGTGTGTGTGGAGGTTGATATTTCGCAGAAATTGCCCTCTGCTATTTGGATACAGAATGGGGATGTAGGTTTTTTTTTCAGGAAGTGGTTTATGAATCTTTACCGAGCTACTGCTCCAATTGTATGCAGATTGGCCACTCTCTTAGCGAGTGTGGTTCTGGGAAGGATCCCATGAATCGTCAGAAACTTGGGAAACACTTCCCGAATGAAGGGAATTCAGTCTGGATTGAGAAGGATAGGCCTCATGCTGAACAGACTGAGCCTTCTAATTCTAAGGACCCTCCGGCATCCTGTTCAGCACAGCCGATTTGCGACAAAAATTATGCTCCTTCTGGTTTTGTGGACATGGTCAATGAAGTTAAGATGTGCACTGGCACCCCAGGAGTTGTTCCAAACTCTAATGAGCAAGCTCAAGAGATGCATTCTGTTTCTGGTGAGTCCAATCATGATGATAGTGAGCAAGCGGATAGAATTGAGGAGGAATACCTGCGCTCAAGTGCCAAAAAGGTAAGAAAGCTATTGTTGATCCTGATGGTTTTATCACTCAGCACCCTAAGAAGACTCGAAAGCGAATTGATTATTCCAAGTTGGAGAGGACCATTGTTACTAGATCGTCAGGGACTCGAGTGGAGGAAATTAACATTCCTACACAGCCGGTTGTCAGCAAGAGTACCTCTGCACCGGAATCCCATAATGAAGGGGACTCCTCCACAGAAGAAGAGGACTCCTACTCTTGGATTGAGGATCGCGCGGATAGAGTTAAGCTTAGAAATTGCACTCGGGTTATTAAGGAAGGATACAAGGAGGATTTCTACACATGGATTGAGGAGCAAGCAAGGTTATCTTATAGAAAATATTGTAATAAAGAAATATCTGTCGATGATTATCTCATTACGAGGGAGCGTATGTTTGATAGGGTGGAATTTGAGCTCGATCGGAACCCCGAATTTGATTATTCTCAGCTTCGGTGGGAATAGCGCTGTCTCATTATGTTTGGATCGTTGCGGATGCACCTGCTGATCTAGTGCAGAGCAGCATTTTATTGTGCTGCTGAAGTTTCATGAGATATGAATACCTGGTTTTTTGTGCAGAATTTTCAGATTTGAATGCCTATAGTCCTACTGGACTAGCAGAGCAGCATTGTTAGTTTCATGAGATACAAATACCTGGTTTTTGTGCAGAATTTTCAGATTGGAATTCCTAGAATGAAGGGGACTACAGGCACGCCTCTCTGAAGGGATTGAGTACTTGGCAGTTGTAATGCAGATCTGGATAGCGACCTCATTTGGAGATTTTTTTGGACGATGCTGGTTAAAACAAACCCAAAATGGATGGCAGGTGCATTCTCTTGTTTATCATTTATTTTGTAATCATCTGAATTCCAGTTGGTGCAAAAACATTACACCTCATGTATTCACCTTGCTGTTGGATTTTTATTTTTAATAAACTTTTGGGGTATGGGTTGGGCAACCAACTCATGCTCGCATCTTTTTGGGTCATTTTTAATGGGGAATTTTCTAGAAGATAAATTATAATAAAATTATTATTATGAAATATAGTATATTTATATTCTTCATTATATTTATTTAACCAAAAAAAATTATATGAAACAATTACAAAAAAATATTGTAGTAATTATATTATTAATGGAAATATATAATTAATGATATTTGAAATTTTAAAATAAATTTTATTTGAGATAAATAATACACCCAATGAATTTTAAAACAGACTTAGACCTAATAGAGATATTATAAATTCATTGGTTCGATTATAACATCTTATATTGGTATTTTTAAAAATCCCTGAATTGAATAGTTTCCAAATTGACACTATTGTTGTTTTGTTAAATCAATATTTTATTTGATTATGTAAAAATCATTATTTTTTTTAAAAAAATATAGACTATTTATAATATGGTGTAAAATATTATAGGGTACTTATTTATTTTCAAATTGACATCAAATATATAAATATTTTTTATCCTTGTAAAAATTAAATAGAATAACTATGTGTAAATTAAAATGATAATGTTTAAATTGACATAAAAACCTATCTAAAATTTATTTGTTGATGATATTACAACACTATCTCATATCATATTCAAAATTGGGAAATTTTAAATGTTTTTTAGGGGGGTTTTATTTTCTTATAAATTAATATTTTTGATGATTCCCAAAGTTCCCCTCACCTAAATTATAAAAGGGAGCCTCCTCCATCACTTCTTCACATCAATTTGAGCCTTTAAGCTCAACCATCCCCTACCAAATTCCCTTATCAACATACCTAGATGCATTATAGAGGTTCTAGGTTACTTCAATGGAAAACATTATTTCACAATGATGATATTTAGAGGAAGCACATCGATAAAGAGGGGGTTTAGATAAATACAACGGATAATAGACCTAAGGTAACAGATAATTTCACAATCTCAATATTTTTCATGATTAAATATACATGACTATTTACTAGGGTATAATTATCATCCACATCCATTTTTCTTAAATATAAAATAGTATATTTATTCTTCTATTATTTTTTAAATTCAATTTTACCCATTGGTGAAATATTATTAAATGTTATAGAAGGAATCATTATTTTATTTTCCATATGAGTTACATTTTTTACTTTTATAGAATGAGAATGAGAAGAATTTTTTTTCACACACAACATAAATGTGTTTTTATGTCCCCATAATGGCTAATTTCCATGAATCTTATTCTGAAAAATATAATTTTTGTTTCAAATAAATTATTTTATTTTTAAAATTTCATGGTATTTTAATAAAAAATATTTTTTGAAGAGGAAGTATATTTTACTAAAAAATAATGTTCATGTGTTTTATCAAAATTATATTCCATCTAAAATAACACTCTTTAAATAAGGTTATGTTTCTATCCCAATTATCACTATGGTTTGATTGTGTTAATGGTAGAGTTATATTTTACATGGGTTTTATTATGATGCAAAAATATTTAATAAACCCATTTTATTTCTTGGGTTATGATATAATGTTTTATTTAAGTTTTTGTGGCACATGTAATAACGATTTAATTTTGATATGGCTGGAACATATATCACACAAAAATTCATTGTGTAATGATTTATTTCTCAAGAAATAGATAGGTCTGAAATAGAAAATATATTTGGTTAACTAATAAAGGGATGAAAAGGAAAGTATATCTAGTTCGGTAATATAGGGCTATAAAGAGTAGTGAACTCAGTTCAATAAAAGAATTTTTCTCTTATAATGGTCATGTAAATGCATCTTAGATAATATGGAAATTATTTTATTTGAATATTTGTTTACTATAAGTTCATTTTTTATTCCAATGATATTTTATAATGGTTAATGTTCCTTTATAATTTATTCCTTAAACACTGCCATGATTTATCTTATAACTCATGTTTTTCATATTAGAATAATATGTTCATGTTTTTACATTCTCATGTTCATTTTTTATTGGATGTTCACCACATTTTACCTTACTGATAAATTTTTATCCCCCTTTTTATGTTTTCCTTTCCTCAGGATATAAAGAATGGTTTTAGGTAGGAAAATGAAATGGGAATATATTCATTGGAGATTTTGAAGATCATTCACCAAGTTAGAATAACGTGTTCTTAGTTTCTAAAGACAGTAAACTAATATAGTCTTTGGGTATATATTTGTGTAAGGTATTAAGCATCCTAAAAAAGAAATGTAATTTCTAGGATACCAATATTGTTTCATTATACCTCTTCCTCTAAAGGATAAGATCCTACCATTCATTATGATATAAGGGATGTTCTAAATTCACATTATGAGTATAATTCCTGGTAGTCATTTCTCATAAAAATTTTTGTACATTCTTTTATTGTTTTCATGAATGTCTTATTTTATTATTAATTTTTCATTATTTTTAATCATTTTTTATTTTATATTATGTCTAATTTAATTTATGATATTCCTAAAATGGGGAGTAAGTGTGTTACATTAACTATTTTTAATAGAGCATGTTTTTACCCTAATAACTATATGTATGATATTGAAATATATTTTTTTAGTTTATTGTCACATTACTCTAAATAATTCAATTTATTTCATTTTATATGTAATTATTTTTTTCATAAAAGGGGATATTATTTCATTATACTAGAACCCAAATCTTTATGTAATTTTATTGAAAATTAAGGGAAAGTGAAAAAAATACAAAAGAGAGAGGCTAAAAGAAGGTCCCCCCAAAAAGAAACCTACGTAGGTCTGAAGTAATGTAACCTGAGATAATCCCCTTTAATAAAATCGATCCCCATGGATTTAATGCTGCCATCCGTGCGTAGAAACACATCCACCATGGTAGGGTACACCACTGAGGCTAGGTAGTCTTCCCTCTTGTTCCCCTCCCTCCACGTATGTCATACACTAATGTTGCTATTGAGAAATATTTTTCATTTTATGATAGTATATCATATAGAAAAAGGCATGACAAAAGAACCTATCAAGGAATCGTGAACAACCAAGGAGTCTGTTTGATCTTTTGAAATGTCCAGCCCCTAATGCCTACACATGGTGTGGCCAGTAAACATAGCCATAACCTCCGCTTGTAGAGAGGAACCCTGACCGAGCCTGACCATGGAATCTTTGTAAACAGAGCCATAAACATCCCACACCACCCCTCCACCACTCATGTTCCCCTATATACAAAATCCGTCTATATAGAGATTTAATCCATCCAAAGGAATACAAGAGCTTACCTAGTTCCCTGCCCTGAAAATGGAAGACACATTCACCCTAGAACAGGATTGAAATTAGTGGGGCGAGGGAACCTCCTTCCAATACATTACTACCTTATTCTTGTCTAGCAACATGTTTTTTCCCATACAATGATCACTCAAGATGTCATTGCCCTACCCTAAGGCTTCATCTTGTTCTTCAACTTCCAAATACACCAACAATTAGCATGTGGAAACACCGAGTATTCCACCTTCTCTACCCCACCACCCTTAGTGCCATGGAACCAATCCTCAAAAAAGGGACTGATATCGACATATAGAGCAAGAATCACCAAGAATTACACTAGGGAGTTCCAAAACTTTCATGTCTATTCAATGTCAGAGAACAAATGGTTAGTGCTCTCCGCTCTATTAACACTACAACACACTCACCTGGACGCCAGATAGATCCTGCACCTACAGATGTTATCATCAGTCGTAAGGGCTCTGTTATGAAGCCTCTATGTGAGAATGTTGAATTTAGTGGGAATGTATTTCACCAAGATAATCTCATCCCATCCCCCTGGCTGCATCGATTCATGAACCACACCTTTGATTCCCTTTGATGAGAAGAGGTCAGAGAGGGAAGCGTTGAAGACACATTTATCGATTATACTAGAACCAATTTATTTTAATGATTTGAAATCAATTTTTAAAATTTTGTTAATGAATATTATTTTCTATGGTAATAAAATTATTATCAACAAACACAAATATTTTTATAAGTATAATGTTCAATATGACACTATACCACATTAGTAATGTACTATTTGTATATATATTTTTAAATGTCCATTTAGTTCAACTAACCATGTGGAACCTACCACAAATTTATCTCCACCTGATCAAAACACCAAGATAGTTAGATTTTTAAAATTACAAATTTCTTTCTATGTAATTAACAAACATTTCACTGTAGATAAACTTTCATAGTACTGAATAACCTACAATGTGTTGAATAACATTTGACAGCACTAAAAAACCTCCAATAAAACTTATAAGAAATAATTTTATAAGTTATATACTAAAATTGTTTATTAGTTTTTGTATATACTGCATGAATTAATGCATACTGTTTGACATAATCAAGTGAATGAATGATGTCATGAACCAACCACTTAATCAAATGAACCAACCCAAAAAAGATTCCAGGTTATATGTGCATTCCTACTAACCATGATCTCTATTAATGTTTCTTTTTTGAAAAAGTATTCTTATGACTAAAATAAAAATGGATCATTTTTCAAATCTCTATATACTATTTATTGTAGCATTAATTATGTTGTAAAAAAAATTTATATTTTAATGATTTATCTCAAAAGAATAATTTTGGAAGACATTTTTTAAGAATAATATGAACTTATGTATGATAGGGGTTTAATGTGATTATATAAGGAAGAAAATATAAATATTCATATAAACATGTGCAATAAATATGGATTTCTCAGAACATTTTACAAAATAGTTATCTTGAACCTCTTTTGAAAATTTTATGATCTACATTCAAAGACACACTCGTGGACTAATAGAATACTAAATCTATTCTAATTGAGAAGAACTAAATCCTCTCATCTCTAATACCATTATCATTCCATTTATTAATAACATTGGAAATGTCTTTGTTATTTTTTTATTTAACTAAAAAACACAGTCTCCTCTAGTAAATATGATAGTTCGTGAAACTCTAAAAAAATTCATTTAATAAACAACCAAATGTATTACAATATAATAGGTCATGTATGATCTAAAACAATTTTTATTAATGTGTATAACTATGGAAGGTGATTTTATCCTACATGGTCTCGTATAGTTATTTCTAAATCCTAATCAATTTTGTGCATCTCCTTATGATTTAAAAAATTACATATCATGGTTTGAATGAAATGTATAAGGGATTATGAATTATCCTGATACTAAAACACTTGTCTAAAATTCCATTATGTGATTTCTTGTTTTATCAATCATGTTAATAAAAAAATTAAAAACCCTTCCTTGATAGATGGATTTAACTTATTGTTTTTATAATACATTTGAAAATAATAAGAATTCATCAAAATAGGAAGTATCTATTATAATATTTTATCAGAGAGGTAATAAATAATTTTACAAACCATAATTAATGATTTAATTATACAATTATATATTTTTATTTATTTTTTTATGTACAATTATTGTATTTTGGTTGTAAATATTTTTAACAATATTTTTAAACGAGAAACTCAATTCCCACCCTCATTAGTCTTCAACTATGATTAAAATTTATACTTTTTTTTCAACTAAAATTGATTAGATTATTATTAATAAAAATGAATTGAATTAATTTTTAAACCAATTTATTATATAATGTGAATTTTTAAATACGTGAAAAGAAATGGAAATTTCCTTATAAATAATTATTTTCTTATATTCAACCATAAACCAATTTTTTTGAAAATTTCAAAAAAATCAGTCTGAGCTAATTTCATCTTTCAAATATAAAAAATGAATTTAATTTTTCCAGAAAATACATATAAAATTTGGAAATAAATATTTTATATAATATTCTATAATAATTATAAAAAATAATTGTAGGAATAAAACTATTTCATTTTTCATTGAAAAATTATGTAATATTATTCAAATGAATATAATGCTTCAAAATATAATTCCTAAAATTTAATAAGTCATGGAAAGGAAATATTATAACCATTGAATGGGTTTTTACATCACTAAAGACTTATAAAATTTTTTTCCCAACAATTTTATCTCATTATTGATAAAATGTGTTTAGTTTATTTATAAAAAATATTTACAGATAGTGGAAAAAAATGACCATTAAAGGAAGAAAATTTTTATATTTAAAAATACCTCTATCAGAAACCCATTTTATGAAATTGTATAATAATATATTCTTTACAGAGTATAAAAGAAACATATTATTGTTTTCTATAATAAACAATAATCGAGTTCATAAATAATGAGAACATTGGATGGATGAGATCATGTTGACATGATTGAGAAAAATAATATCCATGTAGAAAGATACAGTTCCAATAAATATGGTTATATGATATTTAGTGACCCAAAACCCATAAATCATTTTGTAATAATATACAACATTAATTTATCCCAAATATTGGTAATAGAGTAATATTTTTGTTTTAATATATTTTATCAAGAATTTAGAGATTCATTTAATATCAAGATATAAATCAAAAGGAAATATAGTTACTTAATTTATTTTCCTTCCATGTACCAAATTTCATAATTTTGTTATTCATCATGTAGATACCACTTCCATAACTTCTCTGACACCATGAAATAATAATTCAGGATAAATTTTTTATTCTCTAACCACTATAATAGACATTTAACAAATTATTTAATCCACAACTATAAAATAATTTTTCATCTTGTCTTTAGACATTAATAATAAAATGGTTGGCATAATGTAAGATAATAATCAATTTTTATAAACACATTTTTCAAGGAATATTAATCCACAATGACTTAAAAATATAATTTTTAATGTAAATAAATACATAGATATTTAACTTTAAAATTAGAAAAAATATCATCGGATAGGATTTAATCTAAAAAAATTTAATTATGAAGTCAATTTTTCATCCATGATCCATAGAAAATGTATCTAAAAATTACTCATTACGTCATATACCAAAAATCTATTTTTCCTAATCATATGATCTCATAAATAAAATAATAATTTTAAATTAAATAATAACATTATCATAAAGTGAAAATAAAGATATAAATACTCTAAAAAGAATATCATACATTTATTTCTCAAATAAATCCCAAATTAGAGAAATAAAATTCTATTTTCATTAAAAAAATAATGCTCCTAATATAATGTTGTCATTTAGTGGTAAGAAAAATCACTTAGTTACCTAATTATTTTTTAATTCCATGGATATCTAAATGTTAAAATGCATGTTTCTAAAATGTAATTACCATTTCAAGCATAATAACCACAATGTCCTCAACATAAATGATCACTTTAAATAGAATAGTTAAGAATAACATTCAACTTAATAATGAAAAATAAAGTAACACTATCATTCATATAAAAATTCCATTACTATAGATGTTACACCTGAGATTTTTAAATTGAATATTATTCTTGATATTGTATATAACATGTAATACCGATCATAAACAAACTCTGAGATACTATAGAAATGTGAAAATAATACTTTGAAATTTAAAAGTTATGGCTTCAATATTAATAATATTTTTTAAAAATTTTACTGTTATATTTATAGAAATTAAATATATTTTAAAATAATGCCCTATTTTTGAGTAATGTACTTTTAAAAATCTAAAAAATAAATTTTGGTTAAAATTTTATTATTACTTTTTATGAAAAAATTATAAAATTAATTTTATTTTATTTTGGAAATTTTATTTCAATAAATTAATTAAATTGTTAAAATAATTAAATCATAATTAAAAAAGAGTGATAATTTTTTTAATTTTTAATTATTTAGTAATTTTTCAATGAGCATGGAGATATGTTTTTATAAAATAGTTATACCATTTCAATAAATTAAGTGATTAAAAAGTCCTATTATTCTCTTGAATTATATGTCAGTATATTATAATTATTTTTTTATATTTAATATAGTTAATTACATTGTTATCATATTTATACCTCATTAGGGTAAAATTATATTTTTACGCTTAAGAACACATTCTACTAGGATCTATAATTATATGAATAATGTTACTCAATTTAAATTAATTTAGTCTATCATTCATAATAAGTAATCAATGTTAATATTATAGATAATATTACAATTTATATGAAATTACATCAATATAATTATTATTACTAGTCATATAGTTAATTTATGATCATTATTTGCATGAAAAATTGATTTGTTAAAAATTATTATTTATCCATGACTTCTTGATTAATTTTTAGTTGAATTATACCAATTTTAAAAAAATAATTCTAAAAAACTGATTGAATATTTTCATTCATAATTATTTATATTTTTAATAAGTTTAACATAATTTTTTGTCACAATGAATAGTAAAAACAAACAAAATAATATACCATAGTTATGGTTAAAATATGGGTTTTCACATTACACGAGCTTTTGTTACCTTTAATTTTACACCCACATATAAATTTTATTTGGTAAAATGGATTTAATATTTATAATTAGTGGGTAAAAATTATATCATAAATCTAATTTAAATATAGCCTTATATTATTATTTATATAGGTTAAAAACCTAATTACCGTGGTGAAAATTAAAATCGTAAAAGTTAGAAACCTTAGATGTAATGGTAATTATATGTTTTAAAAGTGAGTATATTTAGTTTTGGAGGTGGTTCTTGATATCAAAAATCATAATCCCTAGTATTATTAATATATTGAGGATCATCGGTTGTGAATTAATTCCCAATATTAAATAGTTTTGAAATTGTAAAAAAATTTCACCCTTCTTTAATATAAAAATGGAAGCACCTCCCCACCCTTATTCACACCACTCAACTAATTTAGCCAAAGAAAAAAATTATAATATATCTCTAAAAAATCATTAATCAAAATATATTTGATTTGTTTTTCAAAAAATATCAATCCTGTGATCTATAATTTTAGATTCAGATGAAATTTCTCTAAGCCAAGGTAATCATCTTCACCGAGCACATTCTTTTTTACTTAGACATTATAACATTCAATTTTTTCATAACACATTAATTATAAAAACATGAGTATATTAATTATAGTTTTATGTCATTATTTTTAGTAATAATATGGATCTATCTCCATGTCTTTCAAAATGGAAACAAATATATCGCTCTAGTGGGTACGTTGGACTACATCCCCATGAACCGTTGTAATATTCTTCCATCATCGAATAACACAGATATATATTAGGATTGAAATAATTAAGATAAGTGTTACATATGAATAGATATTAATTCATTATAATTATTACATCATCCACATCCAAACATTATACCCATTTAGGAAATCATATCATTGCATGTGAATACATATGACATATTTTCTCTACAGAGCGATGTGATTCAATTTCCATTTCAAACCATAATAAATAATTATGAAATGTAATTTAATGAATAAGTGTGATATTTATAACATTAATATCATTATTGATATTATGTATTTCTAAACTATACAATATTATATAAAAATTTGTGCTAAAACATGCATGAGAAGATGAATGAGTAAACACATGAATCAAATAAAATAATGAAATATTAGTAATGAATGAGAATTTTTTATAGGAGGATCATATATTATATTAAAAATAATAATATTTTTAAAAAATTAATAACATGTTTAAACCCATTATATAGAACATCAATTCATGTTCAACTAAATAGAAATGTGAGGTAAGGATATTCATCTTAATTTTTCTTTATTGAGGCATATTTTCATGTTAAGCACCGAATTTATATTATGTGGTTTATATAATTCCTATTTCTGAAGTAATTTCATGAGTCCTTCAAATTTAGTTTTTTTACGATTTATAATAAATTATTTCATATAAAGGTATTTGAATTAGATGTTATTAAATAGTAAGGAATTTCATATCCTAATTTCCTTTATTAGTGATATATTATATTTTTCATTGTATATCATATTCTAAAATTATGTGTGTAATTACTCTTTATTATTTATTACTTTATTTACACTAACCTTATATAGATTTACAATTTAAAACCCAAATTAATCCATTCATTAGTCCTCACTTAAATGGTATGATCAATGTAATATATTTCATCTCAACTACACTCTATTGAAACATAATACTTATTATACACCTATTCATTTTTATGATGTGTATCTAATGCCTCATTGATATTCCATGTCATTAATATATTAATATTAATGGTTTTTATTTTTTTATTTTTTTTATTTCATTCATGTGGGTTATGATTCAAAGGTAATCAAATCAGTCAGGGTTTATACTTCAATACTATTTAATTAAAGATTTTTAATCCATTAATATCAATAAATTAAAATTATTTGATTATTTTTGAATTAATCTTCTTATAGATTTCAAAACTAATTACTTTTAAAAAATTTACCAAACATATAAAAGGAATCATTTTTTGAACATAATTGACATGAATAAAATATTCACACCATCAATAATTCACATTTTATTGATGATTTCATTACTTTTTTTACATTGTTATTTTAAAAGAATCTTCTTTTTCACATATTCTATAAATTTATTGATTTTTTTTAAAAATGAACTAAATTGGTTATTTTTTCAAATAATTAATTAATTATATTTTTACGGTATGTTCATTCATCAATAAAAACAAAACATAATTTTAGATATAATACATTAAATATTTTTCATAATAATACCATTAGTATTCATTCTCAAGATGGATTATGATTATTTTTAATAGATAAAGTATTGAAATTTAATTATTGGTTAATTTTTTATTCATTAATATTATATTAACTCACTCTATTTTTTGTGATCATTGGAAAATGTATTTCTCATAAATATTCGTATGAATTATATCATGGGTATTATTATTACCTAAACTATATATCATTTTTAATGAATTGGTTTTATTATGAATGTTATTTAATTGATAGTGGAAATTTTAGTAGATCCATATTAGTTATAAAATATTTATATTTATATATAGGTAATATTTATTATGAATTAAATTTATCATTTAATTTATGAGGAATGAATTGGCCATGAGTGTTGGGTTTGACCCAAAATTATACAGCCCCTTGATGGATCATCATGTCTAATAACACAAATATGTAGCCAATCATCAAAGGGTGGGTTTTTTGTATAAATACACATTAAATAAACTATCTTATTGGATGAACTTGATTTTATATAAATGATGATGAATAATATCATGATATCAAATATAAATATTTTCCTTCATTTAGAAGTAAGTTATTATTTCCATGATATTCTAATTTTGATATCATGGATTAGATTAAATATTAGGTATTTATTTAAAAAACACTATTGTTTAATCATTTATTCCATTAAAATTATTATTTATGATCATAACATTCATTAAATTAAATTTATTTTAGTTAATTACCTTTCCATAAAATTAATTCCTTTCTTTTTCATGATAACACTAATTAAATGTTTCCCTTATTGGGTATTTGATCTCACCCTTATTTTGTTTCCCATCCCAATGATATGTTTGAAGAATTAATGAATGAATATAAGTAATAATAATATTAACTCTATCTATGTTGTATTACATGGTTTAAATGGTAATATGTCATTCAAATATGTATATAGTTTTACAAAATTTTTAATCAATACAACCATTTTGGATGAAATCACTTATAACGTGTGCCAAAGTAATCTAGTTACCACCATCTATATAGTAAAATGTTAAGGTTATTTAATTTATGTGCTAGAGAAATTTATGTTGAATAATTTTAAACTAAATTTAGAAAAATCAATATTTGGGAACCTAATTGAATTGTAGACGTTGAGGATATTTACAAATATTTAATAACATCTTAAATTTCAGTTATGGGGGATATTATATTATTATTCCAACCAATTACATCTAGGTTAGGAAACTATAAGGGGATGTGGATATGAAACTATTGTTCTTTGGTGTAATTAATTTGATAATGGTTCATTGGTATTTGAACTAAAATTCACATAAATAATGATAATAGGACTTATTGCACACATGAAATGACACTCATTATGGATATGCATGGGTAAAGTAATATTTTCCTGATGAAATACTTTTGATGAATTAATTAATAAATCATATGGAAACATATTATATACCATATTTTTATTGGATAAAACTAATGTATTTTAGGATTTTATGTCTAAGGTTAATAATATGTTTAATATCTCAGCTACCCTTTATGAGAATGTTTTTGATATTGATAAAACCTGATTAAGGATACTTATATGAAATCGTTAATGGTAATACAATCCATTGGTTTAGAATCTGTTTTACTGAAAACATTAGTTTTGAAATAATTATTTAAAATTTTATAAATATAATTTTAATGGTATTTAAAAATTTACGGTTTATTATGATCATGGGTGTTAAAATAATAATAGTCAATTAGGATTTTGTAATTTTTTTGAACAAAAAAAAATATAACACTATATTTGTCAATAAATTGATTAGATGATCAATGTTATTTTAATATATTTTCAATATATTTATTGGATCATTATTGGAATTATATAAATATAGTTTTATTAAAGGAAATACATTAATGTCTAGAGAAAACCCATTGAATCTGGTAAATTCATGAGGCTTGAACCCCCAACAGAAGGGTTACAACAGTGCATAGCCAACCACTAGCCACTGTATTGTTTTGGTTGATATTATGTGTTTTTTACTAAATTATTTTTGAATAAATATTAAGTTGAAATTATGGTATTATAGATTAGGTTTAGAGAATAATTTATCATATTTTTTAACTTGAGATAACAATTATTGTTTTGTTAAATATTTAGAGGCAAAATAAAAGGGTTATCACACCTTTATAAATCAAATACTATATTAAATTTATTCATAGTACTTCAATAATTAAAAAAATTCACCTTGGATATAAATTTATACTTGTAAGAAATGATTATGAAATTGATCTAATTATAACAAGAGGAATAAATTATACTCATGAAATAAATATATATATAATATTTATATTTTTGGGTGTTCGATATCATGATAGTATAAGAATATTAAAAATATAGAAAATAAAACTTTTAAAAAATTGGTTATGTAATTAGCATTATATCTATTGGAATAGTTTTATTTTAACCCACCATAGAATTTTGGTTCTATCAGGGTCCTAATCATGTTCCCAATCAATCTCTATTAGTCCTCAGACATCTTTCAACTCCTCAATGACTATAATTTCACTTCCAACCACTGATAACATATTTTAGATCCTTGTTTGGTAATGAACTTTTCATTTATCATTCCCCTATTTTTAAGAGGGTGTTTTATTAATAGTCTAACAGTGATGGGTTTTAAATGAAATTTTCAATTTTCACAGACTTTATTTTTTTATTATATAATTAAATCATAAGTAAAAATTTATTCATATTTGGGAGAATGAAACACAATATCATTTTTTAAAGAAGATTATGCTTCATAGTATATAAATCACACAATATATAGCCATAAAATACCACAATGTACTATATACACATAACCATTTTTACTTAACTACTTATAATGGAATTATGAATTAGAATAAACAATTTTTTAAAATTTCTTATAAATATTTTAGATAATGAAAATAAAGTCCATAATAAGGAAAAAATGTTAATTAATGTCATTATATATATTAAAAAATATATTTTTCTTCAAGTTATTTTTATTTTTATTGTCTTAGAAAATAATTAAATTAAATTATTCTAATTACAAAATATTTATTATAGAATATGTACATATTTATTTTGAAATTATCTGGTTACATTAAATTTTCTTGAAATCTTATGATTATTTTCAAAATATTAATTTTCTAGTGAATTGTGATCGATTCTATTTTTTTTCAAATTTTCATACCTTCTCAATAATGTATATATTTTAATAGTATTGTCATTCATTGAATTTTTAATGCCTCAAAATTAAAATTTAAAAACATTGTATTCGATAATGATTATGTCACACAATACAAAATGTGTACATGAATATAATATCATGATTCTTTATAATATATTTATTATTTAAAATAAAATTAATTAATGGTATAGCATGTAGTTCACATGATATTGAGTTAGCATTCTTTACACAGAACAAAATACCTCTTTATTGGCTTGTGTAACATGTAAGACCATGATTTATAGAATAAAAATATATTATTATCATATTATTATTTAATAGATTAATACAAAACCTAGAAACCAAATTATTATTTAATAACATTATTATATATCTTATGAAAATATATTTTTTTAAAAAATATAAAATGAATTCAATATGTTATCAATTAATTAAAACAAGTTTAAAAACAAATTTATGGAAATGATTGTATGCTTACAAATTGTATTATCCCGATAAATTAGATTAATTAAAAAAATTGTGTTATAATAATTAATATATATTATATATTCAATAATTTTTTTTAAATATTCATCTAAAATAGTTGATAAACCTAAGATAATAATTAATCCATTTTTACTCGTAAAATTTTAATTTTTTCAGAAAAGGTAATTTTACAGCTTTTTTAATGGAGAACTATATTAATCCAATTATTTGTACTTATAAAAACTATATATGTCATAATTAACATAATTATGGAAATAAAAAATTAGGTTAGGGTGAATTTTTGGTATTTTCCTTTGATGTTTCATTTTTTCGAGTACAGTGAAAGATACTGAATTTTAATTGAAAACTGATTTTTCATTTAAAATATTTGATGGGATAAATAATATTTTTTATTGGTTCTAAAGATTATTTATATAAATATTATATATATCAATCATTTTTAGTTCATTTAAATCTAGTTTACATTGATATTGAATATAAAAACATAAAATATGTTTGACCATTTTAATTAAAAAATGTAGTTTTTCATCCCGGCTACGGGATTGAATTAAAATTAATTTCTTAAAATTATGTGATTTGAATTTTAAGAATTTTAACATATTTTTAATAAGTAAAATTTATAATTTTTAATAAGTAAACATATTTTTTTTCTAATAATATTATTTACTATTATTAAATTTAATTACAGTGATTAAAAGGAAAATGGGATTAAATTGGGATGAAACCTTAATATAAAGAGCCAAAATGACCAATAAACATGTCTAAAATCCATTGGATATTCATATTTAGACACTATATTCCATTGGATCTAATTCTTATCATTATTAGAGATACTGGTCATATGAAAAACATGGATGGAAATCCTTTTTCATAAATTTACAAGAATGACAATCCTCCTCCACTATAAAATTGGAACTCAACTATACCACTAATTCACACCTCCAAAGTGATTATTAATTTCAAAACATGGATAATATAATCTTTCTAAATCATCCCTCTAATCTAAGATGCCTCACTATGAGAGTAAATCCAGCCATAGAGTCCCAATGGTGAAAACCTAAAGGAGTTACCCAAATAAGAAGTTACATCATTCCTTAAGATCTTTTGTTATATTTTAATTCCCCCCAAAATATACTTATTGAATTATTGTATAATAAAATCAGTTTTATTAATATTTTGGGATGTTTTTATATTTTAATTTTTTACCTAAACTTAGACACACTTCCATCTAATGGGTAATGAATATACCATTCTTGTGTATGCTGATCTACAGCCAAACGAAATGATGTTTTTCATTTTTTCAATTAACACATATCATGGATGGGAATTATGATGTAATTTATATATATTTAAGAAATAAATTATACGTATAATTTATTTATTCTAAATAAATTTTTATTTAACACATACCCTTATGGTTTCACTTTTAAATAAATATGATATCATTATGTTTGGATCTGTGGACTGGAACCTCCAAAAATCGATGTGATTCATTCAATATATAAATTAAATATATAAAAGATGGTTTAGAAAAAAAAATGTAAAATATATGAAATAAATATGATAATTCAATTTTAATATAAATATATATCAATTAATTTTCTTTCTATTAACACAGAAAATAAATGAATGCAATGTTCATGTATACATACAACCTAATATCTCCATGAATGGTGCATTTCACTTCCAATCATCAAATTTTCCCCTTATTATAAAAAATATAAAAACAAAATATAAGATAATTACATCATTTTTAAATTGTATATACGATTAAATAATTTACGGCATAAGAATACCAATGAATAACATGTCATAACATACCAAAAAATAAGTTAGGTAACACCAAATAATGAAAATAATAAAATATTATTAAAAAATTGTTCATAAGATGTTGTAGAATGATTAAATATGATATTATAAATGTAACGTCTTGGATCCGGGTGCCACACAACAGGTTCCCTAAACCTGGTTGGTCATGTAACCTCAAGTTCATTTTCCCAAATGCCAGTGCTGGAAAACTAACAGCGAGGGCCTAAGATTGATAGTGGGGAAAATATGCCCTCATTTTTCAAAGTATAGCATAGTGGAATAAAAATAAAAACACAAAAGTGGAAGCAGTAATCAATATAACCTCCAATTGAAAACGGAACTGAAGTAAAAGATAACCAACAATCATATATATTATGAGTATACATGTCACTAATTCTAAGGATGTAGCCAAAACATGATACAGAACAATCTGATACAATACAGCCGAAAGTACAAAGTACAGTCAAACAATCCAAAAGCATTGTAATGGGAAATCAGTAGCATCACAAGCCTAAGGTTGGTCCCATGATCTCCTACTCCTCTAAAACAATCATGTACCTATGTAGGTACCCTTTCCCTTATCGACACTTCCAGCAATATAATCTGTTTGGGCCCAAGTCATGACCCAAATAGGATGTACACAATAAATCCCAGTAGGCAACCACCAAAGGCCTATGCCTAATTTTCGGTTAAAAAGTGTAACGGCAGTGTGCAATAATGAAATGTCATAAACTAGGAAGTACTAAAAAGTAACTATTCTTACTATTTACATTGCCATTTTAATAATTATATAACAATTCCATGCATGTGATTTAGCTTGGCAGGTACAATGTAAGAAATTACCATAGTGAATATTCAAAGTAAACGTTGTCCTCATACATAAGAACCGTTGCCCTTAGTCTAAAAAAACCTAGATCTCAGGCTAAAATGAACCTTACCCTCAGGCTAAACGAAACCTTGCCCTCAGGATAAACAGAACCTTTCCCTTAGGCTAAAAAGAACCTTTCCCTTAGGCTAAACAGATCCTTGCCCTCGGGATAAACAGAACCTTTCCCTCAGGCTAAACAGAACGTTGCGCTCTGGCTAAACATAACCTTGCCCTTAGGCTAAATAGAACCTTGCCCTCAAGGTAAATAGAACCTTTTCCTCAGGCTAAACAGAATAAAATCAAGTAACCGGGCTGATCCCAATGCATAAGAAAGAAATTTACATATGTTTTCTCTCAATAAAACTCAAAACAAGTTATAATCACGGTATACCCACGGGTATCCTGGCCAAACAGCTAAACAAGGGAAATTCACCCTCGGGGTGGCCCTAGAAGAAAGAAAAGAACCAAGATAGAAGTTTACACTTATTCATTAGATTACCTATGAAATTCTAGGTATCTAAACAGTCAAGGCCTCACTCAAATGACACCCCGAACATGGGCTCATGGCACAATGGTGCATAAAAATCAACTCGATAGTTGGAAATAAACACAAGACCACCTACCTCGATCTCCTATGATCGATATACATGAAAGGTTCCTCCTGAAATAACCAAGAATGAAGTATATAGTATATGAATGATTACCCATTCAAACCTAAATAACTTCCCTTTGGGAATGAATTTAAAGGAAAGACTCAAGGAGAAGGAAGACATTAACTGCGCGGTTCAAACAAGATCGACAATGGAAGAATTGGAGTCCCGATGTGCGATTGGGAGCTCCTAAAAGTCTCAGACTCCTCTATCGTGGTTCCTGGTGAATTCTATGCCTTATCTGCCGAATGAGGAGGCTAATTCCCATCTTTAACAAAAAACATAACTACACGACGTGTACTCTTAATTACACGACATGTACTTTCCATTTTGTTAACTGTTCCACTAGCAGCTTCTTTCCACCACCTAACTATTCATATACTGACTTTATTACACTATGTGTACTACTAAATACATGGCATGTACTATCATTCCTCTGGCAGCTACATTCACCACCGTACTGTTCACATTCCGACTCATTACACAGAGTGTATTACTAAGTACATGGCGTGTAGTTAGTTTTTACGCCCTTAATCTTCGTCCAGACTACGCACCCTGTATTCTCATCCCACATGGCCAATGTACATGGCGTGTGTACAAAATTACATGGCGTGTACCCATAAATTTCTGATTTTCCAACATTTCCCTTGTTTTCTCAGAAACACTTAAGGAAAAAGGAAAATAAGAAACCTATGCCTAAAGAATAAGAACTAGGTTCTTAAAAACTTTCCCCCTTAAAGAAATTTTTCCGCGAATTTCCCTTCCTTGGGTGGTGAAGATAAAGCTGAGAAAAACTCTGGCCCCTGAGCCTGTACTTCAATCTCCCACTCCCAGTTTTCATCTAGCACTCAGCCATGCTTCCATAATACGCGTATGAGAGAAACAGACCGGCCTTGGAGAACCTTCCTGATCCTATCAATAATAAAAATTAGATGCTCCTCATAAGATGAATCGACTTGAAGTTTAACCTCCTCGGGCTGAAAAACATAAGACGAGTCTGAGTGATAATGGCACATCTGAGATATCTAGAAGACGTCATGCATGGCCCGGTACCTCTGTGGTAACTGCAACTAATAGGCAACCGGCCCGACTCTCTACAGAATCTCAAACGACCCTACATACCTCAGTGAAAGTTTACCCTATATCTTGATCCACATGTGTCCCAACCTCAGAAAAACACCCAAGAAAACATGATCCCCGACCACGAACTCCAAGGGTTTTCTGTGGCGATCAGCATAAGATTTCTGATGAGATTGTACAGTATCCATCTGCATCGGAATCAACAGGACCTGCTCTAAAGTCTCTTGCATGAGACGTGGTCCCAGTAAAGTTGTCTCACCTTCCCCCATCCAGCACAACAGTGATCAGAATGACATACCATATAAAGCCTCATAAGGTTCCATCTCAATAGTTTCCTAAAAACTATTATTGTAGGAAAACCCAACCAGAGGTTTTTGCTTCTCCCAAGAGCCCCCAATTTCTAAGACGCATGCACACAACATTTAAATGAATGTGTCTTGAATTATTTACATTTACATATTTTTTAAACACTTTCTTATTAATTATCGATTAAATAATTTGTGTTCTATAATATCTACCTTTCTATATTGATTATTCTCATTGATTAATTATTATTTCTTCTATACATTACTTATACTAAGCATTTGATTTCACAATTACATGGATACATTTCCCTAAAATTCTCTAAAGTGTACAAATAAATATATAAAAAGACATTCAATATGGGAATAAATTTATTTCCAAACGAATGAAAAAATATTTTGTAATTTGTGTATTCTTTTGTAATAAATGTCTCAAGAATGTATCAAGTTTACCATGAATAATAATCAATTCAGTCCTTTGAGATTTGATTCTTGTATTCATTACAATATAATTATAGTAGAGACCAGATCTTAGAATACATTGGTCGGGTTGCTATAGTTGGTTTGAGAGGGATTTTAGTAGAAACCCTATGATTTAGATTTAGGAAAAACTAGATTATAGTACTTAACTGTAACCTATAATTTGAGGATTTGTATATAAGAACATCCTAGAATTTTGGTAAGGTATATATTTTGTTGGTCTCCCATTTAATACATTAAATTATATATAATAAAGAAGAAGTGGTTCTAGAATATATGTACCTTTGGGTAACAACTCTGAAAAGGTGTGTCAGGCCAGATTTGAGAATAACATTAAATAAGAAACAAGGCCTTACTACACACCTGATTTGAATCTTCTAGGAGAAATATTTCTAATAATTCACATTTTGTACACAAACGATTATATATAATTCAATTGGATATTAGAATAAATGAACCAGGTTAAACCTTAGACCATGGAAGTAACCATGTTGATATAAAAAGTTTGTAGTATTTATGTATTGAGGTTGTGCTGACACCTATATTTAAAACAATATTTAGTGATTTTCCATATTTTAAGGATACCATTTATTTATTTATTTTTAATTGGAATTATATTAATATAGTTTTAGAAAAGGGAAAACTATATAACAAAAAATAACTCAAAAAACTAAAAAATAGTAGTGAGGTCTTTATCCCATTACCCAAGGATGATATGGGTATAACACCAACAACTAACATAGTAAATTTCATGGTTAAATTTCAATTTTTAGTAAAACAATTTGAAAAATACATATTAATGATGAACTTGTTTTGTTTATAATTATGATTATATATTAATATATTATCTATATTATCATTGGCTAATATTTAAGACCATTAGCTGTATATTTCAAACTTTTATGGCCTTATGATCTGTTAAACAAATATCTTAGTGCTTTAGGCATCAATGTTAATATTTGAATATCCATTATATTGAGAAAGTGAAGAATTAGACATTGAGTAAAGGACCAAAAAAGGAAGAAACATGTTTTTATAAAAATATTTCAAGTATATATATTTCCTTATATTATTAGGTTAAAAAATAATTAGTCAACACTATTAAAATGATCAAAAAAAGGTTTTAAAAATACATTATTTTTTATTGAAAAAATTAACTTTTAAATAATCACATATTAATGAAATTTATAGCCTCAAAATACTATCAACCATTTATTTTTTGTGATATATGATCTATAAAACTCCTTATAAATATTCCGGTTTCCTCCACATATATATAAACACTTTCCATTAATGTTCTCCTACTCAGATACCATGTTACATGTTATTCTATGACACCTTTATAATTCCCATTAACTCTTTTATAGAAGATGTTTTACTATAACTTATAACGATGTGGAATTTAAACATAGGAATTATCCAAAAATCTATTAATTATATCATGTTTAAATTGAGAGAACATAATTTATTTAAGTAGGGGAGAATGAAATTCCCCAACATTTTAATGTTAGAACAATGTATTTGATAGCATGTGTGACACGAACCACCAAGAGTGTTAGAGAATATAATTTACTGATAAAATAAAAAATATTTAATATTTTAAATAATATTAACCCATGAAATAGATTTAAATTTATGATATACTGAGTTAGTGTGCGCCACATGCAATAAGAAGTTTCATCTATTGGTTACATTACTGTAATGATCGAGTTTTTCAAAACAAAAATATTGTTATTATATTAGTATTTAATATAATAAAATTTAAAATATAAATTAAAATAGTTTTTATGAATATTATTAACTAAACCATTAAAATATATCATTTAGAAAAATATTACATTAATTCATAGGATAACCATTAGTTAGAAATGAATTTTAAAAAAATATAAAGGAAATGTATTAATTATTACAAAAGTATTTTATCTAAATAAATTAAATAAATTAAGTTTATAGAATGATAA
The DNA here is from genome assembly GCA_963277665.1 of Viscum album. NCBI lineage: Eukaryota > Viridiplantae > Streptophyta > Magnoliopsida > Santalales > Viscaceae > Viscum > Viscum album. The sequence continues at coordinate 2,088,112,339 of OY728122.1, read as the reverse complement.
TATTTAAATTCATATATTATATAATCAATTAAATATTTTATATTTTTATAATGTATATTTTATAAGAAGAAGATAACAATAAATCCATTTTATATAAAAAAATTAATTTTTCTAGAAAGGAAATTTTACCTCATTTTACTGGTGAACCTAATTTAAATATAATTTTCATAATATTATTATTTTTATATGTTAAAATTAAATTATTTTTTTATATATAAACATAAATAGTAGGTTAGTGTGAATATTTGTTTCATTTCTAGGATGAATATTTTTTTATGAATAATAAATATAATAAATTTTATTTGAAAACATATTTTAAAAAAACATACATATATTCCTAAATTATTTTTTTAAATGTTTTTAAATATTAAAAAAATAAATTTTATATCAATTAAGACAATTTAGTTTACTGGAATGTACATCAAATTTAAATTGAATATAAAAACAAAGAAAATGTTTGGAAATTTTACATTATAAACTCGCTTTGTCATCACGTCTCTTAGATTAAATACAAACTAATTTATACAAATTAAATTATTGGATTTTAAAAAAATGTGTTAAATTATTGGAATTATAAAAAATTATATTTTTTAATAAGATAAAATTTGTTTTGGATATAACATATTTATTGAAGTAATTAAAATTATTTATAGCGATTAAGAGAAAAATTAGAAAATCAATGGACTTATTCTAAATGTAAAGGGAAAAATTACTTATAAACTTGTTAAAAATTCATTTTTTGTTATTAATTGGATATTAGAATCCCTTGGATATAATTTATACCATTATTGGAACCAATTTTCATTGGAAAAATTGGGTGGAAGTCCCTTCTAAAAAATTTACAAAATTCCACTCCTCATCCACAATAAACATTCACTAACCCCTCTTACTTATTGGAATCTATCATGAAATTTTTTTCATCAGAACATGGTTCAAATAATCTCTCAAAATCCCTCCCTTAAATCTATAATCCATAAATTTCTAATAAAAACATACAAGGTTACCCTATGTGGAAAACCAAATGGAGTTACCCAATAAGAGAAAACAAATTTCCTCAGTTTTTTTAATTTTCATTATCCACCCACTAAAATATTCAAATTAAATTCTCCTATATTAACATAATTATCGTAAATATGCTTATTTATTTTGATTTTATGTTTTATCCATAAAATTACTATCTATTCCATCTAACGGGTATCAACCATACTGTTCTTGTGCATGGTGAAAACTGCCTCACAAAACAATGTCAAACATTTTTACTTTACCACTTATCATCTTTGGGATTATGTTATACAAAATGTTTATATATGATGTATATTATATTTATAATATCATTAAGATTCCACAATTTTAATATAAAATATATCCTTATGCTTTTCGTTTTTGTAAATACGATATAATTATTTGTGGATGTGTGGACTAACACATCCTCAATGAAATTTGATTCATTCACTCTATACATGGAAGAAATAAAGGATGGTTTTTATAATATTATGTTCCATATATGAAATATAAATAAAAATGAAAATAATATATATATATATATATCATTTAATATTCATTTTTCAATAAGTCATAGAAATGAACGCATCCTTCATGCATACATACAACCTCCCTTCTTTATGAATAGTGAATTTAATTTCATATCTATGATCATTATGGATTTCTATAAGTAAAAATATTCTGAATATATGTGATAATTAAATTAATTTTTACATTTCTATGATGATGAAATCCCGATTGATTTAATAATAAATATAAATTACTAGCCAAAAATTAGTTGACAACCAGGGAAATTAACACTTGAAAGTGTTATCATAATGATGTATTTCTATAAAACTGGTTATAAGATATTTAAATAAAATTATATATGAAATTTTAATTTTTTATGGTTCTACTATAATTTTCTAACATGTTTAAATCCATTATAAAGTAATTTAATCAACATTCACACAAATATAATGGCAAGGTAAGGTATTTTCACTCACTTTTCACATCCATGAGATATATTTCATATTTAACAACACCTTGTTGTGTGTTTTGTATATACAGAAAATTCTAATATATTATATCAATAATTTTTTTATCTTTATGATATTTTTAGTTTCAGTTTGAAATATTTCTTATATTGTGATTTGAGATAAATCATACTAAGTGGTAAATGATTTTATAACCTGATTCCTTTTCATTAGGCTATATTACTCCTCATTGTTATTAATATTCTATGATTATGTTAGTTATCAATTTTTGAAATCTATTTTGGTATTTAAACTTTTTTTATGTGTATTTAAAATTTACACACATAATCTTTTCTTTGATTAATTATTACTCAATGTTATGTTTATTTAATGGTTTTACAAGAAATTATTATGTTGTTTGTTATTATTTACACTTATATTACCATAAAAATTGATAAATAATATTTTAATAATCTATTTATTTTTATTATCGTATAGTAATTCATTAAATTTTCTTGGTAGTAATAATATTTTTCCACTCTTTGGTACTAAATATTTTTTATAAACTATTTTTAAGAAAGCATGACTTCATTTCTCTCTTTAGTGAGAGAACCTCTTTTATTCTAAAAACCATGTTTTATTAAAGGATTTCAAAATCAATTTATTAATGAAATTTTTACTATTTTTTATTTTAACAATTATTGAAAATGGATCTTCTTATCTCCATATAAAGAAGGAATTTTCCTATCATTTTTATTGTGAAAAAGCAATGTTTCTTTTCCCACATAATACATGTAAGAATTTTACAACAATCATTTAATTAAATAATCCTTTGAAATTTTCAGTGTTTATATTTTATATAAAATGATTCCAAAAAATTTATTTTCAAAGAAACAGATTTGAAAAGGTTTTTCAGAATGGAATGGATATTTTCCTAAAAAATGTTTAAAACAATACTTTACCATAATTTCATTTATAATAACAACAACCATTTATTTTTAAAACACTAGATATATGTTTTTATTAATACGATTAATGTTGTTACATTGGATTTTTTATGATTTATTTAACCAATGAGAGTATTGAAATTCACCTTCTTGATTCCGTTTAGTCCATTTTAAATATGAAATCTACATTGATCGTTGAACATAAAACTCCCCCTATTTATCCTCATCCTTTATATTGGATATGTTTATTTACTAAACCATATATTATTTTTACATACATTTTTTAGTTTTTTAGTTATTTTATTGATTGGTGAAATATTTTTATGTCCGTATAATTTACTCAAAAAAATATTTGATATAGATATTTGTTTATTAAAATTGAAAATTAGATATATGAGGAATACATTGGATATGCACTATATAGGTGGGGTCTGGTAATAAAAACCCAAAGGGATCAGGCCCAATTAATGAAAACGATTTGGTTGGGGACTATTTAATGTATGTCTCACGATTAATCAATAGTATCATAAGATAGAATTAGTTGGGAAAACCCATTTTATTTGATTCTAATAAATATATATGTGTTTATACATACAAATTTAAACTATCTTAATATGTTTTCTTGATTGTAAAGGTATCAAGTGACTGTGAAACATGAAATATGATAATTACGAATTAATATTATTTATTTATTATCCCTAATATTTCCCCTATGAAAATTTCTTTGGATTTTTTTAATCTATGTTTATTGATTAAATATAATATGTTTGTAGTTATATATCATACCATATTTTTTAATCACATCCTTATGAGTTTCTAATTATATAACATGTGTTCCCAATTATATACCATTCCATATTTATTTTTCTAATTAATTAATTTGTTCTTCCATTGTACTTTACCGTTACTGAGAATTTGAGCTTACCCTTATTTTGTTTCCTTTCACAATGATTACATGAATTTTACTATGAAAGATACAAAAAGGTATGATAAATTGGAATAATGTTATCCGTGAAATAAAAAAATAACATATGTTATAATTACTTCTTTATTTTATAACACAAGTTTCATGTAAGTATCTTGTTTACCAAGGAAACTATACTCTTCAATCCTTCAGTATTTGATTCATTATAATCAAGAAAATTTAAATGTAGTAGACAAAAACTCTTAGATTAATTTGATCATGTATCTATATAATTTTGTTTTGAAAATAAAAATTATTCTATAGTATTATGAAATAAAATTAATTATACTCGAAACATATTTAAAACATTTTTTTGATATTGTTATTTCTTAGACTTATAAAAAAATTAGGTAAATTATTATTATTGCATGTTGTTTCTCCATGTTAATTAATTAAAATATTATATCTTAATAAAAATTTAAAATGAAAAGTATAAATTATCTCTTAGAATATATTAATTTAACTAAAAATAAAATTATTTCTATATATATTTTTAATGTAAGATCATAGTATGATTTAAATTGATTTATGAAAAACTTTTTTTTTCGTGGTTGGGGAATTATTTTTAAATATAATTCTTCCACTTATGTTAAATTATTTTCATAAAATGTGTACCATATTTTTAATATTCATAATTTATATTATATGAATAGTTAAACTTTTTTTTTGTTCATATTTATTAATAAAATAGTTGAAATTAATGACATCAGTTTTTTTATGAACGGGTTTTTTCACATTACATGCAATTATCAAGAAATAAATTTTCCACACACCTGATTTTATTATTTCATAAATTGGATTCCTTATCTTGAATAAATAATTAAAAATTATATAATTTTTATCATTTTAGTATATTCTTAATCGATAAATTACATATGTGAAAAAACTTGTTACAATGGTAAAAATAAAATTTGTAAAACTGAGTAACTATAAAATAATGATAATATCATTTCAATTACATATTTATATTTTTTGGTGGTTGTTTTGATCAAACTAATATTCTGTATGTTCCATCATATACTAATTTTTTATGAAATTGGGTTGTTTTTGATTTCATATTATTGAAATTTTCTTAATATTTACAAAAAAATCTCCTCCCCCTAAATTATAACATGGAACCACTCTTACAACATTTCATACCTTTTGTTGACATTTATCTCTACAAAACCCTTCAAAAATATCTCTAAAGAAACCATATTAGAATTATATATGTTCTAATATTCATAATGGATCAACCATTGAGTCTTTAAAAAGTGTTCCAAATGTGGTTTACATAAGGGAAGGTAATCCTCTTCACCAACCTCTATAATTTTTTATCTTATTATTTAATAATCATCAATTTTTTATCAAAACCAGATATATAAGGACGCATGTTTAATTCATATTATATGATTATATTATTATTATTGTATAATATTTTTCTTTCTTCTTCACCATAAATTTGTAAAACAATTCATATCTCGTGTGTACGACAGACTGCAACCTCATGAGTTGATGTAATTTTTTTCTGTCAAAAATCCTCATCGATATTCATAATGATGAAATAATTAATATATATGATAAATATTAAATTTTACTGAATCCATAAAATTTATTGATCATTAAATTCATTACCATTTCACCCATTAAGGGAAGGATATCGTCTCTCCTGCATACATAAGGTCTACCATCTCCAAAAAAGAGATGTTATTAAATTATATTCCCATCATTATTTAATGATTAAAAAAAATGTATATGTTAATTAAATGTTAAATTAATAATTTTAATATTATTTATTTATATATATATATATATCTTATACATAATATTATGACCATTTTTAATAAAACATGAACGAGTAAAATAATATGTTTCCTCGCCGAAAAATTATAACAGTGAAATATTATTAATGAATGGGTGATAAGTGGTTATAAGAGGAACATATATGATATTATAAATATAAATGGGGTTATTTTATAAGTTAAAAACGTTTTTTAAACCATTATTCATGAGGATAAACCATGACAAAGTATTGGGAAATGTGAGGTAACGAAAATTGTCTCAATATAGATTTAATGAGGCATATTTTAATGTTTTTAACCTAATTTCATTAATATGGTTTATATACTATCCATTTTCCATGTAATATCTTAAATGAATCCTACATAAATGTATTTTAATTATAAATTTTAATTATTTCATCCAAATATATTTTCTTTGATTGTTAGAAAGTGCTATAGAATTTCATCGCTAAATTAATTTTAATGGGTTAGATTAAAACTTCATTTATATTAAGAATCTATGAATATGTAAATAATTAATTTTAATTATTTAATGATATATATAATCTTTTATTATTTGGATTTTCATTTTAAAAAAATTATCAATTCATTGATTAATCCTCACGTTAATGGTATGATCAGTGTATGCTATTTTGCCTCAATCTCCACACGATGGAAAAATATTTTTTATTATACACATATTTATTTTTATGAGGTATATATAACACCCCATATATATGTAATATCTTTAAAATAAAGATTTTCATTGGTTTTAATTATTTATTTGATGTTACTTCATTAATAGGGGTAATTATTCAAATTTTACATAATTGGTATGTTTTAAAAAGTTAATATTATTTGAATCAGGATAGTTTATGCTTGAATATACATTAAATAATTCATTTTTATCATTCTAATATAAATTTTGTAATTATATTTACCTCTAGTTAATCATTAATATTTGTTCTGGTCAGACACTAAATAGGGGGGTGAATTGAGTTCATATACATGTTTATGCTAAAAAGTATATATAAAAAGAATTCCACCAATTAAAATAAAGCATTCCAGTTAATAAAGGTAATAAAATTATAATAATTTTCATATTCAAATAGATTCTCTGAAGGTTGATTAATTTTCATAAATTTCAATATGATATATTGATATGACTTTTGAAACTACTATAATAATGGAAAACAATTATAACTACTATCCAAGACCAACTATCAATGTAAAATTTATTTTCCGGAAATATATGATAAAATAGAGAAAAATTTAATTGAATGTTTTAGTGGATAAAAAAAAGTGGTTCAATGTCAAGGTGAGACCCAATACACTCCACAGAGGGATCAACATCTACCATTATATATATATATAAGGCTTTGATCCACAACCTGGATCGAGGTTAACAACAACACATAAGACTATCCAGGTCCTGATACCTCTTCCACTATTATACATGTGAAAAACAACCTGATCACATAGAACCTCTTCCATAGTTCAACATTTGACAACTAACTATAAGAATATAGGTGTTTGTTGATATATAGTATCCTCCAATATAGATTAGGACACAATGTGTCTCTTAGTAAAAACACACACGCTGCTCAAATGTTTATTTAAATGGTATACAACAGAGAAGAATATATTAATAAGGGGTTTAGAAATGCTCTGAGTGTGATTCAATTATACTCTAGACACTCTGATGTATCAGAGTTGTATCTTGAGTCCTCTTCTAAAAATAGAAACTAAAAATAGAGTGTCATAGAGCACTGTGTTCTATCTTCTAGGGAGGTGAGAAGTCCATATCAAGTGGCTTTGTTGGATGCTTCAGGGTTAATTTAAATTTTATTATTGGAAGCTCTCAGGTTTACTGAAACAAGGAATAAAGAATTCCTCATGTGTTCATCTTCTATTGAATTATGCACATAGTATGTATTCTTGTATTATCTTCGGTATATGCATCTACAAGATTCAATTAAAAAAATCTTTCATATACTCTCATTGAAATATATATTATTGCATCTAGAGAGTATGCATATTTGATTTATAAAAAGTACCTCATATTTCTGACATCCTCCTTTACGTTTTATGCAAAAAGGTATTAAATTAATCAGTAGAATTAAACCACTAGAAAATGTCTTTTAGAAATAGTTTTAAATATAATAAATTTTAAACAATCTATCAGTGAATCATGGGTCGGTACCCACATAATTCTTTGACTCATCCCATTGGTATTTCATTATTTTAGTATTTCAATACATCGGTGATTAATTTTTACTGCCATTGAGTCCTTTCGTCAGTAGAACCATGCATCAGTAGGTCATTTGTACTAATGGTAGGATGTCTACATTTGTGACTCATTTTCATCGGTAGGTTGTCTAGGTCCATAAGTAATTTTCCTTAGAAGGTCGTCTGCGTTGGTAAGTCATTTTCATTGGTACATCATCTATGTTGGTAATTAATTTTCATCGGTAGTTTGTCTGCATCAGTAAGTCATTTTCTTCTATCAGTTTCAGTCTCTTATACATGTAATATTTTTTTTGCACTGTCTTACAACTGATTGTACCAAATTTAATTATGATCGTAGATAGAAAAAATTGAACTTATTTATACATAAATAATTATGATTGAAATCTTTAGACAATATAAATATGAATTAACTTTATTTGTGATTATTAAAACTAAAAATATTAAAGGGAAAGACAAACATTCTCTTATGGGCGAACAATTAATTTTTTTATGCAATATTATCATTTTCCTATGCTGTTATCTTAAAATGATTATGAAAATATTTTTGTTAAATGGAAACATTGTTTATATTTAATATTTAAAATGTTTTTTATATACACATATCAATATAAAATTGTATTAATGAATATTTTATAAATTTTAAAGTAATTTATAAATGAAAATTTTACACATGTTTATAAATTTAAAAAAATGTTTTAAAAGGAATCTTCTTGCGGTTTTCTGAACATCATACTTTTGAGCTATTAATTGTAAATGTGAAAGGGATTTTTTTAAAATAATTAAAATTATATGATTATTCCATTATTCATGAACTTTCATTTTTTTAATTTTACTTTACAATATTATTATGTTATATTCGTAGAAAATTACAATCATAATATACATGTAATTTTTATTTTTAAAATGAATTTAAATTTGTATAATAGATTTACCACTTGATTGTTTGAATGAAATTTTTATGTATTTTTATTCATTAATGTTAGTGAACATTCATTTTATATAGACTCTATATAATTTCTTTTCAAAAATCGAACCTTATTTTTTCCCTGGACGGTATATGATCAACTGTTTAGAAAAATTATTGATATTTTCATTATTGATTAATTTCTGTACTCATTTTATTTCACATGAACCATTAACTATATTATAATAAGTGGAAATTATATTTCTCATAAATATCCATTTTCTTTTTATCATGAATATTATTATTTCCAAAATCATATAATATTTCTAAAAAGTGATTTATTAGTAATTCCATTTCATATTTGGGGAAAATGACGATAAAAATATACTCTTTACTCAATACAAGTTTTTAATGATACAAAATATTTCTTGTGAATTAAATTAGTCATCTGATATATTGATAACGAATTAGATATGCAGTTAGGGGTGGGGTTTTGAATTATATACCCCCTTGATGAATTAAAATATATAATATGAAAAATCAGTATGTAAATATTAATTGGTTTTTTGGTGTTCACCTACCAATAAATTTAATTTTATTAGGTTCATGTCTTGATGATATAGATATCCAAATATATTAGATAATGACATCCAATATTAAGAATTTTTTAATCAGGAATTCATTTACTATTATTCATAATATGACTCCATTAGTATAATCATTCGATTAGATTAAATATCTTATTATTATTTATATAGAACTGTTTGATCATCATTTAACAATATCATATTATTCTTCAAGATCATGTTATTTGTTAATTGGAATTCGTTTGGAATCATTTAACATGATAAATTATGAATTCATAATTGATTCATGATATATTCCACATTATGTAACTCATAATGATCATTTAATATCATTCATAATTTGTTTTCTTTTTTCTAGTTTATGAAGAAGGAACATATAAATAAATCAGTGGAAGAAGAATAATTATCATCACAATGTTTTATTTTATGATTTCTATTGTAATTTAAGATTCATGTACGTATCATGTTTTCCAAGACTAATAATCCGTAGTTATCTAGGATTATAAAACAATTATATAAAACTATGTTCAAATACTTCATAATATTCATAGAACTTATGTGAATGAACCCATTTATATCCCATATGATTTTCTATCTAGGTTTGATTTTATAGGCACACATATCATCTGATGTGTGGAAATTGAGTTAATACAAAATATTCCCCTTTCTGTTTTTTACCCAATGATTTATATGTGCAACAATCACATTAACATTCATTTATATTGAAAAATATGTAATCTCAAGAAAAAAACAATATGTTTTGTACCAAAAAATTATGATATCATATTTTACATAGGAATATTAAACCATAATATAATCCAAACACCTTATATTATCCTTACCTAAATCATCCAAAACTCTAAAATTATCTAAACCATTTCTATGATACAAACTATAAAGAACTGATCCTTTTTCACACCACTATTTAATTTTTAAATACAAATTAATTATCTAGAATTCTAGATGATCATATTAGGGTTAATGTTTTATAAAATTTGTTTTAATCTATAACATAACAATTCCATAAGGTAAAACGTTGACACATACAATAAATATTATTTTTTGATAATAAAAATAATTTAAATTTATTTTCTTTCTTTTCATTTGAAATATAAAAAATATTGGGTATGACTTCATTACATATCCAAATATTCCTTAAAAGATAGAGAAAATATTGGAAAACATGGGATGACCAAAAAAGGTTAGTCTGGTTCATAAATAAAGATAAAAAACTCATTAGTCCATTATAAAACTTTGAGATAATCTAACAATTATTTCCATTAATATAATCATCTTCGAGATCAAATAATCATTTAGTTGCATGTGATATTATAATTAAAATCTAGATAATTTTATAAAACAAGTTATTAAAAACACGAACAAAAAATCATAATCAATAGGGTTTCATAAGGAAGAAGATAACGTTTAGAAAACAAATATTCATAAAAAATATTGTTTTACCCTTAATGTGAATAGCCATTACTTAAAAAATATATCATTATATTACCTTATGATATCAATATTTTTCCATGAAGATTCATTAAAATGAATAGAAATGTAATGCACATTCCATGGGACATCATTTTCATTGAACCCATACATTAACCCTATAATACCTTATTTTAATGGAATAACCTACATATTTAATTACAAAAATAATTTCTAGTGAATGAAGTCATTACACAATGCATTGGGGGGATATGTCAGGATAATCTATTATTGTTATATTTTTTAATGGACCATAATATACTTGAAACTCATAAAATTTTAAATTATTTATCATAAAAATATCCTTCTGAACCCATGAGAAATACATTTTTAGATACTGATATATATATATATATATTCATTAAAATTCTATTTAAAATATTAAAATTCCAGTAAAAATTTGAAGAGGGAATTTATAAGGAGAAAAAAATTGAATTATGTGACGTATTAAAAAAATAAAATAATAATTATGATAGTGGGCAAAAATTTTGATTTCACATATGTTTAAAATGAACATTCATTTTTATTTATCATTATATAAAGTTATAGCATTCTGTATAGAATGCATAAGATATTTCATTTATGAAACCATTGAATGAAAATAAAAATAGGTATAAAAATCAAATTTTATTTTATTTCAACATAAAAAAATTCATTAATTGAGTTAATTAATATGTATATCTAATAATAAGATTTAGAAAAAATATTAAAATTTTGAAAATGGTTTTTAAGGTAATGTTGCCCATACCTCAAGGAAAAATTATCACAAGCATTCATTATCATCAATAATAATAAATTTATATTAATTATTTACATTGTTAACAACCATTTTCTAGATTCATAGCCATTTTAAATCACATAATTTATTATGTTTACTTCATAATTTTTCGGGAAAATTGGTTCATTATAAAAAATGACTTCAATAGGTTTATATTGGTCATATGTGTAATGATTATATAATTTCCAAAACATTAGTCATTTTATATTAATTTTTTTTGAAAATTAATTATACACATAGAAAAAACAATGTAATATGGATAATACAAATTATTTATATTATAACATGAAGGAGATATTCCCTATATATGCATGAGTATCATTTCCATTATATAGAAAAATGAAGAAAATAAGGTATGAATCATTTTATAGTTCGATAATTATAATTATAATATCAATATAATATTATTTCCCAAAATCCACCTATTTATACAATCCATTTAAGGAATTGACAAAAACATATATCGATTTTTGATTATATAGTCTATACATACACAAGTGGGATGTTTTAAACTTTTTATTGTATAGTAAAAAATACATAGAATATGAATATTACATTACATAATGACAAAAATGTATTTTTATAATATTTTATTATTTTTCAACTATTATTTCAAATTTTTATATTTAGTGATGGAAAATAAAATATATCATCTATAGTGGATGTAGTCCTCATGTACGTGTTGGAATGATATATAGATGTATATTTATATTAGATGGAACAAAACAAGAGAAATGATCTTAAACTAATTCAATTCAAAACAAATACAATTGACCACAAATGTATTGAATATAAAGGTATGATATGATATAATACTATAAGAAGTGTAAAGTAATTTTATTCAAAATGAATACAATAATCATAGAAATACAATAGTGAAGGATTATACCATAAAGCGTATAGAATCTGTCGATACAATTTGTAACGGTATAATTGTAATTGAAACAATTAAAAATTAATATGAAATAAAGAAAGGAAACAATAAAATTCCCTTTTCTAAAACAAACAACAATGGAAATGTAAAAGTATTAAAATTATTTTATCCCAAAGGGAAGAGTGTCCTTTCACCTAGGATAAGAGCTCTGTCTTACCACCACCTTAGTAAGCCCTCGATACTATTATCGGTACGTCTGTCTTGCTATCCCCACAAGCCCTTGATACGATGATTGGTATGTCTATTTTGCTATCCCAGTAAGCCCTAGATTTTGTAGGTAATCAGCACCTCTGTCTTTCAAACAATTGAAATCCCTCGATACGAAGATAGGTAGCATCGTCTACCTATCCTATGCAGCCCTCGATCATTATCAGTTGTTCGGTCGCACAAAGAAAAACCAAGAACTTATTGAAATACAAAAACTACGAAAGAGTTGTTCACACTTTGTAATTTCAAGTCTTTCGCATAAAGAAAGAGAGAAGTCACATCGTCTCTCTCTAGTACTTGATAAAAGCACATAATGATCAAAGTCTCCCAGTTATGCTTCTCAGCTTCAAATGACCTCCTATTTATAGGCCTCAAGTTCTAACAGTTACACTTCCTCCAACGGTCATATTTCTCCTGAAATCTTGGAGGGACTTGGACACCTTGCATTATTACGGTCATATTGAAATAGAAAAAACGACATTGTTTTGATTAGTTTATAACTAACTCCACAAAATTATTTTGGGTAAAACAGAAGATATATGAAGATGATAAACATGAGTACGATTGATATGTTTTGATAAAGTATAAAAACAAGCATGTGATAAAAATATGATTACTATAAGTATTACTCAGTGTAATGTATTGATATGATACAAAGTGAGTATGATTCAGAAAAGTTAGTATGATAGACAGAGTTAGTAGGATTGACATAGTCAGTATGATTGACAGAGTCAATATGATTGATAGAGTCAATGCGATTGATAGAGTCAGTACAATTGATATAGTTAGTATGATTGATAGGGTCAGTACGATTGACAGGGTCAGTACGATTGATAGGGTCAGTACGATTGATAGGGTCAGTATGATTAACATAATCAGTATGATAAGCATAGTCAGTACGATAAGCATAGTCAGTACGATAAGCATATATGAATAGTTTTTTGATTTCCAAAACAAGACATAAAAGTAAAAAGAGAACTTTTGACTCAACAATCTCCCCCTTTTTAGAAAGCACAAAACATAAAGTAAAAACAAAAAGAAATTCTTATCTCCCCCTGAGTTATTGTAAACTCTTCTGAATAAGGAATTGAATACAACTAACACCCCCTTAGGTATGTACTTTCCTAAGGATTGTATTAGTAAAATTTCCTTGATTAAAAAGTATTTGATTAAAACATTCTCCCCTTATAAAACATTCTCCTCCTTTGTGATTTACAAAAATAATGGGGTAATCTTCAGTTTCCTAAAAGAGTTAGAGAAAATAAATGCATGGAAATGGGATGGATTACATAAATCTCATTAAGATTACAAAAGTCTATAGAATTTTAGAAACGAATAAAGAAATATACAATAACACTCATTTGTTTTATGTTTCCTTTTCTTTATTGATCAACTCATGAAGAACGACTCTCATATTTTTGATTTCATTCTTGTCTTTAGAGATAGAATCACCCTAATATTTGAGAAGCTCTTGTTAATCAGCAAAAAGCTGATCCTGATACTTGATAGTCTATTCTTGGAATCTGATTAATTCTTCAAGAGTATCAATTATGTCTTGAAAATTCCTATTGTCTTTAGATAACATAGAATTTTATTTCCTTAAAAAAACTATTTCATCTTTGAAAGGTGAAGCCTTCGAAAACTCTAACTAGAAAGCATTCATTCTCTATTGCATCTCTTTTATTGAAGGAATATCGACTCCATGATTTTTTGACATCTAATTCATTATTTCAATGGTTTCTTTGTCAAGATTGTTGAATGCAATAACAAGATCATTTGAAATCCTCCTTGAGTATTCAATTGATATTTCAGGATCATTAATTGAGCTTCCTATCTTGTATGATCACTTAGTCATTCTATTGCACTCCTTCTTACGAGCAGCCGAACTTTCAGATAGTACTTTTAAATCATCTTCAATTGACAATAATCTCTTTCTATGTTCTCTTATAGAACCAAAATTCTTATTTTGATTTTTAGTGATGAAATCAATTTTCTCTTTAAGTCTAGGAAAATAAGGAATAGTATTCTCAATTCTCCTCAAAACATGAACAATGTAATCATTCTTCTTGAGAGAAATTGTGTGTTCTGAATAAGTATCCTCATCGTACGAATCCAGTTCATTTTATTGGCTTGAGTCTTCAAATGGATTTTTTCCTTTTTCTTTTTCTTTTTTCATTTATTTCTTCTACCAATTTGTCACTAATAACGATTACTTTTTCAGTATTAGAAGATTGAGCACCTTGATTTACTTGGGAAGGAATTCTATCTAGAGTTTCAAAAGATTCATCTGGTGCTTGATCGTTATGAGGAACATATTGAATACCTTCACTTTCCTTTTAAAAAGATTATTCTCTACTCTTTTTCGAACTCTGAAGAAATTCCAAAAGAAAATATTCTTCCTCTTCTTAAAATTATTGTATTTCTTTCAAAATTTGTTTCCCTTTAACTTTTTCTAGAAGACACTGTACAATATGTTCTTGATGCACTACTTCTATTAGTTGAGCAGTATCCTCCTAAACCATTTTCATAATTTTAGAAACATCAATGCCTTGAGCTTTCATTTTTAAAAGAGTCTTCCCTTAGCTTGAAGAGTATCCTCTACCCTTATTATCTCAGCTAAATCATCAGCTGGATCAAGACCGAACATAGGATTACCTTTTTTTCTTTATTCTCTATCTTTAATCCACTTGGCCATAACCTCCTTGGTGTATTTAGGTTTCTTCTTTGGCTTAGAACTGGTTTGCGGATCTGACTTTTGAGGAGCAACACAAGTTAGATTGTCATCAATAGGCAAAGGTGATGATTGATTTGGTGCATGTTGATTTTGTGCCAATTAAGCTTCTACATATTTGACCAAAATATTTGAGTTTTCATCGAAACAAACATCAAAATTCTTAAACATATACTTACTTATCAAAGAAGGCTTCAGTTATTTCAATTTCCCTTTCAAAGTAATATTACAAAATATTAAGCTTTCATGAATGAACTTTGTAAGAATAGATGGATACATAATCAAATGAGATATGATCGCTCCTAAATTGACATTCTTGATTGTTTCAAAGATGTATCCCATGAGATTTACCTTTCTCATGTTTATAAGATAGTTTATCATGAAGATATCAGAAACCTTAAGAGTTTATCTATCCCCTTTCCTAGGGATAAGAAAGCCTTGCATCCAAATCACAACAAACCTGTTATCTGGAGATAAATGAGCTACCTTTCTCCTCTCTTCAATTATAAGAAACAATGACTTTTCATCACTTTCATTATTGAACGTACCAACTTACTCTAGTAGTTTATGGGATGGACAAAAGGAATAACCTTCTGTTGAGACATTTATAAAGTGGGATGCTTGTTTCACATACATTGAGATTTTTCTATCATACAAAACAAAGTTGACCATCATATTTTTTTCAAAAGACACGGTTTTGTAGAATTTACTAACTTCTTAAACAATAATATGATCTTGAGATACATTTTTTTCAACACAAAGATGTTCCAAGCCTTAAAAAAAAAATAATCCTTCTGATTATTGAATCATACGTGTCAAAGAAGTGCCGAGAAACTAACCTTTCTCTGAAGAAGTATTTCTCTGAAAATGTTTTTGAAGGCATTTAGGTAGGAGTGTTGGCAGAG
Organism: Viscum album; assembly: GCA_963277665.1. Classification (NCBI taxonomy): domain Eukaryota; kingdom Viridiplantae; phylum Streptophyta; class Magnoliopsida; order Santalales; family Viscaceae; genus Viscum; species Viscum album. The sequence goes on along the minus strand of OY728122.1, from coordinate 2,088,095,926 downwards.
GATTGAGACATATAGACGTGGAAAATGGAAGACCGTACGAAGTCTTAAAACAAAGGGGTAGAGATTCTCCATGAGATTTGAAAACCGGTGTGGGTTTGGGGAGGGGAGGGGTCTATTTATAGGCAAAAAAATGACTGTTGATCTTCTATGGTTGATATTAAAAGAAAAGAAAATCAATGGTAGGGATTTGAAGGAGTTTTTTTAAAACAAATCGAGAAACAATAAAAATAAGAAAAACAAAACAAAGAACGAAAGAATATACCTGCCAGAGATTCTAAGGAAATTGTTGGTTTAATAGTATTAACATAGTATAATACAATAGGAAAAAGAAAATACATGAGTTCAAAAAAAAATATGATCGGTTGTGAAACCGATGGAAAACAAATTCATTACCATAGGTTTTCAGGCCGATAGAAAACAAAGTCATTACCATAGGTTGTTAAGCTGATGGAAAACTAAGGAATTTCCATAGGTTGTCAAGCCAATGGAAAACAATGTCATTACCATAGGTTGTCAAGACGATGGAAAACAAAGTCATTACCAAATGTTTTCAAGCCGATGGTAAAAAAAGTCATTAACATAGGTTGTCAAGCTGATGGAAAACAAAGTCATTTCCATAGGTTGTCAAGCTGATGGAAAACAAAGTCATTACCATAGGTTTTCAAGCTGATAGAAAATAATGTTGTTACCATAGGGTGACATACCGATGGATAGAAAATCAATATGGAAACCAGGAAAACAAGATGACAAATGATTAAAAAAATAACCAAATAGTTAAAATAATAATCAGAAATATAGCAAACCGAAATAATAAACAAAAAAAATTAAGAAATATATAAAGAAGAAAATGTTCTCCCCTTTTTAAGAAGAGTTTAATGTAAGTAGAAGTGTAAAACAAGAATTAGATATGAATGATAATTTTAATGTAATCATTCCTAGCTTCTATTTTATAAACTCAAATCTATCAAAAGTTAATGATTTTTTTAAAATGTCAGTAAGTTTTTCTTGCATTCCGATGAATTATAATATAATATCTCCTTTTTGTGTGTGATCCCTAAGAAAGTGATGCCTAATATCTATGTATTTTTTACGAGAGTGATGTGCTAGGTTTTTACTAAGAGCTATAAAACTAGTATTATCACATAGAATATTTGTTTTGAAAAAACTCAATCCTTAGTCAATGAGTGTGTGTTGCATCCACAACACTTATTCACAACAACTTCCAGCTGTTACAAATTCATCTTTAGTAGTGGAAAGTGCTACTGAGTGTTGTTTCTTACAGGACCAAGAGACCAAAGAATCTCCTAAAAAATGACATGTTCCATATGTACTCTTTCTATCCATTCTGTAATCACCAAAGTCAGCATCTGAATTTTTTTTTAAAACAAAATCATTTCCAGAAGAATAAAAAAGACATAAATCCAGAGTTCCTTTTAAATACCAAAGGATTGTTTTCATGGATTTTAAATGAGACTCTTTTGGATTAGATTGGTATTTTTCACATAAGCATACAAAAAACATTAAGTCTTGTTGACTAGATGTCAAGTACAAAAAACTTCCTATCATACCTCTAAAAGTTGTTTGATCTATTTGTTTCCCAATTTCATCAAGGTTAAGTGTATTTGAGGTACCAATTGGAGTGATAATACTTTTATTATTTTCGTATCCATACCTTTTGATTAAATATTTAATATACTTATGTTGAGATATATATGTCCCTTCTGGTTTTTGTGAAATTTGAAAACCTAAAAAGAATTTTAACTCACCCATCTTACTCATTTCAAACTCATATTTCATTAAATTATCAAAAGAATCAGTTAAAGACTGCTGTGTAGATCCAAATATGATGTCATCAACATAAATTTAAATAATAAAAACATTTTTATCTTCCATTTTTATAAAAAGGGTTGGATCTGATGTACCTTTTGTATAATTATTTTGTAAAATAAATCATATAAGTCTATCATACCATGCTCCAGGGGATTGTTTAAGGCCATATAATGTTTTTTTAAGTTTAAAAACATGATTAGGATATTTTCAGTCAAGAAAAACCAGGGTTTGTTCAACAAAAACTTCTTCTTGAACAAAACCATTTAGAAAAACACATTTAATATCCATTTGAAATAATTTGAAATTAATGTAAGCTTCAAAAGATAATAGAATATGAATAGATTCAAGTCTAGATACCAGAGCATATGTTTCTTCATATTATATTCCCTATTTTTGATTATATCCCTTAGCAATAAATCTTTCTTTACTTCTTACAATGATTTCATTTTCATCACATTTATTTCTGAAAACCCATTTTACACCAATTACAGTTGTTTCTTTAGGTCTTTTAACTAAATTCTAGACTTGATAGCTTTGAAATTAATTTAGTTCATCTTGCATTGCTTAAATCCAATATTCATCACATAAGGCCTCACTTAGACATTTAGGTTCAAATTGGGAAAGAAAAGAAAGATGTTCTATTTTATTTCTCAAGGAATTTATGGTCCTTATAGGTTGATTTACATCACCAATGTTGTTATAACTGGGATGATTCTTAAGAAGAAATTTATTTGGGTTTTGTAAAACCTATTCATAAAAATATGGTAGAAAATATTCTGGGGTAAAAATTTCAGGAACACTTTCTTGAACATTTTCATTATCAGAAGGATATTCTAATAATGGTTTATGATCAGTTTTTGAAAACACATCCAAAGATGTAGGTTGGGGTTATTTGAAAAAAAAAGGATTAGTTTCATCAAATTTGACATACACTGTTTCATCAACAGTACAAGTGTTTTTATTGAAAAATCATTAAGCCTTAGAGGTTGTAGAATATCCTAGAAAGATTCCTTCATTGGATTTTGGTGCGAATTTGTATAGATTATCTATAGTATTCAGAATTAATACTTTTAATCCAAAAACTTTGAAGTATGAAACATTATGTTTTCGGCCTGTCTATAATTCAAAAGGTGTTTTATTAAGAAAAGGTCATGTTAAAAAATGATTTATAGTATAAAAATTAGTACTGACAGCTTCAGCCCAAAAGTGCTTAGCTATTGAGTATTCACTCAACATGGTTCTTATCATTTTCTGGAGAATGCAATTTCTTCTCTCAACAACACTATTTTGCTGAGGAGTTCTTGGAGCTGAGAAACTGTGAGTAATACCTTTCTTACTACAAAAATTTCAAAATCTGAATTTTGAAATTCACCACCATGATCACTATGGATAATTATCAATGGTATTTTATTCTCCTTTTTAACTTGGGCTCTAAATATTTTGAAATAGAAAAGGCTTCAGATTTATTTACTAGAAAATATACCCATGTAAATCTAGTAAAGTCATCAACTAAAACAGATACATAGTATTTTCATCCAATGATTCCATTTTTTGAAGGTCCAAAAAGTTCCATGTGCACTAGCTATAATGCATTAGAAGTTGAAACTTCATTTATTTATTTAATGCTAGTTTTATGTTTCTTGCCAAATTGACAAGGATCACAGGCCTTGGAAGAATCATATCTAAGATTTGGTAGACCCTTAACAAGTCTTTTCATTGAAATTTTACAAAGGTTTATTAGGTTTCAGTGTCATAGTATTCTATTCCATAGCCTTGATTGGTCTTCTATTGTACTTAAGAATGGTAAATTTTGGCTCCTAAGGTATTATAAGTTAATAGTGTATAAATTATCTTGCCTATGGGCTCATAGAATGAATTCATCCTTGGAATTGTGAATAATGAATTTATCATTTCTAAAATTCACTAGGTATCCTTCATCACATAATTGACATGAGATTATGATTAAGAACTTTAACAAACAAAACATTTGAAATTAGAAATTTTCCAAGAAAAATAATATTACCTATTCCAACAATCTTTCCTTGAGAATTATCTCCAAAGGTATCTTTTACACCTTTTGTTTCGATAATATTTTTAAAGAAATCTTTGTTTCCAATCATGTGTCGAGAACAACCACTATCCATGTACCAAATATTCTTGTTGGTGCACTTGTTATTTTCCTGAAAAAGAAACAATTATTTTTTCAAAACCCAAACTTGTTTGGATCTAGAAGGTTTAGATAAAAGAATTTTTCGAATCCACATTTGTTTTTCGAAATGAGATTTATGAAATCCTAAAGGCTGAGTTCTATTAAGAGAATAATCTCTTTTCCAGTGTCCACAACATTGGCACTTAGTACAAAAAGGGGTAATTTGAGGAACACAATAGTTATTACTAAAAATTAGTTTAGAATGAGTATATCCAAAACCAGAATGATTTCTCAAAGGTCGAATCTGAGAATACATTTTATCAAATTTTTCCTTTCCATAAGTAAAGTTTGACAAACATTTCTTCAAGGAAATTTTTTTTGACTTTAGTTTTAAAACTAAGTTTTTATCCTCTAAAACATTTTATTTTGAACTAGGGTTAGGATCAAAAACATTTTTCTTAGAAATTACATTTTAATGATCCTTAGAATGTTTATCCTTATCTGAATTGAATTTCTCAAGAGTTTTTAAAATACTTTCAAAATCAGATGTTTTCGTATCAAGATCATTATAAAGATCTAATACTTCTTTAGTTAAAATTGAAGTTCTCTAATTTTCCTTATCATGTTTCTTCTTGAGTTTATAATTTTTATTCTAAAGTAGTTTAGAAAACCTAGACACTTATTCAAAAGAAGGTAATGTATTATCTTATGATGACGAAGACTCATCATTTCATAATTCATGATATTTATTATCAGTATAAATTTCATTCAATGATACATTTGTAATAGCTTTAGCATTGTGTACCATAGCCATGAAATAATGATCTTCAATTGGTATTCTGTCTATAAATCCAATATTATTTTGTCTTGAGTAATCATATTCTAAAGAAACATCTGATGAATCGCCACCACTTGCACTCCATGTATCATTGGCCTCCAAGAATTTCTTTGTCTTTGTCTTGTAATATTTTTTCTTATTTCTTTCAGAATGTTTCTCCTTTTTATCTTTTATCTTTAGTAATGGAAAATCAGGTCTTATATGACATAATTTCTTACATTCATAACATGTTACCCTTGAATATTTCTTATCCTTTCTATCTTTCTTTTTGAATATGTATTATAAGTTTTTATTTCCCACAATATTGTTCATCCTTCGAGCAAGATTGGATAACTCATTATCTGAATTATTAAAATAACTTGATTCTGATAGAAAAACTTTCTTAGATTTGGATCTTGTTATTCTTTCAGGTATTTTAGCTTTAGATGTAGTAGTAAAAGCTACACTTCCATTTCCATTTTTCTTTTTATTGAAATCCGCATCTCTCTTCTTTGTTGTCTCATGTTGTAGAAGAGTTCCAAATATTTCATCAAGAGTAGTCTAAGAAACTTTTATATTTTCATCAACAGCTATCCTTTTTAACTCCCATTTATTTGGAATTATATCAATAATTTTTTCAACAAGAGATTTATCATCAAGACCTTTTTCTCCCATAGATTTTAAACTGTTGAAAATTTTCATAAATATTTGTTTCACTTTACATACTGGTAATCCATAAGGAAAAAATAAATCAATGATACTCTGCTTGAAGCATTGCTCTTCTTGTTTCTATAACCTTGGATGTACCAAAATCTATGACTTCTAATTTCTTCCAAATATAGTTGGCTTCTTCACAAGATGACATCTGGCTGTATATATACTTGGTCATAGATGTACCTTGTAATTCAGTTGATATTATTGGTTTTCTTGATTAGTGAAAGTAATGACTTCTTTTTCCGGAATTTTGTAACCTCCAGTAAGAATAATTAAATTGTCTACACCAGTATTGATAAAAAATGACTTCATTCGATCTCTATAGTAATCATAATAATTACCATCAAAGATAGGTGGTCTAGTTGGATTTAGATTTTCAATTGATCCAATATTAATTCCTTCCATATAATGAAACAAAATCTTTTCCAATCCACACGTTAGTGTAATAAGTAGTTGAAACAGAAATTTGAAAGAAAGAAATAGAGCTTGAAAACAAATCAGTGGAAACCTCCTCTGATACCAATTGTTGGTTCGATATATAGATGTATATATATATTAAATGGAACTAAAAAGGGGGGGGGGTGAATTTTAGGTTTAAAAACATTGTGTTTAAACACTTAAGAAAATTAATTTAAATTATCTTAAACTAATTTAATTCACAACAAATATAATTAACCACAAATGTATTGAATATAAACGTATGATATGATGTAATACTATAAGAAGGGTAAAGTAATTGTATTCAAAATGAATACAATAATTAGAGTAATACAATAGTGAAGGATTCTACCATAAAGCATATAGAATGTATCAATATAATATGTAATAGTATAATTGTAATTGAAACAATTAAAAATGAATATGAAATAAAGAAAGGAAACAATACAATTCTCTTTTTACAACAAGCTGTAGAGGAAATGTAAAAGTATTACAATTATTTTATCCCAAAGAGAAGTGTATCCTTTCACCTAGGATAAGAGGTCTATCTTACCACCACCTTGGTAATCCCTCGATACGATTATCGGTACGTCTGTCTTGCTATCCTCGCAAGCCCTCGATACGATGATCGATACATCTATCTTGCTATCCCCGCAAGCCCTTGATTTTGCAGCTGATCATCACCTTTGTCTTTCAAACAATTGAAATCCCTCTATACAAAGATAGGGAGAACCGTATGCCTATCCTTAGCAGCCCTCGATCGTTATCAGCTCATCAGTCGCACAAAGAAAAATCAAGCACTTATTGAAATAAAAAAACTAAGAACGAGCCGTTCATGTTTTTTAATTTCAAGGCTTTCACACGAAGCAAGAGAGAAGTCACAAAATCTCTCTCTAGAACATGATATAAGAACATAATGATCAACGTCTCTCAATTATTCTTCTCAGCTTCAAATGACCTCCTATTTATAGGCCTTAGGTTCCAACGGTCACATTTCCTCCAATGGTCATATTTATCTGGAAAATTTTGAGGGACTTGGAAACCTGGCATTATAACGGTCATCTTGAAACAGAAAACATGACATCTTTTTGGTTAAAAGAGAAGATATATGAAGATGATAAACATGAGTACAATTGAAATGTGTTGATAAAGGATAAAAACAAGCATGTGATAAAAATATGATTACAATAAGTATTACTTAGTGTAATGAATTGATATGATACAAAGTGAGTATGATTCACAAAAGTTAGTACTATTGAAAGAGTCAGTAGGATTGCTAGAGTCAATACGATTGATAGAGTTAGTACGATTGACAGAGTAAGTACGATTGACAGAGTCAGTATGATTGAAGGGGTCAGTAAGATTGACAGAGTAAGTACGATTGACAGGGTCAGTACGATTGACAGAGTCAGTACGATTGATAGGGTTCGTATGATTGACATGGTCAGTACGATTAGAATAATCAGTACGATAAGCATAGTTAGTATGATAAGCATAGTTAGTATGATAAGAATATATGAATAAATTTTTGATTTACAAAACAAGACATAAAATTCAAAAGGGAACTTTTGACTCAACAGTAAGCATGAGTGATGATTTTTTTCAATAAAGTTGTATAGCGATGAAAAAGGGTTATACCAAACAAATAATAAATCTGTATTATATGGAAGATAATAATTTTATTACATTGAAATGGTTATTATAGATTTGAAGATGGTAATATAATAATATAAATGAAAACACTCGGTTATGAATGATATATATTCTTTAGACATCCTCAATAGGTTTATAAATAAATCATTCCTAGGAAGGAACTCTGATTGAATAAATACCACTAGGATTGGGGGAGTTATTCTATAATGTGATTTGGTAAGGTTCTAGAAATAATAATATTCTACTTATTTATGTTGAAAATAGAATAGTTTGTGTCTTTTATTAAGTGGGGGAGAGGACAGAGTTAATATTTAAAAAATATACTAAAATATGTTAAAATCTTAATCAATGCAAAAGGGAAAAAATTATTATTTTTAATAACATATTACATAAGTTTGAAAATTTTATAAAAAATAGTATTTAGAATTTTTTTATTTCATTTTATCACATATCATTAATGTTATTACAGTTATAACACATGTTAACTCAAACCTCGTTATTTAGACTTTATACCAAAATTAATATTTATAATGTCCAAGAACATATGTGGCCCCATTAAATAATTTAGGAATGATGATTATAAAAATATATCCCATTTTTAAAAATTAATTTTATTTATATGGAAGAAAAAACTACGAAAAACCACAAAATATGATGGAAAATGGGTTTCCATTAAAATTAATTTTTAAGTATAAATATACCTTTATAACGAATTCAATTATATATTTATATTCAAGTGAAATTGACTTTATTTTTTTATTGAAAATAACTAATTTATATTTACAATCAACCCAACTGAGAATTTCAAATAGTAACCACATGAAATTAAATTTTTGTTTTCTTTAAAAATTTATTTATTTCATCTTTTCATATAAATTTTTTTATAGAATATTTTAAATACTCAATGCAATAAATTATTTAAATTTTGATAGAAAAATTGAATTTTATTTTTTCAGGATAAAATTATAAAATAATTAAATCATTATTTAAAAAGAAAAAAATAGAATGCATCTAAATAAATATAGTATGAATAAAACTATATCAAATTTTGTTGAATAATTAATTAATATTATTTAAAAAATATAACTCTATATAATATATTATTTCTAAATATATAGAAGGATTTAAATTGATATTACATATTAATTATAGGGTTTGTTAAAATATTAACCTAACATTGAATTTTATATAATGGAATTTAAAAAAAATGTTCTTTGATTGATTCATTTTTTTCTTTTCAGAATAATGTAAATAAATGTTTTTGTGCATATATATTTTGATAACCTTATACATCCATCAAAGCTAATAATATTTATAAATATTTTCTGACAAGTGTTTATATTTTTTAAATGAAAATTTTATTTCATTCAAACTATTTACATTCTTCATCAATATGGGGTGTATTTTAATTTAATATTAAAGTAAAATTACAATTTTTTAAAACAAATTTTCAATCCATGTCAATAGTCTTTGTTGCTTAATTTGTTTAATTGGGGATTTTTTATATTGGTACCATCATATTTCATTAGATTTATATGGTCAATGAGGATGGTATGTAATGATATTTTAATAAATAATTCATGAAAGAAACATATTATAACTGGATAAATTGGTGATAAAAAATTTGAAATTATCTTTGTTTTGGTTTTAGATATTTGATTTGTTTTTAGTATATGATTGGTCGGCTCAAAATTATATTTCCCACTAATTCATTTCTTAATTATTTATTGATAACCACTAACATGAATGGGAATGAAGAGTGAACAAAATCCAATATGGGAATCATTCAACTATGAATATGGGAATGGTTTGTGAACCAAATCCACCATGTGATGATGGTATAAAAAATGAGTCTTGAAGGTGTATATTATTGTTCAACACTTTTATATAACACTCTCAAATCGTTTATTTTGAAAAATAAAGTAATACATATGTTATATTCTCATTGATTATGAGTGTTTATTCATGTTCTTCCAAACTTATTACATACTCAAGGACAAGTGATGGTCCCATGAATAATGTTTTCTGATCATTATCATAATAGATATGACTCTTTTATTCATTGAAAATATGTTACTAAAATTTTTTCATACCCTTTAGATCATGATATTCTCTATTATGATTTTTTTATATCGTGATTATGAGTACTTGGAATCAGACCTAACCCTTTCTTATGTATCATTTTACTAATGTTATGTCGTATTTCATTATGTATGAAGTATCTATAAGCATTGAATGTGTATAAACTGATTATGGGAAACATCTATGACTAATCATAAATATGATATTTTTATAACTATTCCATAAAAATGGTTATAATTTATGCTTCTTAAGGGAGAATTATATTAAAAAATTTTGATATTGAAATATAATAATGAAATATGTATGAATTGTTTTCTAAGGTTGTTATACATATTGATTTAGACACACTCATGATATGAATTTCTTTATGGCACAAATTAAAATTTATATAGTGAATATATTCATCCATCTGAGTAAGACATGTATCCAATATTCAATATATAAATTCCAATCTGGTTATAGAGCCTAAAAGATAGTGCTAAAATTATATTTGTTTATTTCAAGTATATAAATAAAAATATATTCCATCAAACATGATATTTTAGGATTATAATAAAGTAATTTTTTTATAAAATCATCATCACACAGAGGATATAGTCATCTATCTTGGAGTTAATCCTCATTAGAAAATCATGGAATTCATATTTATCATGAATTTTTATCTATATAAATGATGGCAGACTAAGTGAGAGAAAAGTCCGTGAGATCCATTCACAATTGATGATATAAGGTAATAAACGGTATTTTTTTTAGATAAGTAAAAATATACTACAATGGATTTTTCATATATGTTTTCCATCTTATAGATGATACTAGTAATATAACATTGAACCACATTAAGCAGACATACAAACTCCATAAAAGATATGTATTTATAGAATTTTGGTTTTAAAATACTAAATAATCAATGAAAATTATTATTGTATATAATGAAAATCAAAATCATTGATTGAATTATTTTAAAATTGCGGGTTATAAATTTAAATATAATCATAGTTCACTTTCAATATCTCTAAAATGTATCATTTTTTATATGATGAGTAGAAATATATACATAATGTAAAATATTCTATTCAATAATTTCCATTACACTGAATAATCAACATTTTGGAGTTGAAATTATTAATGAGTTTCAATCATTTAAGTATACAATCACCAACATACTTGATACTTAGAGTGAAAATCCCATTAATAAAATAGTTCAGTGAAAATTATATTCCCTATTGAACTGATCCATTGCACCATGAATTTTGGATTTTAGGATAATTTTAATGGAATTATTGATTTTATCATGAAGTAATAAACTTTTACATTCACCTTATTTAGCGATGATTAGATCTCCATGACATTAATGTTATTATTCATAAACCTTGAAAATGGGTAAAACATAATCAAAATAATTTTACACTATTTATCCTTCCATAGGTATGTAATTTGAACAATCATTTTATTATTCACAAAATTTTCTATTGTTTTATTTCAATAATGATCCATCCCATTAAAAAAATTTATAATAGAAATGTATATTAAAAAAAATTTTCTATGTAATATATTAATTTACAAAATAAACTACTTAGGGTATAAATATAATAACATCAATAAAAATTTACATTATTTCTCTGTTTCATTTAATATACTTAACCACATATAATATGTCAAAATCCCTGAAAAATATCATTATATTATAATAGATTTAACAACCATAACTCATATAAAATTACTGACTTCATAGTTATAGATAACACCTAATGTATTCATTCACATAAAAAAATCAAAAATGTTTACTATCCTAAATTTATATATATATAAATATAATAATCAATATCTATATATGATAAAAATTTGAAAATTAATTTTATTTTTTTGAACATCTAAATTGAATAAATAATTATTAATAAATGGTATCCTTTTGGATAATATGTAAAAACTAAATAGATATCAAAAAATCCCATTAAGGGGATGTATAATGAAAATCATGATGAAAAAATGAAAATGAAGTACAAAGTGGACATGTCATCAACCAATAAAAAACCAACAGTAAAAAAACACAAATTAATCCAATCAGGGGCTTGATGGAATTATCGAACCTCATGGTAAGAAAAATTGTGTCTTGGAATCAAGAAACATCACGAATGGATTATTTTTTAACATGAATAAATAAATAAAAATAAAATTGATATAAAACCAATAAAAGTTGGTATTCTATAGATGAAATGGTTGGGTAATGTTACTCTGAGAGGATGTATAATTAGTCGTTCACTCGAATTTATGAATTATTTTTACATTGAATTTAACCACATGAAAACCATAAGGTTCTTAGTAAATTATTTGAAAACCCTCAATCTCACCAAATGTGTTGTGTTAATAATACAACGAGTGTCACATATTATTTAAATGGTTTTCCAGAAAATTATTAATCCTTACCATGTTAGTAATACACACCGACATGGATTCTATACTCTAATATTAATTTACTAATTATAATGGTTTAGGAATTTACTATTTATACACCAAAACTGTCATTCCTCTAGTTGATCACATGTATACATTAAACCAATCATACTCCTATTCCATAGTTGTTTATACCACAATAATATTATTCTCCTTGAGCCTCATCAAAAAATGATTATACCCTCCAGTCATAGGCTCATTCTATTCTATCTCAATCCACTATTAGATGATATTTTCATCTTCCTTAATGAGATTCATTAATGCCACTTTTCTATGTGCTCTTTAAGGACTTTTATAGCTTCCTAGACTTTCTCAAATATATATGATCACATATATTTCATCAATTTCTTTAGTACAATAATGCTCATGAAATACCCATGAAATATATTCTTTTATTGATGTTCCAGTCTCAATAAGTTAAGTGATACAGATAAACCAAAATCCTTCATAAATATTTAATAAATGAATAATACTATCACAATCTAAAATCACTTTTTTCACATTCACATCATGTATGGAAACATCAGGATCTTATTATGATCAAAAATCCTATCACATATGTATATTTTTCCTAGTTCATTATTTTTATTTGTTTAGTGTATCCAAATGTTTGTACATGAGTGTGATGATCACATGTGTGATAATTTTTTTATTATTTTCTTAGTACACAATGATATATCCATGGACCATTAGTTATTCTTCATATATAAACTATGATTATCATACTCTTCACTTCCTTATTCATGTAAGAATATAAATTTCCTTCTAAAAAACCCTCATGTAAACAAGATTATTCTCAAGATAACATTGTAAAATCCTTCATGCATGAAATCCAATAATGTACTCGGGTATCTTCTTTATCGAAATCCTTTATTCATGTTTGAGCATGAACATGTTCTCATTTCTTCATGAATCTAGGGCGTGTTGTTGGTTCCACTTCAAGAGACTGTGGTTATCAGTGGAATCCTTCATGAAACCAATGATCATCGTAGATTTTTATTCACTGTGAATGAAGGAGTTATGTGTATCCTCATCCACAGTAAACATTGTTTTGCAGATGATCAGTTTCAGGAGAACTTTCACTCTGTTTTTCATATTTATAATCCTACCTTGTAAATGATATAATAAATACACATTTATATGTCTGTTGCACCACATTTCCCACATATTTAGATAAAATAATCAAATATCATCAATACTTACATGAAAAACATCATTTTTTCAGTAGCTCATGAAATTAAAATGTAACGAAATATTCAAAATTTAAATTTATGATGCGGGTTACGTTTTTATTTGATATGATGAATGATGGAACCTATGTCATTTTAATGTTCAACTCTTCTCAGGAATGAGTTATGAATCACATGACTTTATTTTTCATTTTCAAAAACATCAACATCATCCTTATATGTACTGTTTTTTGTCGAAATCTTTTTGAAACCATACATCCACTACATTCATTGCATTAGATCGATCTCAGATTTCTTATACTATTGGAATCACTATGGATGATGGTTTGATTCTTAATGGGGGGGGGGGGGGTTAATCCTAATATCTTCTAAACATATGATCCTTTGGTGGTAGAGGATGCAGCTGATGTCCAAAAAAATTGAATTGATTAGAGAGGTTAGGACATGCAACAAAACAAATCATTTTTAGTATATATGAAAAATACCAGAATAAATTTATACTACATTACATATGAATTCAAAATGACACTCATTTATTACAAATAAATTCATGGTACACTCTCAGTCTAGTTATAAGAGATCAGTAACCATCATGAATGCACCTAATGCCACCATGAGCATCAAAGCATGAGTAAAAGATGGATCACACTTTTTGTACACCCACTATAGGCCTATACATTTCCCATGAATGACATATACATAAAAATTCACTGTTGTGGGAATTATATCGACGCCCACCCTAATTCTGACTCACGTTCTGTATGGGAAAATCCCCCCACAATGTGGAGGTTATACTCCCACGTATGTCGGTTTGAGTTGGAAAATCACGATCATATAGTAGGGTCCATATTTTTTTTTCAATATATCCCTATGAATTTAAAAGTGAATTTTAGTGCCCTTAATAATTCTTCTAATTTGAAAATCAAATTCAGAGGATACATAGTGGGAGGGTCTTCTCATGTCACCTTTCATAGGAAAAACATATTCTTTTAACATTTATAAATCATTCATGACAACTTATAATAGAGTTATTATCTCACATGGGTCTCTTAGAAAAGACCCATTTGCTAATAAAATCTATTTCTACACAGGACACCCTAGTGTATAAGTAACTATTGATATAAGAAAGGTTTTGTCAATTTTTCCTAAAATTCCATGCATGTTAAATCAAGCACATAAATTTATATTTATAATTATAGGTATATGAAATAATCATAATGATTAATGTAATTTAAAATTATTCACACTCCTCAAAAAATATATCAAAATTTTCAACTAAAAAAGATAATAAATACACATTGAATCACATTGTATCTATCACAAATTCCCACTAAATTGATAAGATAAGAAAACTAATAATAATGGATGAATGTATGATTTATATTCCTTGAAATTAATCTTTGAATCTATCAAATTGAGTTCATGTTAATTCTCAAGGATTCTCTTCCATATGGGATAGTCTCCTTCATCATTATAGATGATGATGAACTCCATGATGAGAACTAATTATCTTTATATTTAATTCTTTTTAGATTATAAAAAATAAAATAAACTGGGTTAATGTGGAACCATAATTTCCTCTGATTAAAGTTTTATACTTAGAGTCTCCTCTCAGTACGTTCGTCTTCTTCTTCTGAGACATTGAATCATCACATGACTTGCAACTATTTTTCTTTTCTATATTAGTCCCATAACAACATAGGGAAAATATCCAGGAATTCATGTCATAAAATTTTCATGTGTGTGACCAATATTCTTAAATTCAAAAAAATTTATGTAATGTATTAATATATGTATTATACTGGAATCATGGATGAATTTCTAGTCACATAATTATAACTTTTAGATATTTTTTTTTAAAATATTTTCATTTTGTTCACTTTTCAATACTGAATTTTCAAAATCTATTCTTACCTATATTTAATTTTTTGTAATTATCTCCATATTATTAGATTATTTGATCATGATTTTAACATAGCATTTCCTTCCAAAACAGTGTCCAATTCTGTTGCGATACATACTAAAATAATCATAAAATTTAAATATTTTATTTATAGAGAGTTTAATTTTATTTGGAAGTTGATTCTCTATTGATTTTATTCTCTTTTATTCATATTTTCCCACATAATGGTAGGACTTATGTTATTTTCTTGAATTAAACTATTCAAATAAGATTCTGATTTTCTATGTCAAAATTTTGAGATACACCGAAAATAGCCTATGAGCTATTTTCTTTTATATTGTGGTGTAGTCTGTATAGGTTTCACAGAGTGTGAAAACTAATTCTTATGAGTGAAACTAAATATATTTTGTACATCAATTGGGATATTTTTTTTCAAACATATTTTCTCATCCCCAATAGATGTGGTAAGACCATCATTTTGACTTTCTAATAATTCCTTGAGTTTGGTGAAAAAAACATTACTAACCCGTGAAACAACATTCTTACACCTGTTAGTTTCTATGATATGGGAAATTTTTTTTATGAAGGATATTAACATTGTATAATTGGTATATCCAATAAATTATTTTTAATCACGATCCTTAATGAAAACATGAGTGGAATTGTCTTTTCTTCTTACTATTTTTTATGTTCAAGTATGAGTGAATTCATGATTCATCAATATCACCTCTTGCGGTAAACACATCATAATACAGTATTTTTCTCACCCTTAACTGATCTCATGAAATATTTTCATCCATTATATAGCTTCATTAATTATTCTTTATGAATTTTTATTGATCCTTAGAAAGAAATTCCAAACACTTTTAAATACTAATATATGAAATTCATATAATCTTTGTGTAATTATTCATTTTCATGGAAATATTATACACCACGAACTCCTCAAGAAAATTTCTCATAGGAATACCATTGAATTTATTTTAATTTATGAATAATTGATTTATAACCTACTTATATTAGGTCTATAAGAGTGATAAAAATTCATATTTTTTATATAGTTCTTCTTACAATTCTTCTACTACTTATTCCATTAATGTTTTATTATAAATACGTTCTATAAAGCCACTAATAATATATTTCACCACTTATTTGGGAAAATTCTTATGATATTTTTGTATTACTAAATGTATAATGAAATGTGATATATAATCATAACATGTTCAATTGGAATCATTAGAATAATCATAATAAGAATAAATATTGTATGTTATTCCATTAAAATTATGTCCAATTTGAGTTGTCTCTTAATTTATACTGAGATTCTTCTTCAATATCCTAGAAATCCTTACATTTATATTATTCTTTTTCATGGAAGAAATCAATATATATTGTACTGTAGTCATTTATTGAAATCATACTAAACTAAAAACGTTTTATATATTTAAATCCAATAAACCCATTGATACCACTTGTAGATCCCTTTGTCTAATTACGTTACACTAAGGTGGAGGGGGGAATTAGTGGTACACTAATTTTTATGAATTATTTTTTTTATATTGAATTTAATCTTGTGAACTCGACATGGTTTATAGTATACTATTTAATATTTCTCAATATCACCTTGTGAGTTGTAGTAATAATAGAGACAGGATCAAACAATATTTCCACAGATAGTCTTAATTATCCTACTCCTTTCCTTTTTTTATACTCTTTACATGGATTCTCCACTATAATTTAATAATTTTTTTTAAATTGTTTAGGAAAACGTTTTTATACAACTTAGTATTCATTACTCTAGTAGGTCTAGGTTATACCTCCATCAACCATTCTATTTTAACTCACTTGGTTATAACCCCAAACCATCTTCTTCTCCTCAAGACTCTTCAACAACTGGTTATATCCCCCGCTTAGAGGATCCATTTATTATATATTGATCCAATATAAGAATATCGTTTCTTCTTCCTCTATGAGTTTTTTGGATCTCAATTACCTGATTAATCTTCAAGGACTATTGATACTCGTTGGTCTTAATCAGATATGTCTTACCACTTGTATTTTATCAGTTTCCTTGGTGAATTGTTTTTGAGAAAATTTTTCATAAACTGATTTTCAAACATAAAAATGTTGGGTGCATGGGATGCACTGAAAATATTAAACATTATTATCTGAAACTTTAACACTTTAATGATATCATTTTTTACTTCTATTTCACTTTATACATAGATATTTCATGAGTTTATTATGATCACAAGACCAAGATCATAGGTATTTTTTCATTATTTTTATTTTATGGGTCTTTATGCCATATCATTGTTTTTATATGTGTACAACGTTCACATTAATGATCCTTTTATTTCATTTTTGTTTTTTCAATATATTATATTCACATACTATATAATGTTCTTGATAGACTCATGAAGATGATCATATTATGCACTTCATTCTTCAAGAAATAGTGTATGCACCTTCTTCAAAAAGAAAATTCATATAAAATTAATTCATCTTTAGATAATATAGTTCCTCCCTTCTTCAATGAAGACCCGAAATATTCTTAAATCTCTTCATTACGAAAGATTAAGAAGGAATGGTTTCTCATTAGTTTGCTAAACTAGGGAGGTTCAATAGTTCTCCTTTACAGGATAGTTATTTTCTTAGGTATCCATGGAAAAATCAATGTGGGTCATGGATTACATCATATATGCATAAGCTGTGTGATTCCTCCTCCTTGTAAAAAAATTTCCTGGATTCAATCTATCGAGGTCTCTTTCCCTCGGTTTCACAAATATATCTTCCTACCATATAATATCCTTTGTTTTTATCATTTTATTGGTTAGTATTCCCATGTATGGAACTAACAGAGATATGAGATTGTATCCACATCAATGTGGTCATCAATGAAAGATTTTATGACAATGATCGTTCAATGATAATATACAATAGGATTAGATATTTTAATAAAAAATAGGTATTTACTTTTTATGTTACTATGAGAATCAAGGAGTAAAATTCTATTCAATAGAATTCTCTACTCATGCATGAAACATAGATCACATTATTCTCCTTTTAAGGGATAATTCTTTAGCATCATCCTTGTTAATATTGATCTTCTTCAAATCCTTTATGGATGAAATACACTAATTACATGTATGTAATCAGATCAACATCAAATTCATTACACCATTATCATCATCAAACAAGATGAATTGTTTATTGATCAATATATGTTCGACATGTTCTCTAGATAATTTAATATTCTTAGGTGGCCATGGTTGACGATGGCTTACCCAAATTATTGGATCACTCTGAGTTATCTAATAATTAAAAAACCATTTATATGTATCATTATAAGGATATATGAAAAATACCACTATTATATTGTCCCACACAACTAGTTTGGTTAGAATTCCACACCTTTATTACATAGATAACCCAGATACACTCTCGAGCATGCTACATGGAATATGAACTTGTTATACATTCACCTCATGTCACTATGGGCTTATAGATACTAGTTCATGTAGGTGGGAACAAAGATACAAGTTTTTTTGGTTAAACAAATTTCTCATTCCAAACTTATATTTAGGAATGTTCTACTATAATATTTATACATAGAATCGCCCCTCTAATGAAATCAAAGATGTGTGGGTAAATCCCCCCATGTGGTCAAGATCCGAGTCCTACATGGTTGGTTACATATTTTCTAATATAAGGATCAATCAAATACATATAAATACTATAAATATAATATAAAAATCCATTCCTTCCTTAATCATAATTTCAACATTCATTGAATAAAATATTCATTCAAAATCTTTAAATTTGTCTTGGGAACCATCAAAACATATTCTAGAACAATATATATTTCCCATGGAATTATTATTTATCATCTTGTATAAAATAATGACCCATCTATGAAACAAGTATGTAGAACTTATGTTCGCTTATAAAAACATCATAGTTCTTCAATCCTTATCCCATTAAACACATATTAACGTATCATTTAGATTAAACTAAATACTTTTAACACTATAGGTCAACATAATAATAATGTGAAATACTCAAAATTTTTGAATAAACATAAATATTAATATCTCAAAACATTTACAACAACCGAAAATTATCTCGGTGTAAAATATTGATCAAAATATCCACTTTTCATTTTTAACTCCCATGGTACCTCTAACAAGAACATGATTCACACAAAAGTGGTTCATTACAATTCAATAGATATAGAATTTAAATGACTATAAATTACCAAAGAAAAAAGTATTGTTTGAGGAATAATAAAAAAGTAGAATTTAACCATGAATTTCATGAGTTGTCTATATCATATGAAAAAATATATTTAATTTAAATAAATCATTTCATGTTAATCATTAGAAATTTCATATATAAACATTATCTTCTAAATTTTTTAATATTAAATATAAAATATTTATAAAAAATCATTTCCATCAAATCACTCATGAATTATAATTTCAATAAAAATAGACCTGAATAAATAATTTTGTGAACCATGAAATGTAAAAATAATTTTCTATAATAACATGATGTTAATGAATTACAGTATTGTATTGACTAGGGTTTATAGTTCTGCATAATCTATATGAAATATGGGTTTTTAGAAACTCTAACCTATATCTAATGACACGGGGGTTTATGAATCCTTCAAAAATAATGAACCCCTATCCCTTAATATTAATATTCATCATTTAAATCATTAATTCAATACTAGGTACTAATAAATCATTACTAAAATTTATATCCCCAGAAAACCACTTAAATACCAATACTCCCTTGTTGGTCAATAAAATTAATCATATAATAGGTTATAATTTATTTCAATAACACTAAAATAAATTAAATAAATTATTTTAATCATCTAAAAGATCACGTTTCAAAATAATACATGTCATTTAGAAAACCAATATCAAATCGTATTCATCCAAAATTAATCATTTTAATAAAATTCATTTCATTTCAAATAATAAAATGATTCATTTATTATTGTCACTATAGTATTTAGAAAAATATTTCTCAATTCATTAATTTCAATTCATGATAATTTTTTGAAGTGAAAACATTATTTCAAACACCATTGTTAATGATTTTCCCCACCCAAATTTTTTTGTTTCAATTAAAATTCATCAAAATACCCAAATTATTCATCATATTTCAAATTGAATCAAATTTTAATTTTAGAAATTAGTAATGGTACAACTGATTGAAACGGGATAATGAAAAAACATAACTCAAGCCATGATATCATTATACAAACAATAGAGGATCCAAAATCAGAGAGGGGAGAAATGCTTGAAATAATAATGATAGTGTATTCGAAATATATTTCTTATCTCACAGAAAAAATACAAAATAATCCTAAATTTCATTTACCTTGGTGATGAAAAATCATGGTGGTGAAGGGAATTCATTAATACATCTAATAAATAATTACTGAGAGAGAATCTAAGATTCCAAAAACACTTTGATTTAAATTGATTCAAAATAATAAGTCTTAAAATAACCTTAATGGGGATTCAAAATAATTTGACTTAAATTGAGATTGAGTATGATGTGGGTTGAATTAAATTTGAGCATTATAGAATATCTGTTTCATACTACCCTAGGATTCCATTCAATGACACGAATCAAAAGCCAGTCATTAGCTTCCATGAACTAGATCATGGTGCTAGGCATATCAGATGTTCCTATAGGATCCCCAATGGTTATTATGTAGTCTCCTAATCAGATATAAATTCTTATATCAATCCAATAGTATGATTGTCTACCTTATTGGCTATCCAGTGGAATAAATATATGAAACTCCAACTTCTATCATCTAACCAATTGGCCTGTCGATCTCATTGGCCTACCGGTGGGCCACCATTATCAATTCATAGATACATGTTCATATCCACCCATGGATAAACCCTTGAGGAACTTCTTTAAATATCAAAAAAAGATAAAAAACACAATCAATCCTTCAAAATCTATAAATATGAACAAAAAATAATTATTTAATGGAAAAAACAACAGAACAAAATGATAATAAAATAGAATAAGAAAATATTTGTACCTAACAGTATGTGTCTTGATGTTTCAATTCATCCCATAATAATTTCTTCCATACTATAGAAATCATTTCATGATGAGTGGTATGTAATGTTATGAGGTTATAGATCTCCCAGAAATTTCTCATGTACTCATATCTCATCATAATTTGGAACATGTATCCATATCAGCAGAACTAATGGGTTGTAAATACCACAAGGAAATAGTATATGAGAATCAATAATCAGAATTGGATACTCAATTATGGTCATATTAGGTTTCTCATCAATGTCCCACCACTTCAAAACATGAGATATGTTTGAGATTTAATTCCTAATATTAGACACATGAAATAGCTTATTCATCTATATCATTTGAAAAATCAATGAAAAATGGTATGTCACATTCATAATCCAACCAACAACCACATGTTGTCCAAAATATCTCAGTTTTAAAATCAATATGTTCTATGGAATTTGAAACCAAAATGAGGAAAGACATTCAAGAACACCTTTTTACAATAAAAAAACTCAAAAGGAAACCAATTTTAGTCTTTTTATGATTTCTATAGTGTCTGATATTCTATTATTCATTGTTTAATTAATTGGATATTAATTATCATCTTTTTATCCAAAATGGGTCCATTAATGGAAACATCACTAATATCAGACCAATGAAGTGGAGATTTACAATGATGGATATACATGGTCTCAAATGGTGAATCATAAATAGATTACAATTAAATATTATTTTAGGAAAAATCATCATGATGAAAATCAAATTCCCACACTCCTCAAAGGACAATAATGTAAGAAGAAAACATGTCCTCAAGAATAATTATTGCATTTACCATATAACCATGAATCTGAGGGTGGTTCAAAATGCTTAAATTCATCTAGGATCCCATCATCTATTATAGGCCTTTCAGAAAATTTGTTTTCAATCAAGGAGCCCTATAAAAATAAATGGTAGATAAAAATTGATGACCCTAGAAACTATCCAACACATGTAGATGTCACATTTCATCAAATTGGATGATTCCTAATATGTATTAAAAATATTAGATTTAATACATTATTTAATCAATACCCATATTAATTTTTCACTATGATAAAAAATATATAACCTAACAACAATGTCAATCAATATCACATCCCACATCCAAGTTAGAATAATATGTGGAGGAAAAATCAATGGATTTTAATTCATAGATTTAATATTCTCACAAGTATAAAAATAGGAAATAAAATATGAAATTTCTACCCCCATACATTTCCATTAAAGCTGTTTGATCAAATAAAAATAGATTCAGTATATCAGGGTGCACAACTAAAAAATATAGATGATAATACCTCATCATGGACATTCACATAGTTGGGAAAATGATATCATCAATACTAATGTAAAGGATAATCTCTAAAGATAAAAGATAATTTGTATATTTCCTTAGTACCATATAAATCATCTTTAACTCCTTGGATCTATTCATCAGGATTATATTCTAAAAGAATCATATCAAGAATTGAGGATGTCAACTGATCAATGACCCAAAAAAACATGGTATCATTATTCCAAGCATCAAATTAAAAATAATCAAAGGGGTCATCATATTCCACTCCACTGATGATTTTGTGATGGCATGGTATTGAATAATACAAAATATGTCATCTATAACAATTCTCCAATTCCTAGTGGTTTATGTAATGTCAAATGAATGTATTACTATTACATTGAGAATCATATCTGTTGATTAATGAAATAATTTATATGCAGATATAAATAATGATTATGTTATCGCTGTAAATTGTAAAACATTCTCATAAAAGTGATCTTTAATAATTAAAAAGTGTGTTTAATAAGAAATTTAGTTAAATATATTGTGTTAGATATTTATATTCCAATGGTCTATACTCAGGTGAACTATTTGAAACCAAATGACCACCCTTTCAAAATAAAGTAGACAAAACACAATCTGAAAGATTAATAAATAGGTACGTAGAAATTTCAATCTTTTGGAAGATGTAACACTAAAGATCATGTTAAATTATGTTTCTCCTCATTTAAATAAGTCTAGAATATTGAATTTGAAATAGAAATCATTTCCTTACGAGTTATAGCAGTCATAAGGGAATAAAACATAAAGAAATAATTCAAAAAATAGTTTTATTAACATGGTATATATATGAGTCACTGAACTAAATTACATGTTGTGGTTTATCATAATATAGTAAAAATTATTACTTTTTCTGATGAACTGAGATACCTTCTTCAAAGAATATGTCCTCCGTGAACATCACTTCTCGAATAAAAAATAATAATCTTCATATCATGGTATGAAGTTAATGATATCTAAATATTTATATAACAATAATTAAAATTTTAATATGATCCTACATTTATTAAAATAAAAAATATTTAATCCATGAATACCACAGTAAATGTGTCAGTACACTACTTCATAATTATTTTCATCAAATACATATGCACAATATACCATTTATAAGAATAAATAAGAAAACATAATATTCATAGTGGTTGTATGTTCTCCAAAAAGTAGTCTATGGGATATCATAAATCATTATCATTATCATATGATAACCAAACAAAAGATAAATCTTGAAAAAAAACCTTTACCATTTCATTTACATGAAAAATTAATCAATATGAGGAAATAGATAATTGTTATTAATTGTAACACAATTGAGATATCAACAAAAAATACACAAGAGAACAGTTCCATTGACCACTTTGGAAAATAACATTTCTGATTCCGAAGGTTAAAAATTATTTTGATTGAAACCTCTGGAAATAATTTTATCCAATAGATCGATAGATTTGTTTATATCAGTATATTCTATTCAGAAAGAGGGAATATATATATATATATATATATATATATATATATATATTATTCATACCTAACACCATTTAAATATAAAACTCCCCTCCCTAACAAGTGATAATCTAGAAAAATATAATATAAAAACATATGGAAAAATTATAACCAATGGAGGAAATCTACTAAAATTTTATTAAAACTCCTATTCAAGAGTACATAAGGATATCATCCTACCATACTATGGAATAAGTTACCTAAAAAAACAATCCTTCATATCCCATTCTCCTTATGAAACAAGGGACTCCCCATTGTCGGTAGAAATTTTATTCCACCAATAATAACAATGTATGTATGTTTTTTGAGGCGCCCACCAATCCATTCTGAGAATAAAATCCCAAATATAGATATTAAGAAATAAAAAGACAATGTTGATCTCAATATATGATAAATAGAAATTAATAATCCCTCATAAAATACCATTCAATTTTTTCTAATAGGTTCTTCAATCAAAATAACCAAGATAATAAGCTCAATATAAGGATACAAAAAGTAAATTGTGTGTTTTATATGAAGGAATGAGAGGCATGAATTTGAAATAAAGTAATCACTAAAGAAAAATGAAATGGAATTGTACCCATCAATGCTACTATACCATAATAATTTTCCACCAAGGAATCTTACATTAAATGAAGAGTTTTCATTTCTAATTCCAATGGATAGAAGACTTTTTATCATGAATGATATGAAATCATTGTATAGTTACTCATTACAAAAGGTCATGTAACAATACAAAGAGACATAAAACCATTTCCAATCCCCTTATGTGACATGAGCATCCACCAAATCTATAGATCATTAGTACCTTTATAATATCACACATCAAGATTCCTACCTATCCATAATGGAATCATGTTAATAGTCCATTATTATACACTATGTATGATTTAGAGAATTTATACTATCAATAAACATAAATATTTTTTCCACAGAGACACTCATTTTAGTACATAATTATCTTAAATGGACCACTCTTAATACCCCTTGTAGTAGGAGTACATTAAATAAAAAATAATTTACAAACATATATTTTTTTTCATATATGTATCAAGAAAATTTTAATAGTTACTATGATTTACCATAAACACACACAATTTGGTATCTGGTCGAAGACTGATTTGTGGCCATTGGACTTAGAATACAAATTTTACACTACCTTAGGTGAAAACTGAGTAGGTTCACCCAAATAAAGTTTCATACTTTGTCATGGTACTATCATGAAGATATTGGTTGGAAAAAAATATAAATAGAGAATACCATCATATTTATATTGAATTTCTCCGTAAATATGTAATGAATATATTCCACTATGTGTTCATATTTTTATTTACTATTAATATAATATATTATAACCTCTTTCTATTAAATTGATAATTATTGATGAAATTATTTACATTAATGGAATATGGTTTCTATAAATATTCTATGAGTCTCTGAATCATTCCCATCCAATCCTCTATATCATATGGATCATTTTTCCTTTGTAATTATGGTGGTGTGTAATGAAGAAATTCATTGGCATGAAATCTATTGTTTTCACTCTTATGTACCAACTATGGTTCCTAAATGAGAAAAAGTGAATATTCTTTTCATAAACAAAGGACCATAATCAATACTATATCAATGATGTTATGATAAACATGACGATACACTTTTTTTGGTTCATCAGAATATATCATTTGATGTTTTTCAATAAAAAATATTTATGTAATGGTACTATAAAACATCAATAAATAACAATGAAAAATTGTTCAATATGAAAATTAATATAAACATTATCAATCCAAATTCAACAAGGGGAAACATATTTCTTATCATGTCAGGAAAAATCATAGAATTTTATAAAGAAATTATAAATTTATATTTTTCCCAATAATCAAAGGTAAGTTAATGATTGATTTGATAAGAGATAGTATGGAAATCACTCATAACATAACAATTATGTAATGAAAATATTATCTCATTCATACTCTGAAATAAGAATCTATATATACCTATAAAATATTACACAGTAACTTCTTTGATAAAAATAATTCCGAAACCATCTTGGATTAACTTGTAAAATGAAAAAATAATCAATGATGAAAGGACACAAAGGGTGCTTCTATTATCCATGGGATGGTGAATAAGGAGTGGGATTAATGAAACCTGGAGGATAAATTACTTCATGGTATGAATATTCAAATAATAAAATTTACTGGATAAGAAACAATAATTAGTTGGTATTTCAATATAATCATTAATAAAATAAAAGACATAATAGATGAAACATAAATAGAGTATTCTCAAAAACATTGAAAAAGTAATATCAATATATCCACATAAAATGATGATAACATACCCCACTAATATTTTTCTATATAAAATAGAATGATAATCATTTAAAAATTCATAATAAAACATGATTTCTAAAATTTTCAATTGAATGTATAAAATATGTACAAAAGTGCATTTTAATAAGAAATACTTTCATAATAATTTCTATCATAACATGGACAAGTAACTCATTTTATTAAAATAATTATTTATAAATCATTTTACATCATAGCCCTATAGTTATCAGTATCAGTTTTAGTTATTTCAAAGCACATGGTCCCACAAAATCTTTGAGAAATACAACTCTAGTTTTTCGCACATTCATAGATCTCAAGAATATAGTTATTTTAAATCCATCGCAATGAATAAACCCCAAAAAATTAAAATTTTTATTAATTTTAACATCATCAATCTATTTCTACGTCATGATAATATATTTGTGGCATGTATATTCAAGTCCAACAACCTAAAAACATGGGATTTCGTGTGATTCATGTAATTAAAAAATTAGATGGGTAGAAAAACATTTAATAATACTAAATTCATTTAAATCAATCAATTCATTCATCATAATGTTAATTATTCAAAACATTCTATTTAATTTTAAAAATCAGCAACAAATCATTTTCATCAAAACTCATGGAATTAAAAACAATTCATTTAATATTTAATTATAAATCATTTAATTCATTCTCATTATGATATTAATCATCAATGTCCTACTAAATGAAATAATTTCAAATCAAGAACATTTTTTAAAATAAGGAATTTATTTCTAAATAAATTATCAAATTATATTCATCATGCACACTATGGAATTCAGAAACCAATTATCAAATGATTGAAGAGATTATTTAGAAATAAAATAGTTATCTATTTGAAATTATGAAGGAAAAAATATTTTATAATATATGAATTTAATTATTAAACAACATACCTCAATTCACAGTATCATCAATTGTTTTTTCATCATTTTACTCAATTATATGTCCAAAATATATTGAAATAACAATACATGGAAAGATTTTAGACATTAGTCATTAAATATTATATCCTCTATAGCATTATTATAATTATTTAAAAATAGTTGTTCCGGATGGCTAGAAAATTTTATGCATTCACAAATATTATCACTCTAAATTTTACTATTAATTATCTAGTTGGAGTAAAAAAACTATTTTATAATTAATTATTATCTTATTGTATAGATATCACCCTCAAGGGAACCATCTATTGTGAGACCTATAATTTGAGTACCAAAGTTAAATTTATCCCAATCCAACAATGAAGGCTCAATTTTGGGATTCATAGGAATAGATTGTTATTGTTTTTTTGAGACTAGGGGAGTGGTTCATTTTATAATTCATTCATTTTTATTAATTATAAAGAATAAAAATATTGTATGAAATAAATGAAGTTAATTTTTTTTAAGGAATCAAGAATTTGTTTTGAAAAACTCTTTATAATATTTTCACAACACATAATCAAATAAATAAATAATATACTAATATAAAATAACATGAAAAATATATAATGATAATTTAATTAATAAATAATTTTTTCTAATATATGATATATATATATGATTTTTATTAATACTAAGATAAATTAAAAAATTACTAGTCAAAAAAGTGTGATCTATTGAAAATTAAAAATATATTATGTAATGTATGAATTGTGATTCAATATTTAGTGGATATAATTTTTATTTGGAGTTTATTTGAAAATTTTAGAATAAGGGGAATATAAGAAGATAAATATTAGATATATACAATTCTCTCTAAGTAATATTAAATAAATTCGGAGAATCTAAAATTAAATTATTAATGGCCACATACCTCATGTTTTATGTTACATTAATATATTGTAACTTCTAATATAAAATTTTTTAAAATATAAACAAATTAATTAAGAATTTATTTATATTAAATCAAATTTGGTTTAATTGTATTTTTCTACTATTAAGTAAATAATTTTATTTCGTTATAAATATAAATCACTTAGAAATATTTAATAGAATAATCAATGGTTGTTTTCATATTGAGATATCAATTGTAATTTTTTTTCATGAATTATATATATAGTGACCCCTTGTATTTTCATACATGATTGTTACATTATATTAAAGATAAACATCATAAAATCTTTACAAAACCCATATCCAATGGTTTAGTATATTTGGAAAATTAGAACCATACATAATATTTAAAAAATAAAACATAAAAATTTATTAAACTTCTTATTCTATTTCTTTTAGTGGTCCTTGTGTTCACCTTAGTACAACATATCTTATGTGGATATAAGTCAAATATATGGGTAATCTATAATCCCAGTAAGAGGATAGATAACAACATGGATAAACATAAAAAGGGGTGATCATAATCATTACCATCATAATATAATCTTGTGATCATCATCTTAATAATGAGAGGAAGAGTTTGATAGAAGCATGGAATGTTGTAATGATAAAAGATGAAACAGAATTTTCTAGTGGTTAACTACCACACAATGTTGTGAACAAATAAAACGTCATGTTCATGCATATTTCACATTATCTCATTAGAATGATCAAATTCCCTAATGTATTAGAGTTCTATATAATTATTTGATCACCCATCACATAAAAAAATTTACATTCTTAGGATAATTTTATCCATACGGTTTACATAATTATATTTATATAATCATGCATGCTATATATAAATTATATCAATCATGGACAAAAAATTACTCATGTAATGGAATTTGTTTTTCATTTAATAATAAATACATTCATTAATAAATATTAGTGTTCCAAAAATAAATAGGTAATAACAAAATTTGTAAAAGAATCATCAATATAGAGTGAGGAAGAAACAATGTCACAGTATGTAAATGTTGTTTTAATAAGAAGATGCGTTTCTTTGAAAAAAGCATTACATTTTTCATAAAATAATATTTTAAACATTACTATATATAAAATAAAATTCAATTATAATGAAATTATATTGATGGAAAATCAATGAAAAAATCATAATGAAAATGGAGTGAATGATGTTAAACCCAAAGGAATAGAGTTGGATTCGAAAATCACCTACCTTATGTCCGATTTCTTTCTTTAGATTAATATCGTGGTTAATAAAATTATATACATTAATTAAATAAAAAAGATCATATTAAACATGAATTCGATATATTAAGGATTTATTATCTTAATTTGTATCTTTTTAGATGAGTTATAGAGTTGAATTCCATAATTCATGAGTTTTCATTTCATTCATTATCCTTATTGGTTCACTTGAATATGAGTATGGATGTTTATGTAGAATGGGTATAATTTTGAAGAATTAAAATTCTATCATATTAATGAAAATGAATATGTTTAAATGTTTATCTATATCATTTTGTTAAATAATATGATGATAAATCATTAGATATAGAGTTATTAATAATCATATATATTTTTTGGTGTTTTTTTAAATCCTCACAAACTAGTTTTTCCCATTATTTATTATTGAATATATAAGTCAGTTACATAATATAAAATGGTTTCTAAACAATTTTACAGTATGTAAAAACCATTATTTGGGTTTTCTGAATATCCCTTAAAGAATAAATTAAAACGAAAATGCATCGTCCATGTTTTCATCACGTGTGTTTAAAAAGACACATCACGTGTGTTTATTATTTTTTTTAGAAAAAAAGAGAGGGAGAAAGAAGTTTTCATTGTGGATCATCCATTAACCTGATATAACTCCATTATATAAAATATTATTTATTTATCAGGCACATTTTTATATGGGTTGTGAGGATTTAATTAGAAAATAAAAACGAAATTAAAATATATAAAAAGGAAAAGAAATAGGATTTTTCCTCTTGAATGTCTCCTACTCGAGAACCTCCATAGGGAAATGGTATTTGTCTTCTCATGATACAAATGGATCCTGGATGTGGTGGTGGTGGTGGGGGGGGGGTTGGGAAGATAATTGGGAATAATTTTTACAATTCTAAATTCTTGGAATGTGTGGGGAGAATAGGTGGTGAGGTGTGCTATTTATAGGGAAGAAGTGGGGTGTTATTTGATTATTTTATTCATTAATTTGTAATTTTTTCTCAAGACAAAAAGTATATTGAGAAATTTTACAAAATATATTAAAATAAATGATAATAGTTAAATATTATTGTTTTTTATCATCCATAAACTCTCTATAACTCAACAATTCTGGTATTTAGCTTATATTCAAAATTATGGTATTTTACTATTCATTGAAAATTCATGTATTTTTAAAAAAAAATAAAAAAATAAACCAATAATTTTTTTTAACATTTATAATTAATAACTGAAGTCAATTTTACAAATATAAATTTCTAAATATGAGAAATTTAATTTTTATTAAAATCAACTTTTAATCAAAAAATACCAGTTTTAAAATTTTTACTTATATTATGACACTTCCATAATTAACTAATATCTCACAAAAAATATCTGATATCATAAGGATGAAAAATATTAATTTATAAATGTTTTTTATAGAAATAAATTTTAGTTGAAATATTTATTTTAATTTTATAATTTTAATTAAATATTAATAACTTATAAACGGGAAATACTTAATTTATAATTTTAAAAAATATTCTTTACATATTTCTTGATATATGTATATTATATTTTCATGAATAAGATATCCACATTTAATTTATACTTTAAAAGGAAATGTTACTATTATATTGGATGAATTACAATTCTTTTGGTTCATGGTCATATAACAAAGGTCAATTTATTATTCCATCAGTATAGGTTCCTTAATTTCAGAAAAAACCTCTTATTTCATTAATTCTTGATTTATAATGTTTGAATTTTTGGTATCTATTTGATCTTATGTAATTCATAATACCTTAAATAATTATAATAAGGGATATGTTCCATTAATAAAATTTTGGGTCATTACATTCATCCCCCATTTGAAATTCCACCCTCAAAATTTCATTTTGCATAAACAGGTGATGGTATTTCTCCTTCATCAACACCTCCAGTTGCATAGTCACATCTTCATAATTATAGTAACTCAGAAAATCATTAACATAGTCAGTTTTCTTATAGTTTGGAAGCTTATCTCTCTGGTATATAATCTCCACCGGCTACACCTCATAAGAGGGATAATCTTCTAGTTGTGCATAGTAACAACCTGAGATTTTGTCAATTTTTTTTATAAATAATTTACCTTCCTATATTTATAATTTCATTCGAAACTAGAAATTGTTATATATATATATATTAAAAAAATTAAAATATTCATTTCTCAAAAAACATTGACTTGGTTTAAGTTACACGTGAACACCACATTGTGTATGTTACATGCAACACTGAATTGGCATACTTTACATTCAACACAGATGTTTCTATAAAAAATCAATACATAGTTATAATTAGTTAAATTATATAATTATAACCTAACCATTAAACAATGTAATATGAATATAAGTAACTAATTTTCTAATATTCATTATATTTTTGTATAGAAATAAAATATGTTGATAATAAAATATATGATTATCAGTAAAGACCTTTTATGTTCCAACATATTATTTTCTAAAGTACACTAATTTACCCATCCTTACATAAAAAATAATAAAATTAATCTTCTAAAAATATAGGAATTTAATTTTATAATGTAACCATAATTTTTTAATTTATAATTCTGAAATTATATTTGGGTGAATTTTTGGGATTATTATAAGAAACATCATTTTTTATGAAAAGTGAAAAATACTGCAATTTAGTTAAAATCCCCATTTTAGATTAAATGATTATAAATGAAAAATTTTATTTTAAATATTATGTAAGAACATATTAAAAAAATTATACATTTATAAACACATATTAGGTCATTAAAATAAATTTAATAGTGATTCTGAATATAAAATCATAATAAACTTTTGAACTTATTTCTACATTAAAATCATGTAGTTTCATCCTATCTATAGGATTATCATTAATATTATTTTTTATGATTATGGAAACTGAATATCGAAAAACTGATATAAAACATTTTAATTCGTATTATATTTTGAGTATAATCATATCAAGGGATTTTTTTTCCAGAAAGACAAGTAAAAGTCATCAAAATTAATCAGAAAGATTAAAGTAAAATTAAGCATAATTAGGGACTTGACCTTAATATTTTATGCCAAAATGACCTGTCCACTTTTCCAAAAACCATTTAATATCCATATTTTTTACATAAGCCTTTTTTATTCATTTATTCTATTTGGTATGACTTTTATTAGGTAAGAGCATTTGTACACCTAGCTTGTCTTCAAATCATCCAATTGAGTCCTTTTCCTTCCCTATAAAAGGCCACCAACACTCACACTTATTCAAACCCCTAAAAACTATTATTTTTTCCAATACATTACCAATACAATCACCATAAAACCTACCTTAATCCTATAATACTTCCCTTGGGTAGAAGAAAATCCAAGTATGACTTTTGGCACAAACCAAAAAGAGTTACCCAATTTACATTTAATGACTTATCTCAAAATATTTTCTTTTATTTACTTTCTCCAACAATTCCAATATCATTGTTCTATTATTATATAAGAAACCCTGAATACTAAAAATAATATGATTTATTTATTTACATGGTTGTACCTACACTTACACATGCCTCTATATAATCAGTAACGATCATATTTTTTCTTTGTACGAAGAACTACTACCTCATGAAATGGTGATTGTATATTTTTCCATTACCTCTATCATAGAGACCACTATGATGGAAAATATATTTATATATGATATATATTATATTTTTGATGTCTATATTCTAATGTAATTTTTATTTAGAAAATACCTTTATGCTTTTCTTCATATTTAAATATGAGAATTTCGTTTGAGGAAGTGTTGACTATCACCCCCTCAAAGTGATATGATTTATTTAGACACTACATAAATTGTATTAATGATGGTTTTAGTGAATATATATAACATATATTATATCATAATTCTACTATAATAATGATATATAAATACATATATGTCTTTTATATTCCTCCAACACGACAATAAAATGGAAATTGTATTCATGTGTATATGTGGCATACCATCTTCAGGAATGGTGTATTTAATTTCATACTTCTATATTGTGTATATTTTTATAATAGACATATAATTTATATAAAAAGATATTTATAACATAGTTTTCATTCCATCAATAATTTTATATTCATAAGTACCAAAGATATATCAAATTAAGACACATGGGATGTCTAAATTAAATAATACCTGATGTGAAACCATTACATAAGATTGTTAACAAGAAGGTAATATAAGGTCATAATAAAACCATGTATCATATTATATATAATAATATATTTTTGTAAATTATTTACAATAAATTTATATTTAGTGTACATTTAGTTCGAACTATTATGATGCGATTCAAGACAAAATGTATTGGAATTTTTTCAATCTTTTTATTTGCGTGCTATACATGCATTAATTACCACTAATTCCTTTTATGTGGTGTGTATACTACTCATGGATGTAATAAATGATTACTGTATTTTTTTTCTTATTTACATACTCATTATATGAAATTTATTTCATGGGTATTATGTTTCAAATGTTACAAAATCTTAAATATATTTCAGACTCAAATTTCCATCATTGAGACTCATGTTTTTAATTCTCATGAATTAATTTTTAGGTGTATATACATCAATTTTACCTTATATATAATGAATGAACATAATTTCATTACAGTATAAGCTTCATTTAATAAAATATTCTTATATAGATAGAATTATCCCATTATAATAAGTGATAACCGTTTTTTGAAACAATCTCATCGCTTTTGAAGAATGAATTTGTTTATGATTCAATTAATGAAATATTACAACCCATCTCTCAATACATTCAATACATCAATTCACATCTAGTTATTCATCATATACTAAATTATTGGTACCATATTTCTACCCTTTCGTATATAATGTAGTTATGAAATTGTTTTTAAGAAAGCTAGACCTTAACCTTTCTTCGGTCAGAAAAACATGTTTTATAAAAAAGGTTTCCAAGCATATTCTACTAATCTACTATGATTATTAAACAAAAATATTAACCTTTTTGTATTTACACATTTATTTAATAATATTATTTTTATCACATTTTGGATGACACATTTGCCTAAAATTTTTACCATGCAAAAGTAATTTTCTATTTTCCTCATAAGTCATGTAAGTATTCATCTGTTGTCAATCCTTTGAAGCTTTATTTTAAGGTTTACAGGTTAATTTTTAAGAAATTTTTTTTATAAGATATTTTCAAAAAAATGGTTTTCAAAAAATTTTAAAGGTAAATTTATTTGTTTTAAAATAAATGTATTTTAAAATGTTTTCATGATAACTCTATATATTTTCAAATAAAATTATTTCCGAATATTTTTAAATGATTTCATTATAAGATTTCATACTTATATTCATGAAAATGGTTTTCAAAAGGTTTTATGTTTTAAATATACTTTTAAAATAAGAATGTTTTTTTTAACTTAAGAAATGCAGTCAAAATAACCTTCCATGTTGTTTTCCATCGAAGATGACATCTGTTGATGTTACTCAAGAAATTATAGGAAATATTATATAGGTTACATTAATATTATCTCTCAAATGGTTTTGTGTTTTGATGGAATTATAATTATGATACTTATTTATATTCCTTGGGTTATATTCTTTTGAAACCTGCCTCTTTCAATGGGTTATTCATTGATGAAACTATTATAAAACATATCTCTTTTCTATAGGCTATGATATTATGAAATATAAATTATACCCCTTTAATTTCACGGGTTAAGATGTGATGTCTATATAACATATTTCTTTATTTTTTTCATGGGATTATGAATGTTTTATTATAATATAGAACATGTAAGAATGATTATATTATTAGATTAGTGGTATATATATCTACCTTCAATGTATTAGATAATGTTTGATGACTCATTGGTGTAAATTTTATATGTGACCATGATAACATATTAAAAATGTTATGCATGAACATGGTTTCATGTCCCAAAGTTTATGTGGGAACATTATTACATGTTACCAATGTTATGAATGAACCTTATTATTTTTTGAAAATATTATTCATGGACTTGGTTTCGTGTACATATGTTTATGTGTGAACGTGATTACATGTTCACAATGTTATGTGTGATCCTAATTACATATTCACAATGCTTTTAATGAACCTAGTTTCATTTCTATAAGGTTATGTGTGGACATGATTACATGTTCATAGTGTAATACATGGATAAGTTTTCATGTCCATAAGTTAATGCTGGGACCTGATTTAATTAACATATCTTTTTGAGTGAACTTGTATATAATTATAAATGTTCACAATGTTATTAAAAATGTGCATCACAACAATTCAATGTATTTTTCCTATTTTAATTTTTCATGACTTATTCTAGTATTTAGTTAACAATATAAGTCTTATGTACTTAAAATTTATATTATGATCTTTAATATGTAGGGTATACAGTTAAAATTTTATAATCTAGCTCCATAACAAATTTTTAATGTTATTCTTGTGCACTTCCTTTATTTACACTTACTAGGAATCTCATATCACCCCTTTCAAATGTTTCCTTTCCCCAGGTCATGAATAAATGTTTTCAGAATAAGTACTAAAGTTGGAGACCTCAATGAGATTTGTTGAAGATATTTCACGAGGATATATTATTTTTTCCCATGATTCCAATGAAACTATGATATTATAGTCCATGGTCTTGTATCCTTATAATGTACTAAATATTCATCCAAAGTGATGTAATATACGTGTATGATAAGAGAATATCACTATAGTTGGTATCAAAGGAATGTTTTATTCATCATTTGGAAACTAGGATGAGAAATCATTAGTGAGATCTATAGGGTTATTTTAAAAAATACACCTTCGGATGTCTCTAAAGATATGTATAAGGATCCGTTAATGTTTAGGAATATTTCTAATACTTTTTGTAAAGGGTAGAGTGAGTGGTTACCTAGAAATACATTGATTTCTAGATATAACAAGTGGAAGTGTCTCTAGGAATGATGTAACTAGTGGTAAAAACTCCAAAAAGATATTCTAGTCTAGACTCCTGGTAATCTTGTAAATAACAATCGTCCATGCTACGAACCTATTTTGAAATTCATGGGTGATATGCATTGTGAATTTACAAACTCCTCAAAAACCATTATGATAGATTTAAATAGACATTTGAAATTAATAACCTTGGATGATACTAGGTTGTCATAGATTAAGGATAGAGACTTGATTTAGACATTCAATAAGTAATTATTTTTCTAAATATGTGGTTTCATACTATGATAAGAAATGCTATTGGTTATAGTCAATGGCGAGAACTAGAAGGAACTAGTTTAACATTGAATGTGATGAATGATTTTATGATATATTTCTATGTGTGATGATCACTAGGGTGAGAGATGTTGTGATATAGCATAATAATTTTTAACAAAAAATAATTAAAAATGTATACATTAACCATCTCTTAGACTAACCAAGAAAGAGAAAGATGGTGTTCACAAAGAGTTCAGGTAAGGGACACCACGAAAAAAATAATATTAAGTCTACATTTTGTTAGGATTGTGGAAAGAAAAAGAAAAGAGAATTTCTTAGTGAAAGAATATGTTTTGAATGAGGAAAAGAAGGAAACACAACAAGTTACAACCTGGGAAAAATGAAGATTTCAATTATAAAAATAAATGAGAATATTGGCCCCCCTAATACATAATCAATAGTTATGTGTTTTAAGTGTAGATTAAATAGTAATGATCAAACTAATTGTTCCAATAAGAATACTCTTGACGATAACTACAAAGGTTGTAAAATGAAAAGTTACACTATTGAAGATGAAGATAATATTGACAAAATATGAAAGGAGGTATTATGTAATAGGATATGGTATCATTGTTAATGGAATACGAATTAAGTGGAATAATAAAATATTTTATGTATTCTGATATAATTTTTATGTTATATTAAAGTTGAAATATATAAGGATTGGTCAGTTTATATTTTTCTATAATGATTTATATGAAAATAATGAACGGTTCTGAAGGAATAGAAAATTCATTTAAAGGAAATGTGATACCCATAGAAAACACATTATTAAGTTAATGGTAACCCCTAATAAGTTATTTATGACAATATATTGTTTTTTTGGATAAATATATGTGGGATATTAATAAGTAAATTAGAAAGCACTGATTACCTATTAATTCATTAATGACATATTGAAAACGAGTTCATGATATCAGGGATAAATTTTATAACTTATGGAAATATTGAATATAACAAGTAGTTTATGGTTTAAGGAAGATTTCATTTTCTACAAAAGTATTTATGGTAAATTAGATTTCTATATGTTCTAATAGAATTTAACATGAGGGTATTCACATGTCTGGAATTCATAAACCAAGACTTACTTTTTTCTATATTGGGGAATCGATGTTAAAATTATTTTTTGAAATCTTTTAAACACATTGAGATTATGAACTTTTTAAAGGGTTATAAGGATAACCATTTAGGAAAATATTATGCTAAACATTGGATGAAGTCTTTGACAATAAAGTATCATCATACCACATGGGGATTTATGCATATTGGATCACCTATTATAAAATCGTGATGTTGATGGTAACTGATGATAGATGAGATAGAATATCATGGATCTCATGATCATTTAGTTAATTGGGAATGAAAAATTCACCATACTTTTTGGAGAAAGAGGTGAATTGGATCATGGAAAAACAATGGGGGATTTTGTCCTCAAATCAAGAAAGTATATATTTTCATAAAAAATCAATAACTTTAGGAAAAGGATCTTGAAAAAAAATATCATTGTACTTTTATTTTTACTAAATCATGTTTTTCCTGAGTTCATCACATATTTTTGGATTTCTAATTATTAACTCTATCATAACCTTTTTATATACCTAACCATAAGATATTCTAGTTATATTTCTCTTGGTTTTCTATGTTTTCACATTCGACATATGTTCTTCTATATGGAAACCAAGTTATATGTTACATTGGATAACCACTATGTTTCCAAATTTCCCTTTTTAAATGAATTTTTACCATTGATTTTTACGATGTGGGTTTCTATGATTCATAATTACATGTATTAAATCATTTATAACCTAGATGAATTTATTGGGAGAAATAAATTATATTGGGGTATAATGTAATGCCCATAGATTTAGTGAAACATTTTTTTTGAATTAACAAATTTTTATATATATTTCATTTCATGTTATACTTGAAATAGTTATATATATAAATATATATATTAAAACTAATTCAAACATTCCTTTCATGAGGAAAATTGATTCAGAATACATCACATGAAACCATGACATAGATTATTTACAAGAAACATCGACTTGGGGTACGTTACACGCAACACTAATGTTTCTATGAAACATCATTACTCAATTATAATAATTTAATTGGGATAATTATAACCTATATGTTAAACATTGTAATATGAATAGTAATAACTAATTTTGAGATATTTTTATATTGGTTTTAAAAAAATATAACATATTTATAATGGATGATCTAATTTTTGGTAACCCTGTATATGTTTAAAAATACTATTTTTTCGAACAAACTACATTTCATGACCTTCCATGAAAAAAATTAAAATTATTTATAGACCCATCTATAGATTTTAATTGATAAAATAAAATTTATTATTGAATTTATAATGATGAAATAAGCATAAGGTTAATTTTTGTGATTTTAATTGACAAACATCATTTTTTTATTAATATTGGAAAATACTACGTTTTAATTAAAGACTACATTTTTCATTATATATTCATTAATGTTTAATTTTATTTTATATTTATTGTATGGTCACATTATATCAATTATAAATATATTTATACAAGGTCATTAGAATCAATTT
Source organism: Viscum album (assembly GCA_963277665.1). Lineage (NCBI taxonomy): Eukaryota > Viridiplantae > Streptophyta > Magnoliopsida > Santalales > Viscaceae > Viscum > Viscum album. Next base: position 2,088,056,468 of record OY728122.1, on the reverse strand, counting down.
TAACTTTTCATTGAATATAAAAATAAAATAAACATCTGGACGTATATCTACATTAAAAATATGTAATTTTGTTCCATCTTCAGGATTAGCATTAATAATAAATTTTAAGCTTATATGAATTGAATTTTAAAAAACATCACAAAACATTGTAATCAGTATAAAAATTTGTCTATAAATAGGTCATATTAACATTTTACCCAAAATATTAGAAAATGTGATTATAATTAGTCACAATAATTAAAATCAAATGAAGTATAATTGGTGACTAAACATTAATCATGGAGGAAAAAATTCTCTATAATGTTTTCCAAAAAAAATTTATACCAAAATTTGTCCAAAAACCATTCATTATTCATTTATTTTGGGTTGGTATGATGCTTATTAGCGACAAGCATGTGTACACCAAACATGTTTTGAAAAATTAAAAGTGAGTCATTTTCCATCCCTATAAAAGGAAACCACCTCTCCTACATCATAAAACCACTAAAACATATTATTTTGTTCAAAACACTTCCCAATAGACTCCCATGAAATCCTTACTTCTTCCTCATATCCATCCCTTCAGTAGAAGGAAATCCAAGAAGCCTTTTGGCACAAACCAAAAGTAGTTGCCTGATTAAGAAGTAACACCATCTCTCATGATCCTTTATTTGTTTTCTTTATCCACCCCATACAATATCTATATTCCATTATTATTTAACAAAACATGTATCCTCAGTATAATATAATGTTTTTAATGAAATGGATAGACCTGGACAAACATATACCTCCATCGAATGGGTAATGAACATACTATTTCTATGTACGGTGAACTACTGCCTCCTGAAATGATGATTGTTCATTTTTCCATTACCACCTATCATTTTGTATATTATGGTGTAAAATATTCTTATATATGTTATATATATTATATTTAAAATGTCTCTAGTATTATTAAAATTTTATTTAAAATGTATGTATATGCTTTCAATCGTAAGTAATATGATAATTTCATTTAAGGATGTGTGAACTACCGCCACCTAAAACCTATATGATTCGTTCATACACTAGGTAGATTGTTTTAAGGAGGGTTTTAGGGAATATAAATAATATTTAATTTTCCATAATTTCAATTTTTTTAAATATATGGAATTATTTTGAGACCGCAAAATTTCACGACATGTGATTTCGAGGCCCATAGTACCTGGAATGTTTCGTTGAAAAATGTTAAGAATTAAATAGAACATGTGAGAATTATTACTAAAATGAAGAATAAATATGAAATGGGTGCCTTGATTAGAACTTTTCGGGCACCGTTACATTTAGGATGGAAAGTTTACCCTAGATGGGACTTAAGATTAGTCGGCGCATGCCTCTAGTGAGAAAACCCAAAAATGGAATAACTATAAATAAAATAATTATATAAAACTATTTTATTTTTAAATGCTTATCACTTTAGAACACTGAACTGGATTAAAAATATGAGATTACCGCTAAGCTCGTGAGGTCATGCTTTCATTAGGAAGATCCTAACATTCACCGGTGCAGGATAACAGTTGATGTTAGTTTTTGGTCATAAATAAAATAATTAAGTAATAATTATTTTATTATCAAATACTTATAACTCCTAAACAATAACATGGATTGGAAATCTGAGAGTACCATTGAGCTCGTGAATGTTTTTTCCCCTTTAGAAGAGCCTTACATTGATAGGAATAAGTAGAGGTTGACTGTTATGTTATTATGTTCTTTTTTAAGGTACGTTCCGTAAAGCTGCAAGAAGGATTTTCTATTTTATTAACTGTTGTTTGGATTGAAAATCCTAGATCACTGTTGAATTCTAAGTGTCATGATGTGCTTATAAAAAGCTCAACATAGACTAGAAAGGGTTGAAAAAAATTTATTTTTTGGTCTTTGGAAAATAATAATAATTTAACAATAGGTTATTTTATTCTTTATGTAACCATTCAGCTATGGTTGGTGGGACCACAGTGTAACGACATACATTAAAAAAGAGTCATTTAATGACATGTCCCTTTGGGTGTGTAACCACAAACGTTTTGGATAAAATGTTCATTAATTTTGGTTCATTAATACACCATATTAATGATAGCAATGCAGGGCAATTTATTTTATTTATTCAAACCATTAGTATAGGGATTTGGAATCCACAGGAGAAACCTCATATGAAATGTCGAAAACATTCCTCTGTAATGAAAAATGTTGGGCGAATGATGAACATTGGGAGAATTGATTCGGGTATCAAAGAAAAATGATGAATGACTTCAAACACATTTTCTTTCCCTCGTCTGCAATGGTTTATACCGTACCCATGTATGGGGTTTAATTGGTTTTCATGTTTAATATCCCACTTTTCGGTTCATGAATAATATGAAGAATGCGGATCAACCGGCCAACGGGTTGATCTGAGTTACATTATTTATCATGGGAGGTTGATTCAGTGTTTCATTATAGGGTTTTAATGATTATTATTCTTTACCATTTTTAAGCTCTAATGCGAAGAGCGTGGGACAATCCGAATAAGGCCTGGACCCTCCATCATTTTTGGTTTATGTGAGTTCTTTATGAGTGACCAGGAAACGTAGTGGCATGGAGATTCTAAGGGCCTTGCAGTGAAGATGGAGACCTGAGAGACCAGTATCCGCATTCTAGGAAGAAAAAAGACCACAAACGCATCTTTGGTGGCCCAAGGAAGCAATCGTCGGCACGACACCACCGGCACACCGAACGGCCGAGTCAGCTGCATGGAGGAGCTACGCCCGCAGGTGCTGCGGTGGTAGGAAACATGGATTTCCGGGCCGCGATGGTGGAATATAATGCCGCCAATATTCCACATGGGAAGTGAAGTGGCCCACTCGCCCACTTGGCAGGACCAACTTCTAGCTCCAGTCGGCCGTTTCGGAAGGAGGGGCGGCGCCCAGTTGGCATCGCCAGACGGCCGAACCGGACACACCACATTCTATTGATGCATCTGACAATCGGTTTTCATCTGAACAGGATGGGTTTCTTTGGTGGGTTGGAACCGATTGTATAGCCAGACCCACATGACCAACGGGCTAGCCGGGCCAAACAAATATCAGACCCAGACTCGACCGGTCCCGTTTCACTAATTTGGGAATATCACCCAAACTGAGAATCCGATTGACACAAAATTAGTGGTGTGAGGACCCTCACGATGAGGATGTGTTTTTGAAATACTCCACTCTAGTTTTGGTAGATTTTGGAGTATGGTCGGGTTGGATTGTACTCGAATTCAATAGGGCCATATTTACCATTTTGCATATATCTTACAGACCGGGCATCCGATTGACGTGTCGTCTATCATGTTTCAACCCATATGACCAGACAGTACTTTGGGTTGCATCTTCACAAGACTTCATGGTGTTTGAAATATGACTAGTTCATTGATGGGTAGTTTCTCGGGAACTCAAGAGGACCATGTTCGTGAATCCTATAGCTGGTCGTTAGGGGAAGAGAGACCCTCTATGGATTAGTATGAGAGAGATAATTCATCGATCGATAAGAAAGGAATCATGTGTGGATTGAAAGTAGTGCCACCCTCTGTGGATCTCTAATAGTTTGACCCTATGTGGATCGATTGTGGAGCAAACCTATGTGGATCAATATTTGTGGGACACTGTGTGGATTGATAGTAGTGCAACCCTTTGTGGATCGACAGTTCAACGACCCTTCATGGATCAGTAGAAGAACCTCTCAACAAAATAAAATGATCCAGCTAAAGACTAATAATATTTATTCATGTTCTCTATTCTATATACTATGTGTGAGCTATCTTTTGATTTATGATTTCCAATTGAGATTAGGCTTTGCGGTTTTTACTTTATGGAATTCTGGGAGAACTTCCAACGTCTCGGGGTCCCTACTGAGTATTGTTATACTCACGTCTATACGGGATTTTCCTGCACTATGTAGTGTCTAGTGTAGATGCTAGAAAAATTTACTGAGAATCATGTACTTAGGTCGAAATTTTCCTTAGATGTTATTGACAGACATGGTGAGTGGTAGTGATTGAAGATGACACATTGTACCTACCCTTCCGGTAGGATCCTTGGAGGACGACCTTAGAGAACATTTTAACCTTTTTGTATAAATTCCTTTCCATTTAGGATTTAGTATTGTCCCTTTTACATTAAATACATACTTTTACTCACAATGGTGATTTTTAGTAGTGGTTTTACTTTTCCTTTTCTGTTATGTTTTACTTGTGCTTATTGTGCCATGTCTATGTATGTATAGGTTTAAAGGAAATGCCTTCACATTTTTCAGTTTCTCTATTCTCGTGCTAGTCACCAGCCCCTGGACTATGGAAGGAGGGCTTGGGGTAGCCACGGAACAGTCCATGGGGGACAGGTCATAAAAAAGTGGAATCAAAGGCACAATTGGTTCTACTAGAAGAACTAAGATCTCGTGTATTCAATGGAGCAATAGAGTTATGTTTCTTGAGTTCAGATTATAGTTTGGAGAGTCTAGTGTTTGTGTAGAATCAGATGTATCCTTTCACCAGGACCCTTAATTATGACTTCTGACTTGGTACATGAAAAACTATTTGTGGGTGTTTTGAATGTTTTTTCATTTGATCTATTTTGAGTCGGCTCACCCGGTACACCTTATTGACTTCGGTTCATCTTGATTCTCTTTCAGGATGCATCCATGAAGATAGCCACCTAGGATTCCAATGTGTGACCATGTAGATGGTAAATAGAGTGACGAGGCTTCATTAAATGGACTGTTACTCAATATGGTACCTTTGTGCAGTTTCCAAGAGATACCACATCCCGTTGGTCAGCAGTTTCTACCGGTGCTACCGGTAGAGTACACATGTAGGCTCAGTTCCTTACATGAGTTTTAGTGAAAGATACCCCTCAGGTTCTGAGGAAATATGACACACTAGTGGCTAAGGACTGTCTTGACATAGTGACTGAGTTTCCATCTAGCCATGATCTATTAGATCAGATGGCAGTCCTGGCATTGAGCATTCTATGTGGCTCAACAGGGGAATATTTGGGTTTAGATTACCCTTATTTTTTACGATGAGTTGTATTTTCTATGAATATAGAATGATAACCGTCCAAAGAGAAGGGGGTATCTTTCCAGAAAATGATTAGGGGTGTGTGATCCTAAGAGATTATTTTACTTCGAAAGGGTGACATGTCTGTAACTGAGGTTTCGTCGAGGCATACCGACCATTCCAGGTACTCTTTGAATACGATACGACATATGATTCAAGGCTCGAACCTCTGAGAGATATTTTTTTAAGGAAATATGAGCTATAAATATTCCAATGTCCATTTTTAATTATTTTAGTGTGCAAGAGTGATTAGTTTTGATTGAAAATTCATTGGCTGAGCAGATACATCCAGTGAATGTCAGTAGTGGGAAAGTCGGAAAATGACGTTAGTCACAAAGACATGGATGTTTAAAATTATTTGGGATGAGGATGTGATAGGGATAGATAAATATGTAGGGAAGAATACATGGAAGAGGATCTAGGATTGAAGTATGAGGTGTTATAATTTTCGACATGTTACAACCTGCACCACAATGTGGTCCCCAGCAGGCTGAGGGAGCATAAGGATAGGGGAAGGGAGAAACTGCATGAAGTCAAGGAGAATGCAACAAGGGGTCCAAGAATGATTTGAGGTACGGTCGATGTCTACTACTAGTTTCTGTATTAATATACATAAGTACTAATCATTCCATATTGTATCAAATCTAGATCAAAACCTATTGTGTCCAGTTAAATTGTTGACTTTATCATTATATCTGGAGATACCTATGGGAGGAGACTCGATAATCACACTTATGCTGACATGGTGACCAGGTTCTTGAGGTGAGCGATTTTGTTGGAACCTCTTTGTGGCTGTGTTGAGGCCTTAAAACGTTAGTATGGTAATGAACTAGTCATCCAAAGTTCATGCTTAGATTGATTGTTTTAGGAAAAAGGATATGGAATATCTATAGCATTGGAATTGGGTTTTCCTTGGATGGAAAAAAGGAGACCCATACATCATAGAATATACTTATTCATAGGAGAGTGCAGTCGATCACTCTTGTGTCGTCCAGCCATAACCACATGGTTGAAGGTGTTTTTAGTTTTTTGTACCCAATAGTAGATGTAGAGTACAAAAACATCCTTCCCAATGATGCTTCGAGTATTACATGTCCCCTAGAGGAGGGAATTCAGAATAATTTTACACCCTGAGATGGAAACAATATTAGCATCAGTGTAATAGATGACTATAGTAGAACATAGAAAGCAGGGGGTGTAGGTGGAGGACTTGCAGATGAAAGGCTTAGTAAGACCCACTGTTCGAGGTTATTTTTGGACTAATAGAACATTAACAAAGTGGTCATGGAGAGATGGTACCAACTACCAAAGGGTCTATGGGAACATCAATCAATTAAGTTTGGAAGCCTTTCATGTGGATGGAATGGTTCCTGTACATTTTTTAGTGTTTGATACAATGGTTATGGTTGGGGTTATTCCAAGACTCTGACTTTGATATATTGTAGACTCCTCAGAAGGGGTACATGATGAAATCCATGCTTAGTTGGAGGTATGGTTTATAACTGCTGAGTGAGTCGATAGAGAAGCTATCCACGATGCCGATATTTTTCATGGATGATGATAGAGTAGCTTACATCCCAGATATAACTGTGACTCCCCCACTCCTTCAGTGAGATTGGAAGGCACGACTTGTCGGTGTTGACTGTAAGGCCCAATATTATCACATATACTCAGAACAGTCTCCTGATGGATTTTTGATCAGTGTGTAGCACATCATCCTTTTTAAAGGATGCACCATAGTACTAGTGGCGTTACGAGAAGAAGTGTTGAGGGAATTCCATACACCCCCTTTGGTGGTACATCCTAATGAGGAGACAATGTTCTATGACATCTGATGTCATTACTAGTTTCCATGGATGATGAAAGCAGCGACATAGTTTGGTTTACCATGCCCCACTTGTTAGCAAGTGAAATCGGATCATCAGGTTCCATCATGAGTAACCTCATATTTTAACCCCAGACAGATGGTCAGATGGAGTGGACCATACAGATCATGGAGGACATGATTCCTGCTTGTGTCCTTGATTTTGGTCACATATGGGAATACCATCCACCACCAGTGTAGTTTTCATACAACAATAGCTATCACTCCACCGTTGGCATGTCACTATTTCTGGCCTTTTATGGGCAGTCATACAGATCACCTCTATACCGGATAGACCCAGGGGAGATATAACTGATGGGTCTAGAGTTGGTATGGGATACCGCTGAGATGGTGCGGATCGTCCAAGAGTGGATGAGGACTGCACAGAGTAGACAGAAGTCTTATGCTGACAGGAGACGAAGACCCTTAGAGTGTGTGCAGTGGGACCATTTTTTCCTTCGGGTCTTACCCCGTTGGGGGTTGCTGAGATTTGTCAATGGTGGCATGATATTTTTGCGGTTTATCTGACCTTTTCAGATCTAAAGTAGGGCATGTGAGGTGGCGTACCTCTTAGATATTTCCCCATAGATGCACCAAGTGCACCATGTTTTTTAGGTGTCGTAGATGAAAAGGTACGTTAATGATCCATCACACTTCATCGAATAAGGTGATTTAGACATTGACGATGGAGTGATGTTTGAGGAGTTATCAGTGGAGGTAGAGGATCAACAGGAGCAGGTCCTTCATGGATGGTTGATTTTTCTAGTACACATTTGGTGGAAGCACTGAAATATCCATGATAACACAATGGAGTTTGAGGATCATATTCATGCTCAATACCTCTTACACATGTTTTATTTCCCTTTGTTTTGACATTTAGGGACGTAAATCCCAATGGTGGAGAGAATTTAATGTCACATAATTTCTGTATTTTTTTAATTATATGGAATTATTTTGAGACCTTGAAATTTTAAGGCACAATATTCTGAGGCCCGGAGTGCTCAAAATGATCTGTCGAAAAATGCTAATCTTTAAATAGCATGAATGAGCAGTTTTATTGAAAAAGTGGAATAACTCGTAAAAGGCTTCTTGGAATAAAAATTTGGAGGCACTGTTGTGTTCAGGATGGCAGTTTTACCCTAGGTGCGACATCAGTTTTGTCAGCACATGCCACTAGTGAGAAAACCCAATAATGGAATAACCATAAATAAAATAATTAAATTAAAATATTTACATTTCAAAAATCTTATAACACACAAATTTTCACCTAGATTTATAATCAAAGACCATTACTGAGCTCGTGAGGGTATTCTTTCCTTAGGTAGATCCCAACATTGGCTAGCGCGGGTCGAGAGTGAAGGTTGCTGTTTGGCTGTAAATAAAATATTTAAGTAACAATTATTTTATTTTCAAATCATTATAAATACTAAATGGTAACTCATATTTGAAATTAGAGGGCTCCATTGACCTCATGAGGGTGTGTTTTCCATAGGCAGAGCCTAACCTCGACTGATTCTAGTCAAGGGTGAATGTTAATTTTTTATTAACATTTTTAAGGAACATTCAGTAAAAGTTCAAATAATGTTTTCTATCTATTGAACCGTTACTCAGATTGAAAATATGAGAGATCCATTGAATTAAAATTACTAGGATTAGCTTAGGAAAATCGTAACTTTGACTAAAAACAGTCGGATGGAAAAGATTAATTTTTGGACTTTTGGAAAAAATAATAAAATATCTATTAGTTATTTTATTCTTTCTACAACTATTGGGATGCAGATGGTGGGAAAATAGTGTAAAAACATTTATTAAATAAGAGACATTTAATTACACACCCCTTTGAATGTGTAACCTCAACATTCCTGGATTAACGGTTCATTAATTACAGTTCATTAATAAACCATATTAGTGAACACAATGTGGCTGGTTTTATTTTTTTAATCAAACCATTATCATGGGAATTGAAAAACGATGGGAGGAACCTCAGAGGAAACCCTGAAAAAATTCCTATCCAATGATGAATGGTGAGTGAATGATGGCCATTGGTGGAATTGATCCGGTGATCGATGAACAATGATGGACGACTTAGAACACATTTTCCTTCCCTCATCCGCAACAGTTTTTACCATACCCAGGTAGGGGGTTTAATTAATTTACGTATTTAATATCACACATTCTCATTCATGAATAATATGAAGAACGTGGATCAACCGACCAATAGGTTGATCTGAATTTCATTCATTATTGTGGGAGGTTGATGTGTGGTTTCAATTTGGGGTTTTAATGATTATTATTCTTCTAAATGTTTAAGTGCTAATGTGGAGGTTGCAGGACAATATGAATAAGGCCCGAAACCTCCTCTATTATTGTAATATGTGAATTATTTATACATGATTAGGAAACACGGAGGAAAGATGAATATAAGGGCCTCGTACTGAAGGCGGAGAATTGCGAGATTCGTACGCACAAATAAGAAAGAAAATGATCCATCATGGAATCTCTGTTTTCCTGTGAAAGAAACTTCCTGTATGGAACCACTGGAAAGGAGGTGTCCATAACCGATGTTGTAACCCGGCAACATGGAGTAGCAGCACCCACAAGCACCATGGTGGTAGGAGCCATGACCAACCGGGCCATGACGGTGGAATGGCGTGACACCTATGCCCATACCGAGGAGAGGAGAGGCCCACTTGGGCAGCTCGGCTGGACCAACGGCCAAATTAAGATGACCATTTGGGAAGTATGGGTGGATCCTTGCCGGTGCCACCAGCTTGTAGAACCGGACGAACCACATCTGGTTGGTGCATCTAGCAACCAGCTCACATGTGTGAGGGCCGAGTTTTCTAGGCATGCCGAACCCGTGAGCCAGCCCGGAACCACCAGTCGGGCCAGGACCGTCATCCAGGAAGGTCCCACCAGCCAGGTGGGACCAGCTGTTCGGTCTAGAACTATGGGCCCAACGGGCCGGCTAGGTTGGACCCCTACCAGACCTAGACCATACCAGTCCCATTTCTCTAATTTTTATGTATCTCGAAAACTAGGTGTCCAATTGATGCACCATCAGTGGCATGATGACCCTCACTGCGAGGCAGTCCTTTGAGATACTCCACATGAGTTTCAGAAAAATATAGAGTATGGTCAGTTTAGATCTGAATCGAATTCAACAAGGCCCTATTTACCTTCTTGACTATATCTAAAATATCGGGCATCTAATTGAAGTTCAAACGGTCGCGTTGGTACCCTTATAACAATGTGGACCTTTGAGGTACTTCTTCGTGAGAATTCATGGATCTTGAAATATGACCCATGGATTGGGGATATGATTATCAGGAACTCAAGCACACCAACTATGAGAATATTGTGGTTGGAAGACAATTGAAGAGAAACACACTGTGGATCGGTCTGAGTGAGACCCTCCGTGGATCGATAGTATTGAGACCCTATGTGGATTGACCGTAGTGAGACCATTTGTGGATCACCAGTAGTGAGACCCTCTATGGATCAACAATAGAGTGGCCCTATGTGGATCGACAGTAGTGGGACCCTGTGTGGATTGACAATAAAGTGACCCTGTGTGGATCAATAGTTTAGCAACCCTTCATGGATTAGTAGTATAACCTCTCAATATAATAAAATTATATTGATAAATACTAATCATCTTTATTTATTTTCTCTATGTTTTATACCTAGGTTTAGCTATTTTTTACTTTATGCTTTGTGATTGAGATAATGCTTTGTGATTTTTCCTTTATGGAATTTTGGGATGCCATCAAGATTTTCAGGGTCCCTACTAAGTATTTTTATACTCACCCTACATGGGATTCTACCACACCTTGCATTGTCTTGTACAAACGACAGTCACCTTGACTGAGACTCGAGGCACTGGGGATAGATGATTCTTAGTGGTGATAGATATACATTTTGAGTGGCAGTAATGGTAGATGATGAGTTTTACCTATTATTCTGGTAGGATCCTTGATGGATGACCTTTGGAGTACTTTTTCCCCTTTTTGTTGTACTTTATTTCCAGTTGGGCTTGAATAATGGACCATATACATTCAGTACATTATTTAACTATCAGTGGTGGTTTTTAATAGTGGTTGTAATTTTCGTTTTCTTTTGTGTTTTACTTGTGTGTACTATGCCCTATCAATGTGGGGACATGTTTAAAGGCAATTCTTTCCCATTTTTGGGTTTCGCCTTTTCGGTGCTAGTCACCAGCCCATAGCCTATAGAAGGTAGGTTTGGGGTAGTCACGAAATGGGCCTCAAAGGACGGGTCATGAAATTAAATATAATATATTATAAAAAACTGTTATAATGATATATATAAAAACATATATCTTTTACTTTATTCTGATACAATAATTAAATTGAAATAACATTCATGTGTACGTATAACCTACCGTCTCCATGAACAGTGTATTCCGTTTCATAGTTTCATATTTTATTTTTTATTATAATACATATATAATTCATATAAATGATATTTATATCATGGGTTTAATTATTAAACTCTTTATTAATGTATAAGGACCAACGATATAACAAATTAAGACACATGTGAAAAGTGAAGCAAATATTACTAGAAATGAAAACATAACATAAGATTATTAAAAAACAGGTAATATAAGGTCATAATCAAACCATATATTATATTAAATATAATAATATTATTATGAAAATTTTTTATAATAAATTTATATTTATTATATAGGTTGTTTGAATGAGTAAAACAAGAGTCAATACACAAGGTAATGGGATTTCTTCTCACTTTTTATTTCCATGAGATACATGATTTATTGACCACCCATTAATTTTATGTAGAGTGGATAATACATGTGGATGTAATAAATGTTTCTTAAAGTTATATTTATGGTGATTTATATATCCATTCAACACCCTTTATTTTATATAGGTATAAGTCTCAAAAGTTACCACCTTGGTAAAATAGTTTTTTCTCCATTTTCTTTTATTGAGACTCATCTTTTTATTTTGCTCCAAAATTAGATTTGAGGTGTGTAAACATAAATATTACATGACATATCATGAATATCAATATTTTAATTATATTATATTCTTCATTTAATTTCCTTTTCTGGCTTCGGGAGCATGATTCCATGATACAAAGTGAAAGAGTTTATTGAAACAATCTCCTCACTTTTTAAGAATGTTTATGTTTATGAAAAGATTGATGAAATATTAAAATACATATCTGTAGATATTCTTGACCTCACTAACCCTCTAATTATTCATGTATACTAATTTATTTGTACCAAATTTCTTCTATTTTTTGCATAAGATAGCTATGAATGTGTTTAAAAGAAATCACGCCTTTACCCCATCATTAGTGGTAAAACCATGTTTTCAAAACTGGATTTCCAAGTACATCATACTAATCTTCAATGATTATTAATAGAAAGTTTAAATTTTTATTTCATTCACCAATTATTTCAATGTAATGTTATTGTATCTTTCAGAATGAGGAATTTTTATATCCTTTTTATCATTCAAAATGAATATTCCTTTTAGCTCGTACGAAAGGTACAAATTTATCCCCTATCGATCCTTTGAAGAATTATTTCCATTTTTAAAGGTTATTTTTTAAGAAAATGTCTTAAATTATAATTTCAATTAAATTATTCACAAAATTATTTCCGTCTCTTTTTATATGTTTTTAATGAAAATTGTTTTCAAAAAATTTTGAAGCACTATTTGAATTATTTCAAATAATGTGGTTATCAAATATTTCTTTATATGATTTCAAGTTTAATATCATAAAAATGGTTTGAAAATATTTAATGTTTTAAAGGGAAGTTTCAAATAATAATGGGTATTTAAATCAATATATGTTTTCAAAATATCTTTAGATGTTATTTTACTTCTAATATGACATCTGTTGATGTCACTAAATCTCATATTGGAAATGATACAATGGTTATATTCATATTCTATCTTGAATGGTTTTGTGTTTTGATAGAACTATGCGTACGAAACTAGTTTCTCATCCATGGGTTATATTATTTGGAAACCATACTCAATTAATGGGTTATTATTTGATGAAATGATTATGAAAACAATCTATTTTCTATAGGTCATGATGGGGTGAAATGCTAATGATACCCATTTATTTCCTAGGTTATGATTTTAGGTTTATAAAAATTATATATTTTAGTTGGTAATGATATTATGAATGTTTTATTTTCTTATAAAACATGTATGAATGATTTTATTTATGAGATTTGTGGGACTGATATCTCCCTCCAATGCATTGGTTAACAATGGATGACTCATGAGAATAAATGTTATGTGTGAGCTTGATAACATGTTCACAATGTTAGGAATGGGCCTGGTTGCTTGTCCATAAGTGTATGTGTGAAGTATATTACATGTAAACATTGTTGTGACTGATACTTTTTTCATGTTAAAATATTATGGATGGACCTAGTTTCATGTCCATAATTTTATCCATGATCCCAATTTGATATTCACAATGCTATGTGTGAACAAGATTACATGTCACAATGTTATGCATTGACTTGGTTTTACATCCATAAGGTTATGTGTAAACATGATTACATGTTTGTAATGCTATGCATGGACCGAGTTTCATGTCTATAAGTTGATGTGGGGACATGATTTATTTTCCATAACTTATTGAGTTAAGCTATTTGTACTTATACATGTTTACATCATTATAGAAAATTGGCATACCAGAAATTCCATTTCTTATTACTTTGTTATGATTTCATGACTTAGGAAAATAATTATCTTATTATTCATGTCTAATGAACTACCAATATTTTTTATGATCTATAATATGAATAGTATGATCTTAAAATGTTTTGATCAATTTAAATATCCTTTTGGTAATGTTATTTTTACACATTACCATTATTTACCCATATAGATATTCTGAGATTACCCCTTCATATGGTTCCTTTCCCTATGTCATGATGACTATTTTTTGGTAGAATTAATAAAGGTGGATATATTAGTGGTACTTATTTAAGTTATTTAACAAGGATAGAAGATTTTTATTCCATGTTTCAAGGACACTACACTATTACGGACCTTAGTCATGTATTTATGTAATGTACTAAATATTCATCTAAAATTATGTAATATCCATGTATGATAATTCTGGGTCTCTATAACAACCTGTAAGCTTAGTACATATGAGTGATTTCATTTTTACTTTCTCAGGGGAGATACAGGGAACATGTCATGAATTTGGGCCATTCTTTTTGGGATTGATATTTGATAGGACACTACTCCAATGTGATCGAGGATCTCAAAGAGGAGAATGTACCTTGTCCTAAGATTCCCATTTCTTTCCAACAACATGAATCTATTCGATGGTGATATTATATGGAAGAATTGATCTCAACCATCAACCACCTTGTAACATTGATAGTTTTAATCATATATATTTTACAGACTCTAAGTAGATTAGATATGTTACTGGAAAGATTGAACCTTCTTTATCATCTCTTATACAAGATCAGGTCCACATTGCATTTGTTCACAAACATCATCCAAATAGGTTGGATATCATCATCAGTATATATATAATGTTTCATATGGAGACTTATATGTCAAGAGTGGAAGCTTTTTTGTATGAGAAATCAACCTAATAAATATTCTGATCCCATACAAAACTAAATTTATTTGATCTGGCTCTTATCATTCCAATAAGGGTCTGAATATTATTTCAGATTGGAAATAAATTTGGGGGTGATAGCTAATGTCGAAATTTAATTTAATACTCAAATCATGTTTAAGTATCATAGAGAATTTAAATGTAACACTTTTATTAGGATCCGATACATTTGATAGTAGAACCCCATGTAGTCACACTACTTCATTCACATATATCATACTATTTGGTTCATGCGATTAGTCTTCCATAATAGTGATAAAGTGGGATGTCTTGGTTCTTCGGTCCACCCAAACTCACATCACATTGTTTCATTGGGTGTTTTTTAGGAGACAAGTGGAAAATCCCATAGTGAAATTGTCATATTTCCACATGGATATAGGTAATAGTTGAATCAATCCTTTAGAAATATATCAATATAAGTTAAATTACTAATATATCACACTTTTTTAGATTTACTATGCAATCTTATTCTTCATATTTACCATTCCGACATTTTCTTAAAGATCACAATATATAGTTATATGACTAGGATGGATATAGAATGTTGATATATATGCATTATCGAATAGTTCATTATTTATCCTTAGTGAATAAGCCAAGTAAATATTCATTCTAAACTGAATCCTTCCATCATCAATGATATGGAAATTTTCTAGCTTCTCTTCTTATACGTCATTCATCTTCTTTCATAACACTGGATCATTCCTTTATACCTCTTTAATCATCCCTTAGATAGATGGTTGGGATATAATTTTGGCAATGTAGGATATATTCCCTAACATCATGATTTCCATATCCATCCCTTTCTTTTACATAATGATATATTATTTCTCAATTCTTAACATACATATAGTAGTAGGATCTCTTCTTCTAAGAGCCTCAGCTACCTTGTTATCCTTCTATGGATGATAGTGTATAGAGAAATCATAGTCTTGGATTAACTCTAACCATATTATTTTATAAATTTTGAGCACCATTTTTGTGAATATATATATATGTGGATATTTTGATAGGTATATATGTCACACTTCTCACTATAGAGGTAGTGACACCATATTTTGACATAAAAAAATCAAAACTATTAGCTTCATATCATGAATCAGATAGTTATTATATTATGTATTCAACTATAGTGGGGTGTTTTCTATCACTTTATCATTATACCTTAGTACATAACCTGATTCATTGTTTTAAGCATCACTGTAAATAAAAAATCATTCTCTACTTTTCATAAATGTGAGTACAACTAAAGGGATTTGACTGTTCCTTTGATCATTGAATCTTTCCTTAAATTCTTCAATCTAGGAAAAAATTACCCCTTTCCTTGTTAAAATAGTTTGAAAACAATAAAATAATGTTAAATTTATTTCAAAAAATATATATTACCTTTATAATCAATGTAAACTAAGGAGTTCTGAGACCCTTTAGGATGTTAGCCATTCCACAGTGGACATTTTTTATGAAGGGTCTATATAAATTCAACCAATTAGGATCATGTGTCCCATGAATGTGACATGCTGCATCCAAAAAATGATACATGCCTAACATGGAATATAATGTATTATTTGTTAATGTTTCTAGTACAATCCATATATATTATTCATGTTCCTCCATTACCTTGGAGTAATTGAGAATATCGTCGATAAACACTACTAAAAATATTTCAAGGCACTTTCTAAAGACTATATTCATCATATCCTTGTAGATTGTAGGGAAATTAGTAAGCCCTAATTTCATTAATAGAAACTCATAGTACACGTACCTTGTACCGAAGGCAGTCTTTGAAATATATTCTTTCTTATTCTTTATTTAATTATATCTAGAATTATTATCTACCATTGAGGTGTACTGATCTTGTCATAGTTGATCAAATAAGTCAAAAATACCTGGAAGAGTATAGTATTTCTTTATCATGGTATTTTTACATCCTGATTATAGATACACATGTGCATTTATCCAACATTCTTCTTTGCAAAGGGAACTGGCGCACCCCAAGGTGATACACTTGGGAATACAAATAATTATTCCTAATTATATTTCTTCAGTTTTGTCTACTCCTATAATTTTATCATGGCTATCATGTAGTGGAATTTTAAATAGGAGTAGATTCGAGTATGTGTTCTATTGATAACCCAACCTCATTATCTAAAGGAAGCCTTAGTAACTCCTTAGGAAGAACATCAGTATAATCCCTCAAAATGGGAATTCCCCCATTTTTGTCACTGTCCTTTGACTCAACCAGTTGAGCGAGGAATGATACCTCACTAGGAATCAATAACCACATCATTGAAAGATTTTATAAATGAAAATAATTATCATCCTTTCATTTTTAGTGGGTAATGAGATGTTTCAGTATATAAAATATTATTTCCTTTTCCGAACAGTTGATGTGTTCTCTATATAATGAGTCCAAATCCATCACTAGTATAACAATGAATTGCAAAAAGGATGTATCATTAGATTTTTAGGAGAATATTCCTTCATTATCCAATAAGATAAGATTACAACGCTTGAGTTTTGATAATACCTCTACTTGATGTTTTATGGATATCACTACTTCATGAATTTTGGAATTTGAATCAATAGTTACAAAAAACATTCAGGATTCAAAAAATTGTGTAGAACAGAAAATAAATAATTCCTTTTCAATTCATGAGTGAATAGGATGGGTACCTTATAAGAAATTACATTCTTTCACCTCTTCAGAAGTAGTGATGAAATAATCCTTCCAATTTTACTTCTTTTTAGTGGATGATGATGTTGATTACCCCTAGAGCTCCAAGTATAGTGCACTAGCTTGCATATTTCCATTTCCCCCTATAGTTGTAGCATTGAGCCATGGGTGGTTCTATTCTTTTCTCCATTGTATTCATCAGATTCATTATATATCTTCGATATTCATGAGCATGGTAGCCTTGTCTCCCACACTTATATCATATCCCTATCAATTTTAGGATGTTCCCAACATTCTTCATCCCACATTATTAACATGCGATTGGTTGATATATATTCCCAACATTTTCAGGATATCATCCATCTTGAAACACCATATTTCATTCTATACCACCATAACCACGGGACCATTCAATAATATCCATCTCCACTTTGAAATCACACAGAACAAAATATTCATGACTCTAAAATTCTTAATTTTGAAGAGCCATTTGATGGTCTGGATTGAGACAATAAAATTTTATACCAATATTTCGATAATTGTGGATAATAGAACCTGATGTGTACCTTGAAAGCCTTGTGAAATTTTATTCATATGCAATGATAGATTCACCTTCCTTTTTCATTAGCTCTACAAATTCCCTATAAATATTTTTATGAATCATTCAAAGTGAATAATTTTTATGAAACATTGTAATTATGTCTTCCCAATCCATCTCTTAAATTTCACCATTATTCTTGATGTTCTTAATCAATGACTATCATTGGTCATCCTCTCTATGTAGAAGACAAAAAAATAGATTCCCCTTCTCCATATTAGAAAAGTGATGTGTAGAAAATTGCATCTACATTATCTTGAAACACTATTCCTTGACTAGTGGATTAGAAGATTCACTAAATGTGTGTGGTCATTGATGAATAAATTGACCAATTTCCAATTGATCCATCATAGGTGAAGGAGGTTTATCCACATTGTTCTGGTTATTGTTCATTGTCCGAGATAGTAGGTTTAAGAATCGCCAGGAAATTTTGAACTCCACCTCCTTAGGAATTTAGTATATTATTATGGTAATCCGATGTATTTTCCCTCACATGGGTTGTTATCCTGGATCTCCTAGTTCTCATAACATTCTGAAATAGATTTGTTAAAAATGAACATAAGTCAACAAGAAATGAATAATTTATCCCTTTGTGAAATTAACTCTAATAGAATATATTGTGGGATAAATATGTTAAAAAAGGATCTGGTGTGATTACATATACTTAGTCTCATAATAAGGTTTTTCACTAAGTTTCTCTAATCCTAATTCCTAAAAATAACTAAACAATCATGTGAAACCAACTACATTTACCCCACATTTTCTTACATGATTACCACATCACATTAATGATAGAAAACTTAAAAGAATTATACAAATAGTATTCAAAGGATTAGTGTCATGGGAAAATTATTACAATACATAATATTTATAAAATAAAACCTAATAATTTATTTCATTCCTTATTCTCTAGCTTCTTGGTGGTTCTAGTGTTCTCATTAGTACAATTTATCACTTATTGATATACATCAATGAAAGGGGGAGATAAAATCCCTGTAAGAATATATATAATAACAAGGATTAACATAACATTGTGTGATAATAATAATAATAGTCATAACATAATCATGAGATCGTATCATAATATGGATACAAAGCATTAGATAGAGGTATGGAATTTGCGCTTATAAATGAAACATCATGCCATAGTGGTTAACTATGACATATAGTTACCAACAGATATATAATCATGTTCACACATATTTTACTTTATCTTTTGAGATTCATCACCTTATAAAATTCATTACAGAATTATATAATCTCATGTTCACATGTCACATCATAACATTTATATGTGCTATATAATTCTGGGTGTACCACTCACATCATAACATTTATATAATCATGCATCCCATATTGAATGTACATCAATAATGGATATAAAAAACACATATAAAAGAATTTTTTTCATTTCAAAAATCATACATTCAGGAATAAAAAAATGGGTACCCTAAATAATGTGTTAACAACATAATTTGTATAAAAATCACTAATCATGAGTGAGGAAGAAACAATCTCAAGAAAAAATAAAAGTCATTTTTTAGAATGAATGGTAATTTTTGTAGAAATTATTTCCTTATATAATAAAATTAGATTATTAACATGTATATCCATAAATGAAAAGGGAATGGGAAAGATTATATTTAATGGAAAACATTAGAATATTCATACTTAAAATGGAGTGAATGTGGGACAACACAAAGCAATAGAGTTGGGTCCGAGAATCTCATTACCTTATATCAGAGTGAATTATTCACATTAATATAATATATTATATAATTTAACGAATTAATTAAGAAATACATAACTTCAAATACATGAATTTGATTTATTATTGTTTTTAAGATAATTTATAAATTTTTCAAAGAGATAAATAATACAATTACAACATTCAAAAGTGTTCATTTTCTTGGCTTTCATGATCGGTTCACTTGAATATGGGTACAGACATTTATATAGAATGTGTATAATTCTAAAAATCTGATATTATATCTTATAAATGTATATAAAAATGTTTGAAGGGTTATATATAAATATATATATCATTTTTTTTTAAATGGTATGATGATGAATTGTTTGATGAAAGGTTAATGATAATAATTTTGATTTTTGGTTGTTTTTTGAAACACCATAGACTGTTTTTGTTACATTATTAAATACTATATATATAAGATAGTTCCAGAACATAAAAATGATTATTACATACATTAAAAAATATGTAACAACAATTATAGTTGTTTTATAAATAGATTTTAATTAGGTAAAAGAAAATAAAATCCCACCATCCACAATGTTGGTAAATTGAAACATCATGGGTGATGATGCCATTTTTAGAATAATAGATATAGAAAAGGGTTTTATTGATGGTTCATTCATCAATATTGAAGAATTATATTATATAAATAACACTAGATTAATCATGTTCATTTGGATATAAGAGGTGAGGATAAAATAAGACAACAATAATTAAAATAAATTAAAAGGAAATGAATGATGATTTTACCTTTTGAATATATCCTCCTTAAGAACTTTATTATAGAATTGGTTATGGTATTTTGATGAGAAAAATGAATATTGGATGTGGGGGAGGGTCTGGGGAAGATATTTGGGCAGAATTTGGACATGTATGAATGCTTAGATGGTGTGAGGTGAAAAGGTGGTGAGGGGTGGTATTTATAGGGGAGGAGAGGGGTGTTTTCTCATTATTTTATTTATGACTTAATTATTTTACCTCAAGATTATGAATTTTTTTAGTAATATCACTTAATATATTAAACTAATGAAGGTGAGTTCCAGATTGTTTTCTTTACATCAACCATACATCATCAATGACTCAATAATAACTATATTTTTATTATATTGTAAATTATCATATTTTACTATTCATTAAAAAGTCGATAGTTTATGTAAAAACTAAAAACATTACACTACCCATTTTTTGATATGTAGAATTCAACAATTAACTCAATTTTAGGAAAACTATTTTATAAATATTAGAAATATAATTTTTTTTAAAAATCCTCATTTTTTCAAAAAAATAGAAATTTTAAAATTATAATTGATCTAATGACAATTTTAGATATTAACCAATGAATCATAAGATTATCATATAATAACATGAAAACGAAAAATTAATTTATGATTAAATTTTAGGGAAATAAATTTTATATTAGATAATTATTTTAATCATATTATTGTAAATAAATATTTATGAATTATAATAATAGAAACACTTAATTTTTAATTTTTAAAAAATTGATTTACTTACTTCAGGATAAAAATATAGTATTTTATTTAGAAGATACCCAAAATTTATTTAAACATTAAAATTTGATGTTACTATTCTATTGGATTAATTACTATTCCTAAGGACCATGTTACTACTCCAAAGGCCAATTTACTATTCCATCAGTATAGTTTCCTTAATTTATAAAAATCCTCATATTTCATTAATAAGTAATTTATAAAAATTTTATTGTGGTCTCAATGGGATTTTATGTGATTTATAATATAAGAGATAACTATAATAAAGTAAGAATTTCATTGATTCATGTTTGGGTCATTACAATATATCTAAATTAATATAATGTTATTGAATCAACAAATGTTTCACATGACCCACATACATAAAATTGATTTATGAAATGGTAAGATCTAGCTAATAAGAAAAATATTTCTTTCTTTAACACTTCTATGTTCATTGAGTGACCCTAAAATAAATTGTAATTAATCTACATGAAATTGTATTAACTCAACCTATAATAATAAAAATATTTCTTATTAAATTGTGATATAATAGTTATAATATATATATATATATATCACTTTTATATATTAGAATTATTGAAATATTTGAAACTTGTATGTTGAAAATATTGAAAATTTATGCATTTTGTCAAATGATAATAAAATACATTGAATATCAATAAAATATTAACAAACATAGTATAATGTAAAAAAATTATTTTTTATACATTTGTATAATATCATTGAATATAAAATAATGGAAGAGAAACGAAGTAATGATAAATTTTATTATTAATAATTTGGATAGGAGAACCATGTGCTTTGTGAAATTTTATTAATTGATCAATTAGATTATTTGACCAGAGGATAACCAATATGGTAAAGGGTCCAAGATCGATGATTTTGGATTAATTTAGTAATTTAATGAATTTTTAGATATTGAATTAAAATAATGGTGAAATGATGTATTTATATCCAATGATATCGCCTTTTGGAAAAATTTATTTATTAAGAAATATTGTTTCCCTGATATTTCTATAATTATATAATTTTTTGGTACGGTCAAAATTGAATAAATATGGATTGATCTGAGTACTTTTTTATCAACTCCATTATTATTCAATGATATGGTTTCATCTATAACAAATTACGTTTTTCATATTTATACATTATATATAAAAATTCACAAAAAATGACATAAAATATTTCTTTAAATTTTAAAAAAATACAATGCATATATTTCAATTTTATTAAAAATAATAAAATCAATTATAAAAAAATTATTATTGAAAATGCATAAATTTTAAAAGAGATGATTTATTCAAAAATTATTAAAAAACAAAAATAGTAGTTCAAAAAAATAAATTAATTTTTATATGTTATTATTTACACTTTTTATGGAAATTTCATATTTATATATGTAAGTATGTGTTTCTACCTATTGATTAATCATACAGGTCATAAAATATTCATATATATAAATGTTCGATACCCTATATAATATAACCTAATATAATGGATATATAACCTATGCCTATAAACATATATGATATATTTATAATATATAATATAGTACAATACGCGTGTTGTAGGATTTTAGATTCATAAAATATTATATATTGTTTGGTTGTTTTATATTATATTATATTATATATACATATCATTGTAATTATTATTTTTCTAATCATATTGTATATTTTGTTTGTGCTCTTGGATTCCACATACTGTTAAAGGATAAGAATTATCATTTAAGTGATCATCCACTGATGATATAATTACTATTAAATGTTTAAAATGAAATTACACATAGGGGATAAATGGTTTCAGTAAAATTTAAATAAAATAAATATTAATTTCATTAATAATACATTTTATAATACATCTGTTAATCCAACATCACTTCCTAGTATTCTAGAAGAATAAAAATTGAGGTATTCCCTTTATAATACTTCAATGATACATTTGTGAGATTTCTAATGACTATCTTGATATCACCATCATAGTCACTAGATTATTGAGTGACATACTATAAAATTGTAAAAATGGGGATAATCCTACAATTAAAATTCGTGATTCATATCTTCCCGCGGATACACCAAGGATAATAGTGTCCAAAGACCACCAATCGGAGGTCATCATTAATAATATAGATAGAAGTCACAACGTTCAACATGATAGTGCAAGGTAACCGCATATATTTTTCACCATTTTTAATTCTCATTATTTAAATTTCCTGTCACAATAGATCTTATTATTGGGATTTATATTTCATTACTTCCATGATCGAGTTTACATTTTTATAATAAAACACATCAATGAAATCAAATAAAACATTACAGTTATACAAATTATGGAGAAATCTAACACAAGAGTTGTTATGATATTAATCTATCAACATTAAGGGTCTAATACTAGAGAAAATAATTTTATTTTCTAAATATTTAGGAAATATTGGGTCTAATACTAGAGAAAATAATTTAATTTCCATAATATTTAGGAAATAATGTGTTCTGAAATGTTTATATGGATGTCACATAAGAAATATACAATTGATGGAATGTTTTACATCACATTAAATTGTATCATATCATTAACGTGTTTTTAGTGCCACCACATCATCATTAAAATGATGAAATTTTTATATAAATTTTTATTATATAAATAATCATATTTAAAGATAATTTTTTTTAATTATAGCATGTTAAATGACATATGATCTCCTGGGAAAGTATATTTTTATGACCTATGATATGTGATAACATAGGTGGTTCCATAGATAGAATAAATATATTTTTAGACATTATTCCATATCATATGGGGAATTATATGAGGTGATAATTTTTTTTGGTTTTATTAAAAATAACACCTCATATCATACATGAAATATCTCAACATATTTCAATATATGATTTTGTAGAATTTATAATAATTTCTATATGTTCTAGTTGTACGTTATCACATACATTCCCAAACATATTCATTTACACCAACCTACCATAGGTTCTATATGATGGGTAATGTGGGATTCTTCTTTTATATATGAAACTCACTCTATGATACACTAATACAGAAACTATATCATAATCCATTTTATATATAATTGGCTTATATAATATCATAATTGCGTCACAAAGTGTTTATTAATGCTATATGAATGATATTATTGGACGAACCATTGTTATCAATTATAATTTATGATTGGTTATACATTACTTGTTTAGGCACCAATCAAAATATATTAGGACATATAATATTCATTATAGTAAAATACAATAATGAAGTGAATATATATTTTCCTAGAATATTGATTTAAAATTTATAAATATATTTTAGTAATTGTTTACATAATAAAATAAATAATATTTTTTGTTATTAATTAATATATTATTATGTTTATATATTATTTAACTATAATGTTTTTATATTTAATTAATTTATTAACAATTGATTATTTATTATATAATAATTCCATGGTATTAATTATTAATATTAAAATGAAATCATCCAATTAAATTTCATTACTAAAAATTGGATAAAATTTCATTTAAATTAAAATTATATATATATATATTTATAATATAGTTACCAATTAAATGATAATGAAAATATATAAATGATTTAATATTTAAAATTATGAATTCCTTATAATTACATAATATGAATTATCCATATTTAAAAGAGGAATAAATATTTATTACTAATATCCATATTTTTACTATTGAGGGGATATAATCATGCTTCAATGTATGGTCCAAACTCTATTTTACACTGTCCCATTTATTATCTAACAATAAAGGTTTAATTCCACTTAATCACTCCCTATATCATCATGTTATTTATTCCTAGGCATCATCACATGTACAATTGTTTGTAACAATTAATTTTTTTTTCGAATTCTCTCAATTTTTCTATCTCAAATAGGTAGTGGTATAAATATGCTAGGTATTCTAGGTTTCAAAAAATTTTGGATAAATTTCAATAATTAATTTTTAATATAAGGTTGGAGTCCTGATAAATCCATGTTAGTAGTTCATAAATTTTTCTTTTATTCATTGTGTGAGCCAATACTATAATATTTCCACGATAATATGAGATGTTTGAAAGCTTTCATTGATGAAAATATAAGGTTCTTGTACACAATGAAGATCAATGAAGATTATTTAATATGTTATTGGATATAAATGAGTTTGTTTTGATTGGTATCAACAATTATAGAGGTTGAAGGACTACACATCGAATAATGTGTTGCACTTTTGAATTCTTGAAATACATTCATGCATTTTTTAGTGTTATGATTTGATTAGTTTTGATGATGATGATGTGGTGACTATAATTTGAGTTATTTTTTGTTGATTTTTTATTACCATAAATTTTTTTGGAAGATTACATTGGGCATGTATTCACATGGGATAATGACTATGTGAAATGGTCATGGAGGTGTTACTAGGATCTTCAATGGAATATTGAATTTTGGTGGTTATTATCATCACCAAAAGGATGAAAGGATATATGATATTTTTGGAGACTTTATTAGAATGGTGATTGTGATCATCCTTTAGCATATTTTTATCCACATATATGGATTTTATTTGTTTTGTTGAGTGGGAAATTATTAAAGGCGAATGCTCAATCTTTTTCTGTGATGTTTCACTAATTAAGAGGATATGGGTAGGGAAAATTGATTCTCAATTATTTAATTTTATATGGGTGATGTTTCTTTACCTCTCTTAGTGTGTTTAGACTATTTCTATATTATCATAGTCTAACATTGGAAAAAAAGTTTTAGATACACACGTGTGGATTGTAAACTATAGAGTGGGGTCAGGTTTCATAATCAATTTTTTTATATGTTTCCCTTTTTATTCAGATATAAATGTGTGAATATTAACAATAAACACAATTTTTGAGGGGCCAAATGCAATTATACACACACCATACATAGAACCCACTAAGGAATGTCGACTTTTTTGTTTTTTATTTTGGTAATTGAACATGACACAAGGAAAAGGAATAGTTTTTAGTGGTTTGGTGGGTGTAGATGTGAGATAACATTAGTTTCATTTTATGTCAAAATAGAAATATTATTGTCCATATAAATGATTTTTTTTACATTTTTTTAATTTTTTAATTTTATATTATGATTGATCTTGGATATATGTAGTTTAATTTTCTTATAATCATATTTTATTATGTATTACCATTTCATTGTCACATGTGGAATGAAATTATTATTTATCATTATATTATATGTTTTTAATAATATAACCACACCATAATGATTTTGAGAAATATAAAAGAAATTTGAAATTTGGTTCATGGATCTGGTTTAATGACACCTCATTGAAAAGATTTTTCTACTAATATAACATCACACTTTAATAGGTTAGTTTAATTCTATAAGGACAGTGTAATATTGGATCAATATATGATGAGGAGATGATATAATATTATAGGAAA
Organism: Viscum album; assembly: GCA_963277665.1. Taxonomy (NCBI): domain Eukaryota; kingdom Viridiplantae; phylum Streptophyta; class Magnoliopsida; order Santalales; family Viscaceae; genus Viscum; species Viscum album. Next base: position 2,088,029,878 of record OY728122.1, on the reverse strand, counting down.
ATAGAGTCATATTATATAAATTCATTCGGTTATTTTGTATCATTTGAGGTGTTATAATTTAGGGGAATTTTTATAGGGGTGTGTATTATGATAAGTTCATTTGATTTCACAAAATTTTCATGTTTTTTATTCAGTGACGATAACTCTTATTTATGGGATTTTGGTTGACTCATTACTATTTAAATTTTAGGTTCACTATATCATGGAGGGTAGTATGTGATTATAAACCATAATGAATATATATATTTATATTGATAATACATTATGTATTAATGAAATTTTATGGTATGAGATTAATACAACAATGGTTAAAACATTATATTACCCATTTGTAATTTCATTTGGAATGTTTGTCACACGAGGAACTCGAGCATCACTCAATGATGATGTCATGTGGAGATATCTAAATCATAGATCTGGTCCATTGAAGGACATCATAATATGACAATGGAACGAATGTCATGAATGATTGTGTAATGGATTATTTATGTTTCATAATTGAGTTACACTAAATTATTACTAGATTAGTCATCTAATCAGAGGTAAATAGTATAGGGTATTTTTATTGTCAAGATAATTTCTCAAATTCATGATCCATTGGAATACTACTTAAGGGGAGTCTCGTATAAGAACTCCTTCCATGATCTCAACGGGCCATACTACTATGAGTCCTTTTTCTAGATTTTCAGTAGTTTAATAACAATAATTTCTAAGTCAAAACTAGGGGGATTTGAATGTAAATTTGGTACATGGGGTATAATTTTCATCCAAAACAATACACATTTAGTCATTTCATCAATTCACCTCGATGAGGGGTTGTTTATGGACGTTTCTTAAGAAATTAGAGGTAGAATCCTCATCATTCTACATCGATAATTCAATAACATTTTTGCACTCTAATTTATCTTTCTTATTCTATTATGTAATCACACTTCCCCTATATCATGGTTTAATTGGTCCACTATGATAGATAAATAATCAAATTGGTAAGAGGGGAAACAGTAAAGATAAGTATATATGGGTTTGTAAGATTTGTTGGTGTGGTATTTCCAAGTGAGTCTTTAGTTGGTTATTATTTATATATAATAAATTAATAACAAATTTAAATTTGTAGAAATTATTTATATGGATTTTGTGTCCTGTAAAATAAATTTTTATTTGGTATTAGATTGGATGCAGTGTGGACATGATGGCCTAAATATGGTCATTGATTGGCGAGGGAGGAAGCTCAATGATTGATGTAGGTTTTCAATTAATATCAAATAAAATGATAGTTTATTAATGATTAAACCTATCTAAATTAAATTACTTGTTCATGAAAAATTGATAGGGACATGATTAAAATTTTAAAATTAATTTTTTTTAATTGAGATATATAAATATTTCGTGATGTTTTTATTTACAATTTGGTATTTTTGAACTGTTCAATAACTGCATTATGAATAGGGTATGGATTTTAGTTGAGGTTAGGTGAGACATATGGTAGTTGTTGGATTTTGGATGATTTTTGAATATCCTAGTTAGGTTTACTATAGATGGTTTTGTTGGAATTGGAGTCATATTCCACATTTTAAAGGGTTATATTTTTATAAATACAATATTTTATATGAAACATCTTCAGGTTTTTTGATTAGGGGAACCACTAATTTTATAATTAGGATTATTATTTTGGTCGTTGAGGTAGTATTCCATTCACGATTTTCTGTAGATGATGGTCTTGATGGATATCATAAGTGAGAAATTATATTGAATGAAAATGTGGTTTGTGTGATTTTTCTTGATTACATAAAATTATTATTCTATGGGACATACTGAGAGTTTTAAAATTATATTACATAATTAATGGGATGATGTTATGATGTGGAAATTTTAAAGGATGTAATACCCATAAGTTCTGTTTCAGGGAGGGAATGTGGACTATGGATCCATCATGGGGTGACGAATGATGTTTAGAATAGTTGACCATAGTGTAGGTTTGTATTCAAGAACATAGTAACTAACCAAATGTGTGATATGTGGATATTATTAGGTTTATAATTTTAAATTTTTTTAACTGATGAAGTGTTTAGGATATTATAAAACAGTACTAGATAGAAATTAGATGGGAAATGATGAAATGGATGTTAATAACATGATATGATATTTGAGATATCCTTTGGTGATAATTTGTTTGTAGAAACCATACATGGGTAAGATTCTATTGTACAATTTAACATGAAAAATTAAACAATGTGAAGGATAGAACCAAAATGAGTATAATAGTGAAATAAGGCATCTTCTTGTATCGATAATTTAGAGGTATGTGTGATATACAATGCTACTAGTAAGTTACATGGGACCCACTAAGTAATTTTTTGGTTTTATTTTAAGAGTTATTTTCTACCATGTTTTTATCCTCATAATATTTATTTCATATTGTAGATATGTAATGAATCATCAGACCTATGTTTTTATGTTTTAGCATGTGGGAGAAAATTTATTTTGATATCACCTTCAAATATTTATATGTTTTGTAATTGACTATATGACCCACCAACTATTGGTGTCATATTGAATGTGATAGGGTTTGGTTATTATAATTACCTTCATGGGACAACTATAGTAAATTATAGGATATGAGACACAACCATAGGGACTTACCTTGAGATGATGGTTTGACTATGTGAATGTTTATATATTGAGATACATTCCCCAAATCACTTTTTGGATATTTCAAGATAGTGAGACACATAAAAAGTTACATGAAATATATTTCATTATTTCTTTGATTAGATAGGTTAAGAACCACTATTTATATAAGGGGGTTGGGGTAATTCATATTGTGAGAAAACCTATGGATTCAACCACATTTGATATATTAGTGGTGTGGTAGTGGTGTGATATGGTATATGATACAAATAAATATTATGTTACTATAATATTATAGTTATTTTAGTGGTTTATCATGGTATGAACCATAAAAAGATTCTTACCATAAGTATTGGAACATTTGGCATTAAACATATTATTTTATAGTGAGGGTTAAGTATGGTATAGTTGGGTAGAATATCATATCAGGGATAACATTATTACATAACATAAAATATTATATGAAAAAATTATTTAATTTCATTTAATCATTAATATGATGTAATATATTATGTTGAAATTAATGAAACAAACAAAGATGAATTTATCAATTATTTTAAGGTCACTCAAGAGCATGCGCTGTCCATATATCTATTATAACATCATGATCATAAGATGGAAGTTGGATATAACAAGATTTTCATGATATGAATTAAATATATGTATTGATATGGCTCAATGTTAAAGTGGAACCTCTATAAACTATTGTGCTTTTTAAATTTTATATTTATGATCAAACAGTTAGGTGATTCATTCAGATGATTTACTGTGTTACCTACATTTAAATTGTTTTAATCATTATTTTAAATTTTTTATTATTATCATGATTTTGATACAAGTGATGTATTTTTTATTTATTATTTATGGTATTGATATTGAGGCTATAATATTTAAAATATTGATCAATGACTCTCACTAGTAGCTGATAGCCTATAGTATACCGAGGCACCTCCTTGTATTTTTTACATTATAGATGTGATATTATTGAGTAATTTTGTGTGGGTTATTAGAAAATTATATCTTAGTTTATTTTTATAGTTTAATTTTTTAGATGATAATTTTATAAAAATAAATCATAAAATATATTAAAAAATTTCAATGTAACTTTTTTAAGGTCTAGAATATGGATAATATCATTATAACATTTATTTTTATCTATATAGGAATCTTTATTTAAATATTTACATTATTCGATTTATAAAATTATTTTAATAAAATAATAATATTTTTTTAATCAAAACAACTAAATAAGTCAATGGATCTTTTTTCAAATTTTTTTCACTATGTCTAATTTCTAGGTAAAAAGAAAATAAAGTATAAGCATTTATTATATAGTATGAAATACTAATTGAAAAACGTGATTTAAAAAATCAATACAATGAATCCAAAAATAAATAAATGAATAATTTTTATGTATTATGACACCATAACATACAAAAATTAGATTTCAAAAATTCTATGTTTTTATTTAAATTATATATTTGATGGTTTTAAAACATTTATGTATGAAAATTAATCACTTAAAAATAATAATTTATATTATTTTAAATAAGTTTTTTTCTTATTGTAATAAACTAATTTAATCCCCTTACATATAAAATAAACAATGGGAAAGAACTATGGGAAGGGTTGTGTTATTTATAATTTTCTTATATAGATTCCCAAACCAATGTATAGAAATTAATATTGAACACTCCTCCCATTAACAATAAAGACCATCCCATCATTAAATATATTTTCAAAAAAAATATTTATAAAAATATGACACTCAGTATCACCATATGATTACCTTTTATGGTTTCACTATGCTCATAAAAAGATCCTCCCCTACATATTTATGTTCCCTCTAATGGTAAGGGATTATCTCAAGCTCCTCATTATTCAAGAATTTTTTTGTATGATGACATTTTTCTACTTTTTAATATAGGAATGTGATTTTACAAATCCTTTTTATTATTATTTATGATTTTCAATTAATTAGCCCCTCCACCCCCTTTCACACTCATTAAGCCCTTATATGTGTTGTTATCTATAATTTTTACTCTACAAAAATATTGTGTGATTTTTTCATAAAAATCATTATTAATGGGAATAGACAACCCCATACAAACCGAGGGGTATTCACCTGTACGTAACTATAAATCAATTATTTTTTTACTTTAATATATTTCAATGAAAATCCTTATCCAAGGGATTAAATGTGATGATAGGAACTCATCTATTATATGATCTATTTGGAACACTAACTCATCTTCATAATATGATTTTGATGGGTGGGAATATAATTATATAGCCGTCCTTTGCATTGTGTTACATTTTTATCTCTTAATATACCCTATATAGTTCATGGGTGTTTATCATATGAATAATATAATATAATTAATTAATTTTTATCATTGACATATTCTTATAATTTCATGTTTTATATTGTTTCCACAAACATATGTTTCCATAATGTTATCATCATATTTCATAATTCAATGTTCATGATTTTGAATATATATCCTTTTTGTAATCTTGATATTTTCGTTGATTAACATTCATTTCAGTCATTATATTTTTCATTTATTTTCCTCATACTATGCCATATAAATCACTGTTTTCTTATGTATGCTTCCAACATATTCTATGCCTTTTTAGTAGAGTGATGGAATTTTAAGAGCATGTTAATTAGTTTTATATAATTTTGTTGTATCTGGATTTAAATTTTGGTGTTATGTGTCTAATTACACAAATGAACTTTTCCTTAAAATCTTTTTATATTGTATTATTAATTTATTTAGATAATAAATCCTGAATTTAGGTTTATTAATGACATGTTTTTTTAATATATTTTTAAAAAAAGTTAGTTATTTTTGAGGATTTGGATTTGATAAACCTAATGAAATAATTTGGGATAAAAAGAAAATAGTAAAATTATCTAAATAATGGTAATGTGTTGGGTATGTTGTCTCCATGAAAAAATATCATTCTAGAAATTACAAGTATATGTAGCTCTATTATAATTGTGATAAGGGATAATAACCCTATTAAGGGATCATTGAGTATGAACTCAATCAAAACCAATTATATGAAAATGGGGAATTATTTTACACTACGTTTGACACTCCCCAAGGATATTCTTTTGTAATTTCATGAGATCAAATGATCTTTTAAAAATTGAAAAAATTAAAATTATGTTTTATAATAAGAAATAGACCATGGATAACATATATTGAATCCATGTAACTCATTAGTTGTGGAATATAAGTCATTTATGAGTTATTAATTAAATGCAAATAATTTCCCTTTTATTTTTTAAATAGTTTGATAAACGAATCTTTAAGTCCATTTTATATGAAATAAATATAAGGCCCCAACCTTAAACCTTAATTAATATTGAATTATATGAATAATTCACATTGAGGATCTTTTTAGGTTTAGAGTTTTAGAGAATTAGATCATGAATCTTTCATTACATTCCACATTTAAACAAAGTGGTTACATAAAAGACAGTATTCATTTTTCCCATCAACGAGAACATATTTAAAATAAAACATGGATTCTTTCTTGACACTTCCTTGACAATATCATCATATCATGTACCTTTCCCTTGACCTGTGAAAAAAATTTCAAAAAAACTTGGGATGAGCATAAAAAGCTCAGTAAGGTTTATAAAAAATATGGAAAGGAAACAAGAGTTCATATATACATAAGAATGAAATCATACTTTACCCATAAAACATAGGCACTTTAACATACATCATAAAATCATAAATAAATCATAGAAATCATAAGACATAAAAGGTAACTTGAGGCATTCATAACATTCTTACCTAGGGAGTAACCCTCTTGGTTACGTTTGGAATACCCACCACAGTATATTCCCTAAATCTCTTCGGAGAAACCTTAACGTTTCACTCCTTCACGTTACCCAATGCATTGGAGAGCTATCTCGGGCTCACCCGCCCTTAGTTTATCACGGAACCAACCATTTTCATAACAATGCCCAAGAACCATAACATAAACGTATCACATAAAACATGCATAAATAAAACATAAAATTTCCAAATTTCAATCACAGTATAACATTTTAGTATATTGAAATAATGAATCCATTCAAAAAGAAACCATTTCCAAAACCATTTAAAACATTTAATAAAGAGATTTTTGAATCAAAGTGTCCCATAACACCTTGAAGCTTTTAAAATTTTAAACCATTGATATCCATATAAATAAATCCTTAAAACCATTTTGAAAACATGGATATTAATAAGAAAAAATAATTAAAACATTTAAAGCGATATTTTGGTTATAGGGGTTTTACCAAAATTAGAGACACTTGAATAAAATAATTGAAAAATAACATTTAGTAAGAACTTTATAATATCATGATAATAAATGTATTCCTGATATAATTTTCCAAAGGACAGTATATACACCATATAAGAGTGAATTGGTGCATACAACAATGAAGTCTCAATAGAAATGTCAAATGTGATGAAATCCCTTATAAAGAAGGTATCATTAAATTAAGGATAAATCAATCTCAAAATTATGTGTGACAAATATAAATACACCCAATATAAGTGGATATTAAGTGTAAAACAATAAAAGGTCATTAACACATATTAAAAGGATGACATATTCAATAACTACATGTTGAACCCAAAGAAATCGATATTGGGTTAAAAAGTTCCCTTGGTAAAATTCGACAGCCTAACGACATCACTTCAAAATTTAGAAAATGAGTTGATGAGAGATAAAAAGGGCGTCTCATCACTTGTACATAAAATTTACATCAATAAGGATATAAAATAACATATCCTAACATAATATTATGTGAATTAAAAGACATAACAAAAGAAGTCTTTTAAAAAGAGGAGGATGAAAGGTCCCCTTACCAAGTTGGGTAACTTTCGAAACGTACACCCCATGGAATAAGGGTAATACAATGAAGATGTGAATACCCATAAATGAAATTATACTACAAAAAGTGTATAATAATGGGAAGTACATACACCACTCAAAGGAAATTGTGGCAAATGTAGCATAAATCTCACGGGAATAAAAGTGAGATGAAAAATCCCTTACGAAAACTCGGCAGCCTAACGACAACACTTAAAACTTCCAAAATGGATTGATGAGAGGAAATAGGGTCTCTAATAATATCAAAATAAAGTTTACTTAAATAGGAATAAAAAAGAACATCCCCCACCATAAAAGAGAGGAGCTTAAAAGAAGTGACATAAAGGAGAGTACTTAAAAAGAAAGAGAGAGGTTGGATCTCTTACGAAAATTCGGCAGCTTAACGACGCCACTCAAAACTTACAAAATGGATTGATGAGAGAGAATAGGGTTTCTCATCATATGAAAATAAAAATTACAGTAAGAGTAATATAAAAGAATATCCCAATAAAAAGAAATATGAGCTTTAAAAGGAATGACATAAAAGAGTGTGCTTTAAAAGAAAGAGAGGAGTTAGATCCCTTACCTCAAGTCCAACTTGTCTTGTTCGTTTCTTTATATTCCTGAATAATAAACTTTGGTAAATTTATAATTGCTTAAGGACCTCCTATAAAGATTATTATTCTGTTCATATCACATATTTTAATTTTATAATAATTGGTTAATAATATGAGTTCATATCAGACATTTTTGTTGATGTTTGGTACATGAGTGAAAAATTGAACTTGTTGGAAATTAATTTTCCATGTAGTTATAGGTACATGATATCCAGAATAGTATTGATGTTTTAAATATAATATATATCCAGTATATATTCATTTTATACTATTCCATAGCATTTGGAGATAAAAATCAAAAGCACTGTTCATGGAGACGGTAGGCCGTACGTATGCATGAACGCTACTTTCATTTTTTTGTCATACTAATGGAATTAAAACAAAATGAGAGATATATATATGTTATACTTCCAGAATGATATAAATCATTTAGATGTAATATATTACATATATATCCATTATATATATGTACTTATAATAGTACTTAACATTTTGAGATAAGAAATGAAATGTATCGTTCATAGAGACGGTAAGCTGTACGTACGCATGAACGCTACTTCCATTTCTATTTCATATTTAATGGAATTAAAACATAATGATACATAATAGTATTTTAATTCCAGTATGGTATCATATATAATATCATTAAAAATATCCTTTATACATACCACATATGGTATTAACGAATTAAATCATTTTGAGGGGGCGGTAGTCCGCACTTCCTTAAATGAAGATATCGCGTTTACCCATAATGGAAACCATAAAGGTATGATATAAATGAAAAATACATAAGCTTAAGTAAAACATAAACATATTATATATCATATATAAATATATTGTCATCTTAATGTCCACCTTTTAAGGTGTTAGAATAATGTTAAACAATCATCGTTTCGGGAGGCAGAAATTCGCCATCCACGGAAACAGTATGTTCTTTAACCATTAGATGTAGGTGTGTGTAAGTGTATCTAGAATCATTCTTATAACAACATCCTAGTATATTTAAGATACTGGAGTTGTTACAAAAGATAATAATAAAAAGAGTTTAGGGGGTTGGAGAAGCAAAATAAAACAAAAGGACTCAAGTGAAGACATTACCTTAAAATCGGGTAACTCCCTTTGGTTTGAGCTCAAAGGCTTCCTTGGGAAGACTTCTGCCCAAAGTGAGGCTTCAAGGAGTAATAGAGGAATGTGGAGAGACAAAATGGGCAGGGGTTGGCCGATCCAAAGGCTATGGAAGTGTGGGTAAGGAGGTAGAGGTGGGGGCCTTTTATAAGCGGAGAGGAGGGGCACTTTTGGAAAGTAAAGAAATGTTACTTTATATGAAAATGAGTTTCGGATTTAAAGGGTACCACATTTATATAATTCGAGGATAAGCTGATAAGATTTCTAAATCCACCCATCCTATAGGTTTTGTACATGTGTAGGTCTTCGATTTTACATTATCTTTCCATTTTATTTAAATCGTTAAATAATGAGGTCATCGCTGCATCATCATGATGTCATAAATAATTTAATTTATTTAATGTCTAAAAAATTATAAAAAAAATACTATGATGTAGGAAATATTTTTATCTTTCCATTAATTATTTATAGTAAAAAATCTGACTTGTATTACCCCATGTAAAAATTGTTTTAGTAAAACATCTCATGTTTGTGTCATTTTTACTTTAACATTAAATAAAAAGGTATTTATGTCATTTTCCAACCAAAGTGGCTCCATGGGGTCCCCAAGTTGACCCATGGATTTTATTGGTCGGACATGACACATCCAATGAGGGTAGGACATGTGTCTAGGTCATTTCATTATATTAAAACATTATTCTTACCTTAAACTACACTAATTACCTCTAATCACGATTAAAAACATAATAAGTTACTATTCACCAAAAAATTAATTTAATCCCATTGAACCACATTTTACTTCTTAATGACAACCATGTATGTTGGATTTTTGAAATTCAAAACACAAAGGTGGAAAAATTTCATTTAAATGAAAAATCAGTTTTTATAAGTACCACTTAGTGGTTTCACTATTTATCAAAAATTGAAGTTTTTCAGAAAATTACCAAAAATTCACCCTAAGATATATTTGATATTCCGAATTCAAAAATTATGTCTATTTTACAAAATTAAAAACATATAAGTTGAATTAATTAATTTAATAATTAATTCCCGCTGTCAAAACAAATAGCGTGTTTTTATGAAACAAAATGTATCAAAAGATTGACACTAGTTTAAGTACGATTTCAATGTGAAATTAATTCCAACGACCAATATTGGATTAAATGGTAAAAATATATTCTAATTTCACTTTAAAACCAATTCAAAAGATAATCTAATCATATAAATAAATTATTTTAAAAATATGTTTTGAATTAAAATACAACATTTTTACTATTCATTAAAAAGTGAACTTTTTCGGAAAAATTCCAAAAATTAACCCAAGGTAAATTTCAATGTCCCAATCATAAATAATATATTTATCTTGAAAAATAGATCTTATAAAATTGTCAAAAAGTGGATTTAAAAAGGGGTTCTCCATTAAAAGGCGGTTAATCTACCTTTTAAAAAATATTAGAATGTTTACGCTTAAAAACTGGATTCATTTGCATTTTTGATCCTCTAACATTTATTGTAAAGAGTAAAAATATTTGACAAAAATATATAATCATTTTGTAGTTAGTTCTGTTCATTCCCGCCATTACAACGGCTAGGCGTTAACTACCTTTTAAAATAATATTATTTTATTATTAGAGTGCAACGTAAGATTCCCAAGAAACTCATTGTTGCATATTGGGTACACCATCGAGCATAGAGTCCCCTTTAAAGTAGTATTAATATTTTATTCACAAATATTGATAAATATAAAAATTTCATATTCTTTATTTACCAGGGGTGTTACATCCTTCCCCCCTTTTGGGAATTGCGTCCTCACAATTTTAAAATTGGGCTCAGAAACATCCTTGAAAGTCCCACATCGGAACAAGAGTCAGTAAAACAATCACTTTATAATAAAGAAAGATAAGTACAAAGGTCACCCGAGTTAACCCATAATAGGATTCCAAGTATGAAAATATGGACATGGAAGAAAAAAATGAAGGGTCATGCTCTGATGGAGAGTAATAGTAAACTTGTCTAGGAGAAAGCTAACCATAAAAAAATCACAAACTTGTGATGGGTTAAACGGTATTAGATTCCCCAGTAGGAAAAGTTAATAGACAACATTTTTGTTTTATGTTACTTTTTATTGAGGAATTTATTCATAAGGAAACATAATCACTTATCTTATTGACTTTCAACTTTTACTAGATTCCTTAATCAAACTCATATTTTCTCCAAAAGACGAATATTTAGGAAGACTTGTTCGCATTAAGAGTACTATAATCAATTTATAGAGAATAACCTAATCCAAAAAAGAGAACTATATACTTCCCATGTCTTTAGACTTTAACCAAAACCAAAACCAAAAAGGTTAGTACAAGATCAGATAATCCAGAAAAGGATAACCCTTTTTAAAAATAAAATCTATTCTTAATCTCCAAAATTTGTCCAACAAAACCCAAAGTTCATCGAGGACCATTCGATAAACAATTTGTCCATAAAATTATTCAAAGTAAACCAAACTAAGATTGAAACCCAAATATTTAAAGGATTTAGTCACATAGTCTTCCAAGTTAAATCGTAACATTTATCTCCAAACAACATCAGTTTCTCCTAAAGTCTCATATTGAAAAGTAATTAACCTAATCACATATCCTCCATGATAAGTTAATAAATTTCCATAGATAACCCAAAATCAACTTACTCTTAATTCTTAAAAAAATCTAACTAAAAATAATCAGTCAAACTAACCAGGAAATTCATGTAGTCCAGTGGTAAGTGATAAATACCAGTCGCACTTTGGTTGTGGGTTCAATTCCCGCAGCTTTGTCCGACACGACGTGTTGTCACACGGTCTGTGTGTTGTCCTTTTTCCAAAACTATATAATTCTTAAAACATTTCCCAAAACGAGATAAAATCTTCAAAAATAATCATAACATATTTTAACCTCAAGTTTATCTCATGCCTTTCATTTTCCAGTATATCATATAATAACCCATAATTACCTCAAAATTAAGGATCATATAAACTCTAATGGTTACCTTTATAATTATTACCTGAACTTCCACATCGATTGGTCATATCGTACATGATGCATTATAGAACATACCAAGGTTCAAGTGGTTGATCATGACTCCTTGATAGTTGGTTTAGAACAACCATGAGTTTCCTCATTGAATCCCCCATTTTATCTAGTATCTTAAACAGAGAACCACCACAGTTTCCTTCAAACCTGTTTTCTCTTTGGTGCGTGATAGATCCATCCATTCACTAAAAACAGAAATGTTTGTGTGAGTATATCAACAAAACCATCATGTACTAATGAGGAAGATAAACAATAAGATGTACTTACTCATTCACTTTATCTAAAACTAGGACTCTTTCTGAAATCCTAACCATTAAGGTAATGTCACTTATGCTTAGAGAATACCCTAACCTCTAAATTTATCTAAACCGACCTTTGATACCAACTATAAGGCCCCAACCTTAAACCTTACTTAATATTGAATTAAATGAATAATTCAAATTGAGGATCTTTTTAGGTTTAGAGTTTTAGAGAATTAGATCATGAATCTTTCATTACATTCCACATTTAAACAAAGTGGTTACATAAAAGACAGTATTCATTTTTCCCATCAACGAGAACATATTTAAAATAAAACATGGATTCTTTCTTGACACTTCCTTGACAATATCATCATATCATGTAACTTTCCCTTGAACTGTGAAAAAAATTTCAAAAAAACTTGGGATGAGCATAAAAAGCTCAGTAAGGTTTATAAAAAATATGGAAAGGAAACACGAGTTCATATATACATAAGAATGAAATCATACTTTACACATAAAACATAGTCACTTTAACATACATCATAAAATCATGAAAAAATCAAAGAAATCATAAGACATAAAAGGTAACTTGAGGCATTCATAACATTCTTACATAGGGAGTAACCCTCTTGGTTACGTTTGGAATACCCACCACAGTATATTCCCTAAATCTCTTCGGAGAAACCTTAACATTTCACTCCTTCGCGTTACCCAATGCATTGGAGAGCTATCTCGGGCTCACCCGCCCTTAGTTTATCACGGAACCACCCATTTTCATAACAATTCCCAAGAACCATAACATAAACGTATCACATAAAACAGGCATAAAGAAAACATAACATTTCCACATTTCAATCACAATATAACATTTTAGTATATTGAAATAATGAATCCATTCAAAAAGAAACCATTTCCAAAACCATTTAAAACATTTAATAAAGAGATTTTTGAATCAAAGTGTCCCATAACACCTTGAAGCTTTTAAAATTTTAAACCATTGATATCCATATAAATAAATCCTTAAAACCATTTTGAAAACATGGATATTAATAAGAACAAATAATTAAAACATTTAAAGCGATATTTTGGTTATAGGGGTTTTACCAAAATTAGAGACACTTGAATAAAATAATTGAGGAGTAACATTTAGTAAGAACTTTATAATATCATGAGAATAAATGTATTCATGATATAATATTCCAAAGGACAGTATATACACCATATAAGAGTGAATTGGTGCATACAACAATGAAGTCTCAATAGAAATGTCAAATGTGATGAAATCCCTTATAAAGAAGGTATCATTAAATTAAGGATAAATCAATCTCAAAATTATGTGTGACAAATATAAATACACCCAATATAAGTGGATATTAAGTGTAAAACAATAAAAGGTCATTAACACATATTAAAAGGATGACATATTCAATAACTACATGTTGAACCCAAAGAAATCGAAATTGGGTTAAAAAGTTCCCTTGGTAAAATTCGACAGCCTAACGACATCACTTCAAAATTCAGAAAATGAGTTGATGAGAGATAAAAAGGGCGTCTCATCACTTGTACATAAAATTTACATCAATAAGGATATAAAATAACATATCCCAACATAATATTATGTGAATTAAAAGACATAACAAAAGAAGTCTTTTAAAAAGAGGAGGATGAAAGGTCCCCTTACCGAGTTGGGTAACTTTCGAAACGTACACCCCATGGAATAAGGGTAATACAATGAAGATGTGAATACCCATAAATGAAATTATACTACAAAAAGTGTATAATAATGGGCAGTACATACACCACTCAAAGGAAATTGTGGCAAATGTAGCATAAATCTCACGGGAATAAAAGTGAGATGAAAAATCCCTTACGAAAACTCGACAGCCTAACGACACCACTTAAAAATTACAAAATGGATTGATGAGAGGAAATAGGGTCTCTAATAATATCAAAATAAAGTTTACTGAAATAGGAATACAAAAGAACATCCCCCACCATAAAATAGAGGAGCTTAAAAGAAGTGACATAAAGGAGAGTACTTAAAAAGAAAGAGAGAGGTTGGATCTCTTACGAAAATTCGGCAGCCTAACGACGCCACTCAAAACTTCCAAAATGGACTGATGAGATAGAATAGGGTCTCTCATCATATGAACATAAAAATTACAGTAAGAGTAATATAAAAGAATATCCCAATAACAAGAAAGATGAGCTTTAAACGGAATGACATAAAAGAGTGTGCTTTAAAAGAAAGAGAGGAGTCAGATCCCTTACCTCAAGTCCAACTTGTCTTGTTCGTTTCTTTATATTCCTGAATAATAAACTTTGGTAAATTTATAATTTCTTAAGGAACTCCTATAAAGATTATTATTCTGTTCATATCACATATTTTAATTTTATAATAATTGGTTAATAATATGAGTTCATATCAGACATTTTTGTCGATGTTTGGTACATGAGTGAAAAATTGAACTTGTTGAAAAATAATTTTCCATGTAGTTATAGGTACATGATATCAAGAATAGTATTGATGTTTTAAATATCATATATATCCAGTATATATTCATTTTATACTATTCCATAGCATTTGGAGATAAAAATCAAAAACACTGTTCATGGAGACGGTAGGCCGTACGTATGCATGAACGCTACTTTCATTTTTTTGTCTTACTAATGGAATTAAAACAAAATGAGAGATATATATATGTTATACTTCCAGAATGATATCCATCGTTTAGATGTAATATATTACATATATATCCATTATATATATGTACTTATAATAGTACTTAACATTTTGAGATAAGAAATGAAATGTATCGTTCATGGAGACGGTAAGCCGTATGTACGCATGAACGCTACTTCCATTTCTATTTCATATTTAATGGAATTAAAACATAATGATACATAATAGTATTTTAATTCCAGTATGGTATCATATATAATATCATTAAATATATCCTTTATACATACCACATATGGTATTAACGAATTAAATCACTTTGAGGGGGCGGTAGTCCGCACTTCCTTAAATGAAGATATCGCGTTTACCCATAATGGAAACCATAAAGGTATGATATAAATGAAAAATACATAAGCTTAAGTAAAACATAAACATTTTATATATCATATATAAATATATTGTCATCTTAATGGCCACCTTTGAAGGTGTTAGAATAATGTTAAACAATCATCGTTTCGGGAGGCAGAAATTCGCCATCCACGGAAACAGTATGTTCTTTAACCATTAGATGTAGGTGTGTGTAAGTGTAGCTAGAATCCTTCTTATAAAAAAATCCTAGTATATTTAAGATACTGGATTTGTTACAAAAGATAATAATAAAAAGAGTTTAGGGGGTTGGAGAAGCAAAATAAAACAAAAGGACTCAAGTGAAGACATTACCTTAAAATCGGGTAACTCCCTTTGGTTTGAGCTCAAAGGCTTCCTTGGGAAGACTTCTGCCCAAAGTGAGGCTTCAAGGAGTAATAGAGGGATGTGGAGAGACAAAATGGGCAGGGGTTTGCCGATCCAAAGGCTATGGAAGTGTGGGTTAGGAGGTAGAGGTGGGGGCCTTTTATAAGCGGAGAGGAGGGGCACTTTTGGAAAGTAAAGAAATGTTACTTTATATGAAAATGAGTTTCAGATTTAAAGGGTACCACATTTATATAATTCTAGGATAAGCTAATAAGGTTTCTAAATCCACCTATCCAATAGGTTTTGTACATGTGTAGGTCTTAGATTTTACATTATCTTTCCATTTTATTTAAATCGTTAAATAATGAGGTCATCACTGCATCATCATGATGTCATAAATAATTTAATTTATTTAATGTCTAAAAAATTATAAAAAAAATACTATGATGTAGGAAATATTTTTATCTTTCCATTAATTATTTATAGTAAAAAATCTGACTTGTATTACCCCATGTAAAAATTATTTTAGTAAAACATCTCATGTTTGTGTCATTTTTACTTTAACATTAAATAAAAAGGTATTTATGTCATTTTCCAACCAAAGTGGCTCCATGGGGTCCCCAAGTTGACCCATGGATTTTCTTGGTCGGACATGACACATACAAAGAGGGTAGGACATGTGTCTAGGTCATTTCATTTTATTAAAACATTATTCTTACCTTAAACTACAATAATTACCTCTAATCACGATTAAAAACTTAATAAGTTACTATTCACCAAAAAATTAATTTAATCCCATTGAACCACATTTTACTTCTTAATGACAACCATGTATGTCGGATTTTTGAAATTCAAAACACAAAGGTGTAAAAATTTCATTTAAACGAAAAATCAGTTTTTATAAGTACCACTTAGTGGTTTCACTATTCATCAAAAATTGAAGTTTTTCAGAAAATTACTAAAAATTCACCCTAAGATATATTTGATATTCCGAATTCAAAATTGATTTCTATTTTAAAAAATTCAAAACATATAAGTTTCATTAATTAATTTAATAATTAATTCCCGTTGTCAAAACAAATAGCGTGTTCTTATGAAACAAAATGTATCAAAAGATTGACACTAGTTTAAGTCCGATTTCAAAGTGAAATTAATTCCAACGACCACTATTGGATTAAATGGTAAAAATATATTATAATTTCACTTTAAAACCAATTCAAAAGATAATATAATCATATAAATAAATTAGATTAAAAAGATGTTTTGAATTAAAATACAACATTTTTCACTATTCATTAAAAATTGAACTTTTTCGGAAAAATACCAAAAATTAACCCAAGGTAAATTTAAATGTCCCAATCATAAATAATATGTTTATATTGAAAAATAGAGCTTATAAAATTTTCAAAAAGTGGATTTAAAAAGGGGTTCGCCATCAAAAGGCGGTTAATCGACCTTTTAAAGAATATTAGAATGTTTACGCTTAAAAACTTGATTCATTTGCATTTTTAATCCTCTAACATTTATTGTAAAGAGTAAAAATATTTGACAAACATATATAATCATTTTGTAGTTAGTTCTGTTCATTCCCGCCATTACAACGGCTAGGCATTAACTACCTTTTAAAATAATATTATTTTATTATTAGAGTGCAACATAAGATTCCCAAGAAACTCGTTGTTGCATATTGGGTACGCCATCGAGCATAGAATCCCCTTTAAAGTAGTATTAATATTTTATTTACAAATATTGATAAATATAAAAATGTCATATTCTTTCTTTACCATGGGTGTTACAATAAATCTATATAACTAGAATTAATTACTGAAATATAGGCTTATTTTCCATTCATGAACATAAAATCAGAAATATTATTAGGGCTCTATACATTTATTCAAATAAAGAATTGTTATTATTAATATTAACACACTATTTAACAATATTGATTTATAGATATAGGGGTCAATAGAAAATGTGGAAATTATTCCATTATAAGAATAAAACACCTCCCTTATCCATATTTAGTGGATTATCTTCCAGAAAAACCATGTGATTCCTATTTTGTGGGATTATATTCTATTCTAGGTCTAGATTATATTTTTATAAATATATAAAGCATATATTTACTTGATAAGAAAAGTATACAACATATTAAAAATGAAACTATGATTCTATATAAGGGCATGAAGTACCAATATTCTTTTTCATTGTCAACTCAGGCATGGATATTATTAAATTAATAGAATGTGTATCAAACACAAATGATTTATAATTGGGAATAGATAATCCTAAATTTCATTATTATTGTAATGTAATATACTAACATGATTCGTGATGAATTTGTTTGTATTACTCCATATAATGAGTTGATTTCTCAATATATATTATAGCTCGATCTTTCTTAATATGTAAGACATCATAGTGAATGTCCACTAGAGAACATAATGAACTAATGATGAAACTATATGATAATTTGGATAAATAGATTATATGACCAAGTTCTTCACCATGGGGCGAACCATTCCACATTATCAAGAATATGGATTGATCAATGTGCTTGAGCATTTATTATCTCGATCTTAAAATTATCATGATAATGAACATATATCATCTATCATGAATTGATTAATTTTTTAATAAGCTACATAGTTTCTATTAATTGTCATAGGAGGATCATAAGTATGGATATTGTCATGTAATGTGTAAGAAATATCATATATCCACGACTATAGTTCATATAATTTATGAACACAAAATGTTAATAGTGATTTCATTTATACTTAGTAATTCTCTAATGATCTTCATTATCTTAATGAAAATAATCATGATGGACTAAACTAAAAAAAATTTAGTTTTTGTATAATATATTCATATATACAGTAAAATAAACAAATAAAATGATGATAATTTGAATAATGTAATGATGTCCTTACAAAAGGAAAATTTTAATGTGAATTATCATAAATTTTAGATTTCGATATGAAAGTTACATTCATGTGGAATGTTATAAAAATGGATATCTTTAGACCATTTGAGAAATGATGATATTTTATTATGGTAAATAATTGCATCCATGGTCGATATCTGTAGTTTTATGGACTACATATGTATTATCTCTGATTTATAGGAAACTTCTTAATATATTCAAACTCACTAACCATGCTATATATAAAGGGATTTAGTTTTTTAGAATAATTATTCCATAGATAGAATTGATGAGTTAAATAAGAGGCTGACAATAAAAACAATTCTAATGTTACCCTACATTAGGTATGGTTTTGGGATCTACAATGATGTGTTTGAAAGGGGTTTTGTTTATGTGTCGATGAAAAATAAAATATTTATAGAATTTTCCAATAAAAAATTATATATCCATGAGAATTACATGGAAAGGGGTTTTGGATGTAGTGATCTTTCTGCTACTGATTTGGAGAAATTAACTCTATAGGTGGATGTGTGATGTATACATGGAAAATAAAATCTTGATGTATATATACACCCAAAATGTGATAAATATAAATCATTAGAGTAGTTAAGTTCGAACAAGAATTATTACTCTTTAATCTATTTCCACTCTAGGAAGGCAAAAAAGATAGAATATGATCTTTGTAAAAAGGATCATGTGGAAAAATCAAAAATTAGGATTGAATTAAATCTGATATTTGAGGAAAAATGAAAGGGTGGATAATGGAATTATAAAGGGATCTTAATCCTTCCTTTATAAAATAAATAATAAACTATCCTTTCTTGAGGGGCCAAAGAGGACCAAATATATAATGTCAAGTAATAGAAAACTATATAAAGAGGGAACAAATGGATTTTGTGAACATCTATCCCTTCTCTATTCATCTGGGATACACAATGAAGTAAATATATCAGTATAATAACATCATGCTGGATGACATGAAGATAGAGAGTGTATAATTTGTATCAGGATTCTTAGTATTCCTAAGATATAATGATAAATATAATAATAATAATATTATATTGTTACCAGTTCCAATACAATAATTAATATTGGAAACAATAAAAATAGGTTTCATCCATATACGTCCAATCCCATATAAAGGAAATAATTAAATCTTAGTTGTATTAAATCACCATACAAAGGATGTTCATTTCATTGTAATCAAAGAATATTTATCTCTTGAAAAATTGACCATGATATACATAATTTTATTGGTATGACGGCATGGAGCACCAATCTCTATTGTATTTGACCGTTATTTGTGTTTTACCATAAGGTTATATGGATTCCTGTAGCATGCGTTTCATATAGAAAAGATTTATGGTAATTTGTACTACCTTCTTATGTATAGTAATTCTAAAATTACTATTCAATGTTTTTAGGGTATGTTGAATTCATGATATAATTATATTGATGGATTTTGTGACTATATCCTCACACAAGTGGTGTTTCAATATAACAATAGATTACATTCATGAATTAATATGGAACCTTATGAGGCTCCCCTTGGGACGAGGATTCAGAATCAACGATGCATGGATTGATTTCATGAATTGAAAAATGTGGGACAAGATATTATCCATGATATGATAGAGAAATTTCAAAAAGATCAACATCATATGAAATATTCACAAGGATGATATATAATATATTAATAAAATAATCGACGAGCCCTTGTTGTTTTTTGGGAGATAAGTATTTACTTTTTTTATCAGCATAGAAGTAATTATAGAGATTAATTAAAAAGGAAATTATTTTTACAAGAAACATCATCCCCTTTGAGATCCGTTATCCCATCATAACTTTTCCTTATAGACTACTCCTTCATCCTAACCTATCTAATCTACATGAATTGTCCCATGGATCCCTTTTATGGAATTACATAAGGGACCACTCAGATATGATAAGCTAAGAGATGATACCTTTATAGAATGATCATTTATATTAGGTGTAGCTTTTGAATATCTTATATAATATCAACAATGTTCTATGATACATGAAAAATTACCTCATGAAATAACTATGGTTAAACCATATGTTTGTGGAAGAAACATGGAAACCTAATGAGGACCTGAAAAATATGAACCTTCATCAGTTCTACTATATAAAATGAAATTTTTTGGATGAAAATTTTTAATGGGAAAAAATATAATGACTCAATCATTAATAAATGGAATTCCATTATTAATTAAAAAATTTAGTATTATGTTATGTATTTATTGAAACAAAAAACAATAGTCAGTTATTTTTTACATTAATAAACTCATCATGTATGATTTAAAAATGTACATGAATTGTAATTGTTGGTAATGTAGTTATTAAATATTAACTTTTAAGATTAGTTAATATTAAGGGTTATCATAAAGTCATCTTGATATGGATAGATGAAGATATAGCCTCGAATATAAGGACAATTACTTATGAATATTATTTGTATCATCATAATACCTTATTTAAGGTATTTATAATATTTTAATTAATTTTCCTCTTTGTTTTGGGGAGTTTTAAGACTCCCGAAGATGGTGATTTATTTGGGGAAATTTCTAAAATTTTAGGGAGGCATAATTTTTTTAATAAACAGTCTCTGGGTATAAATGTGAAAATTGATGAAGATGATATAATTTATTTTTATTTTGGAACTAATGATTTATCAATGTTTTTTTTCATATTCTACCCATATGAAAATTTCACATTATTAATTGGTAACATGACTTGAATATATTTTCAGACTCATTCAAAATACCAGTTTAATATGTGAAAGGTTTACACATCATGTAACTTTTCCACATCATGTAATGGTCTACTAGAGTAATTTTTATTATGAAGATATGTTTTTTGGAATATAATTAAAATCATGAGATTCATGTTGTTAATGGGTTCCATGTTATGAATAATTTCAGGTGTGTAGTTTAAATCATGATGTATGTTTGGTTTCTATTTCAGTCAATGTTGATGATTCACTATAGACACTTATGGGTTCCCCATGATATTATAGGGATATTATCTCCTCCCTTGTCATTTCATTTAGTGATTGGTATTCTTTTTGGTTGTGATGTGTCTCTCTTAGTAAGTGATATTTGAACTTCTTAATTTTCATTTTCTGTAACAGCATATTTATACTGAATTTTTCAATCCATTGGTCCTATGGTGTTGATTCTTCTTATCCTTTGTAAATATATTTTATGATCATCCATCATAGGAAGACATTTTTGTTTTTATGATGAATCATGTGAGTTCCTTGATGTACATGTTTTTTTATCTTTAATGATTATCATTTTTCATATTGATTTAGTTATGATTTTTATGTATTGAATCTATGGAATCTATTGTCATTAGTTTTTTCCCTGTTGGGGTATCATGTTGCAGGATTGTTCAGTCTGAGTTTAAGGTACACAGTTTCATCTCTTATGTTGGATTAACTATATTTCCATAGTATTATACAATGTTTTATTTATGAATTCACGTTATTGATTTATTTGTGTGAAAATGAGTTTTTAAAAATCTGGGTTTTCACTATATTTTGATAAATGGAATGGTATATTGAATTCATTATGAAATGGATAAATGAATTTCATTTCAATACATTGTTTTGATAAAATTGTTTCGAAAATGTAGAACATGGGAAACCTTGGGTATTTGGTGGAATGTTAAATAATGGGCCTTATCCATTGATACCCCCATGGGTTTAACCATGGGGTGTAACCCTTCTACCAATTTCTGTTATTACAGGGATAAGATAGGCCTATTGTGAGGTTCCCATGTTGGGGTATTCCTCTATTATTCGTATTTGAAGCATATATATGGAGGCATTATGTGTGAAATTTTATTTGTCTGGGTTAGAGTTTTCTAGTTATCTAGACCTGTAGTAATATTTGGCTGTATTGACCTATAATTTGGTGTGTTATCGTTTGGATTTGATTTGATACATGATTTTTAATTTGAACATATTTAATTTATGGTAAACTTTTTGAACTATTTTACTAGGATTAATTAGGAATATAAAAAGGGGGAATATATTACAATTCATTTAATAATTGTTTTTAACTAATTATCAATCCATGTATTATTTAAATTTGATCTCGTTTGAATTTTTGTGTAGATATTTGACATGGATCACATGTGTGGGATCCTATTGAACCTGTTTAGATCACACCATGTTCACCACTTCTGTTTTGTGTAGTCTATATTTTGTTATTCAATGTTGGGAATGGTGTGGCTCTTCAATGAGGTGATGATTTTTCTAGTATTAATGTCTCTATATATTGTGGTGAGATAAAGGTAGTTTTACTATTCTATAACATGGTGTGAATACTTTATTTTTTATCATTCCTTTTTTCTTTGACTTTTACACGTGGCATTTTTAACTACATTGAAGATGTATCTCTTCTGTTGATTAAATATTACTACGGCATAAATTTATTGTTTTATATGATATTATTTAATCCTTTGATGTACAAATTTATATCATATTTCTACTTCATGTTGTCAAAATCAATATATCAAGATTTTTTTGTTTCATGGGTTCTAGTCACCATCCCATGCATATTGGGAACTCCCTTTAAGTGTGAGCAAGTTCGGTTAAAGTATTGATTTTTGAGTGTATCAAGGTAATATTTGACATAGATTGGTTTCGGAGCATTGTTTTGTCTCAAGAGGCCTTATCTTGGGACATCTGTAAGATTGGAGACAAGCTTGTTGGTACATCAGCGGAAGGTTACGGTGAGTTCCCTTTTGTCTCTTTCTAAGATATACTCGGGTTATAATGACATTTTTAATGTTTTTTCTAATATTTTGATATTATGATCACAATCATAGTTTTATCTTATATTTTATGGTTTGTAAAGTGAATATACTATTTTGTGAGCATTTCTTATATTCTTGTGTATAATGGTATGCCTCTGAGACAACTTCAACATGTTCCTCAAGAGGGTCCAGTGAATGTTCCTCAATGGAATGTATGTCTATGTTAGAATCTTATTGAGGATACCATTAAAGAATTTCATGATGTATAAAAAAAATATATTTCATGTTTATAACAATTATGTTGAGGTATAATCTGATGTTCAGGTAGAAAGGGATTGTTTAAAGGAATTTTTATATTAGAATCCAATTTTCATTACATTTACGAATAAACCTAAATAGGTAGAGGAATTCTTGGAATATATTGATATGGTAATTGAAATCCTTGATACACATAAAAATATCAAAGTAAAATTCATGGAACTTATCATTGAGTTTCACATAATGTAATGGTATGGTTCCCTATATAGGTGCATAAACATGTAAGCTTTGATGGGAAGGGTTTCAAGAAAAAATTAATAATTATTTCTTCTAGGAGTCACTGATGATAAATAATTATTTTGAATTACACCTTATAATTTAAGGAGATAATTCTATTACATCATACATGAATCAGTTTAGAGAATTGGTTCACTTTTTCCAATAGATAGTAAATAATATTCTGCTGATGTTTAAGAAGTACCCAAAATGTTTCTAATCAGATATTAGCTCATAGGTATCTATTATTTTAGTTTTATCAAATTTGGGGATAATAGACAAATAAGTTATCATATAAATTTATATGATCATTATTATTGATTATTATACCACTTATCATCCACCCAGTGTCGACCTCAATTGCATGTAGTAGAGGGAATGGTTGTTGGATGATTCATGTATAATTGGTGGGGCTGCTTCCCAACATCATTCCTCCTATACTCCATCTGTTACATTCATTATTAATCCCATTAAATTCAGTTAGTCTAGTAATATTGGGTGCACATGGCATTCTTATTCCACACATGCGAATATATAAACCAGTTTTGGGTTGAATGGGAATATATATTGTTTCCCTTATGATATTACTACGTCATGTTATGGTCAAGGATTATCGACTCCCAAAACTAATTTAGTGATGTAATATGATCCAAATCTATAAGGATCCTTCCACCAGAATTAGGAGTGAAACAATGTTATATAGTGGAAGAGTTATCAGTGGAGATTGATGTGGGTCTAGTGATAGTGATAGGTACCATCCTTATTTTATTTTTAGTAGACAATTATTTATTTGATATTGGTGGTTCCCACTCATTTATATCCTCTCATTTTTTTTAATATTCTTAAACATCCAGTAGATCTCTTATACTTTTCTATAGAGATTGGAAAAACAAAGAAAATGAGGAAAGCATAGAGTTTTGGTGTCTTTAATGTTCACTATCTATAACAAATGTGTATATAGTCTAGGATTTTTTTATACTAGATCTATACCACTTTGTTATCATCGATAGTATGTATTAATATATCACTCATCATTCTAAGGCATATTTTTATCATTAGAATGTTTAATTTAATAATGAAGATGGTAGTTCATAGGTATTTCTAGAAAGTGGGATTTAATGGTTCTTATGCATGAATATTTTTCATAATGGTCTGTACAATCGTATAAAGAGATTAAACTAATAAATCATGCATGATACAATTTACTAGACATGTTCAATATTATTGAAAACACTAATAAAATCCATGTCTGTTGAACCACCCCATGAAAGAACCACTATCGCACACCGTAACCTTAAGATCTTGCTAATGTTATTTGTGGTTATGTATCAAGAAAATATTAGTGAAAACATGTATACTTTTATTTTCAAAAAATAGTACAATATTTATAAATTATTTATTTGTATATTAATGATTATATAAAATGATTTTAATAGAAAATGGATTCTGAAATTAAGCCATCGAAATATTATTTTGGGGAAATAAATATTCCCAACTCAGACACATCATTGATAAATTCAATATTTCTTGATTAAAAATATATCTTAATAAAACCACTAATTATATAGTAATTACATAAATATAAATTATAATATAATTAGATGAAGTATAATATATTTTTTATAAGGACAATAATGTGGTTAATATCATAAAAACTAGTATTTTTTTATTGATATATTTTTTATATATAAGTAAAAATTATTATATTAAGAAAATAATTTTGATGAAATGAAAATTATTTCTAAAATCAATAAGTTGAAATTATCTAGTGGTGAATTTTTTAGTCATTATTGGGATAGATGAATGTGTGTATAAAAATTAAATATTTTTAAAATATATGGTGTTTATTATGACATAATAAAGGAAAAAAAGTTATGTAATAAATCCAATAACATTATCCCATGACAAAATATATAATTATACTTTAAAAATAATTTTATTAATTTTATAAAACATTAATTAATCCTCCAAAACAAATATTGTATTTTATTATTTAAAAACATTTCATTATGAAGAGGAATAACATCAAACTTTCCAATGTAATTATATTATAGAGTTTATTTATTACAATAAAATATTGAAAACAACACCACTTTGATGGAATCCATTATAAAAAATAATGATATGTTTTTTTGGTTTGGATTATTTTGTCATATCGAGTAAAAAAACCAATGTGTAGAAATTAATAAATAATTCCCATCTCTCTTTCTATAATAACCACCAAAGCTCCCATTATTTTAACTAAAAAACAATTAATAATTATGTTTCTATGCCTCTACCTATCCTTCTATATACCACTACCAAGGGGTTTTTTTGGATCATAAGATGCTCCAACCAAGGTTTTTTAAGTGACCACATATGATAAAGGATTCTATCCTCCACCTCTTTATTCATGAATTTTCAATGTATTATACCATTTTAATTGCAGTAGTTAATATTGGAAAATGTTTTTATGTTTTCAAATAACTGTAATTATGTTGTGAAGTAAATGATATACTAACTTTTACAATCATTAAACCCTTCCATGAATCATTATGAACACATGTTACGCGATTGAATTCATTATTGGATTTTCCAGGAAATCATTTGTGTTGTGAAAAACAATACACATTCTCACTCAAGGTTATTCACATACTTGTACCTATCATTAATTGATTTGGTACTTCCATGTAGGTTACCCACACTCCAAAATAATTAGATTAAAATTAATGTAATGGTTTATTATACTATATGTTATTTGTGGCACCGTAGTGCTTGTACATGATATTAACATGATAGGTGGATCTATAATTATATCTCCCTCTAATGTAGTGGGTAATATTTTTATCTAATGAGATTAAATGGTTCTTGTGAGTTTATCCTTTGAAAAAATGTGATGATATCATGGTGGGTATTACATATTAATTCATAAAATATAATTATTTATACTATTTCCACATTCATATGTTTCTTTGATGTTATCATCATATATCTTTTATGGATGTTCATGTCCATGATTAACACTAACTTTATGTCACCTTAATATACTAATTGACTAACATGTATTACATTCATCATGTTATGATTTTATTAACCCATTAATGGAATTATTTTATCATCCCTTTTTTTCCCTAGGGTATAATGTCATGAATTAAAAGACAAATTGAAATTAAAGATGATGATAAATATTTTTAAATAATTTTATGGTGTCAAAATTCCATGTTATTATATTATGAATCTATTTACACAAATAGAATATGATATGATATTTTTTAATTTTATAATATATACATTTATTTAATAAATCATAAACTATGTTGAATTAAAGGTATGGGTTTCCAAAACATTATCGTTTTTTATAATGTTGTTGTGACTACAATAAACCTCCTAAACTAAAAAACTATAAATGAAAAAATAAATATTCTTACATAATGTAAATGAGTGATGCACTATATAATTTTACACTATCATCCATGAATAGAAGATATATATTTGACTAATTATTTATTAAAAAATAGAAAAAATTCCATCATTATATAGAATTTAAGAATAAAGGACCCTTCTTCTATCATTCTAGATGTAGCTCTGAACTCCTGCTCTTATTTCCCCTTTAAGATTTCACATATTATCAATATTTCTCAATGTATTTGTATATATGATAATTTTTTCCTACTTTTATAATTGAAGGATATGTTCTATATTATCAATGAATCTATAGTTTCTCTTGTTATTGATAATTAATTCATGTTTGGTATGTTGGAAAATTTTATCCATATAACTACATAAAAACAAAGTTGATAAAATTTATTTAAATCAAATATTTATCTCCTTGAGGATAAGAATTATAAAATGAATGATATAAAGAAATTATTGATTTATGTTGTTAAATATAGAAGTGTGATTTTTACTCCAATTCCTATAAAAAATTATGTGAACATATTTAAATCATCATATCATAAAATATATAGTTTTAGTGCTCTTCATTTTCCATCATACATTATTATCTATCTTCAAAAATTAATTTTACATTTTTGAATCACACCACATTAAACAACTCATATCTTCATGGAATGGTAGTATTATATCAGAAAATAATATACTTAAATCCCTATCACTATGGTATAATTCTTTCATTAGGATCAATACTCCACCAAACAAGTTGAATCTAATATGTTTTATAATGTTTCTTGAATAATGGCCAGGATCCTCACTAAATGGGTAATATATTTATCATAATGTGGAATATAATGACTATTTAAATGAAATTGTGGAATTTTATAATTTTTTTGGGACACTTTTTATATAGAAATTTTATATTTTCAGGTCAAATAATTCTTGATAATGGGATTACATGACCTTTCATTAAATGAGAAATTTTTAATTGTAGAATTATTTCAAATTAAATCAATTGTAGAATTCAATACTTCTACAGAATAAAATATCATCTTTGTTGAGGGACTAATTTTTTTTAGTTCATATATCCGTTCATGCAATGATATTACCAATTTCATCATGACATACCATACCAGTATGAAATTTAAATCATATAAGCTCTATACATGATATAAGACTCCCAAGGTTTCCTTCCTTTATAAAATTTATTCTCTATTATATAAATATAATTAAATAACCATTGGATTCACAACAAGAATATATTCTTGAGGTATAATACAACATGCCTACTTCTAAAAAAGTTATTCCTCTAACATGACAATATAAATTATTTTTTAAGTTCTATGTACAATCATTTCAAAAAACACATCCAAAATTCCACTTCAAAGTATTTTTCCTTATAATATAAAAAATTTCTTTTATTGAAAAAATAAAAATATATTTATTAAAATTTTGATTAAATCTTTTAATATTATCATATATTTATACAAAATCAATCTAAACATAAAATATTTAATGGTTATATCAATATTTTTTATTAAACAATTTTACGGTTACATGATTCACACCTAATATGTGGAACTAGAGTAAAATTAGTAGAGGATCAAGAAAAAATATCATTGCCATTCAATCCTTTTTCACCCATAATGTTGCGTCCTTTATTATTCATTAATAAATATACCACCATTAAAAAAGAAATATAAATAATTATCTCCAATAGAAGGAATTAATTGTTTTTCCCAATATGATATTAAAATATTCCCATTTATATATCCAAAATAAATATATTTCTTTTAAGTGTTTTTAAAGTACAAATCCCTATTTAAAAAGAATATAAATACACCTTTATGGAATTTTCACAAATTTGGGATTCTAATTAAACCATCCAATTAAGGACATAAATTATAAATAAGAAAACACATGGGAGAGTGAGGGTCTCTCATTATACTGATACAAATGAAGGTAATTGATTGGAATCAATGGTACTACCAATACATTTCAAAATATTCTTGGTAGTTAATATTTCATAATATTTGTTACCTGATATTTTTAACCCATAGTCTAATTTATATAAAACTTATTCAATATATTCCATGAAAAATTAATAGGATTTATGAATATTCATTATACATTTTTAATGGAAGGTAATTATTTCAATAACTTATAACATTCAAGTTTTTACAAATGATATGAATATGTGATTTTACATAAAATATAATATCCTTAAGCTACGTTTTTATCAATATAATTTAGTGCATTATTGGGGGATGTAATGTATTCAACCTCTATATTGATAAATTAAATGATATACTTATAAATTATTCGAAAAAAACTAAAATTACACAATAGAAATAAATAGTTAATATTTATTTCCTATAATCTACTAATCCATCCAAATCATGATAATTGTATCCACACATTTCTTGTATGATTGTTTTTGGGGAAAAACAAGAATTACATTTTATGAATAGTGTGTCAAAGTATCATATTTGTTTCTAATAGGTTCATTTCATTAGAATTTTTTATAATATATCATAGTAGATAGAAAAGAGAACATTGGGACATGATACTATTTTATAGAATATACTTCTTGTAATATATATAAACTATATGAAATTGACAACATTTCCAACATTAAATCTTGAAAACCTTATTTTGGTGACCAATAGATCTGTAATTGGTTCATAATTTCCCAATTCAAATATAAAAATAATTTTTATGTAATATTTTTAATGGGAAATAAATTTTATATCCATTAATAAGGTTATAAATAAATAGAGTAAATTTTTAACTCAACAATCATTGATATTTTAGATTCTACATTGTATTTCTTGAAATATTTTTTCATTATGAATTTTCTATGACCCCAAATATTATTTCATCCATATAGGTATGGATGAAAATCCTTTTTACATTTTCATTTTCTATGTAGAGGTTGTAACATCCTCTACTTTCTCATTATTTATAGTAATAAAAACATATTAATTATACATATGTTTTCATGCAAGGTGATATGGCCCAATATAAATATGAATATACTATAAACATTTAATCATTCCATCTGGAAATATCAAAAATTATCAAGAATATAGTGGTTTAGTGTATTTAATGATAAAATAATTTAAAAATTAATTTAAAACACATGGTAAAATTTATCTATAATCACACCATACTAATCCTTCATCTAAATTTTCAATAATCTAATATCATCACCTTAAACTGAGGAATGGAAAAAATAATAAATGGTTGAGAAAAAGTGATTGGTATTAGAATCATATAAAACATTTATAATGCCTATATTATAATAATGTGAGATAAATTTCAGATAGATAATTTCTTGATTTAAATGATCCTAAAACAAGAAATATTAATCGAATCTATATGTGGGCATCAAATGACATGGTCTATGAACAAAATTAAAGAAATGATCAATAATGAAGAATAATTGATAAAACATGGATTTAAAAAAATTAATCATTAAAATTGAATAATGGTGAATGAATTTAAGAATTTACAATATCTATATTTTTTTTTCAAATCATAATCCTAAAATAATTTGGATCAAATATATGTACATATAGTTTACATAAATGACATATGAACAATGTTACCCACATGAAATTTATACAACACTCTTGTGAACTTTACACCCATGTAATATCATGGATTTTTGTTAGGTATGGTTACATTTAATTTTGGTCAATCATTTTATTTTGAATATAATATAGATTCCTAATGAGTTCAAATATGTTATGGGGGTGTTCAGGGTTTTTTAGAATCTTGGAAGCCCAGTTGTTGGGAAATGTACACAACTCGCACAGTTAGTGGAAAATATGTGAAGCAAGCCTCATAGATTCCCATACACTTGTAGGTATTAACATAGAGTAGTATTTTGATACAAAATTTGGGGAAAACAAGAAGATAGGTATGCATGTTCATGTGAAACATCTATAGTTTTTAGAAGAGGAATATCACACGATCGACACACAATTTGGCCAACCATGCATCCGAACCACACTCCTCTATTTTTTGATGAAATTATAAAATACAACATAATTTGTTATATATTTTACCGCTTAATATTTTATATTTCTAGTGACATGGAATTCATTTACTCTTTTGTTGAACTCATTTGTAGGGATAACGTATTCTTCTTACTAACTCTCTAATATGGAGTCTGATTCCGGGGTCGTCATCCTCATATGATAACACTATGAAATATCTTCACTACATTCATTTTGTTCATGATTTTTACTCTTATCCACAAAGTTGTTGAGGTGTAGCATCATATGACCTATTTCTAGGGCATTGATCCATTTTTCAATTTTATTCCAATATTAATTCAATTTACTATTCTGGATGAGGATAGATGTATTAGAATTGTGTAGGTGGTCCTTAACATATCCATAATGTTTTGATTTTTTATAATTTGTGTTGTTTTTCATCATGCTAGTTTCACTATGAGTTGTCTGGAATGAATATTCCATTAAACAGTTTACTAGTTAGAACCCAAACCACAATGATATCTACTATCGTAGAAGTAGAAATACCATTGGGTTTCCCTCTAATATACCAAAATGGATTTCATGGTTATATAGCCAAAGAACCTATTGAAGTGTCTGGATTTACATTTATAATGATAATACAATTTGGATATGTTCTAAACAAATTGTAATAACATGGATATAAAACCTTGAAAATTTTAATTAATTGGATTGATGTGAATGGTGAGCCGACACCAATTTCTTAAACTAAACAATGGTTATATCCTTGTCATGATTGAATGTAAATTAATTATGAAATATGATTTTACTTATAATTACTCCAATGGATATTACTACTATGGAATTTGGGAATAGAGACTCTATAATTATGAAAATTGTGAATGATAACCATTTTTAATGATAAATACATATATATGTATAAATGGTCATGTTTTCCTGACTAATTTCAATAAAAAGGGCATGATGGGCCTTAAAAATTGTACTAAATGTTAATGGTGACCCTTGAACATGATATATTAGTATGACCATGGTGTCCCTAATGTATAGGTGTTACTATATGGGCATGATGTCCCTTTTGACACTATAGAAGCTTGACATCCACTATGATTCTGTACGGGCAAGATGACCTTTGTGATACTTTATAGGAATCATTTCCCATGTGATCCAATATGGGTATGGAAACCTTATACACACTACAAGGATTTGTGTCCCTATTTTTTTATACTAGGCTTGACATCTATATTTTTTGATATTGGCCAGGAAATACCCTTTAATAATTTGATACTGATTATGGTGTCCCATAAAAACATGGCATTGTTAATTTCATTCCTCGATACTAGTTCAGATATATATCAACGTGGGTCGAAGAAGGAACTTTCATCTTGGTCTCCATTCATAAAATTGATCCCACCCTTATTTAGTTATTATTCCTACATTACAATATTATATATTCACATTTCCATATCATACACACAAAATGGATATTTATAGACATCGTTCATGGGTGTCTAATGAGATTTATCACAAATCCAATAATGGATGCCTATGGAAGCTGGGAATACTATAAAAATACAACTATTGAACAAAGAATGAATCATCATACATATGTCTGGAATTATGGAATTTCTTTGTATGGATCTTTATAAAAAATGAACTGGATAGTGCTCGGGATGCTGGGATATATTTTTCCATTTTTGTGCCTTATTGTATAGTACTGCTGCTTTCTTCTCGTACCCATTTTCCCTTCTTTATAGATACATGACATAAAATATCATCATTATATATATGATTTGATTACCTAATATAATTACTATTCAATGATTCATTATTTTGGTCTTTATAATTTTTTTCCACCATTATAATTCTCCCACTATTTATCTTTTGATGTGATGAAATTCTACTCTAGAAATGAGGGCATAGTCTCCCCAAAAGCACACCCATGGCTCTAACTAGTAGTTGGGAGCCTCTGGATTTTGAGTAGCTATGCATGAGGCCACGGGGACCTCTAATCATGGGGAACCATTGAGTGTAACATGGAAATGGGAATTCACAACCCAAATCTCATCCACAAAATTTCACTATGAGAAAAAATATCCAAATACCATTAAAAATATGCAATTGAATAATGATATTTGTATTTCATCCACATAAAAAATATCATTTCATATGATATCAATTCATATACAGTGAATTCCAAGATGATATTAAACCTTACCCATAGTAATTAATTTATATTTGTTACCCAAGAGAAAAATCATCATCATTCCAAAAGCATTACTTGGAAAGGAGAAGTGTTTTTTAACTATTCAAATTTTATAACATAAAACAATTTCAAGAATAATATCCATTGAATCATATAATTCAATAAAACATGAAATGTGTTTCAACCCCAACCCAGTAGCATAGTGAAAATGACTGCTTTACTTCATTAGCATAATATTCAAATAATAACATCCTGAAAGACATAATTGTTTAATAGTCTTTCTAAACTAGATACATAATTGAGTCTTGAATTATAATTTAATAATGAAATCACAAAATATTTTTTCCATGAATACCACTATTCTATGTAGAATATCATTTCATATATAACATAACAACCTTACTGAAATCCCGTCCAAAGGAATATATACATTGGTGATATCAAATGATTAGTAGGGGTTAAGTACAATGGGAGAAATCAGGAATAACTAAAATATCGTTAATAAAGAATAAATAATATGGAAAGGTAAATATATGAACAAAAATTTCATTTATAAAATTGAATATAAAAGTAAATGGAATGGTAATAAACTGAAAACACATCACATGTAATCAACAAGATAACAATCAGAAATGTATAAGTCTTAATCATTATGACATGTTAAAAAACTAAAATTATGTGAAATGAATTAATAACATAAAATGGAATGAAAGTAGAGAAAACATAATTTCACAAATTTCATGGATAATAAAAACTAATCTATGAATGATAGAAATAAATAAAAATCATAAATTATGTTTTCCAAGAACATGATACATTTTTCTTCAAGGACTTTCATAATAAGGTTTAGAACATTCTAGTTGAACCGCAATTTAACTATTTTTATACAACATATTTTTTCCATGAAAATATTGATAGATCGATGGGATGTATATAAAATTTATACTACAGAATCCATGCCCATTAAGTTCCTTAAATATAAAATAACCAAATTAATTGATAAATAATGTGTCTTATCATTAACTATCCATATTAAATAATAAATAGAGATCTATTAATATTTTCCTAGAAATTAAAATAAAATTCAAACTAAATACACCATATAAAGAAATTAGACATATTTTAATAAATAAACATATTCATGATAAATAATATAGATATTTATTGTAAATATAGTGTTTAATAGAAACTAAATCATTTAAGGCAATGATAATGAATATAGGAATTATTTAAGAGGATAATTTAAATATATTCCTCAGTAAAAATAATCTTAAACCATCTAGAGGAAGAATAGGGATTGAATCAATACAATATATACCCATTTGGGTAATAATAAAAATATGTTGTCTTTGTTGAATAGAAATACCATAAAAATATTTAAAATAATTATTGATGAAATTATATATTTTATTATGGAAATCATTATAAAAATATTTGTCATTAAAAATCATTTTTAAATCATATTCATTAAAAGGACCTCAAATACATGCAATGGAAGATTCAATGAATAGTATGTAATTATCTAAAAATTTTATATGCTTTAAAGCATTAATTTTTCTCAGTAAAAAGGATACGAGAGTTCCTTTTTCATACAACAATAAGAAAATTCCTTTCATGTTTTCTGTAGAATAAAAATGGGAAATGTTATGAAAGAAAAATAAGATTCAATTGTAAACATCATTAAAGAGTAAAAATTGGTAAAATATCATATAAATCATTTTGAAAACGTAAAACCCATTTTTTGAAAATAAAACTGAAAACAGGGTTTTGAAGAAAATATATTTCCCCCTAAAGCGATATATAATGTTGTATTTTATTGAAAAAAATTTATCAATTATTTTTTTGTTCCAAAGAGATAGAAAATTATAATATTTATATAAAATATCATGAATTACTATTGGATAATAAAATAAAACCATTTATAAATAAATGATCTAATTATTTCCTTCAATTTAAATTTAAGAATAAAAAATATCTATTAAAATGATATTGTGAAGTAAATTGTTGAAATAATCATAATGTTGTAGTAATAATAAACCAAATAATAGATTATCTTTTTTCAAAAGAAAATAAACATCAAAATTGTATATATAAAAATGTAAGTAATAATATTTGGAAATACCCATAATCATAGAATAACAAAAACAATGAATAAGTAGTATAACCCAATGAAAATAAATTGAGTTATTATATTATTTTCCACCTGGAACTATATAATTAAAATCTATTTAGGTGAAATAAATAAAATTTAGAAGTAAAATTTCAATGAGTAATGATTTATTCATGATATAAGTAGTAAAATTGGAAACATATACACCATATAATAGAATATAGGTGAATAAAATTATTATATTCCACAATGAATTGAAATTGGGGTCAAATATCTTACCATACACTTCCTTTTGGCAGAATGAACATTAACCACCAAAATAGTTTTTTATAATATGTTATTAACATATAGAAGAACCATATTAATATTTAAAATATCATATATGATCCTTTTATAACTTATTATTACGTATTCATAAATAATATTTCATTATCTTTGTTGTCTTGGGGGTTAATTTCCATGTTTTCTCATACATGTTTTCCCATGAAAGATCGGGTTCATGCCTTATTTTTTAGTGTTAATTACCTGGTTTTCCATGTGTATTTTATATTATATTATATATTTATAACACATGAATAATAATAATAATTAAATTATTATCCTAATTATAAATCAATTATAATTTTAAAACCAATCATGAATGATGGTTTTGAAAAATGAATTATGTTTTGATCTTGGAGATTGTACACAATATGTACTCATGACTAACATTTTCATTATTAAATAATAATTCTGTATATAATATAATTAATATTCTAACTTTCCAAAAATATAATTATATCAATAATACCATATTTTATACTTCTATATAACATCTATGTGTTATGGTTACGAAATTAGAGTTACATCTCTTCGTGAATGTGGTAGACCACACATACAAGAATGATGTTATCTTCATTATGTGAGTCAAAATTAAAGAAAGAAATTATATCTATTATAATTATATAATTATAAATATATAATTAATATAATAATTATATCATTTAAATATAATATAATCATAAACTATATATTTATCACCTTCTGTGTGTATTGTTAATTAATGATGAATCACATTGATTCGTGAGGCGATAATCCATAATATAAAGAAACATCATAATCATATCTCCTAAGGAGTAAATGATATATATATATGATATAGTTACAAATAATTTGAAAATATTTTATATTATATTTTATATAATTTATATCCAAAAATATTCCCAGCCATGAGTGGTTGAAATTGAAAAATGAATGACATGGTTAGTGTGGCGGTTGTCCGCCGTAGACACCAACAATTATTTTTCAATATTTTTGGATGTGAGTGGAGATGATTTTATCTAATGGATGTATTATAAAAAAATATATAATTATTTTTAAGATACTATGGTTACTATATCATCTTTGTTTAAAAGAATTAATTAGGTGGATAATGGAGTAAAATAAAGATGCTCAATGAAGAACATTACATATTGTTCAGGTATCCTGCTTAGGTTTGTAGAAAATCCTTCTAATTTTGTATTTGTTAGTAATTTAATGTTTCTATGATGAATTTATATATGTTTATAAGTTATTTTGGAAGGTATTGGCTGAAGTAATATGGTTTCAATTTTTGAAAATTAAGGGATAGGTGGTGGCCTTTTATAAGTGGGCGAGAGGACAACCTTTTTTTCTAATACAATTGATTTCTCCCACGTTTTCTTATGTTAAAGGTGTATAAATTTAAAAATATTTAACCACAAAGGATTAATTTTAGAATATATTTTAAAATATATTTTATAGAAAAATTATAGGTAATTTTATTTCTTATCTTTTTAATTTAATCCATGGGTAAACCCCTTTTCCCTTACCTTCGGTAACTATTTTTTTTACTGAAATTAATATTTATTTTTTTTTAAAATTTACCATATTTTAAATTATATATTATTCCAATTCCAAATAATGAATTAATTTTTGAAAATATATTTCACTAAACATGAAACTTGTAATTTTAATTATTCCCGTAGAATTGGTAAGAAAGGGTGTGTCTAAAGTGAGGTTATTCAAATGTTTACATATTTATTATATCTAAATGCTTCATGAAAATGATTTTGATGACCTAAATTATATTAATTGGTATATAATTGGAATAATTTAACATCAAAATGAACCCAAAATATACCTAAAATGAATAAATAACTTTAAAAAAAGGTCGTATTCAATTAAAATTTAGTATTTTTCACTATTCATACAGAAATAAAGGATATTTGAAAAATACCTATAATTCACCCTAAGAAAATTTAGTTATTAAAATTTAAAAAATTAAATTAAATTTTCTGAATGATTTATTTAAAATTTTTATAAAAAATTAATAATTATGTGCGTAAATCGTGACTAAACTACCCTTTAGAAAAAAATACTTTTCATTTGAGAACAATTATTTTCATTTAAATTATTAATATTATATTTCAAATATATATAATTAATAATAATTTGTAAAATATAATTTTTCATATTATATTTAATATTATTCATACCTTCAATTCCAATTCCTATGTTAAAATTTCATATTAATCCATAATATTCATAATATATTGTTGTTTGGTAAAAATCAGTCTTTCATGTAATATAATGAACTGAGGAATCTATTTATTTCATGAATCATAGGCTATAAAATCTATTAAATTTAATCTAAATGAAATATTATTTAAATTCAATGGTTGATATATTCTATTATAATCTAGATGTTTTGTGTCTCATACGCTATAGAATACATTTTTTTAATTTCATTGTGTTTAAAAAAGTGGTTCTAGATACAATTTATAAGTTCATTAAAAAAATAAAGTCAATATTTATTGGATCATTTTATGATGAATTGGAATATTCTAGCCCTAAAATTGATTTTATGTAAAAAATAATATTGTTGAAAATGATGGAGTTGTTGATGATTTTGAAATGAAAATTCAAAAATAGATAATGTGAAATCATTTGGAATATTTTGTTATTAAAAATATAAAATATGGGCTTTAATGACCATAAATTAATTTTTTATAATAAATATGAATCCAAAAATATAACATTTGATTTTGAATGGTATATTCAATTAGGTATTAAATAATACCATTGATGGAAGATGATATTTTTAAAATAGATAATAAGACATCCATTTAAAATGAGCATAAATTCAAATTGGATAATAAATAGATTTTTTGGAATATTGAATACTAAATTGAAACGTTTTTGAAATTAATTTAAATTATTAAGTAAGATAATATATATATTGGAGATAATTAGAAATTATTCCCATAAATTAACATCTTTTATAGAAAGGAACCCATCACATTAATGAAATTTAAAAAAAATAAAATTTCCATATAGATATAGGGGATGTAATCCGTAATTATTTCATCCGGTGGATGTATGCATGAATAAAAGAAATTTTTTTGATATGAATCATTTTAACTTAAAAAATAGAGTTTGAGTTATTAATATCCTATATGGGATACATATAACATGATATTTGAAATATGTAAAAATAGTTAATTTGGTTGTAAATAAATTACCAAATATAAATTTTAACATTCCATATAAATCATTCCTAAGGAATAATTTAATCAACATATATAAAATAAGTTCAAGAAGAACAATCATTTCTCAATTAATGAGAATTCAAAAAAATCACCCTAAGCATTGAATGAAATTTAAAGAAAAAATATCTTCAAAATGAGAGATATGAATATAGTTTTAAAGAAAATTTATAATTGGTATTTCATTAAAAAAAATATCTTCTTTGTTGTATCTAAAAAACTTAAATGGACTTTTCTACATAATAAAAAACTTGTCTTAAAGTGGGTATTTTTAGATGACAAACAGTTTTTAAATTTAGGAGGTGTGAATAAAAATAACCAGATTGGGATACCGTGAACTAAGAACTCAAATATCACAAATTTATTATATCTATTATACATCAATTGATAATGGTAGTGAATACACTATATATATGAAACATATGGGAAAATATCAAACAATGCAGATGGAATTGAAAGAAGAGAAAAATAACAATGTCATATTACCATTAAATCTATGAATACACATTATCATTCCATAAAAAAAATATTTATCTTAAAAACATATTTTATAAAAATAATAATATTTTTTATATTATTCATATATAATTTTAATTTCCATTAATTATTGTTAGTTTTTACCAATTTTCCACATATACTATTTGAGGTTTTAATTTTGTGTTCTAGTTTCTTAGGAGAAATTAATCTGTTAATTATTATTTAAATGTCACCATTTTAAAATCAATAATTTTTATTTTAGGTATTATTTATAATGATTAATTTTATATAAATATCAATTTAATATATTTTCATTAGTCATTGTTGAAGTTCAAATTGTCAATAGGTACACATTAGTGAATTCTTAACAAATAAATTGTTTTTTCATGAATAATATGTTAAATATTTATATAAGAGTTCCATATAAAGAAGTAATTTTTAGCTAATTTTATATATCATACAATAAATGTAATTATATTTTCATAATTATTCATGATTAAATTTTACAACATTTTTCATCTAGGTTTTTAAACTTAACCAATCATGAACATTCAATTATTAAATAATGATTAAGAGCTTATTTATTGTGAAATGTTATAATATTTGTATCATAATGATATTATTATTTTAATTAATTTGATATACCTTATTAGATATGTGGAAATGTGGATGATAATGGATATTAAAATTTTATATAGAATAAATATATTGCTTTTCTCTTGAATACCTATTTTAAGAAAGTATATTTTTATTTAAAAAAATTATATTTTCTATATAATTTATTGATTAATCCATTTATGAAAAAAATTAACCATTTCTGTTAGGTGATATTTATAATTTAAAACCATTCTAGGATCTATCTATGAAAATAATTAACGAATAATGTAATATATTGTTCCATATAGTATGTAGTTAGCATAT
The DNA here is from genome assembly GCA_963277665.1 of Viscum album. NCBI lineage: Eukaryota > Viridiplantae > Streptophyta > Magnoliopsida > Santalales > Viscaceae > Viscum > Viscum album. Next base: position 2,087,989,025 of record OY728122.1, on the reverse strand, counting down.
ACACATAGATGATCTTTTCATTTTCCATAAAACGAATGAATAATTAATTTCTATTTAAAATTGAGTATCAAAATGTGCTTATAAGTATCAAAATTATATTTCTAATTCCATTTTGAACTATCCAATTTAAGAGTGGAATCAAAATATACACATTGTTTTTTGGAGGAGGTAGTCTACATATACACATTAATCACTTTTCCATTTTTCTTAGGGGAACCTGGGAAATGTTATAAATGTATATTAAAATAAAATAAAAGATCCAAAATTTTAAAAATTAATTTTTTTGTTAGATATTTATCTGAAAATTTCGATTCAATTTTTATCACAAAAATCAATAATTTAATGGAAAAAAAATTACTTATAATGTGAACATTTTTTTCCATACCGGATTTCATATAAAAGGATGGATATTCATACTCAAGAAAGAATAAATGATTAAAACTATGAAATTGAATTATATTTTAAGGAAAATTGTATATTTTTTGAGAAATATATCATAAATGATACAATTTGATGAGGTGTTGAGAAGACCGTTTAATTAGTGAGAAGGGGTTCTATTTTTTATTACAACCTATTACATTAAAATAATGGGACTTTACCATCAATGAAATTCAATACAAAATATGATAAATAGTTCATTAGGTATGAGATACGGTAATTAATGTCACAACAATTTATTTTAAGACATCAAATATCTATGATTTCTACACATTAAAATTGTATTTTTTTCACTTTAAAATTTCATCTTTTACCGAGTAAAACAGTTTTAAAAAATTAGTTTACCATTTATGATTAATAATGAAGTGACACATATTAAATAAAATGAAACTAATGATTACATATTAAAAATTTATTTATTTTATAAAATTAGTAAATGTGATAAAATTTGATTTTAACTAATAAATGTATAATATATTAAATGAAATTTTGCATAATATGTTACTTAAGTTCTAAAATAAATATTATAGGACTTCAAATTAGAATTTTTTTTAGATATATACAATCACTTATAAAATAAATATTTTTAGTCAAAAAATGATTCATGTGTTTATAAATAATTTTTAAAAATTTCGTTAAAAAACATGGAATTTTTAAAATTGTATATTCCACTATTAAACATTAATTCAATTATTTATAAAAAATAAAAAAGATAATCGAATATAAAAATGACATTATAATTCTATAAAATGTATAAAAATCATAAATTTAACTTTTTTATTATTATATAATTACTCATTATTTAATATCTCAATATAACATCAAAAAACTATTTCAATAAGAAGATAGACTCTTAAAATATTACCAATTCCATTTAACTATTTCCAATGAACTAATATTAGAATTTTTAGTAATAAAATATTCACACAAATATATTTTAACATTAGTTAATCATATTTTTGATAATATGTCGAGCATTAAATGAATATCAAATAAAAGTACTATTAGTAAATATCCACTTCTAAGAACTTAATGATCGTACTAGTCAAATATAATTGCTAACTAAAAATCATTACTATTAAAACTATCAAATGATTATTGTCATATATTTCACACTCTTTTTCATACCTGATAATTGAATATCTCAATTTTAATATCAATATTATATATTTATATTTTCTATACATTTATCACATTTTCATTGTTGTATGATGTTGTTTGTAGAGAATATAGTCATAAAAAATGAATTATTTAAATGGATACATATTTTAAAATCTAATGGTTTTATATTATCTCTCTTTTAAATAAATTTCATCACTGGAATTTAACACATATGACCAAAATAATTTCTATATAGAAATCATAATTAAAAACACACTACTAGATGATCATTAGTTTATTTTGTATGTTGTGAAATACTTCACTAAGTTATGACTTATATATAAGCCTATTTTAAAGAGATGTGTAATTCCTAACGTCACATTTAATTATTCTAAGAGATGTAGTGTAATATCCTAATCAAATAAATCTATATAACCCTGAAATTATTTATACTATAATTACACCACAATGTGTTTTTTTATAACTATGTGTTCTATAGTTGGTGAAAACATACATGACATATGAAATAAAAAATATACATAATTAATATAAAAATCTTATATAAAAGTATTCCTTATATATGCTTTACCAAGCTATCAATATTTGATTTGTGATTTCTTAATTAGATTTTTCAATGGTTCACTAAATAAATATTTTAGATACAATTACCATTATAATCCATAAATTTTTTTCCAAAAATTAGGATTTTCTGACAATATTTTTTCTATTATGATAACAATCGCACAATGTTCTGTATGTCTAGGAAATTCATATTTTAAATTTTTTTATGCTAATAACAATATTTTCATGTTCCATAAACATTAACTCCAAATATTAATACATACATATATTATTATTATAATGGGGTTTCTAGACATATGATTTTCAAATATTAATTTTCACGACCATGATTTAAACAAAATACAGAAACCAAATGGTTATGATAAAATCTTGTAAAATATGAGTAAATTATATTATGAATATTAATACTCAAACCTATATTTCCTAACTTATGATAACTTCAAGTTATCTCGTATATATTTTATGTCATCCAATATCATTTTTATATCATCCATAGTTCAATATATTACTTTATTAGAATAAAACAAAGTTACATTAAATTCAGTTCCCTTATTCATTTTTACAAAGTCCCAAAAAGTAACAAATAAATAAATACAACATAATTTGTAGTACAGAGTATATGATCAACAAATGAATACCCCCCATAGTTCTTTAGACAAATGTACATTATTATCCACAATCATCATGCAAACTAGTGTTTATTTAGTTAATGCACAAGAAAACAATTTCATTGAGATTAACCTAATGTGTATCTATGCGACAACCACATTCACATTATAGTATCCAAAAAATGATTTAATTTCATGAAAAAAATTACTCCACACATTTAAAAAAATTGTGGATATCATCTTAAACATAGGAAAATCACCTGATTTTTCTAAATGGTTTTATAAAAGTAATAAAAAATGTAACTAAACACAAATATAAAAACAAATAAACCATTTGTTTGATACAACATTAAACCATAAACTCACATCCATTTTTGGTGATAAAAAAAACTATTTGAACATATTCTTCGATACCATGTGGGATTTCCAATGATAAATTGAATATATTACAATTATTTAATAATAAAATATTTTAAAACAAAAAAATCCCCTGAAATGATATTGTTTTATTTCTTTGTATATCACTTACAAACAACTAATTTTCAATTATTATGAACATATATCTACAATCACACCATAATTTACGTTATTATATTTTTATTATAATTTATGATGATCCTAAAAACTATTAGAATGTAAACCTAGGACACATTTGAGCTCAAATAGTTAGTTATAGAAAAAAGTCAAAGAAGTATATTTGTTAGATAATATGAATGTAACATAATGCGGACTATTATATTTCGCTAATCTAAGATATCATAAGATAATTAGTGATAGTCCAATGATATAATTGAGAATCAATTGAAATATTATAGGAATATAATGGCAAAAATTATTATTTTCCAATCATAATGGCCACAATATTAATTTTAAAAATTGAATATAAATCGTAAATGATGAATCCCTAAGATTAAATTTCATATCATATTTATTATATGATTCCAAAATAAGAATATATTATATTTGAAAAAAAATACTATTACCCTGTCATTATTTCCAAAAAACCTTCTCAAATATCAATCACACAATAGAAGCTATAAACAAAGAGATCAACATCTCATTAACAAAATAAACATTTATACAATTCCATGTGAATCTATTTCCCCCCAAAAAATTGTCTATAATGTTGCTTATATCCTATTCATAGAAAATGTAACCAATCATTGTTATATAAGTTAATAACCAATTAATATTATAGTGATAATGTTACCAAATAATATTTGTAAACAAATCCAATAAAATGAAAATCACTATTATGTCATAATGAACTCTTGTAATGAAAATAAGTTTTGTAAATACATTAAATAGTTTCATATAATTATATTTTAAGAATTAGATTCATTATATAATGACATCAATCACCCATAATGATTAATACCTAGATAAATTAAGAATGTGATTCTAAAATAATTTCCCCATAGAAGATGAATCAAATTAATAAGATGAGGAAATTTGAATTTAACTCATGAATTGATATTTTAGAAATAAATTTTATCATTTAAAAAAAGTGAGTATTTTGGTTCATATTCAAATGGAATTTTAAAATAGTGTAATTTTATAACATTAAGAATAAATGTAATTAAAAAATAGTATTAATAGTTTATTGGGAAAATCATAACACTTTTCTATATGAAATGTTTTTCCTAAAATATAAAATATATATTTGAAAGAGAAACCCATTTTATTATTTTAGAATATGTGTGTTGAAAACCCACATTTGTAATAAAGATTATAAAAGGTCATTTTAGAAATAGTTTGTATATAAATTTAATATTACTTCCAGAAAATCAATTTTGAATAATTAAAATGAAATTCATATATTTAATGAATGTTATAATATGATTATAAAAGATAAAAGGTTTTTTTGGTTTAATGTAATTATTTAAAATAAATTAATAATTTACAAGAAATAAGCACATCACCGAATGAGAATTAGAGATCAATTTAGTTTTCGACTATATTGGAAAATAAATTAACATATAATTATATCATTGGTTGGAGGAAACTATGAATTCAATAACAATGTTACTAATAAAACATTATAACTCTATAAAAGGAATTTGAGTAGTCAATATCCATAATGGGAAACAAAAAACATAATGTAATAAATATTTGAAAAGGATTAATTGGTAGAAATGAAAATCCACATTTAAAATAGGGAAAACAATATAATATAATCATTTCGAATAATATACCCAATTTATTTGAAGTAGTTTCTTGATTAACAATCATATCTCAGAAATTGTGATATGAGTTATCAAAAAACCTAAAAATCACAATGTGTATTTAATTCAAGACCAATATAAAGGGAAATTTATAAATATAGACTCGCACAAGATGATAAAAATGGAATTTCATGTTATATGTTATCATATATGTAGTATATTAACTATATATTTTGTGTTATTAAAATATTAGGAAACATGTCTCAAAGATATTATTTTGATACAAAAACCCATATCAAATTATGGTTGTGAGAATCCATACATATATCCAAAAATTAATATTCAAGTACCATTTGAAGTATAATTTCAATTATATATGTTTTAAAGTGTGGATTCGAATAAAAAATATAAAAATATTCATTATTCCTAATATATTACATGTTAAATTAAAATATATACATAGACATATAAAACATACATTTAGTTCTCATTTTGATGATTTCAATTTTTCTTTATCTATCACAAACATTGATATGTTAATAAATTTTTCCAATAAATTATTAATATAAATTTATTTTTTAAATATTCATATATATAGTGACCCATTCCATTTTCACATATCATTATATGATTTTCGAAAAAATGAATCTATTAATTACCACCCAAATATCATGAAACCCATTAACATTGTAAAACTCAGTTCATATTATATAAAAGATATCCTAAAATGAAACTATTTATTATTTTAGTCCACATAATGATCTCCAAAATCATTTAGATACCATAAAAAACATTGGAAAAACCTAGGGAATAAATTTAAAAATTGAGTGAAATGAAAATCTGGGTATGGAATAAAAAATAAAAAGGATGTATAATATGATGGTAAAAGGTTTAACATGATATCCTATAAAAAGGTAGACGAGTTATTATAAGGATACATAATATAATTAACATGGTATCTTAAGATCATCGAATAATTTTAAATGTGCAAGCAAAAATGGTGTAAAATGTGTTAATAATAACTTCCAAGAAAACATAACATTATGGGAATAGTCCAAAAATGAATTAGGTTCACTCCCTAATCCTCTAAATGAACTATCATTAGACTAAAAAAACCCAATTATTTGGAAGGATATATAATTTTGGGAGCACTACTAACTTTCTTTTCAAGTACGTGTTTAATTTTTCAACATAATGATATCAATCAACATACATAACCATAATATTTACACATGAATAGTAATTAGTTTCATAATATTATATCATAACATAATTAGTAGATATTTCATAAGAAGTAATTTGAGAAATGGTTATAGTGTATTAATGAGCCCATCAATGGAAGGGAGAGTTATAAAGGTATTGATGTATTATAGTGATATATAAATATTGTGTTATGAAGTATTATATAAAATTAAATGTTTTATTTATTGATGAATATAAATACATGTGAAAGTAAATAAAAAATATTCATTATAAAAATAACCTTACCAATTTGAAAACAATTTTTTGGAATGAAAATTTTAAAATAATTTTATATAAATATTTTTCATTGGTAAAATCCTTGCAAACATAAAATAAATTATTAAAGGAAAAAAATATACATGAAGGTGTAAATTAAAGTCCATTTCATACATGTTAATAAAAATATTCATTTCACATTTCTAAAAAAAAGTCAACCCGTACCTCATATTGATTATGATAGAAGATTCCTTTTTAATCAATTTATCAAAATTATTAAATTGTAAAAATTAATTTAAATAATAATATTAGTGTATTTAACATATTTTTTAAACAAATTAATTAATACTTGGACATGGAAGGGAAAGGATTTTTAACCGAATGGAGAGGTATTTTTGATTTTCTACAACACCAAATTTCCCAATAATTTTAATTTCTATAGAGATAAAGACATACAATGACATGAAAATTTCACAAAAAATAATAGAATAATAAAATATAAATTTTAATTATAAATTTATTAAATAATTAACTTTTAGAGAAATTGTTGTACAATTAATCCCAAATAAAATGAGATTGAGGAATAAACCCTTAATGTGTTGGTTATAATTGAATCAATAAACACATTAATGAATTAAATTAACTGTGAATTAAAATACCCTTAAATATGGTTTGATTTTGAAAAAATATGTTATGTGTTTGAGTGTATAAAAAATAACGAAGTTATTTTCTTAAAAGAACATGTTCTTTAAAGAATGATGTTTGTAGATTAAGAATATATTGTGTACCTATATCAAAAAATTAGTTCCTTATATTCCTAAATAATAAAACTATGTTAATTATGTAATTATTTTAAAAATGGTTTCAATTTTTATTCAAATTACATTAATTTTTTACCATTTTATATTCAATTACTTAACTGATTAATTTCTGGATGGATGTTTTAATGCTAAATATTTCATTTGTAAAAAATAAGTTTTATAAATAGGCCAAGGAAAAAAATATTGTGATTTAATAATATCTAATATGGTATTAATGAAATAATTATAAATTCTCTCCTAATGTATAATATGAATACCAACCATGAAATATGGTTATGAAAAAAACAATGTTACAATCATAGAGACTTCATAATATACATTCACATGAGTTAGGATTCCACTTTTTGAGGAACATGATGGAAATAAGGAATATGTTATATTGTAATGAATCATATTTTCCTAAATTGATTTTTTGAAATTATTTTGGAATATTCTATGCCCAAGTGCTATGATGGCATGATATTATGAGGCGTGGTGAGACAAAATGATACGGTGGAAAATGTTATGTTATTATTATATATCATGAGTGTTTCTTCATTAAAAAAGGAATAACATTCGTACAGGTTCCCATATTAGAAATCATAGGGTACCATTTTCTTGAGAGGGGTGTCATTACCCTTGGAATTACATAACATTAGTAGGCGCAGAACTTCAGTGGAAAACTCCAAAAGGGATTAATCATAAATTATATCATTAAGTTATTTTTTATTTATTTTTAAAATAGTAATAAATCATAAATGTTTACTCATATTAGAAATTTTAGACCACTGTAAGGTTTTAAGGGGCTTTGTTCTTGTGGTGAGGCCTAAAAAAGACCGGTGCAGGTTGATTGTGGAATTTATAAGTTGGACTTAATCTCTATATAAATATTTTTAATAAAACTATTTAATTTGACATCGCTTTGGTTTCTTTTAATTAAATCCTTTGTCAAAAAATAATAATTTATCACCATAACCTTGAAGTTTCCTTAAGAAATTGGGAAGAAGGATCTCCTAGAGATTTAGTGACTCAAGAATGAAAATCCAATTGAAGCACGATGAATCAAGGAACGTCTATAGATCAAGGATCCACGATGACACATACTTCCATTCTTAATCAAGAATTGACCAAACAAAAAGGTAGGATTTTGATCTCTTTTTCATTTCCTCTTTTTCAATTCCTCATTTCTACAATGAATGCTGACAAATCCACGAATCAATTTTCCCATGGATCTACCATATGTTATGGGAGATAATATGTTGTTGGTTAGTAGGATTATATCTAATTTCATTCCAACAAAAATTCCATAGATTTAGATCATTGGACAATAATGATTTTCTAACAATGTTAAACCTTTTCTATGGGAATGTCTCCCTCTATTCTACACGTTCTTCACCATTGGAACCCTACCATTGCCGGATCGACATTTTCGGGTGGTTCCTAGAATGATCAGACACTCAGAGTGATGGATAGACAGATCAAGAGCATAATAGTAAATATTGTAACCCAAGGATTGCAGATATCGATCCTTTTAAAAAAACAGAGCACTGAAGTAATGGGGGTGACCCTCTGAACAAGGGTTGCATCTGGCGGCCTCAGCGACTATGTGCAGGTGTAGGGGAGGATGACAGACACCTTGATGGGGAGCACGGGTGCATGCAGCAGAAGCTGAACTTTGTAGGCAGCGGGGTCAGATAGCGTAGGTCCAACAGTAGCATAATCCATGGGTGGTTACTATGGGCCGCAGTAGGGGGCCGATACAGGGGTAGAAAGGAAACACCCCACTAGGGCAGTGTAGGAGATGAGCCACAATAGGTGGTCATGCCATTAACGGGACCATGTGGTGGTGGTGAGTCCGTGATACTAGGAGGAGGCGATGGTCTGGCCATATGAAATGTGGTCCTAGGCAACATTTACTGTGGGATATAACCAGCCACACAGTCAGGCGGCCCCATTGACCAGAGGGACAGAGCCATTGTGGGTAAGGCCTGCATAATAGAGTCATCCCTCACGATGTGAACCGGGCCACTCTGGTGGCCCAGTGGACTGTGGTCTTGTGGAACATTGGGTTGGGATTTTTCAAGAGATCCTAGAAAAACTAGTTCAGGTCAGGTTGGATGAACTGGGTCAGGTAATGTCAATTGGACTGGGCATGGCTAGACGTGGACCAGATGAGACCCTTTTTGTTAAATTGTCCAAATCATTCTAACCGTGTGTCCATCTGATGAGCTTATTGAGGAATTATAACCATTTTTATGATTTGGTCTATTTGAGATACTCTAATTTTGTTTTTTGGACGTTTTAATACTGGCAATTGGCTTCAGTATTTGTTTCTCTCAGAAAAAGCATGCTTTGAGTGGAATCCTCCAGCAGGAAGTGATTGTCTGATCTCGTTTACTATGTGATTGTGGGTCACCTAACCCATCGATGATCCATTCACTGTCGATGCTCTATAAACCATCAATGTTACATGTTCCATTGATTCTCTATGCACCATCGACGCTCCATGAACCATCAATACCCAGGGCACCTTCACCGCTCCAGGCGCCATCGAAACTCTATGTGCCATTAATGCTCTATGATCCACGGATGCTCTTTTCACCATCGAAGCTCGGTCCTCCATCAACGTTCTAGTTTCCATCAATGATATGTGAACATTAGATACATCTAGTGTCTGGAAGACTAAGAGATCTGTGGACTACAACTACAAATTCTTCTCTTCATACTTTATAATTATACCTTTGTGAGATGAATTTGTTGAATGTACGTTTAATTTTTCCATTATGGTGTACTTCATGTATTTACATTGTCATTTTCTTCAAGTGTTTCATTTTTGGTTTCAAGGTGTCTTATTGAGTATTGAATTAGTCACACCTACACAAGATTATCCCAAACATGTCATGTTTTGTGTAGACGATCGATTCTCTAACGACATTCAAGATGGTCGAGGACTAGGTGGTGCATAGAGGGGCCAAATAAATTTTTTTAACTTTTACAAAATCTTGAATCATACCTACACATAACCATCAGGTAAGGTTTTCTTCCTAAGGGATTCATGAACATGTGTATTCACATGAAAAACTCTTTATTTTAGTGGGATTTTATTCTGACCATGTTTACATTCCGGTTTTCCAGCAATCGTATTCTTTGTTTGGAATCTTATTATATTCATTCATTTTTTTTATTTAGCACTTTTATGTTTTATCATTTTGGGATTTTTTGTGGGTTTATGGGAACTTGTACTTAGTAAAATGCCTCCCATTGGTGGGATAAGCCCACTCAGTGCATGTTTCCCTCCCTTGGACTATCAGAGGTGGGCATGGGGTAGTCACGACATGGGCCACTCGAGGAAGGGTCATGAAAGAGTGATATAAGAGGTGATCAATTCTACATAACAAACAATGATTCAGTGATATTGTTTTGGGGATAAATGTTAGGTGTTTCTTAGTTTGTATTCTAGTATAGGGACTCTAGTGTTTGTGCAGTAGCCAAAATATATATACACCAAGAGATAAAATTGTTCTATTTGAATCAGTACATACAAACACTTGTTGCATGGAAAATAAATGGTACATGCATCATATTGGATGGAGTGTGTTGGCATGTACTTCTTGAGTCAGTGTTAGCTCACCAACATTGTACACTAGATGAGGATATACCAATTATAGGGTTCAGATATCAGTACGACCACTACGAATATGTAGTGATGTAGTTTTGCTTGACGAACGCCCCAACATTGTTCATAGGACCTCGAAATAGGATCATCATGCCTTATAGAGACTAGTTCATCATGGTCTTCAGTAATGAAATCATATTTTTCAAAGCGTCCCTGGAGGAGCACATGATACAGCTGAATATGGTCTTGGATAAACTCTGAGAAAACATGCAATTTTTAAATATCCCTAAGTTTCATTTTTGGATTCGGGAGGTCTATTTTCATGGTAGCATCTTTTTAGAGGTTATATTTGCTGTAGATGTAGTGAAGATTGAAGTTGTTCTTTCTTGGGGTCCACCCAAGAGTGTTACCAAGTTTTGGAGTTTCCTGGGATTGGGTGAGTACTATCATATGTTTATTCCTGACTTTTCTAAGGTAGAAACACCCTAGAAGGACATGATAAGGAAGGGGAAAGATTTTGTGTGGATATAGAAGTTCCAATAGTTTTTTTGGAGCTGATTAATTGATTGATGAGAACTCCTTTCATGAGATTACCATATGAGGTTGTTGAGTACATGGTGTTAGGTGATGCATCAGGTATTGGGCTTGGTTGTGCCCAGGTGTAGGGGTAAGTAGGGATTTGCAATGGTTCGTGCCAGTTGAGGCTGCATGAGAATAATTATGTGACCCATTTGAACTTGTTCATGCAGTGGATGTACTTTCATTGAATTTTTGGTGAAACTTCCTCATGGGCATGCAGTTTACCTTCTAATATGACCACAAGAGTCTCATGTATATATTCTCTCAGAATAACTAAACTAGAGAAATAGAGGATGGCTAGAGTTCCTCAAGGACTATGACATTGAGATTGTCTATACTATTAGGGAGGGGGAATGTAGTGGTGGCCACTCTCAGTTCAAGACATAACGAGTATTTTTTCATTGAGGCATCAGAGTAGTTAGCCTCTTTTCAAATATCCTTTGTTGATGGCGATTGAGCATCTTATCTCTAGTCAATGGTATTCTCCCCTCCACTCTTACAATGAGTCTGGGAGCCACAGCTCCGAGACACTAACTATGAGACCTTACATTATCTAATTTTCCTTGTAAATTCCCTTGATTCTAGCAACCCTAGCCTTTTACATACATAATTACAGGATTTTAAGAATAATTAGATATAAAATTACAAGCTAATGATATTAATGTATACTCTCTTGGATGACAAGGTACATAATAATAAATCATAAAAAAACTATTTAATCTTCATAATGTCATCCGAACATCCACTATGTTCATATATATTTATAGGATAACCTGTGTATGACATGAACAAAGGGATTAGCTAAAATACTGATAAGGTAATAACATATTAATAATTATTTAGCACCTGGGTTAGAAGAAAAGGCATAATGATATAAAAAAGCATGGATCCTGGAAAATCATAACTTATAAACATGGATTCATATAATCATAGAGTCAATGTAATGCGATAGAAACATAAAACATGAATTACCATCTATCAAGGATTATTTCACATAGAGGACCACAAGTAATGGTTAAATAGTAAGACTGGTGCACATGGTAGCACAAGTCAAAGCTAACTTCTAAGACCATTGTACATAACATCTCATGAGACTCATATTTACCCAATTAATTGGATAACTATTGGGTCACACCCATCTTTACATGTTCATCAATATAGTTTCCACATAAAGAATCATATATAATCAATCACATATAAACATAAGGGTACCCATAGAAAGAAATGGGTATCATAATCATGTCATAAAGCATAATGAATGAGCGTATCATAAAAGTGTCCCTAAAAAAGAAATTAGATCAAATATGGACATTCATAAGTAATAATAGTCATATATAAAAATATTTTATACCATATTGAAGTGAAAAAATGTAAAAAAATTAAGAATCATTAAAATAAAATAATTTTAGTGTGTATTAATGAAAATATAAAAGATAATTTAAAATAGAAAATGGAATAATCTTTTATTTAAAACTAGAAGTAAACCAATATATTTTTCATGATAAAAATAGTATTTTATATATAATTTTTGCTATGAAATTTATCATATTGTGTTTTTGAAATTGGGTAAGGATTCAAGAAGTTCCCTTAAAACAGGTTTGCTTGTCGGGAAGTATTGAGGAGGGAATAACATAAAAGCATATATATCCCTAAAAGATAATGATTAATAGATCTTGATACATGAGATTTTATATATTTTCCTCCCTTAAATGATATACATAAATAGAATATATGACATCATTCATGTAAAAAGAGTGTAATAATAACCTGAAGGAGTAATGAAGGTTTAGGTAGAATCACTTTCTGTAAGTCTGACGGTGTTCTCAACATTATATTAATGAAATTAATAATCACATTATTTTCATTAATTAATACTTAAAGAACCTATTTTATATGTAACTGATTTATAATAATGTTTTGTCATTTATTGATAACCTTTTTGATTGGTTATGAGGTTCAATTTAATTTTTCAGGTCCGTTTTTTTTCACAGTCAGTTTTCTTATATACATGAAAAAATAATCATATAAAGGAAGGATGTTTGTCTAGAATTGGAGTTATAATTTATTATTTAACATATATAAGGTTACATGGTTGTAAATTGTATTTGTTTATATGGGGTGAAGATGAATCATTATGTGCTACTTTAGTAATAACCATTTGGGTTAATTGGCAATTTTTGATCACAAAAAACACATTTTGATTTATAAGTAAATAATATGGGTAAAAAAAGATTTCATAACTATATATGACACAATATACATATATTATAGTATGATTCATCTGTGAAAATTGTTTTATGATAGTAATTAGAGACGATAATGGAACTGGAAAACCCATCATCTCTGGATGTGGTAAATTAAAAAATATCGGATGGTGTTTTTACTACTAGTATAATAGAAGTGTAAAAGAGAGATGATATAAAATATTACATAATCAAAATAAAATTACAGTAAATATAAGGTTATGTTTTTCATATCCTTTGGATGATAAGAGGTCTGGATATAATTGAATATAAAAGAACTTGATCGGAAATTAAATGAATTGTAAAGTTGAATTTACCTCTTGAGTTAATCTTTAATGAAGGATTCTTATGGGGAGAGGATTTTGTATTTTAATAAGACCAATGGAGGATGTGTGTTGAGTTATTTGAGTAAATGTTAGTCGAGGAACAATGATTTAGGGGAGTGACATGAAGAGAGTAGTGTGGGTGGTTTGTACAATGGAGGGGAGGAGGATTTTCTATATAATTTAATCAATAGATTATTATCTTTTCTTAAGACATACAATAGTAATGATTAATGAGAACACATATAGTAATATGTTCATTTTTATTCAGACCCGAGGTTCTCAAATTATCCATGACTCAAAAAATAGTGTATTTAACCTATAATATATATATACTGTAAATTATCATATTTTACTATTAATAAAAAAATCATTTTTTCGAAAAATCCAAACAATTCACCCTAACCATTTTTTGATGTGTAGAATCCAAAAATGGAATCCATTTTTCGAAAATAAAGTTCTAAATAAGATTAAATTAAATTTTAATTAAAATAAATATTTCGTAGAGTAATACAAATTTTAATCCTATAACAAATTTTATAATGTTTTAAAACTATTACACAAGGTCTAATAGAATTATCTTAAAATTAGAAGACATGACATTTTTAATATATGAAAAATACTTAGGAAAATAAATTTTCTTTTTAATTAGTTAATTAATTGAATTTAATTATTTACGACTTAGAGAAATACTAATACTTATACTATTTACATATTATTACTTATAAGATGCCGCAATTTACTTTATACATTCAAGGCTGAGGATAATATTATTCTGAAAAATTTACTATTTTAAGGTTCATATTACTATTCTTAAGTATAGTTTACTATTCAAGAAAAATTATGTTTATTCCATCAAACCCTAAAAATCACCCAGAACAGAACCATTTATGTTAGATTTTCGAAATTCTACACTGAGAAGTGGAAAAATTATGTTTAATGGTAACTTAGTATTTACTATCATGATATGAAATTGTGTTTACTATTGTGATTATACAATAAGGAATAATTATAATCAAGGAATTCCATTGATAAAACATTAGGTTATTACATTCTTCCCCCCTTAGGAATTTTTTCCCTTGAAATTTCATTTTACATTCTAATAAATAAACAGGAATGATTACTTTTTGTTCATTCCTTCTTCAAATTCCCATGTTTCCTCTTCGTACATATGGTTCCACCATATTACCATGACTAGCTGAGTAATATTGTTGCATATAAGTTTTTCTATATGATACAAGATATTCACTGGTTACTTCTTGTATGAAATATTATCCTCTAACTGGACCACCTCTGAAGACAGTAAATGTGAAGGATCTGGTATGTACATCGTTAAGATGGATACACGGAAGACATTGTGTACTTTAAACAATTTATGTGGATGACCTAGATAAAATGAAACATATAAAACACTACCATGAATGTTTAAGGGGTTGATTTACCTAGGAAATATATTTCATTTCTTCCAAAACCACATTACCTTCTTCCCTTGTGATATGCATAGAAATATTATGTCTCCAACTTTGAACTCAAGGTCTCATCGATGATTATCAGCAAAAGTTTTTTTCGACACTTTTATTCCCTGATGTTTTGATAAATGGATTTTACCTTATCCACAATATCTGTATCAGTTTCAGGTCCAAAAATAATTCAATCATTGATATAATCCCTATATTCCCGTGTTCTTCACCTTTTACCATAAAGGGATTTGTATGGTTTTCTTTAGATGCTCGAGTGGAAACATTTATTTTAGGAGAATTATTCTGGTGGTAGATATTGTTCCTATAATCCTTTTATATCCATATAACATGCTCTCATCATATATTCCTATGTATGAATAATTCAATCAGATTGGACATCATTTTGAGGATGATAGGCCCTATTGAATTTCAGTTTCATTCTTAGAGCATGTTGGAGTCTTTTGTAGAACAATGTTGTTAATCTCATATCTCTATTGGATATAATAGATAGTTGTACTTAATTCATCCTTACCACCTCATTAATATATATATATATATATATATATATATATATTTGAATGTGTATCCAATGAGAAGTCATATCAAATTTAAATAAAGTGAGTTGTCTTTTTAAACCGATCCATAAGGGCCATATAGCATTTTTTTCCTTTGGATGTTCTTAGAAGTCCAGTGATAGTGTCTATAGAGATGTTCTCCCACATACATGTTGGTATGGTTAGTGGGTACATCACCCCATTATACTTATTCCTTTCATCCTTAACATACTGACATACGAGGCATAATTATCTATACTCAACAATCTCCTACATCATATTTTCCCACCAAAAGTTCTATTAGAGTTCGTGATACATCTTTATGCTCCTCAGGATAATAGAGAAGGTTGAGCTAGGAGTTTCAATCCAAATATCTAAATTTATCTCTGAATAATATGGTACACATAATTGAAACCCAAATATTTCAACTCCTTCTTCATCAATCATGAACATAGAGGATTTCCCATTTCTAATGGCTTCAACCCTTTTATGAATTTCCACATATTTTATTTGAGAATCCTTTATTTTCTCCATGATGGATAGTTTAACAATCATTTGAGAAAGGATTAATGATTTTCCTATCTTAATGATTCCCATTTCCATCCACTAAAAATTTAAGAAGATTTGATCCTTTTCAATTCTCTTCATTAATAAAGATGCATGATATTTTGTACATAGAGCATCTTCAACCTTATTTTCCTTATAAGGATTAAATTGGATTGAGTAGGAATAATCCTTGATGAGATATAACCATATTCACTAGATAATATTATGATATTTTTTTTGAATATATAATTGTGACTCTTTTGATCAGTATGTATCTCACACTTCTCCCCATAGAGATAATGCCGCCAAATGATTAATGCATGGATCACAACTAGCAACTCCAGATCATGTGTGGTATAGTTTTTCTAGTAGATTTTAAACATTATTGAGGCTTAGGATATTAATTTATCATTTTTCATTTTTATAGAGACTAATACATTCATTGAAGCATCATTGTACACCATAAATAGTTCTCCAATCAGTGGGAGTGCGAGTATTGGCATATATCTAAGAATCTTTTTCAACTCCCTAATGCAGTCATCGCCTTCTTAATTCCAGAAGAACTTAAAATCCTTCTGTTTTATCTTTCTCATTAGGTATTAAAATTGTAATAAGTTCCTCAAAAATCGTCTATAATACCTATCTAGACTCAAGAAGCTATAGATATCCATTACAAATGTTGTCCTGGGCCACTCTTCAATTTCATTTTTCATCGAAGGGTCTACATATATACCTTTTAAAATGATAACATGCCATAAGAATGCATCTAGAACTCACATTTACATTATTTTTCATAAAGTTCCTCCCTTCAAAAATTCACTGACACATTATACATGTGCTCCTCATGTTCCTCCATGCTCTTGGAGTATATCAGAATATCATTGATAAAGACTAAGAAATTATTTTGAGCTAATCTCTAAAGACTCTATTATTTAAATCCATGAAAATTTCAAGAGGATTAATTAATTTTAAAAGAATCAAAACAAACTCATAGTGTTCATACCTTGTTCAAAATTCATTCTTGGGAATATCTTCCTTTCACACCTTTAATTGGTGATATCCAAACTGAAGGTTCAACAAAGAAAAATAACTGGCCCCATGAAGCTGATAGAACAAGTAATTTATCTGAGTTAGGGGATACATGTTATGTATCATGATTTCATAGATCTACTAATAATATAGGAAGAGGCACATTGAACCATCCTTCATCTTGTTGAAAAGGACAAGTGCACCCCATGGTGAAGCACTTAGGCATATAAAAACCTTCACAAAATTATTCTATAACTGTTTTTTCAGTTCTTCATGTTCTATGACATCTATTCAATAAGGTGTATTTGATATAGGTAGGGATCCAGGAATAAGTTCAATTGAGAACTCAACCTATTAATGAGGAAAAAAGACAAGGAAACTCTTCAGGGAATATGTCAGTGTAGTCCCTCATGATGGGCACATCATAAAGAATCATTTTCTCCATTGTCTCAATCATTTGAGATAGAAATGATTTCTCATAAGAAATTAATATCCATACATGAGACAATGATTTTGAAAGAGATTTATCTTCCTCATTACACATGTATAGAATTGGAGGATGCTTCAGGAAGTGACTAATGATCTCCATTTACCGATTTTTGATGTTTTCATTGTATAAAGATAGTCAATCCATTACTAAGATAGAATCAAACTCCACTAAAGGAAGTATAATGTGATTTTCTGGGAGGTTCATCCCACAATCATAAATATGGGAGGAGTAATAAGCCTTGGACTCAATATTTTCCCAATTTTTTGTTCTAACATATAAATTAACCTCCAAATTTTTATGTGGTGTTTGAATTGTTCTATTAAACTGGGAAGATGTGAATGAATTCATAGAATTAGAATCAAATATTATCTTTTATATTCATGAATGAATAACTAGCATACCAGTCACCAAATCATTGTATGGGTCCACCTCAGTGTTAGGGATAATAGACGTTGTTCCATGATGACATGTGGGATGCTCGATCTTGTTTCCTTCATGGGATTTATTTGCCTAACCACCCATATTATACAATATTTTCTTTTTATTGTCACTATGCCCAAGAGAAAATTTCCTATCTCTGATCTTCATTTAAACTTTGACGGAACAAAGAATAATCTCTTAATAATTATTAATGTATCTAATCTCTAATACTTTTATCATAATTTAATTTTGGCTTCTAAAGAAGAAATCCACCATGATTTCAGTGTTCATGTAAAAGAAAGTGTTCTATCTTGCATGCCTTATGATGTTTTCTTCATATACCTTGATGGAAACATCTTAATTCTAGTTAAAGATGAGGAACTACCTTTCCATATTAATATTAATGGTTTTGGGGAAATATTTATGGAAAAATATTCTCTTTAATTACTCCCAATATGTGGAACCAATTTCCTCCTTGGACATCATATTTTTTATCAGTGTCCAACACTGATCAGCTTCCCCATAAAAATGTTAGACTACCAGTACAACATTATATTCTTATGAGAGCTAGTGGATAGAGAATATATTTTCAATATAGTTAAAAAATTGTTCCGTGAGGAGGAGATCATAAGACCCACTATACATGGGAGGAATTTTTCGCATGAATGATTATATGTAAATATTCTCTTTCAATAGGGGAGGAGGGAATTCCACATGATTCATGTTATTATTCATAACTTGAGCCACATGATCACATAATTTCATGATATTTTGAGCTCTTATTCCCATCATATTTTTAATATCATTAGGGAAATTTTCACATTTCCTATAACATTGATTGTATGAACATGTTATTCTATTTTCCACCATTATCTATGAAAAGGAACATACAATTAGAGGGAATGAATACATAGCTATTAAGAATAAAAATGAAACATTGAACATTAAAGAAGAATTTTTTAATGGATAAGTATATCAAAATGTCCGATTCTATAGGTTTCATTCTATTTCATTATTGATATATTTAAAAAACATATATTCTTATGGGTTCTTTTTTATTCCCAAAATAACGGTTTTTACTAAGCTAATAAATTTACCAAAGCATATATCTGGGAGTGTCAAACTAAGACTGTAGCAAGGCCCATTGTCGTGCACCAGTTCCCATGAATGTATAGCTCAATGATGTGATTTATGGTTTTACACTTACATATATCTGTTCTATGACCACATCTACTTGTGTGAATCCACATAGGTATGTATTTTCTTGATAAACCACTTACTCTATACTTACCAAAATTTAGGTTGGTTTTCTTATACTTAGTCTAATACCTAAGGTTAATCATAAAGTAATCTATTCCTAATCTCCAAAAATAACTATATCATACTATGATATAAAGTATAGAGACTATATCCTTTTAAATATATCATTACTTGATTTTAAAAAAATTAACATCAAATTACAAGACAAGGATCCAAAAGTGCAATGTCTTGGAAGACTAGGTAAATAATCAAACATCATAAAAACAACTATTTATTAATAAAAAAATGAGATCCTAATATTCATTGTGCTCATGAATAATCATAGGATAACCTAGGATAACATGAACAAAGGGATGAGATAAAACTCTACTAAGGGAAAATCATAGTAATAAAGAAATAACACATATGTTAGAAGTAAAGGCATAAATATATACAAAGTCATGGAACGTGTGAAATCATTACATATAATAATGGGATCATATAAAAATTGAGTCATAGTAATTTGTTAGCAACATAATAGATAACTTATCATGTTTCAATACTCGTTGAACTTAGAGGAGAACAAGTCTAGGTTAACCACTAAGACTGCTGCACATGGTATCACACGTCATTGTTAACAACCAAGACCATTGCACATAACGTCTACAAAGACTCAAAATTACCAAATGTATTAGAGCACTATCAAGTAACACCCATATAAACATGTTCATGAATATGGTTTCCACATAAATAATCACATGTAATCAACCAAACATAAAAATAATGGTGCCCATAGAGAGAGATGATTATCATAATCATGTAATAAAGCATAATGAATGTGTGTATCATACAATTTTCTATAAAATAAAATAAATTAGACCAAGAATTGATGTTAATAATTCATAAGAGGCATATATCAAACTAATTTATTCCAAATTGAATTAATAACATTTAATTTTTTTTAAGAAACATTAAAATTAAAACATTTTAGTTTGGTTTAATGAAAATATCACGGATAATTTAAAAAATAAATTCGAATAAAATGTTATATAAAAAAAGATATGAAAAATATTGTTTTCATGGTAAAATGATTGGTTTTATAAATATAATTCTTTCTTAAAAAAGAGATCATTTATTGTACATTAAATTCGGTAAGGATTCGGGAAGGTCCCTTAAAACAGGTTTGTGTGTCGTGAAATATTGTCGAGGGAAGCACATAAAAAGAAAATATTTCCGCAAAATAGAATGATTAATGGATCATGAAACATGATTTTTTACATATAAACATAAATTTTATGAAGTAATAAAAAATAATATAGCATATCATTTGGGTAAAATGACAGTAATAATAACCAGAAGGAGTAATGGAGGTTCGGGTAGAATCCATTACCTCAAGTCTGATGGTGTTCTTCAATCTATTTTAATGACATGAATAATAAAATTAGGTTCATTATGTAATATTTATAGAACCTATTTTATAGGTAATTTATTTATTATAACCTTTTGATTTCATTCATTACATTCTTAATTGGTCCTGCGGTTCAATTTCATTATTCGAGTCCATTTGTTTCATGTCAATTTTACTTATATATATGAAGGGATAATAATATAAAATGAGTATGGTTGCATAGATTTGGAGTTACATCTTATTATATTACATCTATAAGGTTACAGGTTTGTGAATTTCATTTGGTTACCTAGAATGAATATGAATCACTACGTAAGACTTTAATGATAACCTTTTGGGTTAATTGGCGGTTTTTGACCACAATGAACACATTTTGTTTTAGAAATTAATAAAATGTGTACAAAAAGATTCCAGAACCATAAATGAGACATAATATATAAGTTAAATTCTTATTGAACCATGAAAATGGTTTCCAGGCCATATATGATGATGTTAATGGAAATTGAAAACCCATCATCCTTGAATGTGGTAAATTAACACATATTTTATGGTGTTTTTAATAATATATAAAAGAATGGTGATAGAGATATGATAATATATTATTACATTATCATAAAAACATATACAGTATATATAAGGTACTTCATTTGACATGACATTTTGATGAGGACAGGTATGGATAGAAATTAAAACAAAGGTACTTGAAAGGAAAGTAAAATAATTGAAAAGAGAAATTTACCTCTTGAGATTATCTAACATGAGAGAATATTAAGGGGAGAAGATATGGTATTTTGAAGAGACCAAGGGATTATGGATGTTGGTGAGGAGATGGGGGAGATATTTCAGTACAATTGAGGCAAGGAACCAGGTTTGAGGGAGTGATGAGAATAGGGGAGTGTGGGTGTTTTTTATATTGGAGAGGAGAAGGGTTTTATTAATATTTTAATCATTAGTTTATTATTTCTTAATATGACAAGAAATAATAATGATTATTTTGAAAAAAATAGTCTTATGTGCATGTTTGTTTGAAAAGAAGGTGATTACATCATCCATGACTCAAAAATAGTTAATTTAACATATAATGTTTATATATTGTAAATTACCGTATTTTATTATTCATCATAAATTCATGTATGTTAAAAAAATCCAAAAACATTACCCAAACCATATTTCGATATGTAAAGTACAAAATTGAAATCCAATTTTTAAAAATAATTTTCTTGAATAAAATTAATTTAATTTTTATGTAAAATCACAATTTATTGGAAAAATACATATTTTAAAATTATAACTGATTTTATAATGTTTTCCAAAAAATTACATAAGGTCTTATAGAACTATCATAAAAATGAAAGACATAAAACTGTCAATTAATGTACACCTGTTTGGAAAAAAATCTTTTAATTTAATTAATTAATTGTAATTAATTATTTATGACAAACAAAAATACCAATACTTTTATTATGATCATATTATCACTTATATGATGCATAACATTTATTTATACATTCAAGGGTGATGATAATATTCTTTTGTTAGATTTAATATTTCTAAGGGTCATATTAATATTTATATCGGTTGGTTACTATTGATCCAAAATTAATTTTCTTCCATCAGAACCCAAAACCCCCCCTGAATGAAACCATGTGTGTCATATTTTTAAAATTCAAGACACATAAGTTGAAAATTTATGTATATTGGTCAGTTTGTATTTATTATAATTATATTCCATTTTGTTTCCATGTGTGATTATACTATAAATAATAAATATATAAAGGGAATTCGATTGATAAAACATTGGTTTGATTCACTATTGGATATTCGAAATTTAGGGAGCACATCGTTCTTTTTAGAGGAAGCATAGTAGTATTAGTGGCATTATAGGAGGATGTCAGGAAGAATTTTAACACATCAACATTAGTGGTACATACAAGAGTGGTAATAAAGTTTCAATACATCTAACATTAGTTCTAGTGGCTAGGGATGAATGAGGAAGTGGAAGAGTTCATTTCTAGGTGCCTCACTTAAAAGCAAGTGAAAGCTGAGTACAAGGTTCTAATGGGCTTCACCCAACCATTTTAGGTTACATAGTGATTGTTGGATGAGATATATATGGAATTAATGATGGTTTTAACAATATCATATAGGGGAAATGATAAAATATGGGAGATCATTGAACTAATCACCATGTTCTCTAAGCTCTTACCGATCCATGAGTAGTGTTCAATACATATCTTGGGATGCCTCTAAATGAAGGAGATAGTTCTTATTCATTGAATTCCCTCAATGGTCATCATAGATTATGATGGGATTTTCACATCCCTACCGTGGAATAGACTGTAGGAGTTTTTTTGGGCTCAATTTTACATTAGAAGTGGTAAAAAATTATTTTAAATTACATACATGACGATTAACTAATATATCTTTTTATAAAAAATCATGTTTTTTCAAAAAAAATTATTTTTTAAATGATTATTATTTTATTTACAATAAATTTATAATTAAAAATATTTTTATATTATATATATTCCTAATTCATTTAATCATATTCAATCTTACTAATGAAATGACTAGGCAATAACTATATGAGATTCAATAACAATATTATTTGTTCATTGTTGTTCGATAAAAACAATCTGTAATTTAACAAAAGATACCAAAGAAACTCATTGTTTCAAGTGATATACACTATTGAATAAATTTTTATTGTACTTTAACATTCTTCTGTTATATTAACACCTCTTAAATAACTTTTTTCCCTCACTATTTAAACTTTATCATGGTAATCAATGGTTTGATATTTTGAAATACAATTTTATAAAAAATAACATCTTAAAAAGAGTTCATAAAAATACTCTAGATAATATATTGAAGGATGTTTATGATCATGTAGAAGAATAAGATAAATATGATTCCGAGTTGGAGAACATTAGTGGGAATTAAAAAACATTGAAATTTAAGGGTTTACTAATACTAAAATATTGATGGATAGTGATAAAGAACGTTGATCACAAGAATGTCGGTGATTCAAAATAGTAAACTACCATAATTACTTAAAACACGGAGGTGTAAAAAATTTCATCGATATAATAGATTTATAATAACATTTAAGAAAATAATAATATCCATTTTCATCAATTTTTATATTTACATTGAAATCTCTGAATATAATGAAATAATATTACAAGATAAATTAATATTTTATTATTGTAATTTCATAATTTGGTTGTGCTTCCTTTGATTTCCAATTCTCCCATCAATAAATTAGTATTCATAAATGATTTTTTTATGCCTAATACACTAAAATTCACTTTTAATGGATCATATATCCCTTAATTGAGTGAAAAGTCTTTCCATATATATCAATCAATTTTCTAGAAACCAATATGGTTAGTACATTGTTTTCATAAATATTCATTTGGTGATTTAAAAATTAAACTCTAGAATAATGTACAAATGTAAACATAAATCATTTCATTAATGTTCAACCTTATGAACCTAACTGAAATATCAATAACTAAATATTTATAAATAAGGAGACTAAATTTCCAAAATGGTCTTATGTCAAATTCTATAAATAATATGAATTAGATCTTAATTTTTACATACCAAACATCTTAATACATACATCAAGTAATCTCTCCAAAAATAGTATTTACATGAATGAAAATAAAACCTTATTAAAAACATGCATATTAACATAATCATTAAATGTAAAACATTTTATTAGATATATTCATTAAATCCAAAACTATTTTTAACTCCATCAATGTTATAATAAATTACTTATTCAAAAAAACATTAATCCATTCCAAGACAGTCTGAACAGTCCAATATAGATTATTCATTACCATAATATCATTATCCATATATCCATATATAAAAATATGGAATATATAAACAGTACCCATAATTTGTTTTTAATTATCTATAAATTTTCACTAATTCAATTTTCTTGGTACCATTGAATACAAGCTTTCAATTCTTTCATAAAATTGTAAAAAAGTAAAATATTTATATATTTTATATAACTATTAAATCGTCAATAAAATAATTTTTCAGCATATTATAGTGATCCAAATATATCATCAAATTAATCATCCACTTAGGTTATTTCATTAGAATAATATAGACCTTGATCCCTTAGCTTATGTTGAGGTATATTCCCATGTCACCAGGGTTATTAATTTTCATAGTTACCCATATCATTATAGTTGAAACACTTAACAGAATTTATTTATTTCATCCCTTTTCATTATTTTTTTGGAGACCCTTTCCTCAACCCATATAATAAACTCCTAATCCATTCAGAAATTCCCCATGGATATTCTTTCCATAGTTGACACATATGGAAAAATTATTCATTATCTTATTTTCTTTATTCATTATTTTCACACCATCATCTCATTCACTCTCTTTCCACTCAATCCATACAATATGAAAAATTATTTTTCTCCCATTAGATAACCTAAATCTATTTTCTCTTATGATGAAAATTATTGACAGTCCATTTCCCAATGCAGACATAGAATAAACTCTTGAAATTAATGTTAATCACTCATTCTTTGTGGAATAGGTAATCCATATAATAAATTTCTATCCATTTAAATATTGACTCATATTCTATTACATATTTTTCCTCATTATGAATTAAACTATTGAACTTTGTCTTCATATAGTTATTTTCACATGAGGGAAATAGTTTTTGATGTATTTATCCATAAAATAATTTCATTCCATGAGTTATATTTCACAATCCTACCCAGTATTCTAGATCAACAAAAACCATTGATCTGCATCGCCACTAGTACAATACATTGAATGTGTAACCCTTTCCTTTTCACCACATCATTATTCCTAAAAATTATTATCAAATGTCTTAATCCATTTCTCATCAACCATTGGATCTATATTCCCACAAAATTATGGGACCTCTATCACATAATAAAAATCACCATTGAATAATCTCTCAGTTGAATAGGTTTATCCATTGTGGAAATTTATTTTTCATAACCTTAATAAATACCCAAAATATATCTATAATATTATCTATTAAAAAAATTACAATATTAGCTTCCTCAGTAGTGAATCCTCAATATTGGACATGATTATTGCCTCATTTTTTCTATCTAAGTTCCATCTCCTAAAAATGTAATATAATGGGTTATATCATAATATTATGAATAATTTATAATTAATGGTATGGTTTAAATATTTTAACTAGAAAGAAAAATGAACAAGGTACAATGAACTAAGGACAATGAAAAAACATGCAGTTCATTCCACAGGCTTGAATTTGACTTGTAAAAAAACTCAAATAGAATTACGGATTAGAAGTTAGGGTCATTTGTAGGCAAGATTCCAATAATGGTTCAAATAGGTCCATTATTTATATTCCATTAATTGTGTCATATTAATATAGGTCCCATTTTCATATTTCAATTTGTGGATGTCATGTCGTGAATTTCCATTTCATGGTGGGACCATTCATGAAGCTTTATTCACGACAGAATCGAGGACTGATGGTACACCTTGGTATAGAGACATTCTGATTCGATGATAATGTTATATTATGATGCACATAAAGATTCATAATGGTCTATAATCATTGTGAAACCCATAACCAATAAATTCCCCTGCGTGCATTTATTAGGAGGAGATAGAGAAACCAAGATGCCCCATCAAACTCTCAATTCATGATGATCTGTAGCGTCAAAAATTTTAATAACTCATTATATCTAGTTAATTTATAAATCTTACATTGTATTGTTGAGAGTCACTACTCAATGTTGAGATCAATTAGAAAAATCCTACCCCTTCATGAAATATGGACTTCTTGGGTACTTGAACACTCGTGAAGAATTTAGCATTCATGAAACTCTCCTAGAAATTAGGAATTTATTCCGAAGTAGGGAAACCCTATTTCACAAAGCATAATTATTCCCAAAACACTAATCTATAAGAATACATATCTATCACAATATAATTTTCTATCATAAATAACCCCAATTAAATATGTAGTGTATCACTATTAAATTCATGATTTGGGTCGAGGACATTTTATGGTGTGCCATCATAGGGCCCCATTGTCCACCCCATTTAAAACCACGAGTCAAGATACTCCTCTTCACTCCCAAAAATACACGTATTTTACTGGCTCTCCTTAGTCCATTTCTATTGTCAAAACTTGAGATACCCCTTTGGGATCCTCCAAGTACCATTACAAAATACATATCAATCTACATCTAAAACACTATCACAAAAATCCCATATCTTGTTGCACCGTAGAGGGATTCTATTGAATAAGTCCCAAACCATCCATTCATATTAATATTTCTCCAATTAGTCTTAATAACATGAATTTAAATTTTAATGTACATTATATAATAAAAATAGGACACCTCATGCAAGTCACAAAAGAGTCTTTACGTTTCAGTCATACAATGCCTCATGTATTCATCATGAGATAAAAAATAACCAACCAACATAACTCGCCTTCTCAGGGGTAATCTCAAATCATATCCCTCAACCCATTCGAAAATTTAGATTCCCACATGACCTGATATGCAGAAGAAGAATGGGTAATCATAGAGTGTAAGACCCAAATGTATCCCTACTCTTCCCATGTAGTCGCCATGGACCTCCTTCTCATGTTTATGTCATAATCATATCCCTTAACCCATCAAAAGATGAGGTTACCTCATGGTATAACATGAGGATGATAAAAGGATGAATTAGCAGATAACCCTCATGAACCATTCAATTTCACATGATGTTAAAAATTTATTTTACTCACATAAATGAACATGCTACTCCCTCATAAACTAATATGAGTAAGAATGTATGCGTAGATCAATACATAATAACCACACATGACATCCTCCCACATGAAAATGAACTCTATTATGACCCCCTGAAATGGGAATGGGATTCCCTATACACTTGACATTATGAGGATAAAATGGGAAGTTTCCTGGCATAAACAACATTCGAACATTACCTTATCCTTGAATCACTCAGGTATATCCCATGTGTCAGCTCAAACCACATCACCAATGATCCTTATTAAACATAGTAATATTTAATTTATATTCCTCACAACATTCCACCATGTTTAATACTATTGTAATGTGAATCTCCTTTGGTTAATCCTCACACCATCCCTAGATGAGTCTCCTTTTTCAACAAGAGCCTCCTTATTGATGGATGTTAAACTACATGGATTCATCCGGTCACATGACCTTAATATGTGAAATCAAACTAGTCATATTTTGATCCATTTATTCTAAACTGGGAACAAAGGATGCCTCCCAGAGGTTTATTTATGAGTTGGTAAACTTAGGTGTGACATCATCCCTTCCATGACTTCATCTTCATGATCACACTCACAGGATGTTTGACCAAAATGATAAACTCAGGTGTGACATATACCCTTATAGGGACCCACATCTCAAACATGACTCCATGTAATTTGACCAACCTTGATAATCTATAGAGGTGTTCACTCCTAGGGTTATACTTCTGAATCTATCCTCATTGGGTGTTCAATTCAAAAAAGGGTAAATTATCATGGAACCCAGGAAACATCCACATATAATCCCAAAACCATTTCTCCATGATCAATCCCATTGTGAAGGTAAAATCTTATTCATAACCCCACATCATACCTTATCAACACTGCTTTCACTACTTGAGAATAACTATCACCTGATGTTTATCTATATGGATGAGTCCTATCACCTAACCTGAAATTGTGGAATTAAACTATGTGAGTTTCATTACTTATCCTCCGATAATGGTATATAGGACTCCTCCCTAACGTTCAATCAAACGATGGAAAACTCATGTGTAAAACATTCCTTCCTAAGGATGAACATTCTGAATCATCCTCATAGGATTTTTGATCCATAATGCGAAAATCCATTGTGACATCTTACCGCATTGGGATATACCTCCATGATTCACCTCTATGGAATTTGATCTAAATTGGTAAACTATCTGGGGGTTCCCACCTAGATATGCCCAAATGGATCTTCCAAATAAGACATTTGATCCCAAAAATAGATAAACTATCATGCATTATACTCCTATGGATACACCTCGATCATCCCTCACATGGAATCCTATCCATCTCCAGGAGATATTTAACTCGTGACCTAACCCGTCTCTATCATATGTTGATCCATAGTGGTAATATCAGGTGTAAAATCATCCCTAATAGGGATTCACAATCTAGATCCACGTAATAGATGTTTCAATCCACAATGTTAATCTCATGTGTGGCATTTTCTCACATTGGGATGCACCTACCAGATGTAACTTTAGGGTGTTCGATACACATTGGTATTCAATACAGGTTTTCTAACAAAGGGATGAACATCCAGATTCTTCTCACAGTTTTCATGTTTCCAAAAAATGGTATACAATCTATCTATTTCCTCACAGAGAGACACCACGATCAACCACCACATGTCATTTGAGCCTTGTTGGCAAGACGTTAATCTTGTTTCCTAACCATCTCTATACGTTGTTTGATAAAAAATAGAAAACTCATGTGTGATGGTTTCCCTCTTAGGTCACACCTTCCAAATCCACCTTACAAGACATTCAGTACACAATGGTAAACTCATGTCTGATATCTTCCCTCTAGGGGAAAAACCTTCTACATCCACCTATAGGGAATTTGATCCACTTTTTTAAACTATTTAGGTGTTACCACATAGGGATTCACCAATGGATAAACGTAATATATAATTTGATCCTAAAAAATCAAAAAAACTATCTTTTTGTTTACTCTTATTCATACAGTTTAATATATCTCTATAATGGAAATGATCTATCTTTAAATGATGTCAAACTCATTACCCAATCCTTCTTTATAAGATTTTCAATCCAAAATAGGAATGTCATGTCTGAAATTAATTCACCTAAGGAATCAACTTCTTGATCCACCTCATTAGACATTCGATCCATAGTGTTAATATTAGGTGTGGGTTCTTCCATTCTTGGTATTCACCTCTTAAATCTGAAGGGCGCTCGATCGATAATGTTAAACTATATAGGTTTCCCACCTAGGGACACACCTCCGAAACCACATAATAAGGAGTTCAATCCCAACAAATGGTAATCTAACCAGGCGTTTCCTACTTGGGAACCAACTCGATCTTTTTTATAAGGGAATTCAATCAATATCAACATCATTTTATACACATTCCCCAATATGTCTCTACATGACATTCTGATCCATATCTATAGGAAAAAGAACATTTGAATAAACCTAGAATTCATACTCTATATATTAAGGTGGTATTCCTAAGGTAAAATAATAATGGATGTATTATTCCCCTATAATTTTCTCCCTCACGAATGATACCATATACCATAGGTTCTATGTCTATGATGCCACATATGAGATTCCTATAACATAAAATGAAGAAGACATCATAGGTTCCCAACAAACTAAATATCCAATGATTCCCAAAATTTTTTGATGATACCATATACTCTCAAGAATGGTTAGTTATTTCTTGATAAAAAAAGTAGTGTATTTAACTGGCTTCTACATACTTATGGCTCCATGAATATGTTCAAAAAATATGACTCAAATCAATGATATATGTAATTAATCATTGTTTAATCAATGTAAATTCCCTTCTTCTTATTATGTCATATAGTAAAATCACTTTAAATAACAACACAAAAAACTAAAAATTACTATGGGACATTTAAACAAATTATTATCACTTCTGAGATTTAAATTTCTAAAGACAGACATTCATAGTTTCAATCAAAGAGATGTCTGATGTCCGATAAGACAAACTTAATTTTTTGTGAATAGAAAATTACCCTTATGAATTGTAATGTTAACCTTATGAATACAAATATGATCATTGTGAATATTAAATCATTCAACTGAATAACTAACCTTACCAAGGAAAGTATAAATAAAATATATACATCTTATAATTCATATTTTGATATAACTATATCATAGTGTTGGTATTTTTGTAAGTCATTTATTTTTTATTACAATTTTATTAATAATTTAATGATTTAAAAGAAAATATATTTTCATTAATGATATTTATAAATAATTATTTTGATTAATTATGATTATAAGATACTTTTAAGAGACCTTATTTAATTTTTCAAGGTGTTATAAAATAAGTTTTAATTTTAAAATTAGTATTTTTCAAGTACAATTTGATTTTAATTAAGAATTAAATTTTACACACATAAAAATTTGTTTTCATTAAATGGAGTTCATTTTTGAATTCCAAACATCGAAATATTATTGTGGTGAGTTTTTGGAAAATTTTGGGAATACTTAAATTTATGGTTAATAGTAAAATATGATAATTTTCAATATAAATACAATATATGTTAAATACATAATTTATTGAGTCATGGATGATTTAATCACCATGGGTTCAAAATTAGATTCATATTTTACTATTTTTCACATGAATTAACACTATTTCTGGTATTTAGAAAATATAAATTTAATGAATAAAATATTGACAAAACACTCCTCCCCACCACTAAGAAAACCACCCACCTCTTTTTTCATAACTCCCCTAAAGCCTTTTTCCTAGTAGAAAATCTATTCAAATCTCTACCTATTCCCCACTCTCATGTACAAAAACCCCTTTACTCTTCAAAAGAAAAAATAATCTCTCCTACAGATATTCTCAAAGAATATATATTCAAAAGGTAATTCCTAATTTTCATTTCTTTTATTTTTTTATGTTCCATTATATTCTTTTTTTTTCATCGCATCCTTTAATAAAAATGTTATGATAACTATAGTAACATACATGTACTATAATTATTTTTGATAATGGAATAATTAATCCTAATGTCTCTTTTCCCCTCCATTAATACTATTAATGAAAACACCATATGAGATGGGTTAATTTCTCACATTCATGGAAGACGTTTTTTCAATTTTTAATACCATTTTCAATTATGGTCATGAAACCATTTTCATGGTTATAAAAGATAGTAATATTTTTACTAGGTCTTATGTATGGTTCTTGAATATTTTTTACACATGATATTAATTCATAAAGAGAAATAAGTTCATTGTGATCAAAAACCGCAAATTGACCAAAACTGTTAGCATTAAAGTTTTATAAAATGATTCATCTTCACTCTAAATAAATAGATTAATTTTATAACCAATTAATATACTGGATGTTAACTAATAAAATAAAAATTCAATTGTGAAAAAAAATTATCATCCTACATGTTTATCATTACATGTATATAAGTAAACCCGTCATTAAAACTAAGGAAACAAACACTCCTACACAATGAAATTAAACTTCATAACCTATATAAAAGTTCATTAATGAATATTAAATCATTATATTAAATTAATTATAAGTATCTAATATTTTATAAATATTGATTAATTAATGTAATTTGGTAATCTAGGACATTAATATCATGTGAAGGACACCTTTGGGCTTAAGGTAAGGAATTCTACCCGAACCTCCATTATTAATTTGGGATTATTTATCTTTATTTTTACCCAAATGACGTTATCTATAATTTTTATGTACATATTATAAATTCTTGTAACATTATCAAAAACCTTGTATCATCTTCCATTTATCATTCTATTTTTGGTATATACATGTTTTTAAGTGGTTCCCTCCCCAATACACCCCGATAAGAAAACCTGTTTAATGAAACCTCCTAAATTCATACCAAATTTCAAGGGCAATATATAATTTCAATTAATCCCTAATTAGTTTAATAAAACAAATATTTTAATTATTAAATACTTATTTTTTTTCTTATGATTTTATATAAAATTTTATTCCCTTTTCTTTTTTTGTCATTTTTAATATTTTGCTTAAACTACCCAGAAATGATTTAATTATACAGTTTCATAAATTCTATTTTCACATGTTATCACTAAAAATTGAGATCACATATCATGATAAATTCCTATTTTACATTATTTATGACCACATATTTTTTATACTCCTTTTTTTCATGGAATGGTTTTTTATATTCCCATTTATTATTCTTTATGACATGAATATGATACTTAATTATTTACATGGGTAATCAATAGGTTTATGTATTGTTTTTTATGTATGATTTTCTAGGTGGAAAGCATATTCATGAACATGTTTTTATGTGCTAATCCAGATATCACTTCAATTCATTGAGTAAATTTGATTCTCATGAGACGTTATGTGAAACGGTCTTGGCCATTAGCCTTGACTCATGCGACCATGTGCAATGGTCTTGGAGGTTAATGATGAATTGTGATCCTCTAAATTTAATGATACCTGAATCTTGATAAATCAGGTTTTATGTTGTTTCCAAGATACTATTAATCCTTTTTTATATGATCCCATGTTTATATGTTATGATTCCATATCTTCAATGCCATTTTATATCAGTATGTCTTGCCTTCTAACGCATGTGCTAAAGCATTATTCTTATGTTTATTCCCTTATGGGGAATCATAGGTCATCCCTATATTCATGTTATCCCAAAGTTATCCTATGAATATGTATGATCATAGTTATAGTTATGGTGTATTTATGTAGACTAAATAATGTAATGTTATATTTAGTCCCATGTTTCAAATTTTATGCACCCAGTTATCCAATAAACAAGACTATATGATCATTGGTTTGCAATATGATGTTATATTATGCATAAAATCATGTAATCAAATGTGTAATAGTTTATGGCCTCTATAGTTTGTATCAGAGCATGGTATAGTTATTTTTGGATATTAGGAATAGATAACTTTAGTACGAACCTTAAGTATGAGACTAAGAAGAAGTTAACTTCCCAAAATTTTGGTAAGTATAGTTTAAGTGATTTATCAAGAAAATATATCCCTACGTGTATATGAACTAATGGTTGTGGCTATGTAAAAGATGTATCTAAGGGTAAAACCTGAAATAAAAACTTTTATCTAGGCTTGAATAGGAAATGGTTCATGAAAACAAGCCTTAATTCACCCCGGGTTTGATACTCCAAGGGGATATGATTTGGTAAATTCAAAAGAATATTAAAAACCATTATTAAAGGAAAAAAATGAATAAAACCATAAGAAAATATTTTAGAAAATAGATTAAGGATAACCGAGATTTAATCCTTGGTAATCACAAGTTAAGATACAATTTTCCTTTAAGACTTTATCCTTTTATGTTTAATATTTCCATCTTATTCTTAATAGCTATGTATTATTTCCCTCTAACTAAACGTTCTTGTTCCTAGTCAATGGCAGGAAATATAAGAAAATGTTCCAAAAACCAATTTGATTGAGAATGTGATGATAGCCTAAATAATATGAAAAATATGATCAGAACGGGTGGTCAAAACATCATCAAAGTACATACTCGGTTGGCTCAGGTTTGGAATAATAACTTGAGTCATGTTGAACACCATCCTCATCCATAGAAAGAGAATGTTTTTGAAGATCCTTAATACGGAAAAGGCCTCCCATGTTTAGTGGATCTTCATATCGCCTCCTTGCAAAATATAGGATTAACTCCATTGAAAAGATATTATATATCCTCCAAGTGTCAAAATAAGAGAAAGTCGTGTCGGTAGTCCTTCGTTTTGATTGAGAAGATGATTTGTGTTTGACACTAATAAAAAATATGAAGTCCCATGATAAAATTGATTCCATGGATTGGGATGAATTCAATAAAATATTTTTCAATAAATATTTTCCCTGAACCCTCTGTCACAAGATGGAAAGTGTGTTCCTTGTCCATAATCAGATGGAATATGAGTCCATTGGGGGGTATGATGAAACATCACAAGGTTTGTAAGATACACCTCCATTTTTTTCATGAAAACAGAATGCATGGTGGATCACTTCTTTAGGATCCTAAAGCATAGTCTATAAAAAGAATTGGTGTTTTGTGACTTCAACCATTATGAAGATATTTGCTATTGTTCCCTCAAGGTTGTTATGGATATTAGTGACTCTCATTGGTCTTATGGGACTGATGAAAAAATGTAGAAAATGGAGTCTAATATGAGTGGTTAGGAAAATATGTCCCATGATGGAATAAAGATTGAATATCCCACAAGTCAAATATTGTGAAGAAACATTATGGGAATGATATAAAGGGAATAAATAATTTATTCAAATGTTGAATGAGGGGACATATAACAAAGAACATCCAAAGGGATATAAAGAATCATAGTAATATAGAAGACGAAAGGATGTCTTAGATTAATTCTCAGTATATAGTGTACTGTTTCAACTGCATGGGGCATGGGAATTGTGTGAACAATTTCCATATGCCAAGGGTTGTAGGGGGAAATTCACCAAAATCGTCATGCCAATAGGTAAGGGATAATGATATCACTACTTCTGAGGTGGATCCGTACAACGATGTGGTGATAAGTACTCTAGTTATTAATTCAAGAATAGTGAATTTACTATTTGATTTTGGATCTACACATTATTTCATATATTCCTTGTTTAGTAGAATTATTTTAAGAAAACCTAAAAATTTGGAGGTTGAGTTATCTGTGTGAATATAAAATGGTCAAATTACGTCATCCAAATTATATAACTACTCGCCGGTTAATATTTGTGGCATCAACCTCCTGTAAAATATTATCATACTTCCTTTAGTTGAGTTCAATGCTTTCTTGGTCATGGATTGGCTAAATTTATACTACGAAAATATCAACTGTTGGGAAATAGAGAACACTCATCACATCTCGAAGAATCCTCCAATACATTAAAATTTTAAGGAGGAAGCTGATTCTCTTTTAGAATCATTGTCTCAAGTGTGGATATTACTGCCTTATGAGAAAGAATTTTTAGTTCAAATGATTGAGACAAAGGAGATGATTGTTCTAAATTATATTCCCATTATTAGGGATTATACTAATATATTTCCTGAAGAATTTTTTTGTCTTCCTCCTAATTAAGATTTTGAGTTCTCAATTGAATATATTCCTAGATATCTACCTATATCATGGTCACCTTATAAAATGGAAAGTGTAGAGATTGAAGAGTAGAAGAAGCAGTTACAAGATAATTTGGAG
Source organism: Viscum album (assembly GCA_963277665.1). Taxonomy (NCBI): domain Eukaryota; kingdom Viridiplantae; phylum Streptophyta; class Magnoliopsida; order Santalales; family Viscaceae; genus Viscum; species Viscum album. The sequence continues at coordinate 2,087,952,915 of OY728122.1, read as the reverse complement.
AAAGGATTTATGTGCCTCAGTGCTTCCCCATGGGGTTCACCAGTCCTCTCATTCAAGTATAAGGATGGATCAATGCACCTCTACATTGATTATAATGAACTCAATAAAATCATGATAATGAACAAGTATCCCATATAGTGGATATATGGCTTGTTTGATCAGCTCTTTAGGATTAGTTATTTCTTTAATTTGGACCATCAATCAGAATATAACTAATTAAAGGTGAGTAAGTATCATTCATGGGGAATTTTATCCCCATAAAAGGGATATTTTTGAACCCTTAAAAGACAAATGCAATCGAAGAATCCCCCAGGAAAACATCTTTAATAGAGATCCACAGCTTTCTAGGACTATATTGGAATTATAGAAGTTTTGTGAGGATCTCATCATAATTTTCAATCCCAATGACCATGATTTCCCAAAAGGGGTTGAAGTTCTTATGGACTCCAGAATGTGAAGAAAGCATTTTGTAGCTTAAAAGAGGGTTATCATTATGATAGTAGTTGCACTCCCAACAAGAGGATGACGCATTGTGGTGTATAGTGATGCTTCAAATAAGGGTTCATGTTGTGTGCTTATGAAAAATGATAAATTGATAGCTCGTACCTCGAGACAGTTTATGTTGGGCAAAAATCCGTCAAGGTATCATTGAAGCCTTTTTGAGGTGATTGTGTTTGTTGACAAAGTGGACATCTGAGTTGTGTTTGTTGACAAAGAGGATTTCATGATGGAATGTCGAGTTTAAGAGCTGAGGTCAACGATCCATGATTGATTCAAGAACGTCGATAAAAGGAATGGAAGATCTGGAGGCGGTACAAAAGAACAGATACAAGGTGACTCCGTTTTCCAGTGTTTGCCAAATTTTTGGGCCTGAAACTCGGCAAATGAAGAAAAGTGTTTTTTGGCAAAGGGACTTGCGCGCCGTGGACTTGGAGTATAGGAAACTTGCGCGCCATATGTTTTTCAAGATCAGAAGATCAAAATATGGCTAAGGAAATCGGTTCGCGCAAGTTTGGGAGTTGGTCGCGCAAGTGTCTAAAAGGAGAGAAGACTTGCGCGCCGAGATTGGGTCGCGCAGGTGACTTGCGCGTCGTCGCGCAGGGTGGTCAGATTGCCTATAAATACCGGACCACCCCTCCTCATTTCTCACCGGAGTTCAAGACGAGAGCTCCCGTCGCGCAGGTGTGGTGGTCGCACAAGTGGTGTGTGTGGTCGCGCAGGTGGGACTTGCGCGCCAGTGGTTGAAGTTGTGCGCCGGTGTTAGAAGTTGCGCGCCGGTTTGCAGTTGCGCACCAATGGTGGTTTGGTCATAAAGGGAAGAGAGTCGCGCAAGTTTGGAGTTGAGGAAGCTTGTGTCGCGCAAGTGTGAGAGGAGGACTTGCGTGCCCGTTGTGACTTGCGCGCCGATACTTGCGCGCCGAGGTTGTCTTGCGCGCCAAGTAAGGTTTTGTTCCCGCAGTGATTTTCAGACTGTGTGGAAGCTGGAAGTTTGCCCGATACCTTCGGTGCAAAGAGATATTCATCTACGGGTGAAAGTTGTACTTCAACAGAGCATCTACATACAAGAGAAGATGCATTCATTCATGCAAATGAAGAGACCTACAGGTCTATAAACTGTGAGTGGATTCCTTCCAAGAGCAGTGAGCTTAGGAAGAGGAAGAAGGTGATCCTCTCCACCGGTAGTGAGCCATAGAGAGAGAAATAGGGAGTGACCCTTGGGAAATCAGTGAGCTGACCCTAAACCTTGTATAGGCAGTGAGCCTGGGCATAGAAGTGATCTAGCCCGAACATTGTAATCCACCGCTAGTGAAGTTAGTGGAATTTGGTACGAACCGGCAACTTTTCGGCGTATGCTCCTTGGACGTAGCCCTTAGTGGTGAACCAAGTTAAATCGCTGTGTCTGCCTGGTCTCATCCCTACACTGCATTCGAAGCATCATCTGATAAAGAAGAAACTAACTAATCATAACATACACACAAGTGCAGACAAAGTGACCCTTGTAATAAAGAGGTCAAGATCCAGTGGGGCAGAAAGTATTTTGAAAAAGAATATCCATACCCTGATTCACCCCCCCTCTCAGGGTATATAGGCCCCTATTGGACCTAACAATTGGTATCAGAGGGACTGGTTGCTTTTATCAGATTTGTTTGCTTCAACTTGGTGTAGTCGATCTGTGTAGTTGAATATATCGTTTGCGCTTATCTCAGTCTACCATGGGAAAAAGAAAATCTTCAAAGAAGAATCAAAAGTCAGGTGGTATCCCTCAGTGTGGAAGTGTTTTTGGAAAAAGTGTGATTCAACTAAAAGAATCAAACAGATTACTGAAGGAATCATGCAGTGAACAGAAAAATGATTTGGATAAATCATACCAAAAAAATACTTACTCAGTCAATGATGCTGATGGAATGAGTGAAGAACCTGACTTTCCAAGTGACGTTGGAACCACTGACGGTGAAGAAGAAGAAATTGAAGGAAGAATTGATATACGAGCTGAGTTGGAGGCTGCTCTTGAAGAGATAGATGTTTGGAGGGCCAAAACCAAGATAGCTAACAAAATTGTTCGCGATGCCAAACTCTATATGCAGCAGCAGGAAGAAGAGAAATCTGAGCTGATGGAAGAAATTGAGAAACTTAATTTATCAACATCAGAGAACTCAGAATCTGTTAGTAAGTATAAGCTGATGGTTGAAGAACAGAAAAGAGAGATCGATGGCCTGGACAAAAAGGTGGAAGTTGTTAATGGGACTAACGAATTGGATCCGAAATCCACTGAGGAAATTAAATCTAAAGGAATACAGATCCATGCTCTGGAAACTGAGGTCAACAAGCTAAGAGGATTAAATCAAAGGCTTATTGATATAGTTAATGACCTAACAGAGAAGAATGATTCTCATGCCAATGAACTACAAAAGATGGCTAAAATGAAAGGAAAACAAAAGGCTGATGATTATGAAGAGAATAAAAATTCAGATTCAGATGAAGTACAGAATCTGAAAGCTAGAAATGATGATCTAGCAGCACAGTTGTCTGAAGAAGTTCAGAAGAATCGAAGCCTACAACAAGAGAATGAATCTGTCTCTAAATCTGTTTCTGAGGAAAAATTAAAAGTAGTGAAGCAAACTGCAATGGTGGAAAAGCTCACACAAGAACTAGAAGATGAGGTGAGTAGCGTGAAGCTTATCAAGAAAGAACTGGATGTCCAACTTGAATCAAGGGAGACGAAGATTAAAAAGTTGGAAGAGGATCTAGAATCAGTAAAGAAGGATGTGGAGAAATCCAATGCTAAAGGAATTCCAAAAATGAAGGATGCCTTACACTTGCTATTTGATCATCCTTCGACAAGTGATGAAAAAATGAAGAATAGGTATGCTATTTCTGAAGAGAAACAACAGAATATTTTCTCAGCTCAAAGACCAGCATGTTTCGGAAAAGCTGGTATTGGATTCGATGAATCCCCTCCAGTGCATGACAGAAAGAGAGCCGTGAACAGTTCTAGAAATGGAAAAGTTCCTGCAGGTGCTGGAGATAGGCCTAAAAGGACAATTACAAAAAGAAGTAATGACATGTGCTATTTCTGCGGGATTCACGGACACACATCAAGCTTCTGTTTAGAGGCTCAGAAATACATTTCATATTGTGAGAACAGAAAATGTACAAAATCTGAGAATAAGATGAAGTGTCCTGAGAAATCAGAAAGAAGAGTCTGTCAAAGGAAAGCATTTGTTAGATGCTTTTACTGTGGAAGAATGGGACACACCATGACTATGTGTCAGGAAGCTCAGGAGAACAATATCAGAGGAAGAACTCAAGGTGCATCAACATCTCAGCAGAGAGATGATAAAATGAGGTATGCCTTTGAGGGAAAATGTTTTATATGTTCTCACTATGGGCACATGGGGAGACATTGCGGTAAGAAGAAAGCAAGAAAGGTAAAGGAACAAGAAAAGAGATCTCCACCACAGGAAGTGTACAAGAAAGAAGCCTGTACAGTGAGACAAAGTGGTAAGGAGAAGAATAGGCTTCGAGCCTCGGTGAAATCACATGGAGTTGAACGAAAGGTGTATCAGTCACCTCCTCTGTCATACTCACAACAGCTCTCAAGGAGAGAATGTGAGCAAACCTGGAAGATTAAGGGGAGATCTACTCCAGTGGTGATAAAGAAGAATGAACGTTCAATGGAGAACCCACCACTAATGAAAAATAGGTTGGTGACTCATAAATCTGATAAAAGGAAGATAAGCAAAGAATGCATCGAAAAATCCACATGTCGTGTTTCTCAACGAAAAGTGAAGGAAAGAGGAAGACCCCTAAGATGGGAGAAGAAGAAATGGAAGATGCCAAATAGAGAGGTTTCTACTCAGAGAAATAATCAAGGAAAGTGGAATTTTGGTAGAACCTCAAGGAAGGAAATGTGTAACAGCGGGCTTATACCCCAAGCGGTGAGAAAGGCTGAGCCTACCAAATCTACATATCAGAAAAAGACTCAGAATGTAGGCAAAGAATGCCTGGTCATATGGCCAGAACAGTTGGAGTTGGCTAGGCAGTTGGAGGAAGCAAGAAAGGAGTGTGATGCCCTCCAAGAAAGAATCAAAGGGTTGACCCATCAGGATCAACCACAATCCTCATCTTGAGGAGTCCGGAAGAACCCCCTATCCCTATGTATATAAATTCTATTGACAGATTGTTAATATGTTTCAGGTTTTAGGGAGAGACGATCCAAGGGGAAGTGGCATCTAAGGATGCGAAGTGGAGATCCGATATGCTCTACAGGTTCAATTGATTCAAATCAGGAACCAGGGATGAAGAAGAAAAGATGCAACTGAGCACAATTAAAAGTGATTGTGTTATTAGCTTTATCTCTTGTTTCCTACACCGAGTTCCAACTCAGTAGGCTTAGAGATTTTGTTAATGGCTCAATGAGGAGTGCCAGATTAGTATAAATGTTGCACGTGAGGAAGAATGGTTATGGGTCTCTACCATTGGACCTAACAGATAGAAGTGTTGTGTAACACAGGGGGAGTATTCAACAACAAAATCAGATGCCAGATTCATCAAGGAAATAATTGGATGACCCAGCTCAAGTGTTGTCTATCGAGAGAAGACATACCATGGGAGAAGCATCAATGATCAAGAATTTCATGATTATTTATTTTGATCTAACATTTTGGTATCAGCTGACTGTTTTCAGGATACCAAGAAGCTTCATGAAGTAGTTGAAAGGAATGATTCAACTGAACAGTGAAACAGTGAGAAATTTTCTGATAAACGTGATGAGGATGAAAGCAACAAAGGGGGAGCATAAGTGAATAATGCTGATTTAGAAAAGAAAAATCCTCATCTGCACAATAGTCAAAGAGATGAGCTAAAATTGACATGAAGAATATCAGTGTTGATTTAACAGCTCTAGCTCAGACTGGGAGAATGGAATCACTGCAGAAAACATCTTTTATATCCCAGGTTGAGCTGAAATGATTTTCTGATGCAGCTGGAAATGAAAACTGGGTTCAAGCTATGAATGAAGAGCTTGATCAGATTGAGAAGAACCAGATGTGGGAGATTGTTCTGAGGCCTTCAGACAATAATGTCATCAGGACTAAATGGGTCTATTAAGACAAGATGAATGAATATGGCACAGTGATTCGGAACAAAGAATGACTGATGTGCAAAAGAGACTCCCAGATAAAGGGAGTAGATGGTGATGAGACATTTGCACCGATTTCAAGGTAGGAGACAATCAGATTATTCCTAGCCATTGCAGGGAAATGAAAGTTCAAAGAGTTCCAGATGGATGTAAAGACTACATTTCTAAATGGGTTTCTGGAAGAAGAGGTGTATATTGAGCAGCTAGATGGTTTTCTCATTCATGAGGATGAGAACAAAGTTTGTAGGATGAAGAAGGCGTTATATGGGCTGAAACAAGAACCAAGGATGATTTGGAATGATTTTGAATGGAAAATTCCAAGGAGATGAAGAATCTGGTTTCTACCCGAATGAAATCATCAAAAGATGACAGTGGCAGGGCAGTTAATCTCACTGAAAACGGGCATATTACCAGCAGTTTTCTGTACATGACCGCACCAAAGCCTGATATTGTTTTCACCACATGCAAATCAGAGTGACCTAAGAGTAATCCCAAGGAAAGTCACATGCTTGCAGTGAAAAGAATACTTCGGTATATCAAGGGCACGGTGGACTTCGGATTGACATACAACGACAAATCTCAGACAGAGTTATTGGGATATACTAATGCAGACTGGGCCGGTTCAGCAGATGATAGAAAATGAACGTCAGGTGGTGCATTCTATCTTGGTGGATTGTGTATTTCTTGGCTAAGCAAGAAACAAGATTGCATTTCATTGAGCACCGCAGAAGCTGAGTATATTGCGGCCACTCAAGCATGCACACAATTATTGTGGATGAAGCAGCATCTTGAAGATATGGGAGTTGAAGTGAAGTCTCCGATCGGAATCTAGTGTGATAACTCAAGTGCTATAAATCTTAGAAAAAATCCTGTCCATCATTCCAGGACAAAGCATATTGAGATCAAGTATCATTTAATCAAGGAGAAAGTTGAGCAGGGCATCGTGAAGTTGGAGTATATGCCTACAGAGCTACAGGTTGCAGACATTCTGACTAAGGCCTTACCCAAGGAAGCTTTTGAGAGGCATCGACTGGCTCTGGGAGTTCAGTCGATTCCCCGCACTTGAAATAGTGTGGATGTCGAATACCCCCCCTCTCCCCGAGGTATGCTGTGTTTTCCCTACTGTGCTAATGTGTTCTCTACTATGTTACAGACTACAAAGGTGTGACCTTTGGGTTCGTTGACAAAGGGGGAGAAAATAGTGGTTGTTCAAGGGGGAGACAGTGCAGAGATTTGATAAATCATGAATGATATGGGGAGACGCTGACAGGTGGAGCAGCCAGATAGGGGGAGTTGAAGCTAGTTGAACGTGCTTAGCCAGAGCTTAGCTTGGACAATACAGGAAATATGGCTAAAGAGGTGTTGAAGCTGTGAGCAGAAAGGGGGAGCGTATTACATCTGACGATGCTAGAAGTGATCGATCAAAGAATAGATATCACGACAGCTGAGGATCGTGATAAAAGCAGAAGAGTGGTGTTGGACAGTGTTTGGTGTCAACAATGGATGTTAGAGACAAAGTGATTCATTGATGAAATTTTCATTTACTCTTGTTTCTCATGCCGAGCATTTCTCATGTGGGCTTAGAGTATGTGTTGAGTAAATCCTTGGTCGCTATCAGAATCGCAATGAGGCGAATGGAGGCTGAAGAATCAATGACGTATATTTGTTTGGAAGAGTTGTCAAAAAACCCAAAGGGGGAGATTGTTGGGCAAAAATCCCTCAAGGTATCATTGAAGCCTTTTTGAGGTGATTGTGTTTGTTGACAAAGTGGACATCTGAGTTGTGTTTGTTGACAAAGAGGATTTCATGATGGAATGTCGAGTTTAAGAGCTGAGGTCAACGATCCATGATTGATTCAAGAACGTCGATAAAAGGAATGGAAGATCTGGAGGCGGTACAAAAGAACAGATACAAGGTGACGCCGTTTTCCAGTGTTTGCCAAATTTTTGGGCCTGAAACTCGGCAAATGAAGAAAAGTGTTTTTTGGCAAAGGGACTTGCGCGCCGTGGACTTGGAGTATAGGAAACTTGCGCGCCATATGTTTTTCAAGATCAGAAGATCAAAATATGGCTAAGGAAATCGGTTCGCGCAAGTTTGGGAGTTGGTCGCGCAAGTGTCTAAAAGGAGAGAAGACTTGCGCGCCGAGATTGGGTCGCGCAGGTGACTTGTGCGCCGTCGCGCAGGGTGGTCAGATTGCCTATAAATACCGGACCACCCCTCCTCATTTCTCACCGGAGTTCAAGACGAGAGCTCCCGTCGCGCAGGTGTGGTGGTCGCGCAAGTGGTGTGTGTGGTCGCGCAGGTGGGACTTGCGCGCCAGTGGTTGAAGTTGTGCGCCGGTGTTAGAAGTTGCGCGCCGGTTTGCAGTTGCGCACCAATGGTGGTTTGGGCGTAAAGGGAAGAGAGTCGTGCAAGTTTGGAGTTGAGGAAGCTTGTGTCGCGCAGGTGTCAGAGGAGGACTTGCGCGCCCGTTGTGACTTGCGCGCCGATACTTGCGCGCCGAGGTTGTCTTGCGCGCCAAGTAAGGTTTTGTTCCCGCAGTGATTTTCAGACTGTGTGGAAGCTGGAAGTTTGCCCGATACCTTCGGTGCAAAGAGATATTCATCTACGGGTGAAAGTTGTACTTCAACAGAGCATCTACATACAAGAGAAGATGCATTCATTCATGAAAATGAAGAGACCTACAGGTCTATAAACTGTGAGTGGATTCCTTCCAAGAGCAGTGAGCTTAGGAAGAGGAAGAAGGTGATCCTCTCCACCGGCAGTGAGCCATAGAGAGAGAAATAGGGAGTGACCCTTGGGAAAGCAGTGAGCTGACCCTAAACCTTGTATAGGCAGTGAGCCTGGGCATAGAAGTGATCTAGCCCGAACATTGTAATCCACCGCTAGTGAAGTTAGTGGAATTTGGTACGAACCGGCAACTTGTCGGTGTATGCTCCTTGGACGTAGCCCTTAGTGGTGAACCAAGTTAAATCGCTGTGTCTGCCTGGTCTCATCCCTACACTGCATTCGAAGCATCATCTGATAAAGAAGAAACTAACTAATCATAACATACACACAAGTGCAGACAAAGTGACCCTTGTAATAAAGAGGTCAAGATCCAGTGGGGCAGAAAGTATTTTGAAAAAGAATATCCATACCCTGATTCACCCCCCCTCTCAGGGTATATAGGCCCCTATTGGACCTAACAATTGGTATCAGAGGGACTGGTTGCTTTTATCAGATTTGTTTGCTTCAACTTGGTGTAGTCGATCTGTGTAGTTGAATATATCGTTTGCGCTTATCTCAGTCTACCATGGGAAAAAGAAAATCTTCAAAGAAGAATCAAAAGTCAGGTGGTATCCCTCAGTGTGGAAGTGTTTTTGGAAAAAGTGTGATTCAACTAAAAGAATCAAACAGATTACTGAAGGAATCATGCAGTGAACAGAAAAATGATTTGGATAAATCATACCAAAAAAATACTTACTCAGTCAATGATGCTGATGGAATGAGTGAAGAACCTGACTTTCCAAGTGACGTTGGAACCACTGACGGTGAAGAAGAAGAAATTGAAGGAAGAATTGATATACGAGCTGAGTTGGAGGCTGCTCTTGAAGAGATAGATGTTTGGAGGGCCAAAACCAAGATAGCTAACAAAATTGTTCGCGATGCCAAACTCTATATGCAGCAGCAGGAAGAAGAGAAATCTGAGCTGATGGAAGAAATTGAGAAACTTAATTTATCAACATCAGAGAACTCAGAATCTGTTAGTAAGTATAAGCTGATGGTTGAAGAACAGAAAAGAGAGATCGATGGCCTGGACAAAAAGGTGGAAGTTGTTAATGGGACTAACGAATTGGATCCGAAATCCACTGAGGAAATTAAATCTAAAGGAATACAGATCCATGCTCTGGAAACTGAGGTCAACAAGCTAAGAGGATTAAATCAAAGGCTTATTGATATAGTTAATGACCTAACAGAGAAGAATGATTCTCATGCCAATGAACTACAAAAGATGGCTAAAATGAAAGGAAAACAAAAGGCTGATGATTATGAAGAGAATAAAAATTCAGATTCAGATGAAGTACAGAATCTGAAAGCTAGAAATGATGATCTAGCAGCACAGTTGTCTGAAGAAGTTCAGAAGAATCGAAGCCTACAACAAGAGAATGAATCTGTCTCTAAATCTGTTTCTGAGGAAAAATTAAAAGTAGTGAAGCAAACTGCAATGGTGGAAAAGCTCACACAAGAACTAGAAGATGAGGTGAGTAGCGTGAAGCTTATCAAGAAAGAACTGGATGTCCAACTTGAATCAAGGGAGACGAAGATTAAAAAGTTGGAAGAGGATCTAGAATCAGTAAAGAAGGATGTGGAGAAATCCAATGCTAAAGGAATTCCAAAAATGAAGGATGCCTTACACTTGCTATTTGATCATCCTTCGACAAGTGATGAAAAAATGAAGAATAGGTATGCTATTTCTGAAGAGAAACAACAGAATATTTTCTCAGCTCAAAGACCAGCATGTTTCGGAAAAGCTGGTATTGGATTCGATGAATCCCCTCCAGTGCATGACAGAAAGAGAGCCGTGAACAGTTCTAGAAATGGAAAAGTTCCTGCAGGTGCTGGAGATAGGCCTAAAAGGACAATTACAAAAAGAAGTAATGACATGTGCTATTTCTGCGGGATTCACGGACACACATCAAGCTTCTGTTTAGAGGCTCAGAAATACATTTCATATTGTGAGAACAGAAAATGTACAAAATCTGAGAATAAGATGAAGTGTCCTGAGAAATCAGAAAGAAGAGTCTGTCAAAGGAAAGCATTTGTTAGATGCTTTTACTGTGGAAGAATGGGACACACCATGACTATGTGTCAGGAAGCTCAGGAGAACAATATCAGAGGAAGAACTCAAGGTGCATCAACATCTCAGCAGAGAGATGATAAAATGAGGTATGCCTTTGAGGGAAAATGTTTTATATGTTCTCACTATGGGCACATGGGGAGACATTGCGGTAAGAAGAAAGCAAGAAAGGTAAAGGAACAAGAAAAGAGATCTCCACCACAGGAAGTGTACAAGAAAGAAGCCTGTACAGTGAGACAAAGTGGTAAGGAGAAGAATAGGCTTCGAGCCTCGGTGAAATCACATGGAGTTGAACGAAAGGTGTATCAGTCACCTCCTCTGTCATACTCACAACAGCTCTCAAGGAGAGAATGTGAGCAAACCTGGAAGATTAAGGGGAGATCTACTCCAGTGGTGATAAAGAAGAATGAACGTTCAATGGAGAACCCACCACTAATGAAAAATAGGTTGGTGACTCATAAATCTGATAAAAGGAAGATAAGCAAAGAATGCATCGAAAAATCCACATGTCGTGTTTCTCAACGAAAAGTGAAGGAAAGAGGAAGACCCCTAAGATGGGAGAAGAAGAAATGGAAGATGCCAAATAGAGAGGTTTCTACTCAGAGAAATAATCAAGGAAAGTGGAATTTTGGTAGAACCTCAAGGAAGGAAATGTGTAACAGCGGGCTTATACCCCAAGCGGTGAGAAAGGCTGAGCCTACCAAATCTACATATCAGAAAAAGACTCAGAATGTAGGCAAAGAATGCCTGGTCATATGGCCAGAACAGTTGGAGTTGGCTAGGCAGTTGGAGGAAGCAAGAAAGGAGTGTGATGCCCTCCAAGAAAGAATCAAAGGGTTGACCCATCAGGATCAACCACAATCCTCATCTTGAGGAGTCCGGAAGAACCCCCTATCCCTATGTATATAAATTCTATTGACAGATTGTTAATATGTTTCAGGTTTTAGGGAGAGACGATCCAAGGGGAAGTGGCATCTAAGGATGCGAAGTGGAGATCCGATATGCTCTACAGGTTCAATTGATTCAAATCAGGAACCAGGGATGAAGAAGAAAAGATTCAACTGAGCACAATTAAAAGTGATTGTGTTATTAGCTTTATCTCTTGTTTCCTACACCGAGTTCCAACTCAGTAGGCTTAGAGATTTTGTTAATGGCTCAATGAGGAGTGCCAGATTAGTATAAATGTTGCACGTGAGGAAGAATGGTTATGGGTCTCTACCATTGGACCTAACAGATAGAAGTGTTGTGTAACACAGGGGGAGTATTCAACAACAAAATCAGATGCCAGATTCATCAAGGAAATAATTGGATGACCCAGCTCAAGTGTTGTCTATCGAGAGAAGACATACCATGGGAGAAGCATCAATGATCAAGAATTTCATGATTATTTATTTTGATCTAACATTTTGGTATCAGCTGACTGTTTTCAGGATACCAAGAAGCTTCATGAAGTAGTTGAAAGGAATGATTCAACTGAACAGTGAAACAGTGAGAAATTTTCTGATAAACGTGATGAGGATGAAAGCAACAAAGGGGGAGCATAAGTGAATAATGCTGATTTAGAAAAGAAAAATCCTCATCTGCACAATAGTCAAAGAGATGAGCTAAAATTGACATGAAGAATATCAGTGTTGATTTAACAGCTCTAGCTCAGACTGGGAGAATGGAATCACTGCAGAAAACATCTTTTATATCCCAGGTTGAGCTGAAATGATTTTCTGATGCAGCTGGAAATGAAAACTGGGTTCAAGCTATGAATGAAGAGCTTGATCAGATTGAGAAGAACCAGATGTGGGAGATTGTTCTGAGGCCTTCAGACAATAATGTCATCAGGACTAAATGGGTCTATTAAGACAAGATGAATGAATATGGCACAGTGATTCGGAACAAAGAATGACTGATGTGCAAAAGAGACTCCCAGATAAAGGGAGTAGATGGTGATGAGACATTTTCACCGATTTCAAGGTAGGAGACAATCAGATTATTCCTAGCCATTGCAGGGAAATGAAAGTTCAAAGAGTTCCAGATGGATGTAAAGACTACATTTCTAAATGGGTTTCTGGAAGAAGAGGTGTATATTGAGCAGCTAGATGGTTTTCTCATTCATGAGGATGAGAACAAAGTTTGTAGGATGAAGAAGGCGTTATATGGGCTGAAACAAGAACCAAGGATGATTTGGAATGATTTTGAATGGAAAATTCCAAGGAGATGAAGAATCTGGTTTCTACCCGAATGAAATCATCAAAAGATGACAGTGGCAGGGCAGTTAATCTCACTGAAAACGGGCATATTACCAGCAGTTTTCTGTACATGACCGCACCAAAGCCTGATATTGTTTTCACCACATGCAAATCAGAGTGACCTAAGAGTAATCCCAAGGAAAGTCACATGCTTGCAGTGAAAAGAATACTTCGGTATATCAAGGGCACGGTGGACTTCGGATTGACATACAACGACAAATCTCAGACAGAGTTATTGGGATATACTAATGCAGACTGGGCCGGTTCAGCAGATGATAGAAAATGAACGTCAGGTGGTGCATTCTATCTTGGTGGATTGTGTATTTCTTGGCTAAGCAAGAAACAAGATTGCATTTCATTGAGCACCGCAGAAGCTGAGTATATTGCGGCCACTCAAGCATGCACACAATTATTGTGGATGAAGCAGCATCTTGAAGATATGGGAGTTGAAGTGAAGTCTCCGATCGGAATCTAGTGTGATAACTCAAGTGCTATAAATCTTAGAAAAAATCCTGTCCATCATTCCAGGACAAAGCATATTGAGATCAAGTATCATTTAATCAAGGAGAAAGTTGAGCAGGGCATCGTGAAGTTGGAGTATATGCCTACAGAGCTACAGGTTGCAGACATTCTGACTAAGGCCTTACCCAAGGAAGCTTTTGAGAGGCATCGACTGGCTCTGGGAGTTCAGTCGATTCCCCGCACTTGAAATAGTGTGGATGTCGAATACCCCCCCTCTCCCCGAGGTATGCTGTGTTTTCCCTACTGTGCTAATGTGTTCTCTACTATGTTACAGACTACAAAGGTGTGACCTTTGGGTTCGTTGACAAAGGGGGAGAAAATAGTGGTTGTTCAAGGGGGAGACAGTGCAGAGATTTGATAAATCATGAATGATATGGGGAGACGCTGACAGGTGGAGCAGCCAGATAGGGGGAGTTGAAGCTAGTTGAACGTGCTTAGCCAGAGCTTAGCTTGGACAATACAGGAAATATGGCTAAAGAGGTGTTGAAGCTGTGAGCAGAAAGGGGGAGCGTATTACATCTGACGATGCTAGAAGTGATCGATCAAAGAATAGATATCACGACAGCTGAGGATCGTGATAAAAGCAGAAGAGTGGTGTTGGACAGTGTTTGGTGTCAACAATGGATGTTAGAGACAAAGTGATTCATTGATGAAATTTTCATTTACTCTTGTTTCTCATGCCGAGCATTTCTCATGTGGGCTTAGAGTATGTGTTGAGTAAATCCTTGGTCGCTATCAGAATCGCAATGAGGCGAATGGAGGCTGAAGAATCAATGACGTATATTTGTTTGGAAGAGTTGTCAAAAAACCCAAAGGGGGAGATTGTTGGGCAAAAATCCCTCAAGGTATCATTGAAGCCTTTTTGAGGTGATTGTGTTTGTTGACAAAGTGGACATCTGAGTTGTGTTTGTTGACAAAGAGGATTTCATGATGGAATGTCGAGTTTAAGAGCTGAGGTCAACGATCCATGATTGATTCAAGAACGTCGATAAAAGGAATGGAAGATCTGGAGGCGGTACAAAAGAACAGATACAAGGTGACGCCGTTTTCCAGTGTTTGCCAAATTTTTGGGCCTGAAACTCGGCAAATGAAGAAAAGTGTTTTTTGGCAAAGGGACTTGCGCGCCGTGGACTTGGAGTATAGGAAACTTGCGCGACATATGTTTTTCAAGATCAGAAGATCAAAATATGGCTAAGGAAATCGGTTCGCGCAAGTTTGGGAGTTGGTCGCGCAAGTGTCTAAAAGGAGAGAAGACTTGCGCGCCGAGATTGGGTCGCGCAGGTGACTTGCGCGTCGTCGCGCAGGGTGGTCAGATTGCCTATAAATACCGGACCACCCCTCCTCATTTCTCACCGGAGTTCAAGACGAGAGCTCCCGTCGCGCAGGTGTGGTGGTCGCGCAAGTGGTGTGTGTGGTCGCGCAGGTGGGACTTGCGCGCCAGTGGTTGAAGTTGTGCGCCGGTGTTAGAAGTTGCGCGCCGGTTTGCAGTTGCGCACCAATGGTGGTTTGGGCGTAAAGGGAAGAGAGTCGTGCAAGTTTGGAGTTGAGGAAGCTTGTGTCGCGCAGGTGTCAGAGGAGGACTTGCGCGCCCGTTGTGACTTGCGCGCCGATACTTGCGCGCCGAGGTTGTCTTGCGCGCCAAGTAAGGTTTTGTTCCCGCAGTGATTTTCAGACTGTGTGGAAGCTGGAAGTTTGCCCGATACCTTCGGTGCAAAGAGATATTCATCTACGGGTGAAAGTTGTACTTCAACAGAGCATCTACATACAAGAGAAGATGCATTCATTCATGCAAATGAAGAGACCTACAGGTCTATAAACTGTGAGTGGATTCCTTCCAAGAGCAGTGAGCTTAGGAAGAGGAAGAAGGTGATCCTCTCCACCGGTAGTGAGCCATAGAGAGAGAAATAGGGAGTGACCCTTGGGAAATCAGTGAGCTGACCCTAAACCTTGTATACGCAGTGAGCCTGGGCATAGAAGTGATCTAGCCCGAACATTGTAATCCACCGCTAGTGAAGTTAGTGGAATTTGGTACGAACCGGCAACTTTTCGGCGTATGCTCCTTGGACGTAGCCCTTAGTGGTGAACCAAGTTAAATCGCTGTGTCTGCCTGGTCTCATCCCTACACTGCATTCGAAGCATCATCTGATAAAGAAGAAACTAACTAATCATAACATACACACAAGTGAAGACAAAGTGACCCTTGTAATAAAGAGGTCAAGATCCAGTGGGGCAGAAAGTATTTTGAAAAAGAATATCCATACCCTGATTCACCCCCCCCCCCCTCTCAGGGTATATAGGCCCCTATTGGCCCTAACAGTTTATAATGCATGAGCCAAACTATCCCACACATGATCTAGAGTTCGCAGTTGTGATCTTTTCTTTGGGAATAGGACATCATTATCTATATGGGGAGAAGTGTGAGATATATATTAATCACAAGAGTATCAAATATATATTCACATAGAAGGATCTTAATATGCACCAGATAATATGGTTAGAGATCATCAGCAATTATGAGTGCTCAATCAACTAGCATCCTAGTAGGGAAAATAAGGTGACAGATGCTTTTAGTAGAAAAGATCCCATAGTTTTATTAATCATGGGAGTTAACAAGGATGAAATCTTATAGGATTTTTAGGGGATGGACATGGGAATCATTAAGGTAGAAACTTCATAATTCCTTTCTCAAATGGTTTCCCAACCATCCCTCATGGAAAAAATAATGGATTCTCAATGAAATGATGTGGAAATTATAAAAATGGTGGAAGCTAATAAAAATAGGAAATCCTATAAGATAAATATTGATGGGGAAGAAGATGTATGATTTGGGTCATGACTACGCGTACCATCCAATCCGAAGAAAAATTAGGAGGTTTTGAATTACGCACATCGCTCGGCCTTCTCTATTCACCCAGGGAGCACAAAGATGTATCGAGATATCTATGATAACTTATCATTGGGAAATATGAAGAAGGATATTTCTGAATATATATCAATGTTCCTGGTATGTCAACAAGTAAAGGCTGAGAGACATATGTATATAGTGATGATTCAACCCCTACCCATACCAACATTGAAGTGGGATAACATTACCATCGGCTTTGTCACTAGATATCCAAGGACATCTAGATGAAACAATGCTATATGAGTTATTGTGGATCATCTTACAAGGACAAATATCATTATCCCAATTCGAGTTTTCATCTCATTTGATCAACATTAACAGATATATATAAATGTGTAGGTAAGGATTCATGGATTACACTGTATTTTACATCTAATTAGGATTTATGATTCATATTGATGTTCCATAAAAGTATCCAAAATACTCTAAGTACTAAACTAAACATCACTATGACTTATTATCCTCAAACTGATGGCCAGTCTAAGTGAAATAATCATAAAATAGAAGCCATGTTGAGAGTTTTTTCTATGGAAATCATAGAAGGATGAGACCAACAAATTCCACTATTCGAATTCCCATACCATAATTGTTTCCACTCCAGCATCTGAATGGCTCCATATGAAGAACTTTATGAGAAAAGGTGCAAAACACTAGAATTTGGGGATGAATTCAGTGAGAGTAAATATCTAGGACCTGAAATGGTCAAATAAATGGTGTTGATGTTAAAAACCATTCAACAACACATCATGGCCGCCCAATGTCGACATAAGAGTTAAATATAAAATCACAGACATGACCTTGAGTTAAAATTTTGAGACATGTTATTCCTCCCAATATCTCAATGGAGGAAGGTCATTAGATTTGGGAGGAAAGGAAAGAAATGTCTCAGGTACATCTAAACCTTTGTGTTCCTTGATCTTGTCGATGATGTGTCCCATCGACCAGCACTTCCACCAACTTTTTCTAAAATACACGATGTCTTCCACATATAAATCTTTGTGAACATCATAAAAGATCCTTCACATGTACTTTCATTAGAGGTGTTTCATTTATTGAATTATCTTTCTTATGAGGAGTAGTGAGTGATGTTCTTGGATCTTATAGATAATGTTATATGTAAAAAAGACTACTCACATGATTAATGTACTATGTAGAATCTATTAGTACAAAGAGTCAGTAGGGGAAGTGGAGAAGGAAATGAAGGAATGTTACCCACACATGATTACAACATATAATGTAAAACAAAATTTCAAGGAAAACATTCATAAGGGGTGAAAAATGTAATGACTAGAAGTTTAATTAATAAAAATTCGCTTATTATAATTATTTCATATAGTTTAATCACATGAAAACACAAAAAACTGAACGACTAAGTACTATGTGACCATTAAACTTAATATTATCCCTTCTATGATAAGAATTTCTAAAATATGACATAATAAATCTCTAACAGTATAATTTTTGGACTTTGATATGAAAAACCCAACTTTTGGTCAATAGAATCTGACCCTTATACATAGTAATCTTACACATATGAATAGTAATATGGCCCTTAAGAATACATGATCGTCTATGTGAATAATTAACCTTACCAATGAAAGTATAAATAAAATTTATCAATCTTATAAGTTACAATATGATATAATTATATCATATAGTTGGTAATTTTGTATTTCATATACATTTGATTTCAATTTTAGGATTAATTCAATAATTTTAAAAAAAATTTATTTTCAAAAAATGCATTCATAAATAAGTATTTTTATGAATAATAATTACATAACAGTTTTAATAGACCATATTTAATTTTTCATTGGGTTAGAAAAGAAGTTTTAATTTTAAAATTTATATTTTTCATGTCAACTATGATTTTAATTAAAAATTAAATTTCACATATTTAGAAAGTTATTTTAAAAAAATGGTGTTCATCTTTAAAATCTACTTGGCGACGAATAGTTGGGGTGGATTTTTTAGATTTTTTAAAATATATGAATGTTTAGTTAATAATAAAATATGAAAATTTACTATACATATAGATTACATATTAAATACACAATTTATTGAGTCTAGGATGATGTATACACCATGGGTTCAAACTAACATGCACATTTTACTATTTTATCATAATAATAAATACTATTTATTATCTTTACCAAAATAATAAAATAATTAATAAAATATTGAGAAGACCCTCCTCTCGTCCAATATAAAAACCACCCTCACCCCCTCCTCTCTTCAATCCTATCAAGAATTGTGCCTAGTCAAAGTTCTAATTAAATATATCCATAACCCCCTCTACCACATCAATCGTCCCCTGGTCTCTTCAAATTACAAAATCCTATCTCATAGAGATATTATCAAGTAAGATAAAATAAATATATAAATCCATCTCTTAGTTTGTTTTATTTTCTTTCAAATTCTATTCTTTTATTTTTCTTTCCTCAACACCATTCATCAAAATGTTATGATAAATTTAGTACCATAAATTTATTATAATTTTTTTATTACAATTAATCATCACCTCTCATTTCCCCTCATATTATACTATGAAGAGAAACACTATCCGAGATGTGTTAATTTCACACATTTAAGGATGAAGGGTTTTCTATTTCTATTACCATCTTAAATTCTGTTCTTGAAACCATTTTGATTGTTTAAAAAGACCATAATATATGTAATATGACTTTTTTAATGTTCTGTAATATTTCTGTACACATGATATTAATTTATAAAGAAAAATAAGTTCATTGTGATCCAAATCCGCCAATTTAAAATTTTATTTATCATTAAACTTTTATATATTTATTCATATTCACTCCAAATAACCATATGAGTTTATAACCTATAATCATCTTGATGTTCAAAAATAAAATAAAAAATTCAATTTTGAAAAACCATTTTAATCTTATATGTTTATCCTTACATGTATATAAGTAAACCAATCATGAAAACCCAATAAACTGACCCTCCCTAACATTGAAATTGATCCTCTTAACACATTAATATTTTCATGAATAAACTTAAGAAGTTTATAAAAAATCAATTAAATGTAGAATAGGTTATGGAAATTTTTATTAATGTATGTAATTTGTTTACCATGACCTTAAGATCATGTGATGGAGACCATTGGACTTAAGGTAAGGGATTATACCCTATCCTCCATTATTATTTTGGGTTGCTCAATATTTTTTTTACTAAATTGAAGTTATCTATTATTTTAGTTTACATACTCTAAATTATGGGTACATGGTCCAAATTCATGTATCAGGGTCCATTCCTCATTCTCATTCAGGGATAACCTTGTTTTTATGTGGTTCCATCCTCCGTAATTTTGGATAAGCAAACCTATTTAATAGTACTTCCCAATTTCTTACTAAATTTCATGTCCACTGTATAATCTATTTTAATATATCATTTTTTTAATAAAAATATATTTGTATGAAAAAATTGTTGGTTAACTTCTAGTTTTTTATAAAATATTAAGCTCTTTTAAGTTTGTAGTTATTTTTGATAATTTCCTTAATCCAAACTAAAATGTTTTAATTCGTGTAGTTTCATAAATTCTCATATTTCATGTTATGACTTCAAATTGACCTCCCATATCAAGACATATGCCTATTTACCTTATGGATATACCTGAATGTTTTTATTCCTATCATTCATGGACAATATTTCGACACTCCAATTTATTATTCATTATTACATGTATATGATACCCAATTCCTTCCATGGGTAATCCTTATGTTTATGCATGGTGGATTATGTATGATTTTTTATGTGGTAAGAATATTCATGAACATGTTTTGATGGGTGACCATAGAGAGATCTCCAATGCATTGGGTAAAGTTTAGTCTTATGAGATGTTACATGCAATGGTCTTGGATAATTTCCTTGAATCGTGGAACCATGTTCAACGGTCCTGGTGGTTAACCTTGACATGAGCTCCTCTATGTACTATGATCCTTGAATCATGATAATGTCATTTTTATATTGTTTCCACATTAATTTTAATCCATGTTTATATGGTCCCATGTATTTTTTATGATTCCATATGAACCATTCCTTCTAATATCATTTTTTCATCCCTTCTAACCCATGTGCTAAAGCTTTATTCTTATGTTTATTCCAATACTGGGATTTTTATCTTGTCCCATTGTTCATTTTTTCCACATGTTATCCTAGGAATATTTATTACCACAATGGAAGTTAGGGGCTATTAATGAAAATTAAAAAGGAAATTTTATATTTAGTCTCATGTTTTCGGTTTTATGTACCTAGTCATCCAAGAAACTAGACATTACGATCCATGGATTGTATTATGATGCATTATTATGCATAAAATCATGTAATGATATTTATAAAAGGATAGAGTTTCTATTATATAGAATTTCAAGAATAAAAACCCTCCATTGAGTAATCCATTTATGGATGAAAAAAATCTCACCTTTTTTCCATCAAGGGGAAGGAATACAAGAGAAAGTGATGAAATTATCCATAATATATAATGTGGGAATGTAGAGAATATGAATAAAATGTATACTAATGCATAAGTGGGCCCTTAAGAAATCACCCTAAAATTTAACTAAAATTCAAAATTAAAATTTATGTATTCTTAAAATCCAAATCCTAATCATGGTTCCGATTGGGATATATTTATTTCCAATCAATAAAAAATGTTTGTAAATAAAATTTGAATTATCTAGAGAATAAAACCCTAGATTGTCAAACAAGGTGTGTAGTAATGCTAATTTTTAGGTAATAGGTAACATTATATTCTAGAAAATCATTCAATTTTCGAGGTTATCACCCATAGAATCCATTATTCTAGAACCATGCCCACTTGTATTATCTAGAAAAGTATGTATTTATTTTAAATCACCCATAATGACTTCGTTAGAAAAAAATTTGAATGTTATTCTATACATATCCTCAAATTATACAATAGTTTTATTTTCCCGAATCAAATTTTTAGTAGATATATTCCCCTAGGGTTATACTAATCATTCTTTCATTGTAACTATAACAACCCTAACCCTAGTAGGCTAAAGCCAGTTCTTTACTTTATTAAAATGCCCTTAATATTCAAAAGAATAACATTTCATTAAACAGAGTTTAAGGAATAAAATTCAAATAAAAAAATATAAAATCCTAATTTTTTTTAATATATTTACCTTTTAAAATAAATTTATTCTATTCTATATATTTCAATTTATGAAATACTGAGTATGCTTGCATCAAACTCCATGACAGGTTTCATCGATAGCTTTTTATAAATAAAAGAATGAGTTTTGAAAATAATATGAATATAATTATTAAAAAAATTTATGTTTGAAATTAAGATGTTTTTTATGAATTGGATTAAATAACTTATAAAAATATTTTTTTAAAATCATTGGTTTCTAAGAAAATATAAATGAATATAAAAATAAATTGAATATTCGAGAAATGTTTTTATAAATATTTATTTTTATCCACCCAATGGAGTTTGTCTTAATAAATTAAATTATTTATTATTAATTAATTATATTAATTAAATTTTTTTATTAAATATTCAATTTAAATTTATTTTTAATTATTTAAATCTATTTGAAATGCATTAGGTATGAAAATAATACTATTTTATGCATAAAAGTTTTAATTTTCGTAAGGATGTTCTCTATTATTTTAATGGTAGACTGTTTTTAAAACTAAATATTCAAATTTTTATACATTTTACTCAAAAAATAAATTTATTTTCCTTGAATAAGAATATGAAAATATAGTTTGGGTGATTTATTTTTATTTTTCTTAGAACTTCCATTTGTTTACGAATTGTTAATAATACGAAATTTTAATTGAAGGCTAACTTTTCATCTAAATAATTTATATTGTTAAATTATATTTATAACTGATTTAAAATTAAAAATAGATAAATTATATATAATTTACTTCAAATATTTATGTTGGTATAAACTTGGTACTGAAAAGGGATATATAGACATAGTATTCTTTTGAACATTTTCACTTTACAAACTAGCATTCTCATCCCCTATTTTGATTAAATTTAAATTAATTTATTCCACTAATACAATTGGTAATAGGAAAAATTGATTCCATTTTTGGTATAATAATGATTTATAATTTCGATAATGGTTAATTTTTTTAATAATGATATTAATGATGGAAATTTAAATTAATTATAGTATATAAGATAAAAATGAGTTTACATAGTGGTAAAATATTAATCTTAAGGGGAAAAATGAGCAATAATATTTTACATGAACTATTGTGTCATTATATTTCTTCTATAACCCAAATATTGAGAATTATATTTCATTATTATAGAATTATTATGTAAGGTATACCTCCCAATAGTGTTTACATTTTGAAATTTACACGAATTCCACTCCTCCTACACTATAAAAGAGAACTCATCTCCCTCACAATAGTATACCATTAAATACCAATGTATTGAAAAAATACTAAAAAATATCTTCCCAAATTTCATAGCTTCATCATAAAAGCCTAACTCTATGCAAAAACCTTAACAAGGAAGAATATTTTCTATAAAACAAAATGAGTAACATGAAGAAGAGGCACTATTTTTCAATAAGAGATATTGTTTTATTTATTTCACAACAATTATATATATCTTATATATTAACTATATAATAAACCCATTATATGTATATATATGTATATATTATTATTATGTTATGGTTATGAACTAAAAATTTGCACACATCCATCAAATGGGATTTAAAATAATCATTCGTGTGTACGACATACTACCACCTCATGAACCAACGATATTTGTTATTCCTTTATAACCATTAAAGGATATAAATAATTGGGAATTTATAGTTTACATATGAAATATATGATATTTATAATTTAATTATTTTTATTTAATTGTTATATAACACATATCTTCATGCATTCTATTTTGTGGGAATACGATAACATCGTTCATGGACATGTGGAGTACTGCCTCCTCAAATCAATGGGATTTATTGACACATTACTTGGAATGTTTTTAGAATGATTTTAAATAATCATATATGATATATATGGAAAAAAAATTCTATAAAAACAAAAATATATAAATAGAGATTATACTTTTATATCTTTTAATATGAAAGGAAATCGAAAATAATTTCCATGCCTATATATGACATACCCTCTCCATGAACGGTGCATTCCACTTCTATCAACAATTTTTATTGATTATTATGAAAAACAATATTCATAATATATATGATATTTACATCATGGTTTATATTATGTTAATTATTAAATAATTATATATATAATAATAATAAAAATAGAACATCCATAAATAAAGAAAAAATGAAAATGTTTTTACCCAAAACAATGTATATGATGAGATATTGTTAATGAACAGGTGATAATACGTTATAAGAAGATCATATATAATATTATAGATACTATTATGGTTCTATAATAAGTTAATGTTATTCCTAAAACCACTATAAATGTTGCTAATGTATGTTCACCCAAAATAAAACACAATGTAAGGTATTTCGTCATAATTTTATTTCATTTAGTCATATTTTATTATTATTAATATAAATAATTTTTAATGGTGTATAAAAATAAAAATGACATGTAATAGGATGAATAATTTACTCATAAATTTATAACAATTTTCAGTTTTAATTATTTCATTAGAGGGTATTTTAAATAAATGTTACCCAGTGCTAATGAATTTTAAATCCCAATTTCTTTCATTGGGTTATATTACTTCATAATTATTGTTAGTATTCTATAATTATGAGTATAATGGATTTTACATAATATTAATGTAATTATGATTCTGTTTTTTGGATTTACTTTTTTTATAAATACTTGATTCATTGATTAATTATTAGTTCAATGTTATGATTATTTTAATGTTTTATACCACAATTTCATTTTAATTGGGATTGATTATTCTCAAATTTATTGTAAGGTAAATTATTTATCTAATGATGGATAAACCCTGTCACATAAATCTCTTATATTTATTCAGTGTCACTTTAAATTAATATTTACATTTTTCTGCATATTGGTTCCCAAAATGATTTTGTTTTTTTAAATAAAAACTAACATCAATTCTATCATCATTCAAAAATATTATTATTTTTTCAATACAATGTTTTATAAAAGAGATTCAATTTTTTTACCTTTGAAAAAATATTTTTTAAATAAATTTTTAATCCTTTTGAACCTGAGAAATTTTTTCAAAAGAATATTCATATCATTTTCTAAACAATGCACTATTCATACATGTTATAATTGAAAAGGAATTCTCTTTTTACCTTATATATAATTACCTTCCAAAATTTCATAGAAACTTTATTTTGATTTTTGTGACAATTTTTTTAAATAAAATGTTTTTAAAAAGTAATTTTCAATGAGAATTATTTTTAAAATATTTTTAAATTTAAAAGTATATTTTTCTAATGATTATTCAGATATTATTATTTCAACTTCATGAACATCCCTTATTTTTAATCTAATGTTTATATATCATAATGATAACACGATTATTCTACCTCTCATTGGACTATGATTATTTTGACCAAGTATAGTATTGAAATTCACATCATTGAATCATTTGTCTTACTATTAACATCCCCATGAGTTATTTAACATAAAATTCCCCTAAATATCCAAAAAAATTATCATTGATATGATTATTCCCTAAATTGAATACCATTTTTACAAATATTTTTTACTTTGATAGTTGATTTATTATCATGGTAAATATTGGTATATCATTATTCTTTACTCAATACACATATTTTATTAGGTATTTTTTTAAGTATTAAATTTATTATTCAATATACACAGAATTAATTTGACATGAAACGCATGGGTTGATGACTGATTGGTGCATTCCACATGATGCATTAATAATCTGATAAGATGTATCAGTTGGAATGAATCAGTTAAATTGTTTTTCTTTGTAAGTTATATATATTTTTGATGATATAAATTAATTTAAAAGGTATCAGGTGACTTGAATATACTACATATATTAATTATTTCCTACATTATGATTTCAGTTATTTTTATCCATTAGATATTCATAATGAAATAAGTACCGATACATTTAATTATAATTTTATTAATTAAATGATATTTGTTTCCAGTTATTTATCTTTCCATATTTTTTAAATACATCATTATTAGTACATTGATTATATTTTATGTGTGTTTGTTCATTTCCATTTCCTTAATGAATATGATCACTGGTTCATTTCTTAAAAAACTATACATAACCCTTGCTAAGCATTTGAGATCACCCTTATTTTGTTTCATTTCATATGGATTATATGAAGTGTAACAACAAATATATCCAATTATATAATATATGAAAAAATGTTATTAATCTAGAGAAAAATTTATGTTCTAATTTTTTATTCATTTCTAATAAAATAATCTTGTATATATTAAGCTTAACAGTACAAAAAAACTATTCGGCCCATTGGGATGTGATTTCCATGCAACTTGTGACAATATAATAGTAGTGGCCACTGACTCTTGGATACTGGGGTTGTGGTCTCAATAGATGTAATTAGAGAATGTTTAGTAGAATCCAAGACATCTAGGCATTGTAAAACATATATTATATAAAATAACCGTATGATAGAATTTTTAGATACCAATAGAAGATAATCCAAATGTTTTGAAAAAGAATATATTGTGTTGGTATTCATTGAAATATGTCTATATATGGGTACATAATATGTTTGTGGTTATAGAATATATGATACTAAGGGTAATAAATCCAACAAGGGTGCATCAAGTTTGACTCAAGAATTACCTTGTACATGAAAACATGACTCACTATGCACCAATATTGACACTCTCAAGGGGTATACTTAATATATTTCAAATTTTCTCTACAAATTATTATGAATGAGTTCAATACATAGTGATAATGACTGATGATATATAATCATATTGTAATTTATATTTAAAATATTTTTTCACACATTAGACATCCTATAAATGATTATATTGTCATCCCACTATGTTAATTTTTTCTCCCAATATGATTTATGGTTTTAGTGAATGGATGGTAACCAAAGGAATCATGCTAACATTGAAAATGAAGGGAAAAGTCGTGATGAAAATGAGAAACCAAATGGGATAATTATAAGAGTGAAAGATATAATGTTTATGGCTAATAGGTTTTCCCAAAAAAATGAATGATAACATATACCTCATCCTATCACGGCCCGTCCCCTGGGGCCCATGCCGTGACTACCCCAACCCCACCATCCATAGGCTAGGGGCTGGAGACTAGGACTAAGGGCGAACTCCCTATAACTGGGAAGAAATTGCCTTTATAACCTATAAGCATGCGCAACCAAGCACACAACAAGATACGAACTCAAATAAAATGAATAGTAATCTGAGTAAGTGCAGTAAGTAAAAGGGGATAGAATACAAGCCGAACTAGAAAGTCTGAGGAAAACTGGAAAGTATAAGATAAATGATAGGTAAAAAGAAGCTCCTGGATCATCCGCCATAGATCCTACCTGAAGGGTAGGTACCGCTCACGGACGACCATCTCGGTGGTTTTCCTCATCTAATGTCCACCTATATGCTACCTTCAATCCTGGTACCCTCTTCCTCGGTCAGCATTGTCTGTTGTCTGCACCAAACACAACGAAGTGAGGGCATAGCCCATGCAGGGGTGAGTATAACGATACTCAGTAGGGACCCCAAGACCCTCAAGGTCTCACAAAATCCATAAAGGATAAACCACAAAGGAAGGAGACAACTGATAACCCAACATAGGTTTATTCCCATAAATATACCTAATTTATTATGTATACCCATCTCAATCTTGAGGAAACACAGGGTCCAACCCAAAATCCCAAAGCTCAATTGTTCCACAAAGAAAGGAAAACCACAAAGCCAAGTACCACACAGGTACGCCAAACAGAAGAATACCACCAAGGTATCACCACAAAGGAAAGTACCACATAGGTACGAACATAGCTCACATCAGGTATAACTTCAGTAAAGTAGTAGAAATGATTAGATATAACTATTGAATTATCTTACTCTATAAAGAAGCTTACCGACACAGGGCCGCTAGGAACTGACCCGCATAAGATTGCAAAAAGCTGACCCACACATGATCGCTAGGAGATGACTCATATAGGATCAATACGAGCTAACCCACACATGATCTTTAGGATCTAATACCCATAGATTCCCTAGGAGCTGACCCATAGAGGATCTCTAAGAGTTCACCCACACATGATCGCTCGGTGCTGACCCACACATGATCACTCTTCATTATTCTCATCACAGTCATCTACTGGGATCCCACACTATGCCAGCTCATCTCCAGGAGGATCCACTTCACAAGTCACTAGTTGATACTCCAACTACAATGAAGTCCCACAATGAAGTATCTCAATGGTCTTCCATGTCATAGGGGTCTCAATGCAACAGATGACCTGTGAATCAGATGCCCGGTCTCTGAGAAATTAGCCATTTAGTCCTGGGGGCTAGATTGGATTCGTTCTCAATCCAATAGGTACCACAACTTTACCCAAAACTCTAGTGGGGTATACCAAAGCGACCGTCTTGGTCCAAGGTTTCTAGTCCCGCTGACAGTTCGTCAAACGAACGTCTAGTGCCAAAGTTATGACCCTAGTAAATTAAAGGTTCGTATCATGTTGTTGTCCGGTCCGACCCGGTCGGCCCGACCCGACCTGACCTAGCGTAGGTCAACCCGGTTCAGGTCAACCCATCCCACTAGGCAGTCTGTCATTCCATGAGGGCCGTGAGGGGCCATGGAGGCCGCACATTCCGTGGGGTGGCGGAGGCCACGGGTCGGCTCTGCCGTGGATGGCGGCTCGGCCAAGGGGTTACCGTGAGGGCTTGGGGAGGCTCAGCCTGGCCCGAGGCGGCCCGTACGGGAGGGCGGAGGCCATAGGGTGGCTCGGTCATGGGGTGTCATGAGGACGAGGGACAACTCGGCCAGGGGGTGTCGTGAGGGCGTGAGACGACTCAACCGGGAGGTGGC
Organism: Viscum album; assembly: GCA_963277665.1. Classification (NCBI taxonomy): domain Eukaryota; kingdom Viridiplantae; phylum Streptophyta; class Magnoliopsida; order Santalales; family Viscaceae; genus Viscum; species Viscum album. Next base: position 2,087,924,730 of record OY728122.1, on the reverse strand, counting down.
GGCCCGACCGCGGGCGGTGGCTCAGCCACGGAGGGTTGAGGCTTTGCTGCAGGGTGGTGGCTCGGCCGTGGGGTGGTGGCAACTCAGTAGTAGGGTGGTGGCACAGACGTGGGGCGGTGGCGGCCCAACCACGGGGTGTTGGTGGCTCGGTCGCGGGGCGGCGGTGTCAGAGGGTGCAAAGGCCGTGGGGCGGCGGTGGCCAATGGACAGTACTGTTGTGCCATCACCTTCATCATGGCCAAAGGTGGTGCTGACCACCATTCTCGTGTGCCACCGTGGTTCGTAGCCATTCCACCCCTATAATCATAAATTAACAATAAGGTTTTTGGAGAGTATGTCCCATGTTTGTTTGGCCCGCACTCTCCACGTTAGAGTGGTTGCAAACGGCTACAACTCCCTCTTGAATTATGAAGAATTAAAAATAACAGAAAGAGAGAATAATTTCAAATAACCACCTTACAACTTCCCACAAATAATCATATGAAAATAAACCCCTACCATGGATTGTTCATTTACGTTGGCACGAAAATGAAGTTGAAGAAGGAATAGATAGTTCCATTGATCGTCGCATCCAAAACCATGCATCGATGTCGGGATCACTCTTCATCCTCTTCATTGATTTCCAAAGAATGTTCTTCGATGGCGTTCTTCATTGGATAAGTGAAATCCTCTTAATATTTATCCTCTCCCCAAATCCACCAAAAATCAAAGTACTCAAAATTATATGTTTCCCCAATTTAATTGTTGGTCAATTTAATATTATGTTAATTAATTACATAGGTTGGCATAATAAATTTAATGGGGTGGCACCATTTATGTGGGGAATTTTAAGAGGATCCCCCACACTTATGAGAATGTTCATGGGATTTTAAACCTCGGGTGGTCCCCCCACCATAACCTCTCATGGGAGGTTAGGCTCGGTGGTACCCACCTCCATAACCTCTCATGGGAGATTTTAGTTCAGGTGGTCCCCACCTGTGAAAAATCCTCTTGGGATGTTTCAAAATAAATTAAAAATAAAATGTTACACCATTTTATTTTATTTTATTCCTTCAAGAAAATCCCAAAATCTATCCTTCACTCTCAACCCACTGCAGTCGAGGTGAATGTATCTTTAAGTGAATACCAACACTGTGAGTTCAACGGTGACCTCATATTTAAATTCCGAGTACCATTTCGAAAGTTAAAAACAACCTGCTCGTACGTTTACTGAAGGTACCCGACCAAAAGTTCCGAAATTAATTCCGGGCACTCTGGGAATCAGAATCACATGCCGTCAATTTTCACGGACTTGTAAAATTCCCATTTTTAAAAAAAAAATTAATTGGAAATTATAGTCCATTACATTCTCAAGACCTTAGGGATTTACATCCCCATAATCCATATAACAAACTAGGAAAACAAGTTGGGGTACTGAAAATTCTTTTGAGCCTCCCACTCCCATGTGCTCTCCGGGATTTCCCATGCTGCCGACGAATGCGCACCATAGGTATCAACCTCCCACAAAGGACCCGCTCCTATCGATCCTCAATATCAATTGGAACCTCCATAAAAGTCACCCCATCATCGATGTCTAGCTCTCCATGGTCGATGATGTGAGAAGGGTCATGCACGTATCTCCTCAACTAGGATACGTGGATGACGGTGTGCACCCAGTACAACTGGGGTGGAAGAGCTAAGTGGTATGCCACCTTGAAAACTCTACTAAGGACCTGAAAAGTTCTGATGAATATCTGAGATAACATGTAATCTTGACCAAATCTCCACAAACCTCATTGCAGTGAGACCCGACGAAAGACATGGTCACCTTCCTTGAACTCCATAGGTCTCCGTCTCCCATCGGTATATGACTTTTGCCTGCTCGGTGTCATCTTAATCTACTCGCGGATGATCTGAACCTTATCTGTGGTAGCCCGTACTATCTCTGGTCCCAAAAGTGCTGACTCCCCTAGGTCATTCTAGCACAAAGGTGATCTGCAAGGTCACCCGTATAATGCCGTAAATGTTTCCATCCTAATGGTGGAGTGATAGCTATTGTTGAATGAAAACTCCACCAAGGGAAATTGATCCTCCCATCTGCAACCAAAGTTGGGGACACAAGCACGCAACATTTTCTCGAGGGTCTGAATAGTCCGTTCAGTCTGGTCTTCTGTCTAAGGATGGAAGGTGGTGCTAAAATGAATCTATATCCTGAAATCCTCCTGCAACCCCTTCCATAGCCAGGAAGAAAAATTTGCATCACAATCGGATACAATTGTCTAGGGTACTCCATGTAGCCGCACAATCTCCCGCACATAAAGGCATCACAAGCTCTCTACTGAACCCTTCTCTCTGATCGGTAGGTAGTGGTCGGACTTGGTGAGTCGATTGATGATCACCTAAATCGAGTCATGAACCTTGTATGTATGTGGAAGTCATGTCACGAAGTCCATGGATATCCTATCACACTTCCACTATGGGACCTCTAAAGGCTGAACCAAGCATGATGGTACCTGATGCTCCACCTTCACTTGATAAAAAGCTAGGCATCGAGAGACAAACTATGATACCGATTTCTTCATTCCCAGCCACAAGTGCTATCGCCAGAGATCCTGGTACATCTTTGCCTCTCCTGGATATACAGCTAGAGGGAATGTGTGGAACTCTCTCAACACTTCCTCCTGAAGTGACACTGGTACCATGGTACATCCTCTTAAGAGGATGACATGCTCCCCACCTTCGGAAAATCCATCAGGTGCCTGTCTTGTGGATATCTAAGCACTCCGTGTCTTGCAGTCTGGTTCCCCATGATGTGCCTCCCTGACTTGCTGAAGTAGTGGTGGGGGTGACTGTAAGTGATTGAAAAAAATTTCTCCTTCTCGATCCATAATTGATATATGCAAAGTGGTTAGCTACTCTGTCGCCTCACCTAATAGGTATATACTAGATCTCCAGTTGAGTGCATCTGATACAACGTTCCCCATCCCAGGAGTATAGACTATCTCTAAGTCATAGTCCTGGAGGAACTCAAGACAACGTCGCTGTCTCAGGTTCAGGTCTTTGTGAGAGAAGATATACCAGTGAATCATGTGATCAGAGTACACTGTAAAACGTTCGCGCATCAGATAGTGTCTCCACATCTTCAAGGAGAAGACCACTGCTTCTAACTCTCGGTCATGGGTAGCATAGTTCTGCTCATGTTGTCTTAGCTATTAAGAACCATACGCGATCATCGCTTGCTCCTGCATCATGAAACATCTGAGCTCGATCCCTAATGCGTCATAGTATACTACGTACCCTACGCCCTCCTTTGGAAGCCTCAAGATTAGGGCACTACACAACGTCTTCCTTAGCTCCTGAAAACTCCGCTGACATCTCTCCGACCACATGAAGGGTAACCCCTTATTTTTCAACGTTGATAGAGGTGTTGCAACTCTAAAGAAATTTGGCACAAACCTTCGTTAGTATTGATACAAACCTAGGAATCTCCGTACATACATCACACTCCTGGGTGCCTCCCAAGCAAGTACTGCCTCAATCATTGCTAGATCCACTGAAACTCTAGCCTCAGATAAGACATGTCCTAGAAAGTGAACCTCCCATATCCAAAACTGGCACATTGAGAGCTTACCATAAATCTGGTGCTCTTGGAGTGTGTCCAGTACTACCTGTAAATGAAAGGCATGCTCCTCTGGAGTAGCCGAGTATATTAGAATGTAGTCGATGAAGTATACTACAAAGTGATCAAGGTATGGATGAAAGATACTATTCATGTATCCCATGAACACTTCTAGAGAATTGGTTACATTGAATGGCATAACCAAGAAATCTTAATGGTCATACTGACATCTGAAAGTCGTCTTCTGTACATCCTCATATCGTACTCTGAGTTGGTGATATCCTGATCTGAGATCTATCTTCGAGAACCACCGTGTTCCTTTCAGCTGATCAAAGAGGTCATCAATCCTTGGAATTGGGCACTTGTTCTTCATGGTCACATGGTTAAGGCATCGATAGTTGACACAAAGTCTCAAACTCCCATCCACCTTCTTGGAAAACCAAATTGGGGATGCCAAAGGAGAAAGATAGGGCCGAATGAATCCCTTCCCATGTAAGTCCTATAGTTGTACACGCAGCTCACGAAGCTCCATGGAAGCCATCCGATATGCTGGTGTAGATAATGGTGTCGTTCCGGGCTACAAGTCTATGTAAGCTCCACCTCTTTGTGAGGAGGTAGACCTGAAACATCATCAGTGAAGACATCCACATACTGGTCCACCACTACAGGATAGCTTGAAATCTCCACATCAACTGCTCCGAGGGTAAGGCTAGCCATCTAATGAGTTATCGGCTGCACTCTCCTCATGGTATGTCCATCCTATGCTGCAAAGTATCTCTTCTCACCGCTGAAGCTAAACCTGGTCCCATCCTTGCAGACACACTGCACATTGTGCCTAATACAATCTATATGAACATGGACTATAGAAAACTAGTCTATAGCCAAGATGACGTTGTAAGGCCTCAATGATGCTACAATGAGATCCCAGCCGAAGCTCTCACCTACTAGAGTAAGCTCACCCTGATGACACCAGTGCGTAATCATTGAATCTGCTCCCGTAGGAGTCTGTATCCATAAGGATCAAGCCAATGGCTCCATCGGAATCTTCAAGATCTGAACTAGGGTAGTGGAAATTAAAGAATTACTGGCACCTATGTTTATAAGTACTGCATCTATGGTGGAGTAGACACAGATCGTACCTTGAATCATCTCCAGAGTTCTGTGATTTTAGGCCTCAACTACATAGAGCTGAGCTCGCCTCTATCCTCCTGCTCCATATGTTCAGGGTGGACCACCTGATGTTGGTGGCTGTAACATCTTGAATCGTTGCCCACCACTAGCTACATGGCCAGCTCCTCTGCCACATTCGCATGCGCCCTGCGGACCTCCTAAGTCGAACCTATATCTCTACCTAGGCAGTCCTTCAACAGTATGCTGATCATTCGTACGACGGGTCAGAAAGTCACGAGCCATGTGACCCTGCCCACCGCATGTGTAACGCTGCCCGCTTCTGGCATGACTGGCTCCGCCTCGGGTGCCCCGCACAACCGATACTGAGTCATGCAGTCGTCCAACTATAGTCCTGGCCCTCTTGAACCTCTACGACATCTGTCTGCTTCCATATTCAAAAGACTCTTCTATGAGAAGACTGCTGGTGGGTCTCGCTATTGGTGACTGCTCAGCAAGAAAACTCTCCACTAATAGGTCTTTCTCTAACACCTCCATCTACGTCGAGATGATGAGTGAGATCATCAATGCCATGATCTCCCATCTGAGCCCCTGCTCGAAGGTCCGACCCCTGAAGAATGGGTCTTGAACCATATCTATGGAGTAGCGTGAGAGGTCAGTGAACCTCACTGAGTACTGAGCTATAGTAATGCTGCCCTGTTGCAGATGAAGAAACTCTCATATGCGCACTGCTCAAAGTGTCACTGGAACAAACTATACCTGAAACAGGCTCTCGAAGTCTTCCCAGAGAAGCGTCACCTCATCGTGAACCTAGATCATCATGCTCCACCATATGCCTGATACTGCCTACAGAAGGATGGAGACAAGGATCACCATGATATCGGCTGGTGTCCCTACCAGTCGGAAGACTCTCACTACAGCCTCCAACTATTCCTCAACTACCTGTGGGTCTGTCTCTCCCCTGAACCCGGGTGGCCGCTGTCGCTGAAACTTGTGAAACACTCTCAGGCAGTGTGCACCATCTGATTCTCAGGATGGTGGCATCGGTGCCCCAATGGGTAATGGTATTACTGGTGCCTCCATTGGTGCCTCTACTGGAAGAGGGCCCAACACTGATGCCTCATTACTCAGTGGGCTATGAGTGTATACTACTCTTGGAACCCCAGCTGGCTATCTGTGTGGAGGAATCCTGAAAAGAAATAGGTTTACCACGGTCAATAATTTATACATTGTGAGCTGACTCTAAGAGACCACAATGAAAACACTTCAAAACACACATGCAATTAGTGTTTTCATGCACTAAGTTGGAAATTAGATGTCAGGGTCCTGGTGTTTGGATAAGTCGGCCACCGTACCAACATTGGATTCCTTAAACTGATAACCATACTCACTACACATAAAACTATTACCCTCAAAGAGAAAGATCAAAGTTCTATGTTCTATGGTAGAATCGACTCCTCTTATAATTATTTGTCACAAATCGTCCCTCGAGGCCCGTGTCGTGACTACCCAAAGCCTGCCTTCCATAGGCCAGGGGCTGGCGACAAGCACCGATGGAGTATTCCCAATATTTGGGAAGGAATTACCTTTATAACCTGTAAGAACTCGCAACCAAGAACACAATAAGATACGAACTTAATTAAACTGACGAGTAATCAGAGTAACTGTAATAAGTAAAAGGGGATAGAATACAAGCCCAACATGAAATTATGAGGAAAACTGGAATGTACAAGACAACTAATAGGTGAAAAACAGCACCTGGATCGTCCACCACGGATCCTACCTGAAGGGTAGGTACAACTCACAAATGGTGGTCTCTGCGGTTCTACTCATCTAACATTAACCTCCAAGATACCTCCAATCCTGATACCCTCGTCCTTGGTAAGTGATTTCCTTCTTCTGCACCAAACACAATAAAGTGCGGCCATATCACATGCATGGTTGAGTATAACAAGACTCAGGAGGGACCCTGAGACCCTCAAGGTCTCACCAAATCCACAATGGATAAACCAAAAATGAAGGATACAAATGATAACCCTACTTAGGTATATGCCCATACATATACCAAAGTTATCATGTATACCCATCTCAATCATGAGGAAACATGGGGTCCAACCCGAAAGCCCAAAGCTCTACTATTCCACAAAGGATGGGAAACCACAAAGGCAAGTACCACATAGGTATGACACAAAGAAGAATACCACCAAGGTATTACCATAAAGGAAAGTACCACATAGGTATGAAATCAGTTCACATCAGGTATAACATAAGAACAGTAGTAGAGATGATTAGATATAACTACTAAATCATCTTACACTATAAAGAAGCTGACCCACATAGGATCACTAGGAGCTGACCCACACAGGATTTCTAGGAGTGGACCCACACTGGATTTCTAAGAGCTCACCCACACACGATCACAAGGTGTTGACCCACACATGATCGCTCTTCATTCTTCCCATCACACCCAGCTACTGGGTTCCCACACTAAGCATGCTAATCTCCGGGAAGATCTGCTTCACATGTCACTGGTCGATAATCCAACTACTACAAAGTTCCATGAAGATGTATCTCAAAGGTCGACACGTCATAGGGGTCCCAAAAGAACTGAAGACACGTCAATCAGACGCCCAATATATGAGTTATTAGCCTTTTAGTCCATAGGTCCTAGTTGGATTTGTGATCTATCCAGCCCAACTATACCTCAAATTTACGAAAAACTATACTAGGGTATACTAAAGGGACAATCCCGCTCCAAAGTTTCTAGTGCTGCTGATGGTTCATCAAACGGACATACAGTGCCAATTTTATAGCCCAAGTAATTTAAAGGTTCATATCAGGTCTGGGTCCGGTCCAACCGGGTCGGACTGACCAGACCCGACCAGGCATTGTTCAACCCGGTTCGGGCCAACCTGGCCTAACCCATTGGATCATGCTCAGCACGTGGTGTGGCCCAGCCCACTGGGCGGCCCGACAGGACGTGAGGGCCATGAGGGGCTGAGGAGACCATGGGTGTCGTGAGGTGGTGGAGGCCGCGGACGGAGGCTCAGCCGTGAGGGTGCCGCGCGGGCACGGGGTGTCTTGGACCAGCCTAGGGTGGCTTGGTTGGGAGGAAAGAGGACACAAGGCATCTCGATCGGGGGGGTACCACGAGGGCGCATGAATTCTTGGCTGGGGGGTGCTGTGAAGGTGCGGGATTACTTTGTTGGGAGGCGGCGGACCGACCGCTGTCGGTGGCCTGGCCGCGAAGAGGGTTGGTTCAGCTACGGGGCGGCCACCCACCCGTGGGTCGGTGGTGGCTTGGCCACGGGGTGGAGGCCCGGCTAAGGGCTGCAGTGTCGTGGGGCACATAGGCCGTGGGGTGGCGGGGTCCATGGGGAGACATCATTCTGTCATCGCCTTCATCGTGGCCAGTGGTGGTGCTTACCTCCATTCAGGTGCCCCACCATTGTTCATAGCCATTCTCCATCACAATCAAAAATTAACCACATGGTATGAAGAGAGGATGAGCCATTTTTGTATCGCCCGCACTCTACGCATTAGAGCGGTAGTAAGCGTCTATAATTCCTTCTCTAATTATGAAGAATTATAAAGAATGGAATGAGAGAAGAATTTCAAACAACCACCCAACAACTTACCGCAAATAATCAAACACAAATAAACCCCTACCTTGGATTTTTTTGTAGATGTTAGCATATTAAGGAAGTCGAAGAAGGCGAAGAGAGTGCCAATGATCATCGCTTCCAAAACCACGCTTCAATGTCAGGCTCGCTCGTCGTCCTCTTCCTTTATTTCCGAAGAAAGTTTATTGATGGTGTTCTTCATGGGAGAAGTGAAATCCTCCCAATATTTCTCCTCTCCCCAAAACCACCGAGAATGAAAAGTTGCCAAAATGATATATTTCCCCAATTTAATTGTTCATAAATTTCAAATTTGGTTAATTAATTACATATGTAGGAATAATAAATTTTAGGGGGTGGCACCATTTATGTTGGGAAGTTTAAGATGCTCCCCCACACTTATGAGGAAGTTCAAGGGGTTTTAAACCTCGGGTGGTCCCCACCACCATAACCTCTAATGGGAGGTTAGGCTCGATGGTCCCCACCTCCATAACCTCTAGTGAGAGTTTTCAGTTCAGGTGGCCCCCCCTGTGAAAAATCCACATAGATGGTTTCAAAATAAAATAAAAATAAAATAAAAATAAAATGTTACACAATTTTATTTTGTTTTATTCTTCCATGAAAAACCCAAAATCTGTCCTTCACTCTTGACCCACTACAGTCAAGGTGAAGGTCTACATAAGTGAATACCGGCACTGTGAGTTCAATAATATCCTTGGATTTAAATTCTGAGCTCCAGTTCAAATGTTAGAAAAAACCTGCTCACACGTTTACTGAACGTACCTGATCAAAAGTTCAGAAATTCATTCCAGGCACTCTGTGCCTCAGAATCATGCACTGTCAATTTTTATGGACTTGATAAATTCCTATTTAATAAAAAAATATATTACATTGAAATTATGTGTCTTTACACAACCAACTCATATACTCACTAAAGAAGATATTGATGATGTTTCCTAAGTGCTAGAGTGGGGACGAAAATGGAGAATCATTAATCTTGATTTCCATTTTGTTTGAAATGTGGAAGGATACACACATGATAGAGTATCAATTAAATGGTGAGAGGCATTATGTGAGGATTAAGGGTGAGTCAAGAAAATATTTTTTTGGAAAAAATGAATATTATAATGGTTGAAAAAATCTCATCCTCATGATCCATTTATATTTTAATTCCATATTGGTTTGGCACCGGGACATTACCCAAGTCAATTTACTCTTCTAAATGGTATCTTGTAGACCATTGAAGGAACTATGTGTGAATTAAATGGAGGTATTACATATGTATTGTGATTTTGGAATTTAATTGGTGAACAGATTTATAAATAATATATTTTTTATAAGAATCATTATAAGTCTAAGGAATATATTAATATTTATAATTAATTTTTTATTAGTTAACACACATGTTATGGATACCATCATAATGTTATGAGATTATGGTGGATCATATTTTCAGTGTCCTAAACACAACTTTTTCGGTTTTATGAAATGTGAGTATAATATTGTTAATGGAATTTTAGAGAAAATTATTAGAAGTATACGTTTTGGTGGGGAAAAAATTATTTGAAGAATAATGCCTTCACATTATATAGGAAAAAAATTAATTTTATTAAAAAAATTCGGGTCTTTTTATAAATTATATTAAGATACCTTGTCGGATTTTTTTTTCATTAAAAACCCTAGAAATTTTTTATTTAATGTTAAATTCAATATCATGGTTATTCATCATACTTTTTGGAATTTGTTTTTGGAATTAGGGAAATATAATTTAAAAAAATGAAAAACTACAGTATGGGTGTCAACCAATCATATCTGGTAAGGATGTTTTCCTTGAACCTGTGACTGAAGGAAAATAAGTATTTCCTTCCTACCACTTATATTATTGATGTCCTGGTTAATATGATGTTTTTTTAGTTAGGAATTTTGATTTATAAATATTTTTATCAAAGAAGTATTATTACTTATTTTGGGTTAATATATTAACTTATTAATTTCATAGGTTTGGACAATTGTTACATATAGATATAAAGAGTTTTTTATAGATATTATGTTCTGTTAAAGGTTAATTATAATGCTTCATTCACTAAAAAAATTATTTTTTGAATTATATTTCATGTAATATGTGATGAAATGGAATTTTTTCAATGAAAAACCAATGAACGAAATCATGATTTTAAAAATATATGAATTACATATATTTTCTTATACTCCATGGTAGTGTATGAATTACTCATCATTTGTAAAATGATCTAGAAATAAAAATTTATATAAATAACATCATTTGTGTTGAACCAATAGTATCTGAAATCATCAAAATTTATGGTTTGTAATACCTCAACTTTCAATTCATCTTTCACATGTTTTTTATAAATAAACTCAATAAATCCCTAAAAATATTTATAATTTCTTCCATTATTATATCTTTACATTCCACTTATGATCTCAAATACAAACTAGAAATTATATATTTTTCAATGTGACCATTTCACTTATGAATAATTATTATTTATAAGAGTTTTTTACCATCCCTTATCAGGATTTTTTATTTTAATAATGTATTATTAAAATATCAAAAAATTGGTTAAAAAGATAATGTTGAATTGAAAAGACATATTTTATTCATCATGTGGAGAAATTAACACCTCAAAAACTCTAAAATAATAACATTTTATTCAATTAGGTATATAAAATGCAACAACATGAATGTACTGGAATATAAAACCAAGATAAATTAATATATATTTCCTATTTTAAATATATTTAATATATTCGATATCTTTCAATTCTAACAACATTGAGTTACCATGTGTATCATGCAATAACATGTTTCTTTGATATATTGGGTTATACACTACACTTTGTTTTTCCAAATACAATTAATATTATTAATATAAAATTTTCCATCGAAAATACTTTGATAGTTATGAATATGATTAAATAACTAGTGAAAATATATTTATAGTTATATTGGTTACCAATTAAAATGAAATGAATATAAAAACTAATTGAATAAAAATAATTTCATTATAAAGAACTATTTTTATACATCAATGGAATTTTTATTAATAAATTAAATTAATTACTCTAAATGAATAATATTAATGAAATTTATATATTAAATATCTATAAAAAAATCACCTCATCCAAAATATTTTATATCCATAGGATAAAAAAATATAATTTCAATCATAATAGATGTACTATTATTAATGTAATTGGGCACCATTTATTTGAAGGCATGTTTTAAAAAATAATTTTGAATCATTTATAAATATAACTTTAGAAAAATAATCTTTTTTTTTAATTGTAATGTAAAAATTTACATTGGTTGGATTATTTTTTTTTATTTTTATGCGAACTCTAATATTTTCATGAATAATGAAAATAATAAATTTTAATTGAAAACTGACATTTCATCCAAATAATTTTTATTATAAAACTATATTTTAAGTTGATTTATATGTAAAAATATATAAATTTTATATCTATATATCCAATTTATGTAATTATAATAATTTTAATATTGTAATATTGTGCAAAAATTCTGAAAACCTTTTAACATTTTCACTTTTAAAATACACGTTCTAGTCTCATCTTGGATATAAATTTTAAATTCATTTCGTCAACATAATTGATTGAAATTAAAAAAAATGGATACCATATATGGAATAATCCTTATTAAAAATATCTATTATGTTATAAAAAAATATAAATTTTTTTAGTTAGTTTAATTAAATTTAATTACAAAGATTAAGAAACAAATGAGTATATTTTGTTCATAAAATTTCATCTCGATAGACCATATAACCAATAATCATTTCAAAAAACAATTTCATGAAATTATTTCTACCAATAAATAAATTTCCTAAATTTTATTTTGTTATTCTATGAACATTATGTATGTTTGGACTCCCTAAAGTGTTTCCCATTTTATCTTAATAAGAATGTCACTCCTCCTTCACTATAAAAAGGAACATGCCCCTTACTTATTTACCACTATCAATCCCTTCAGATCAACCAAGACCTACAAAAATAACTTCATGAATTATCTAACCTTATCATTCAAGCCTCACTCTGAGCATAAAGAAATCCAAGTAAGAGTTTTTATATAAACCAAAAGGAGTTACCTAGAGAATATGAAACATTCTTCAGTGAGCACATTTGTTTTATTTCTATTTAAAACCCTTCAATTATTCAAATATATATAATATATATTAAATTATGTTTGTTAAATATACTGATACATTTTATTTCAAGGTTACATTCTACAACTTCAGAAAAATCCATCAAATGGGATACAAAATCATCATTTGTGCGCAAGGCGGACTACCGCCTCATGAACTGATGTCATTTGTTCTTCAATTAACACCTATAAATCTTTGTAATAATGATGCACTTTTATATTATATTTTATATATATGATATTTATAATTTTTTATTCTTCTATAATTAATATATAACCCAATTCTCATACATTCTATTTTTGGTAATTCAATAACATCATTTGTTAATGTGTGGACTACCACCTCCTCAATGTGATGTAATTTTTTCACGCTTTGAATGAAATTTTTAAAAATATATCTAGATAAATATATGTGATATATATGATTTAAAAATCATACTTAAAAGATAATATATAAATATATAATTTATTTTTTATCTTTTAATATGATAAAAAAATATAAAAGTGTTTATGAAAACTTATGAGCTACTATATACTTGAACGGTGTATTTCATTTCCATCACCAAAATTTATGGATTATTAAAAATAAAATAATGAATATATATGATATATAAATCCTTTTTAAATTCTTGTGATGGTTAATTCATGATCTATGATTTATTAGAAAACAAAAAATAAAATCAAACATGAAAGACAAGGTATTTAATACTTGTAACAATGAAAATAATGAGAGATTATTAATTAATGGGGGGTATGATTTTATAATAAGATAATATATAATATTATAGATATTATTATGGTTCTTGTATATATTAATAACACACTTAAATCCATTATTCAATACAATAATGTTTCTTCACCCAAAACTAAACACAGGTTAAGGGATTTTATCTCAATTTAATTTCATTAAGGAATATTGTATTATTATGCCCATAATTTCATTTATATAGTTTATATACCTTCTTCTAATGTGTAATATCATTAAAAAATAATTAATAATGGTATTTATATTTTCTATTTTAATTATCTCATTATATTGGAATAGACATAAATTTTTTCAATTGTTAAATAATTTCGAAACTCAATTTCATTCATTGAATTATAATACTCTAACATTATGATTAATATTATTTCATTATGCATATAATGAATATTAATATATATCTATGTATTTAAACTAATTTTTTGTGTATTTACAGTCAATACAGAAAATATATTCATTGATTAAATCTCATTTCAAAAATATAATCATTTTATGGATTTATAACATTATCCAATTTTAATCGAGATTGTGAATTCAAGAATTTACATAAAAGGTATGTATTTGATAGATTTTAATTAAAACCATAAATTTTATTTTCCATGGGGTATTAGTGATATATTTCACATAAATGTACAATTTTCCACTCTTTGGTACTCAATTTGTGTTCAAAAACCATTCTTACGAAAACCTATCTTCATTTCACTTTTAGATCAGAAATGTTTTTTCTGTCGAAACTATGTTTTATAAAAAAGTTTTAAAAACTGTTTATATCATATTAAAAATTAATTATTAAAGAAATTTTTAACAATTTTATTATTAAAATGTTATTTTCAAGGAATATTCTTATGATTTAAAAAAATAAACTTTTCTAACCTTTTACTTTGTTAAATGAATGTTATTTTTACCATATAAAAATAACCCACCATCAATTACATTAATCATCACTATAAAATTTTTAAAAACAAACTAATGATATTTTATCAAAAAAAATTATATTCAAGTAAAATGATTATAATTTTTTTTCAAATTGTAGATGTAACATCCCAGGTAAATAAAGAATAAAGAATTTTCATATATATTAATATTTACGAATTAAATATTAATTTTAATTAAAAGGGGTTTCTACGTTCAATAGCGTACTTGGTACGCAACGATGAGTTTCTTTGAAAACTTAAGTTGCACACAAGTAATAAAATAATATTATTTTAAATGTTAGTTAACGAGTAGCCGTTGTACTGGCGGGAATGGATAGAAATATCTAAAGTATGATTATATATGTTTTTAATTGTTTTTACATTTACCCAATAAAAGATAAAGGCTTAAAACACGGAAAGAGTTCAATTTTAGGCATTTATACCCTAATTTTCACGAAAGGTCCACTTATCACCTTTTGATGGAGAACCATCATTAAATATAGTTTTGATCACTCTTATACATTATTTTAGACCAAATATAACTCTTCTTTAGAATCGGGACATCAAAATTTACTTTGTGTAAATTTTTGGTACCTTTCTGATAAAGTTCATTTTTTAATGAATAGTGTAAAATGATGTATTTTAATTCAAAACCTCTTTTTAATCTAATTTATTTATATGATTAGATTATATTTGGAATTGGTTTTAAAGTGAAATTAGAAAATATTTTTACCATTAAATCCAATAGTGGTCGCTGGAATTAATTTTACTTTGAAAATGGACTTAAACTAGTGTCAATCTTTTGATACTTATTATTTCATAAAAACACGCTATTTGCTATGATAGCGGGAATTAATTATTAAATTAATTAATGTGACTTATATGTATTGAATTTTTTAAAATAGACTTCATTTTTGAATTCGGAATATCAAATATAGCTTCGGGTGAATTTTGGGTAATTTTCTGAAAAACTTCAATTTTTGATGAATAGTGAAACCACTAAGTGGTACTTATAAAAACTGATTTTCCGTTTAAATGAAATTTTGCCATCATTGTGTTTTGATTTTCAAAAATCCGACATACCTGGTTGTCATTAAGAATTAAAATGTGGTTCAATGAGATTATAATAATTTTTTGGTGAATAGTAACTTATTAAGTTCTTAATCGCCATTAGAGGTAATTAGTGTAATTTAAGGTAAAAATGATATTATAAGAATGTGAAAACACCATGACACTTGTCCTACACATATTGGGTGAGTCATGGCCGACCAAGACAAGCCATGGGCCAACTTGGGGACCCCATGGAGCCACTATAGTTGGAAAATGACAATAATATATTTTTATTTAATGTTAAAATTAAATTGACACAAACATGAGTTGTTTTACTAAAACAGTTTTTAAGTGTGGTTACATAAGTCCAAATTTTGATTATAAATAGTAATTGGAATGATAAAAAGATTTCATACATCATAGTATTTTTTTATAATTTTTAGACATTAAATAAATTAAATTATTTATGACATCATAATGATGCAGCGATGACATCATTATTTGACGATTTAAATAGAATGGAAAGATAATGTAAAATCTATGAACTACACATGTCCAAAACCAATTGGATGAGTGGATTTCGAACCCTTATCACCTTATCCACGAATTATATCAATGTGGGACCTTTTAAAACCTAAACAAATTTTCAAATAAAGTAATATTTCTTTACTTTCCAAAAGTGCCCCTCCTCTCCTCTTATAAAAGGCCCCCACCTCTACCTCATTTCACACACTCCTCAAGCCTTTGGCTCGGCCAACCCCTTCCCATTTACTCTCTCCACATACCTCTCCTCATCCTAGAGGTTTCCCTTTGGGCAGAATCCTTTCAAAGGAAGCCTTTAGGCTCAAATCAAAAGGAGTTACACTTTTAAAGGTAATTTATTCTCTCATGTTCATTTGTTTTATTTTGCTTCTCCAACCCCCTAAACTCTTTTTATTTACTTCTTTTGTAACAAAACCAGTATATTCAATATACTAGGATGTTGTTATAAGATTTATTTGAGCTACACTCTCACACAACTACATCAAATGGTTAAAGAACATACGGTTTCCGTGGATGGCGAAATTCTGCCTCCCGAAACGATGATTGTTCAATACTCATTTAACACCTTCAAAGGTGGCCATTATGATGTCACTATTTTTATATATGATATATAATATGTTTATGTTTTCCTTAAGCTTCTGTTTTTTTCATTTTGGGCATAACTTTATGGTTTCCATTGTGGGTAAACACGATATATTCATTTAAGGAAGTGCGGACTACCGCCCCCTCAAAGTGATGTGATTCGTTAATGCCATATGTGGGACGTGTAAAGGATGGATTTAAAGTTATTATATATGATGTTATACTGGAATTATAATATACCTCTATATAGTTATTATTTCTTTCCATTAAAGTATGAGATAGAAATGAAAGTAGCGTTCATGCGTACGTACGACTTACCGTCTCCATGAACAGTGAATTTCATTTCTTATCCCCAAATGTAATGTACTATTAAAATTACATGTATATAATGTATATATATAATTAAGGATATATCTAAATTATGAATATAATTCTGGAATTAAAATATACATACCTCTCATTTAGTTTTAATTCCATTAATATGACAAAGAAATGAAAGTAGCGTTCATGCGTACGTACGGCTTACCATCTCCATGAACGGTGCATTTCATTTCTTACCTCAAAATGATTATGTAATATTATAAATACATGTATATGCTGGATATATATGATACATATTATATCCAAATTGGTAATTTCATTCTGGATATAAAGAACCTTTGACCACATGAACAACATGTAATTGTAAGAAGTCCACTTTCGACTTAAGAACCAAATATTGAGAAAACAAACATTATTAACTTAAACAGTTACATAATGTTTATAACATGGAAATAAGTGATATAAAAGGAATAATGAACTTTAAAAAGGTTCTTAATCAAGTATAAATTAACTCAAGTTTATTATTCAGGACGTTAAAGAACGATCGGGTCAAGTCGGATACGAGGTAAGGGACTTCGTCTCAATCTCCTTTCATTGAGGCATATTTCGTGTTATACAGAAATTTCTTTTATATGGTGTATAAACTTTTTTGACTTTTACTTTTATACAAAAGGAATCTTTTTCTATGAAGCGTTTTACTAAACGAAAAAAAAGAATGTTTTTTTAATGTATGCGGTGACAACGACCTTTTCCACCACCGCGAGTATTATTTGGTCTTTGGCTTCCTCAACAAGCCGTAATGTTTTTAAAATAAAATAAATACCATATACTCTTTTATGTATTTTGGTATTGAAAATGGTTTTGATAAATGATTCTATTATGTCAATATATTTATGATATATTGTGATTGAAATGTGGAAATGTTATCATTCCTTTATATTGGTTTTATGTTTTATGATTTTATATTGGTACTTGGACATTTTAACGGGTGGTTACGTTATAAACCATATGACGGGTGGTGCCGTGAATACCAGGATGGGTGGTTACGTTATAACCTCCAATGCATTGGGTATGGAAGTCGGCCGTATGGCTATTCCATTAAGTATTTATGGAAATTGGCCGTATGGCTATTCCATTAATTGATATGTGTGGAAGTCAACCGTATGGTTATTCCACTTAAGTATGTTTATGTCCCAAGTTACCTTTATATATGTTATGTGTTCTTTTTATGGGTTTTATGGTAATCCTTTGGTTACAAAAAGGTAAGTAATGATACTTTATTCAGTGAAGAGTTTTTTTACTACTTCATGAAGGTGAAGGTATTACTTTGATAGAGTATATATGTTTTACTTGATGTTTGAAAAACTAATAGTTTTCATTCTTTCTGTATCCCTTACTGAGCTTTTTATGCTCACCCCAAGTTTTTTTTGAAATGTTTTCACAGAACTTAATGTGGAGTAAGGTCAAGGATGGGATCAAGGGAATGTCATGCTATATAAAACATGGAACTAGACATGTTTCTTTCAAGAGTTTTTATTATTATGGAAACTTAGTAGAAGTGACTACTTTGTAATCTTTTGATATGAAATAGTTATGTTCTAATTCTCTAAAACTCTAAACCTGAAAAGATCCTCAACGTGAATTATTCATTTAATTCAATATTAAGTAAGGTTTAAGGCTGGGGCCTTATAGTTGGTATCAGAGGTCGGTTTAGACAACTTTAGGAGTTAGAAAAGTGTTAAATTATAATATGATTGAAATGATATAGCATTTACGAATTACCATGTTTCTTCGCCTAAGATATTTCTGTGTTCAGAATGGTTTTCCGCAGAGGAAACAAAGCAGCTATGTTAGAACGACATCAGGAGGAAGATAACCTTCCAAATCAGCAACCTGAGATGGTTGGAATCGGAACTGAACAGTTTGTTGCAGTGATGGCACAGTTGACTCAGGCTATAAATGGTGGAGGTATCCATGCAAGAGATCAGCCAGATCAACCACAGAGGAACATGTCAGTGGTGGAACATTTCATGAGGCAACATCCCCCATAATTCAGAGGATCATCTGACCATGTGCAAGCTGAAGGGTGGATTAAAGCACTGGAGAAGATTTTTGATGTCATGGGGTGTTTAGAACATCAAAAGGTTAGTCTTGTTGTTTACCGTTTTGAAGGTGAAGCGGATCGGTGGTGGTCGATGGTGAAAAATATAAGGGATAGTGATGAGATTGAGGATCTTCACTGGGACGAATTCAAAGGTATGTTTCTTGAGAAATATTCTCCTAAGGTGGTTCGTCTTAGGATGGAAAAACAGTTCCTAGAATTGAGGCAGGAGGATGATTCAGTGGCTGCTTATGAAGAAAAGTTCACTCGATTGGCAAGGTATGCTCCAAACTTCATACGAGATCTTGATAGTAAAATAAACCGTTTTTACTCAGGGTTAAAGCCAAAGTATCGAAGGGCTTTAGCTTCTTGTGAGTTCAAAAGTTATGAAAAACTTGTTCGATGTGCGGAGAAGGTGGAAATGGAGTTTGCCGATGATAAGGTGTTCTATGAAAAACAACAGAATAAGAGGTCTAGTTCGCAGGCAAAGGGGAATAATTCATCAAAGAAGCAAGGAGGTAAGAAAACCAAATATCCATCATGTGAGAAGTGTGGTAAAATGCATCCTAGAGAATGTTTATCCAAGTCTGGTAAGTGCTTTCGGTGTGGTAAGTCTGGTCATATTTCTCGTAACTGTAAGGAAGATGATCAAGCAGGAAATGAAAAGCCAACGGTAAGATGTTTTAAGTGTAATGAAATGGGTCATTATGCAAACGAGTGTCCAACTAAGAACTCAACTGGGGGAATGCAGCCAGACTACAAGTAGAAAGGGGTGGTGAAATCCTTTGCAACAACTTTAGCAGATGTTGGGCCATCGAATGAAGTGGTATCAGCTCCAGGGAGCTCAGTATTTTTCGAAGATTGACTTTAGGTCGGGGTACCATCAGTTGAAAGTAAAAGAAGCAGACGTTCCGAAGACTGCGTTCCGTACTAGATATGGCCATTATGAATTTGTAGTTATGTCTTTTTGGGTTAACCAATGCACCTGCTGTATTCATGGACCTTATGAATTAAATTTTCAATGAGTTCTTGGATAAGTTTGTGTTTGTGTTTTGAGGTTTGGGAAGAGGTTATGTGTGCCTTGTGATTCACAGTTGAAGAATGAGTTGTTATGTGAGGCTCATAGTTCCCCGTTTTCAGTTCATCCTGGAAGTACTAAGATGTACAGAGATCTGCGGGAGTATTACTGGTGGGATGGAATGAAAAGAGATATTGCTGATTTTACTGTGAAGTGTTTGACATGTCAACAGGTTAAAGTAGAGCGGCAGTTACCTAAAGGGATGCTTCATCCTTTACCAGTGCCAGAGTGGAAATGGGAAAACATATCCATGGACTTTGTTGTGGGATTACCGAGGACATCTTGAGGTAATAATGCAATCTAGGTTATTGTTGATCGCTTGACCAAATCTGCTCATTTCCTTTCTCTATGAGATACTTTATATCTAGATCAACTTTACTGTTTGTATCTTAAAGAGATAGTCAGGTTACATGGAGTTCCTCTCTCCATTGTATCGGATCGTGATCCCAGGTTTACTTCTAACTTTTGGAAAGGCCTTCAGAAGTCGTTGGGTACTGAATTAAATTTTAGTACAACTTTTCATCATCAATCAGATGGGAAGTCAGAACGAACAATCCAGACATTGGAGGATATGCGACGAGCTTGTTCTATGGATTATCAGGGAAGTTGGGACCAACATCTTTCTTTGGTTGAATTTTCATATAATAACAGTTTTCATTCCAGTATATAGATGGCACCATTTCAGGCATTATATGGGAAGCGGTGTCGAACTCCAGCTTTCTGGGATGAAGTGGGTGAAAGGAAGTTGATGGGACCAAAATTGGTAGAAGAGTTGGCAGAAAAAGTTCAGCTGATTCAGAAGCACATGAGAACAGCTCAGAGCAGGCAGAAGAGTTATGCGGACAACAGGAGGAATGATCTCTCTTTTGAGGTAGGTGATAATGTTTTTCTCAAAGTATCACCATGGAAAAGTGTGATGCGATTTGGTAAGAAAGGAAAGCTGAGTCCAAGGTTTATTGGACCATATGAAATTCTGGAGAGAGTTGGATCAGTTTCATACCGGGTGGCTTTACCTCCGAGTTTATCTCAGGTACACAATGTTTTTCATGTTTCAATGTTGAGAAAGTATATGCCAGATCCATCTCATGTTTTGAGTCCAGAGGTAGTTCAGCTGGAAGAGAACCTATCTTATGAGGAACAACCGGTCCAGATTCTTGACCATAGGGAGCAGGTGTTACGGAATAAGGTGATTCATCAGGTAAAGGTTTTGTGGAAAAACCATGTGATTGAAGAGGCAACATGGGAATCTGAAAATGCTATGAGGGATAAATACCCCCACTTATTTTGATAAGTGAATAAAATTACGAGGACACAATTCCCAAAAGGGGGGAAGGATGTAACATCCCAGGTAAATAAAGAATAAAGAATTTCCATATATATTAATATTTACGAATTAAATATTAATTTTAATTAAAAGGGGTTTCTACGTTCAATAGCGTACTTGGTATGCAACGATGAGTTTCTTTGAAAACTTACGTTGCACACAAGTAATAAAATAATATTATTTTAAATGTTAGTTAACGAGTAGCCGTTGTACTGGTGGGAATGGATAGAAATAACTAAAATATGATTATATATGTTTTTAAATGTTTTTACATTTACCCAATAAAAGATAAAGGCTTAAAACACGGAAAGAGTTCAATTTTAGGCATTTATACCCTAATTTTCACGAAAGGTCCACTTATCACCTTTTGACGGAGAACCATCATTAAATATAGTTTTGATCACTCTTATACATTCTTTTAGACCAAATATAACTCTTATTTAGAATCGGGACATCAAAATTTACTTTGTGTAAATTTTTGGTACCTTTCTGATAAAGTTCATTTTTTAATGAATAGTGTAAAATGTTTTTTTTTAATTCAAAACCTCTTTTTAATCTAATTTATTTATATGATTAGATTATCTTTTGAATTGGTTTTAAAGTGAAATTAGAAAATATTTTTACCATTAAATCCAATAGTGGTCGCTGGAATTAATTTCACTTTGAAAACGGACTTAAACTAGTGTCAATCTTTTGATACTTATTGTTTCATAAAAACACGCTATTTGCTATGACAACGGGAATTAATTATTAAATTAATTAATGTGACTTATATGTATTGAATTTTGTAAAATAGACTTCATTTTTGAATTCGTAATATCAAATATAGCTTCGGGTGAATTTTTGGTAATTTTCTGAAAAACTTCAATTTTTGATGAATAGTGAAACCACTAAGTGGTACTTATAAAAACCGATTTTCCGTTTAAATGAAATTTTGCCATCATTGTGTTTTGATTTTAAAAAAATCTGACACACATGGTTGTCATTAAGAATTAAAATGTGGTTCAATGAGATTATAATAATTTTTTGGTGAATAGTAACTTATTAAGTTCTTAATCGCGATTAGAGGTAATTAGTGTAATTTAAGGTAAAAATGATATTATAAGAATGTGAAAACACCATGAAACTTGTCCTACACCTATTGGGTGAGTCATGGCCGACCAATACAAGCAATGGGCCAACTTGGGGATCCCATGGAGCCACTATAGTTGGAAAATGACAATAATATATTTTTATTTAATGTTAAAATTAAATTGACACAAACATGAGTTGTTTTACTAAAACAGTTTTTAAGTGTGGTTACATAAGTCCAAATTTTGATTATAAATAGTCATTTTAAAGATAAAAAGATTTAATACATCATAGTATTTTTTTTATAATTTTTAGACATTAAATAAATTAAATTATTTATGACATAATAATGATGCAGCGATGACATCATTATTTGACGATTTAAATAAAATGGAAAGATAATGTAAAATATATGAACTACACATGTCCAAAACCAATTGGATGAGTGGATTTCGAACCCTTATCACCTTATCCACGAATTATATCAATGTGGGACCTTTTAAAACCTAAACACATTTTCAAATAAAGTAATATTTCTTTACTTTCCAAAAGTGCCCCTCCTCTCCTCTTATAAAAGGCCCCCACCTCTACCTCATTTCACACACTCCTCAAGCCTTTGTCTCGGCCAACCCCTGCCCATTTACTCTCTCCACATACCTCTACTCATCCTAGAGGACTCCCTTTGGGCAGAATCCTTTCAAAGGAAGCCTTTAGGCTCAAATCAAAAGGAGTTACACTTTTAAAGGTAATTTATTCTCTCATGTTCATTTGTTTTATTTTGCTTCTCCAACCCCCAAAACTATTTTTATTTACTTCTTTTGTAACAAAAACAGTATCTTCAATATACTAGGATGTTGTTATAATATTTATTTGAGCTACACTCTCACAAAACTACATCAAATGGTTAAAGAACATACGGTTTCCGTGGATGGCGAAATTCTGCCTCCCGAAACGATGATTGTTCAATACTCATTTAACACCATCAAAGGTGGCCATTATGATGTCACTATTTTTATATATGATATATAATATGTTTATTTTTTCCTTAAGCTTCTGTTTTTTTCATTTTGGGCATACCTTTATGGTTTCCATTGTGGGTAAACACGATATCTTCATTTAAGGAAGTGCGGACTACCGCCCCCTCAAAGTGATGTGATTCGTTAATGCCATATGTGGGACGTGTAAAGGATGGATTTAAAGTTATTATATATGATGTTATACTGGAATTATAATATACCTCTATATCATTATTATTTCTTTCCATTAAAGTATGAGATAGAAATGAAAGTAGCGTTCATGCGTACGTACGACTTACCGTCTCCATGAACAGTGCATTTCATTTCTTATCCCCAAATGTAATGTACTATTAAAATTACATGTATATAATGTATATATATAATTAAGGATATATCTAAATGATGAATATAATTTTGGAATTAAAATATACATACCTCTCATTTAGTTTTAATTCCATTAATATGACAAAGAAATGAAAGTAGCGTTCATGCGTACGTACGGCTTACCGTCTCCATGAACGGTGCATTTCATTTCTTAACTCTAAATGATTATGTAATATTATAAATACATGTATATGCTGGATATATATGATACATATTATATCCAAATCGGTAATTTCATTCTGGATATAAAGAACCTTTGACCACACGAACAACATGTAATTGTAAGAAGTCCACTTTCGACTTAAGAACCAAATATTGAGAAAACAAACATTATTAACTTAAACTGTTACATAATGTTTATAACATGGCAATAAGTGATATAAAAGGAATAATGAACTTTAAAAAGTTTCTTAATAAAGTATAAATTAACTCAAGTTTATTATTCAGGACGTTAAAGAACGATCGGGTCAAGTCGGATACAAGGTAAGGGGCTTCGTCTCAGTCTCCTTTCATTGAGGCATATTTCGTTTTATACACAACTTTCTTTTATACGGTGTATAAACTCCTTTGACTTTTAATTTTATACAAAAGGAATCTTTTTCTACGAAGGGTTTTACTAAACGACAAAAAGGAATGTTTTTTTAACATACGCGGTGACAACGACCTTTTCCGCCACCGCGAGTATTATTTGGTCTTTGGCTTCCTCAACAAGCCGTAATGTTTTTAAAATAAAATAAATACCATATACTCTTTTATGTATTTTGGTATTGAAAATGGTTTTGATAAATGATTCTATTATGTCAATATATTTATGATATATTGTGATTGAAATGTGGAAATGTTATCATTCCTTTATATTGGTTTTATGTTTTATGATTTTATATTGGTACTTGGACATTTTAACGGGTGGTTACGTTATAAACCATATGACGGGTGGTGCCGTGAATACCAGGACGGGTGGTTACGTTATAACCTCCAATACATTGGGTATGGAAGTCGGCCGTATGGCTATTCCATTAAGTATGTATGGAAATTGGCCGTATGGCTATTCCATTAAGTGATATGTGTGGAAGTCGACCGTATGGTTATTCCACTTAAGTATGTTTATGTCCCAAGTTACCTTTATATATGTTATGTGTTCTTTTTATGGGTTTTATGGTAATCCTTTGGTTACAAAAAGGTAAGTAATGATACTTTATTCAGTGAAGAGTTTTTTTTACTACTTCATGAAAGTGAAGGTATTACTTTGATAGAGTATATATGTTTTACTTGATGTTTGAAAAACTAACAGTTTTCATTCTTTCTGTATCCCTTACTGAGCTTTTTATGCTCACCCCAAGTTTTTTTTGAAATGTTTTCACAGAACTTAATGTGGAATAAGGTCAAGGATGGGATCAAGGGAATGTCATGCTATATAAAACATGGAACTAGACATGTTTCTTTCAAGAGTTTTTTTTATTATGGAAACTTAGTAGAAGTGACTACTTTGTAATCTTTTGAGATGAAATAGTTATGTTCTAATTCTCTAAAACTCTAAACCTGAAAAGATCCTCAACGTGAATTATTCATTTAATTCAATATTAAGTAAGGTTTAAGGCTGGGGCCTTATAGTAGAGGATATTTTCCTCAATAATTTTTTTAAATTTTAATTTCATCAATGAAAAAACCCTTATTCTTACTCCAATTAGTATATGTCCTATTGCATCCATTCATATTCATCATTTGGATTTATTGTGATTATTTTTTCCCATTGAATGTGTTGAAATTAGTCGTTCAAGAATACTTTCTGTTGTAATTAACTTCCCAATGGGTTATTGAACATTAATTATCCCTTAAATATCGATATTTTGTTATAATGGATACAATTATTTCATAAACCACATATTATTTTTATATATGGTGATTAAATAGATATTTGTTTTATTATCAATGGAAATGTCGAAAAATATGTATTATTTATTCAATAATGATATTTGATAGGGAACATTGTTTGTGAATTGAATTGATTATTCGATTTTTGAGGAAAGAATTAAACAATAAATACAAGGGTTGATAACCAGTTAATGCAATACCCTAGATGCATCAATCATCTCAAGGGAGTAATCCATTAGTTAGACTCATCTATTGTGTTTTTACCCAATATGAATTAAACAGTCATTAAGATATATCTTGAGGGTAAAGGTATCATGTGCCTGCGAAACATGAATTTAGATAACTAATAATTTACATCATTCTGGTATCAATTATTTTTATCCATGTGATATTCACATTGATAAAATATATGGATGCATTTATTCTCCTTATATTAAATAAATGAAATGTGTTTCCAGTTATTTTTCATTCCATGTTTTGGACACACCTCCTTCTAAATTTATTGATTTTATGGAATGAGTTTTCATTATTATACCTTAGATTATTGGTTATTATCTTTAATTTATTAATTCTTACACTGTACCTATTTCATATTGAGCATTCGAGCACACATTTTTTTTTTCATTTTCCTTGAGATTCATGAATGTGTAAAAATTATGGTTTTCAAATATATAAATAATTTAATATATTTAATATTATTTAATTTAAAAATATTATCTTGTTCTTTGTATATTCATTTGAAATAAAACATTCTTGAATGTTTCCAATTTACCAAGACAAATATACTATTCCGTCCTTTGGGTCTTGACTTATGGGTATATTATTCCAATGTAACGGTAGTAGGCACAACTTCTTGGCTACTGGGGTCAGGGTTTCTACATTTATTAAATTGGAAATGATATAATTGTAAGAATACCAATAGACCTCAAAATTTAGTATTTTTGGAAAAATAGATACTTAAAATACACAAATTTTACTTTTGGAATAGAATTTAAAACATAATAAATAAAGATTTAAAATTATCATTATCCTTGAAAACACATTCAATGGATTAACCTACTAACTTGATTGATATAAAAAAAGTAATGGTGAGTTTAAAAGTTCAATCAGGTATATGTATCGTGTAATATATCATGAATCAATCATTATAATCTTCACAGAAAGGTAGATAACTAAACACACATTCCATTTATATATCTACACTACCATATAAATTTAAGGTATAATCTATATTTTAAGGTAAATAACTTTTAAAAATGATACATAATAAATAAACTCTGAAAAAATTCCTCTATAGATAAATTAATTGAAAATTTATTAGGGATAACAGTAAATAAATTCTCAAAGAATGAAATTCTTTAATATTAAATATAATTATTCATAGGTACAAGATACCTTTACTATCATTACCATTCTTAAGATGGTTTCAAACATACTGGAAAAAATGCATATATTTGGACATTAAATTCATCTAATGAGACAACCAATGCATTGAAGGGATTACATTAAATAGTCCTCAACCCATCTCATAAAAATATAAATAATTCTCATATATTAAATAATTTATTTATGTCATAAAATTTTTTTCTTATCAAATATCTATATTGATTAAAGGATATATATTTATCAATATTTCCCTTATTGGTAAAATAAATTTCAGATTACGTACCATATGTAAGAATGGTATATGATTTACAAAATAATTATATACATTACTCAATAATATTTTTATCTAATATAAATTAAATTTCTAGTGAAAAATGATTACAATAACATAATTATTTTAATATAAAGGTAATAATCAGAATAGATATTGAGATTTCACAATTACATTTACCACATGTTATTTTTCACTTCAAATGCCCATGGGGTAAACAATTCAAGTTGAAATATAAAATTCAATAAATAACTAATTTTTCATCATATTACATTTTATAGGGTTAAAATATACACCATATTAATGTGAAGTGGTTCATAATAACAAATAAGTCACAATGGAATGTAAATTCAATCAAAATTCCATTCCACCCAATAACATTTATTACTAATAGTCTTCGACGAAGTAATTCTTATTGGAAATTAAAATATAATAAATATATATTAATTAATTATATTATATATAGAAGGGTATTAGGTTCAACATATAAATGAAATTATGTTCATTAAAATACAATATTCCTCAATGAAATGATATTGACATGAAACCCCTTACCTCATGATCACATTTGGATGAACGTGCATTAGAAAACTATATTGTGGTTTTTAAAATGTTACTATGAAATAATATAAACTTATTATTATTTATTATATTGAATATGATCCTTTTATAACATCATTTAACCCATTCATTAATAATATTTTATCATTCTCATCGTTTATTGTCTTAATTGCCTTGTTTTCTCATGCATGTTTTGTTATGGATGATCCAGTTCCTTTACATATTATATAGTAAAATAATGTCCATAAAAATGATTAGGGTATAATTATTATATTTTTATATAAAATATAATTTTGATATGAAACATGAATTTTTCGTATGAAAAATAAAATAATTTACGGTCATGGAGACAATAGGCCGTAAGTATGCATGAGTAACATTTCCTTTTTTTTTCACAACTAATAATTCAAATTAGGTATGTAATATATATCTATTAAATATTAATCATGATATCATAAATACCATATTATGTTTTCATATATTTCATCGATGTGTTGTGGTGATGAAGATAGAGTTGCATCACATCATGAAGGCGATGGTCCTCATATACACGAACGATGTTATCATCATTACATGGTTGAAAATGAATGAAATAAAATGATATATATAATCGTTATAGATATATAAATATTTCATGAGGAGCATAATTATTTAATTTAAATCATATATAATCATTAATTTTATCATTATTACCATAAATTAGATGCATTAGTGAAAGACGAATCCCATATCTTTGAGAGGAAATAGCCACTGAAAAATAGAGTGACATTTTCAAATATCCTATAGAAATAAATGTATAAAAATATAAATGATAAAGTTACTAGATGGGTATAAATATTGTTAAAATATAATATATATACTATATATCCTTCATCATACCCAACCTTGATAGGTGGAAATTAAAACATGAATGACATCATTTTCCAAGGATGTACTCCTCTAAACACATAAATATAGATTTTCAACCCATTTAATGGAAGTGTAGATTGTTTTAGATCATTAAAATATTATTAAATCTGTATGGATATTTTAATATTATTATTTCATCATTATATAATAAAACATTTATGATTTTGGGAAAGAAGTAAAATAAAAAATCATGATGGAGAGCATTACCTCTTCTACGGGTATCATCGTGTGGTTCTCACAAAACCCTCCAAATGATGGATTTTATCAAAATATAAGGATTATAGAATTTTTATAGTGTTTTTTAAGAGTTATTTGGGTAGTTTTTGGATGATACAAATGGATTTATTGGTTTTTACTTATGAGGGAAGCGACTATCCATTTATAGTTTTGGAGGACTGTAATTTTTGTAAATACCCCAATCTATTCATGATTGGGAGGTGAATCATAACTAGTGTGGATCCAAAATTAAAAAATATTGTTATGGATGGATTATATATTTGATTAAAACCTAAAAACCATAATAAAACTTATTTTATAAACATTTTACCTTATCATATATGTTTTCTTATATTTACCATTTTGGTTTGCAACTATGGTAATAAATTTTCTAAATAAGGTTTTTTTGAATCATGAATAAATTAATATGAGAGTAACTAAATAATTTTACCCCATTATAATAAAAATTAATTCCAATTTATTAAATAACAATAGTATTTGTTTTTATAATTATTTTAAATACAAATTCTTGTAATGCTTAAACACAGAGTATTATCATTAACCGTGCTAATAGTGGTTTTTTCTATTTAGGGTTCAATATAGTAATTAAAATAGAAAACATGATACATTAATGGAAAAAAGTTGACATTTAATGTTTTTTATAAATTACTAGGAAGGAGTAATGTTTTTCAATGACATTAAATCAGTTGAATATAGAATTAATTATACAATAAAAAAGTCCTTTTTGATATCATTTAAATCATTGGAATTTAAAAATATCAAGACAAAGATTAAATTTTAATTTTTTTATTTTAAGACATTATAAAGAGATATATTCATCTCTAAGATTTATTTAAGATAATAATTCATCAAATATACTATCTTTTAATAATATTAGAGTTATTTATTTTTGTTTATTATTAAATAAATAATTAGTGAGTGGATATTTCTTAAGAGTATTAAGTAATTCATTAACCTATAAAAATTAATGATATATTACTATGAGGAATAAAACTCATTTATATTTCATAAGAATATATAAATTTTAACTAATGTGTTTTCATTCCCCTTCCAAAATCCTTATAGATATTAAAAACATGGAAGGTTCCTTTTTTGACGTTTTCTTACTAAATATATTTTTTGTGTCACAATTATGAAAATGTGTCCCTGAAAAACATAAAAAATAGATTCAAAAGTAATATTTGTCTAAATAAAAGCTTTGAACATTTGCCTAAAAATTATGGGAAAATTCTAAGACATTATTTTCAATGTATATCCACCAAGTAAACACGTATTAACCTTAATCATGATAATTAATTTTAAAAAAATTTACTAATTAGAGTAGTCAAACAATAAGTTGACCTTTTTTTATAAATATAATGTTTTCCAATT
The DNA here is from genome assembly GCA_963277665.1 of Viscum album. Classification (NCBI taxonomy): domain Eukaryota; kingdom Viridiplantae; phylum Streptophyta; class Magnoliopsida; order Santalales; family Viscaceae; genus Viscum; species Viscum album. The sequence goes on along the minus strand of OY728122.1, from coordinate 2,087,894,447 downwards.
CCAAATATGGAATCCCATTTTCAAATTTAATTCATATAAGTGTGAGAATTTAATTTAATATTAATCCCATTGATGGGATGATAATTAAGATCTCTAAGTTGAAAATGTTCAAAATATTCCAATGTTTTTACGAAAATTAAATAGGAAAGGTTTACCTAAATTAGATCAAATGGTTGAAATTTATGTTATTTTAAATTAAAACCAATTAAAAATAAATTTTAAAATTTAATATAATTAAAAAAAATGTTGTTTTCAAATAAAATTCATTATTTCTCATTATTCGTCAGAAAATAAAACTCTTCAGAAAAATCCAAAAACATATCCATATGATAATTATTATATTACAATTTTTTATATTTAGATTCTTTTTCTTATAAATTTCCAAAAAGAGGAAAAATAAATTTTAAATTATTTATTCAAGTATCTACTAATCCATCATTTAAAAAATACAATTTTTCATGAAATAATTCTATTCTTTTAATTGATACTAATTTTACTAAATATCAATATATTGTTAAAACAAAATGTTTAAACACTATATTCATCATATTTTAGTTACTACTATATATTCCATATATTCGAATGGCTTAGCCACAACTATCATATTACATAATAATATTAATAGTATATTTTTTTGATAAAAAACTGTCTTTGATGTTACACAAGCTATAAACCCATTGTTTTTGTCATATACTATATTAGATTAAATGATGTCATTTTCTAATTTTAGTATGTTACATTTGATATTTTCCATTCATGATTCTTAACACGGTTCTAATGAGCATATCGGGGCCACAAAGTCTATCCTGTAGGACTTGATAAATTTCTTATATAGATTTACATGATGTAAGTCTAATATAAGCATTTGTATTTATTACACAATAGGAAATATGAATCATCTTGTAATTTTTTTTCAAATCATTAAAAACTATTAATTCTGGTTTGTAACACCCAAGCTTCCACGGTACACTTCTCTTTGAATAATACAATAGTGTGTGTTGTACACAACTGCGAGTTCTAACACACCACAACAAATCAAACTAGCCATTATGAATATTAATACCAACTTTTTGAAATTTTATAAATTTTATCTTTAAAGATGAACTTTATTTTAGGATTTGTAGTATCAAAATTATCTTAGGGTAAATTTTTGGTATTTTTCTGAAAACATTCAATTTTTGATGAATACTGAAAAACACCGAGTTATAGTTTAAAATAGTAATTTTATCTAAATAATTATTTATTTTATTTAAATTTTTTAGGTCAAAATAGATACATAATACCAATTTGTGTTCAATTTAAATCATTGGAGTAATTTTATAATAATTTTAGATATATAAAAATTTTATCGAACTTTTTACCGTCTTTTACCCACCTCCTAGGAGCATTTGAAAATTTACATAAAAAATAATTTTACCACTTCTATGAGTTGAATTTAAAAAATCTGAGAGGCACGGTTGAGGTCAGTAATTAAAATTTGATTCAATAACAGGATTTTTTTGTGAATAGTAACTTTTTACTTTTATTTACAACGGTTAATAGTAAATAGGGTAATTAAGGGTAAAAATGATATTATTATTACCCTAAAAAATGTCTTAATTATATTTGATAAGTGTAATTCTACTTAAAACAACCTTAGGAATAAAATATGATCCTTTAGGTCCACTTGGAATATATTAGGACATTTATTATTATTTAATTCCAAGAAGAGTTAAAAGTGTTAAATTCAAAGTATAATAACTAAACCATTTTTAATATAGGGTTAAACATAAGATAAATTAGACTATAAATATTCATTAGAAAGATAAAAATACATCAGAAATAATGGTATTTTATTTATAATTTTTAGACATTAAATAAATAAATTTACTTATGACACAATGATGATGCAGTAATTACCGTATTAATGACAGATTAAAATAATTGATATTATAAATATCCAAATAAATGTATTTTGAGACTTTTAATCAATTCCACTGATTTTATAAGATTATATTAAATATTAGGGTTGGTTTGATTAATTTTTTTCTAAGTAATAATGAATTTATGAATTTAGAAAAAACAAAATACCAAATAGTGTCAAAATTGACATAAAATAGTTTCGAAAACAAATATTATATTATTAATTGGTATTTTTTTCCTAAAAATATAAGGTTTAGCCAGAAGACTTATATAATGATAGGTGTAACATTAATTAACCACTTGGGGTTCTATTTTATGTATATAGTATGTTTATTAACCATATAATATAAAAATACAAAGAGACATGGTAAATGTCAAACTATTTAACTAAGAGTGAAATCTAAATGTTAAAGTTAATATAGTGACCCAAAACATTCTAAAACCTATTATTTGAGTGTGTTTTGACCCATACCCACCATATTCTTTAAATAATTTTTTTTTGGATCCATTAGAAACTGAAAATGATTTTATTATAAAATAATATTTCTAGCATTTCCTAAGGTTCCCCTCACCCTCTTATAAAAGGGCACTCCCCCTTCTATCTAATTCACACTTTCAAAGCCAATTATCTCAGCCAAACTGTGCCCAAATACCCTATAAAATATCATCCATTCATACTAGAGGCCTTATTATAGTCAGAAAGACAACCTAAGGAGCCCTTTTCATCAAATCAAAAGGAAGAACCTGAAGTAGTGGTAAATATTTCATTAACTCTTTCATTTTCCTTTCTTCATCCACATCCTCTTTCATTGTTTTTTACATTAAAAAATAATAAATCCAGTATATTTTATGTACTGTGATTTAATTATAAATATGGTACAACCATATTCTTTATTTTATCCGTCCTTTGAATGACATGTCACTATTCATGCGTACGTACAGCTTACCATCTCCACGTCGTGGAGTAATTGTTATTCAATACATTATTATTTGGATGGGTATAATAATGATGTGTAATTGGTGTAAATAATATATATAACATTATAAGGATTCTGTATATATTATATTACATCCAATTATATATTATTTTAATATCAAAATATTGATATTGTTGTGCTTACGTACGTACGGATTACCATCTCCACGTATGCGATGAGATTCATTCCCCATCGTAATCCATTCGAGACTAATTTTCATTAGATTATTAAAAATAATGTTTAAAGACATAATATAATTATGAATATGAATAATAAACATCCTGTCCATAAAAAACATTACTTTCATAATAAATCATATAAAGGAAAACGAGTCAGTTAACACCCAAAACGATGATAATACTAAAATATTATTAAGAAAGCAATATTAAAAGATCATATATGATATGATATTAATGTATATGATTCTTGAATAATTTAATAACAATTATTTCACCATTATAAAGGAGGTTAACCAACTCTCAACCAAGGAAATTTACTAGGTAAGGGCTAATTTCACAATCTCTTTATAATCCAAGGTGGTTTTTATGTAAGTATCTACTGTGACCTCTTTATCAATCACAACCATGTTTCTTAAAAATGTAATTCTAAACGTTTTTACTATTTACTATAAAATGAGGAAAAGTCATTTATATCCTTATTTGACCTTATATGTATAAAGACCCGGCCTTAAAACCTCACATAATCATGAAGTAAATGAATAATTCACATAGAGGATCTTTTCAGGTTTAGATTTTTAGAGAATTAGGACATAACTATTATATCTCAAAATATTGAAAATTAGACACTTTTACTATGTTTCCATAAAATAAAATTTCTTAAAAAGAAACATGTCTATTTCTATGTTTTATATAGCATTACTTTCCTTGATCCCATCCTTGACCGTATTCCACTTTAAGTCATGTGGAAAACATTTCAAAAACTTGGGATGACCATAAAAAGCTCAGAAAGGGTTATAACAATATGGAAAGAAAACATTAGTCCATTTATACATACGAATCAATTAATTATTACTTTACTCATAAAACATAAGCACTTTAACATACCTCATTAAATCATAAGATTTAGGAATAACTCATATAAATCGTAAGACATAAAGGTAACTTGAGGCATTCATAAAATTCATACGTAGGGAGTAACCCTATTGGTTATGTTTGTAATACCCATCAAAGTATATTCCCTAAATCTCTTTGGAGAAACCTTAGAATTTAACCCCTTCGCGTTACCCAATGCATTGGAGATCTATCAAAGGCTCCCCCACCCTTAGTTTATCACTGAACCACCCGACTTCATAAACAATGCCCAAGAACCGTAACATAATCATAACACTTAAAACATGCATAAAAGAAACATAAAATTTCCACATTTCAATCACAAGATATCACATCATGATATTATCATAAGTAAAAACATCTTATAAAATCATTAAAACTCTATGAGAGAAAAATCCCTTTACACTTTGAAAATATTAAAAGAAGACATTTAAAATATATTTTAGAATCAAAGTGTCCCATACCACTTAGAAACTATTGAAAGGGTTTTAAAACATTCATGTCCATATTAATAAATCCTTAAAAAAATTTAAAACATGGACATGGATGATAAATGTTTAAAATAATAAATCTTTAAAACCTTTTAAAACAATGTTTTAATAAAAAAGTCCTTTTCCATTTTGAACATTTAAATTATAAGCCACAAGAAAGTATACCATTTTAAAAACATTTAAATGAATTTAGTATAGACATAATATGGATATGGAATGTAAAAGGGGTGGTATATACACTTTATAAAAGAATAAAAGTGCATATCCTTATGAAATGTCTCAATGAGAAGAAATTGAGATGTAATCCCAATCAAGGATCATGCCATTAGAGCAAGGATAAATAAATGACATAATTATGTGTGACAAATATAAATACACCAAATATAAGTGGATAACCTGTGTAAAACAATCATATTTCATCCACACATATTCATAGCATGACATAATCAAGAATTATAGGTTTAACCCAAATAATTGAAATTGGGTTAAGAAGTTCCCTTACAAAAATTCGACAGCCTAACGTCATCACTTTAAAATTCAGAAAATGAGTTTATGAGAGAGAAAATGGTATCTCATCACTTGGACATAAAATTTAAATCAATAAGGATATAGAATAACATATCCCAACATAATAAGATGTAAATTAAAAGGCATAACAAAAGAAGTCTTTTAAAAGGAGGAGGGTGAAAGGTTCCCTTACCGATTTGGGTAACTTTCAAAACGTTCACCCCATGAAAGAAGGACCATACAAAATTTATGTAAATACCCATAAAAGAAAGTATATTACACAAAGAGTAGAATAATTTGCAATACATACACCACTCAAAGAAAATAGTGGCAAATGTTGCATAAATCTCACGAGAATAAAAGTGAGATGAAAAATCCCTTATGAAAACTCGGCAGCCTAACGACATCACTTAAAACATCCAAAAAAGGATTGAAGAGATCAAATATGGTCTCTCATAATATTAGAATAAAATTTTCAGTAACAATAATATAAAATAACATCTCCCAACATAATAAAAAGTAGCATAAAGGAAATGACATAAAAGAGTGTACTTAAAAGAAAGAGAGAGGTAGGATCCCTTACCTCGTGTCTGAATTATCTTGTTAGTTTATTTATATTCCTGAATAATAAAATAGAGTTAATTTATTATTTATTAAGAAACTTTTTAAAGTTAATTATTCCTTTTATATCACTTATTACCATGTTATGAACATTATGTAATTATTTAAGTTAATAACGGTCGTTTTGTCGATCATTGGTACTTGAGTAAAAAATAAACTTGTTATAATTACAAGTTGTTCATGTGGTAAAATATACATTATATCCAGAATTATATTCATGATTTAGATATCATATATATCATATATATCCATTATATACTTTCATTTATAATATTACATTACATTTAAAGGTTAGAAATGAAATGCACCGTTCATGGAGACGGTAAGTCGTACGTACGCATGAACACAACTTTCATTTCTATTTCGTATTTAAGGGAATTAAAACTAAATGAGATATATATTATAATTTCAGTATAATATATATGTTATATAGGTCAAATATTTTCATTAATTTCATTCTTTATACATTCCATGTATTGCATGAACGAGTCACATCACTTGAGGGGGCGGTAGTCCACACTTCCCCAAATGAAATTATCACATTTTCACAACATGAAAAGCATAAAGGTATGTTATAAATGTAAAATAAAGAAGAATATAGAGAAAATAAATATAATATATATCATAAATAAATATAGTTTCATCATAATGGCCACCATGAGAGGTGGTCGGAGAAGATAGAACAATCATCGTTTCGTGATGTCGTAATTCACCATCCACGGAAACAGTATGTTCTTTGACCATTAGACAGAGGTGTGTGTAAATAATACATGTTTGTGACATTTTTATTTTAACTTTAAATAAAAAGTTATTAATGTCATTTTCCAACCAAAGTGGCTCCATGGGGTCCCCAAGTTGACCCATGGATTTTCTTGGTTGGACATGACTCATCCAATAAGGGTAGGACATGTTTCAAGGTCATTTCATATTATTATAACATCATCTTTACCATAAATTACACTAATTACCTTTAATCGCGATTAATAAAACTTAAAAATTACTATTCACAAAAAAATTATTTTAATCCCATTGAACCAAATTTTAGATCCTAATGACAACCGTGTATGTCGGATTTTTGAAATTCAAATCACAGAAGTGGTAAAGTTTCATTTAAACGAAAAACCAGTTTTTTAACTACCACTTAGTGGTTTCACTATTCATCAAAAATTGAAGTTTTTTGGAAAAATACAAAAAATTCACCCTAAGATAAATTTGATATTCAGAATTAAAAAATGATGTCTATTTTATAAAATTCAAAACATATAAGTTTCATTAACTAATTTAATAATTAATTCATGCTGTCAAAATAAATAGCGTGTTTTTAAGAAACAATATCTATTAAAAGATTGACACTAGTTTAAGTCTAATTTCAAAGTGAAATTAATTCCAATGACCAACATTGGATTAAATGGTAAAAATATATTCTAATTTCAATTTAAAACTAATTAAAAATATGATCTAATCATATAGATAAATTAGATTAAAAAGATGTTTTGAATTAAAATAAAACATTTTTCACTTATTCATTACAAATGGACTTCATCAAAAAAAAAACAAAAACCTACACAATGTAAATTTTGATATCCCGATTCTAAAGAAGGATTTTATTTGGTCCAATATAAAAAATAAAATTTTCAACATGTGTATTTAAAAATGGTTCGCCATCAAAAGGCGTTTAATCGACATTTTAAAGAATATTAGAATATTTACGCTTAAAATTGGATTCATTCGAATTTTAAGCCTCTAAAATTTATTGGATAAAAGAAAAAATATTTGAAAAACATATATAATCATTTTTAGTTAGTTTTGTTCATTCCTGCCATTACAATGGCTAGACGTTAACTACCATTTAAAATAATATTATTTTATTATTAGAGTGCAACATAAGATTTCCAAAAACTCATTGTTGCGTATTAGGTACGCCATTGAGCATAACACTACCTTTAAATTAATATTAACGTTTTATTCAAAAATATGGATAAATATAAAAATATCAAATTCTTTATTTACCTCGGGTGTTACATCCTTCCCCCCATTTTTGGGAATTCTATCCTCAAATTTTTAAAATTGGGCTCAAAAACTTCATTGAGAGTCCCACATCAGAACAAGAGTCGGTAAAAATATCACTTTAAAATAAAGAAAGTGAAGAAAAAAGGTCAGATTAGTTGACCCATACTAGGATTCCATGAAAACATGGATATGGAAGAAAAAAAAAAGGGTCATGTTCTGATGGAAGGTGATTGAAAACATGTTTAGGAGAAAGTTAACCACCAGAAAATCACAAAATTGTGATGGGTTAAAAGGTATTTGATTCCCAAGTAAGAAAAGTTAACAGGAAAATTTTTTGTTTTAAATTACTTTGCATTGAGTAATTTATTTATGTTCTTAACTAAAACATAAGGAAACATAATTACTTGTCATGTTCACTTTCAACTTTTGCTATATTTCTTACACAAACTCATATTTTCTCCAAAAGACGAGTATTTAGGATAACATGTTCACATTAAGAGAACTATAATCAACTTCTAGAGAATCACCTAATCCAAAAAATAGAACTATATACTTCCCATTCCTTTAGACCAAAACCAAAAACAAAACAAAAAAGGTTAGTACAAGATCAGATAATACCCAAAAAGGATAATCCTTTATAAAAAAATCTATTCTTAATCTCCAAAATTTGTCAAACAATACCCAAAGTTCAACAAAGACCATTCAATGAACATATATCCATAAAATTCTTCAATGTAATAAAAACTACAATTGAAACCCAAATCTCTGAAGGATTTAATCACATAGTCTTCCAAGATAAACCTTAACATTTATCTCCAATCATCAGTTACTCTTAAAGTCTCATACTGAAAAGTAATTAACCTAATCACATATCCTCCATGATAGGTTAATAATTTCCATAGAAAACCCAAAATCAACTTATTATAGATTCATAAGATCATATAACTAAAAAGAATTAATTAAACATACCAGGGACTTCACGTAGTCCAGTAGTAGGCAATAAATATTAGTCGCACTTTGGTTGTGGGTTTGATTCCCGCAGCTTCGTCCAATGTGATGGGTTGTCCCACGGTCTGCGTGTTGTCCTTTTTCCAAAACTATATAATTCTTAAAACATTCCCCAAAAAGAGAAAAAATATTCAAAAATAACCATAACATAATTTAACTTCAATTTTACGTCATGCCTTTCATCTTCTATCATATAGTAACCCATAATTACCTCAAAAGTAAGGATCATATAAACCCTAATGGTTACCTTTATAATTATTACCTGAACTTCCACATAGAGTTGGTTCTCTAGTACATGATGCATTAGAGAACTCACCAGATTCAAGTGGTTGATCATGACTCCTGATAGTTGGTTTAGAATAACCACAAGATTTCTCATTGAATACCCCATTTCATCCAGTCTCTTAATCAGAGAACCACCATAGTTTCCTTCAAACCCATTGTCACGTTGGTGCCTGCTAGATCCATCCATTTACTAAAACCAAAAAGGTCAGTGTGAGTATATCAACAAAATCATCATATACTAAAGAGGAAGATAAACACTAAGATATAACTATCCATGTTATCTCAAACTCATTGCAACTTTCATAAATAACAATGACTCTATCTAATATAATAACCACTGTGGTTATAAACAACATGTCACTTATACTTAAACAACACTCTAACCTCTAAAGTTATCTAAACCGACCTTTGATACCAACTATAAGGACCCGACCTTAAAACCTAACATAATCATGAAGTAAATGAATAATTCACATAGAGGATCTTTTCTAGTTTAGAGTTTTAGAGAATTAGGACATAACTATTACAACTCAAAAGATTACAATGTAGACACTTCTACTAAGTTTCCATAAAATAAAAACTCTTAAAAAGAAACATGTCTAGTTCCATGTTTTAGATAGTAGGTCTTTCCTTGATCCCATCCTTGACCGTATTCCACTTTAAGTCATGTGGAAAACATTTCAAAAACTTGGGATGAGCATAAAAAGCTCAGTAATGGTTATAAAAATATGGAATGAAAACATTAGTAAATGCATACAAACGAATCAATGAAATCATACTTTACCCATAAAACATAAGCACTTTAACATACATCATTAAATCATAATATTTAGGAATAACTCACAGAAATCATAATACATAAAGTTAACTTGAGGCATTCATAACATTCTTATGTAGGGAGTAACCCTCAGGGTTACATTTGGAATACCCATCACAGTATATTCCCTAAATCTCTTCGGAGAAACCTTAGAGTTTAACCCCTTCGCGTTACCTAATGCAATGGAGAGCTATCACAGGCTCCCCCACCCTTAGTTTATCATGGAACCACCCGACTTCATAAACAATGCCCAAGAACCATAACATAATCATAAAACTTAAAACATGTATAAAAGAAACATAAAATTTCTACATTTCAATCACAAGAGATCACATCATGATATTATCATAAATAAAAACATCTCTTAAAATCATTAAAAATCTATGAGAGAAAAATCCCTTTACACTTTCAAAATATTAAAATAGGACATTTAAAAGAGATTTTAGAATAAGTGTCCCATTCCACTTCGAAACTTTTTAAAGGGTTTTAAAACATTAATTTTCCATATTAATAAATCCTTAAAACCATTTTTAAAACATGGACATGGATGATAAATGTTTAAAAGAATAAATCTTTAAAACCATTTAAAACGATGTTTTAATAAAAAAGTCCTTTTCCATTTTGAACATTTAAATTATAATCCACAAGAAAGTAGACCATTTTAAAAACATCTAAATGAATTTAGTATAGACATAATATGGATATGAAATGTAAAAGAAGCTTTATATAAACTTTATAAAAGAATAAAAGTGCATATCATTAAGAAATGACTTAATGAGAAGAAATTGAGATGTAATCCCAATCAAGGATCATGCCATTAGAGCAAGGATAAAGAAATGACATAATTATGGGTGAAAATATAAATACACCAAATATAAGTGGATACTCTATGTAAAACAATCATATTTCACCCACATATATTCATAGCATGACATAATCAAGAATTAGAGGTTTAACCCAAATAATTGAAATTGGGTTTAGAAGTTCCCTTACAAAAATTCGACTGCCTAACGTCGTCACTTTAAAATTCAGAAAATGATTTGATGAGAGGGAAAATGGTATCTCATCACTTGGGCATAAAATTTACATCAATAAGGATATATAATACTATATCCCAACATAATAAGATGTAAATTAAAAGGCATAACAAAAGAAGTCTTTTAAAAAGAGGAGGGTGAAAGGTTCCCTTACCGATTTGGGTAACTTTCGAAACGTTCACCCCATGAAAGAAGGACCATAAAAAGTTGATGTAAATACCCATAAAATAAATTATATTACACAAAGATTAGAATAATGGGAAATACATACAGAACTCAAAGAAAATAGTGGCAAATGTTGCATAAATCTCACGGGAATAAAAGTGAGATGAAAAATCCCTTATGAAAACTCGGCAGCCTAACGACGCCACTTAAAACATCCAAAAAAAGGATTGAAGAGATAAAATAGGGTCTCTCATCATATTAACATAAAATTTAAAGTAACAAGAATATAAAAGAACATCCCTGAATATAATAAAAAGGATCTTAAAGGAAATGACATAAAAGAGTGTACTTAAAAGAAAGAGAGAGGTAGGATCTCTTACCTTGTGTCCGACTTGTCTTGTTTGTTTATTTATATTCATGAATAATAAACTAGAGTTAATTTATACTTTCCTAAGAAACGTTTTCAAGTTAATTATTCTTTTTATATCACTTATTGCTGTGTTATGAAAATTATGTAATTATTTAAGTTAATAATAGTCGTTTTGTCGATTATTGGTACTTGAGTAAAAAATAAACTTGTTATGATTACAAGTTGTTATGTGGTAAAATATCCATTATAGATAAAATTATATTCATGATTTAGATATCATATATATCACATATATCTATTATATACTTGAATTTATAATATTACATCACAATTAAAGGTAACAAATGAAATGCACCGTTCATGGAGACGGTAAGCCGTACGTATGCATGAATGCTACTTTCATTTCTATTTCATATTTAATGGAATTAAAACAAAATTAGATATATATATATATATATATTATAATTTAAGTATAATATATATGTTATATAGGTTATATATTTTCATTAATTTCATTCTTTATTCATTCCATGTATTGCGTGAACGAGTCACATCACTTGAGGGGGTGGTAGTCCACACTTCCTCAAATGAAATTATCACATTTTCACAACATGAAAATCATAAAGTTATGTTATAAATATAAAATATAGAAGAATATAGAGGAAATAAATGAAATATATATCATAAATAAATATATATCCATCATAATGGCCACCATGAGAGGTGGTAGGAGAAGATAGAACAATCATCGTTTTGTGAGGCAGTAATTCTCCATCCACGGAAACATTATGTTATTTAACAATTAGACAAAGGTGTGTGTAAGTGTAGCTCGAATACTTATCATAAAAACATCCTAGTATATTTAGGATACTTGTGTTGTTACAAAATAAAGGAATAAAAAGTGTTTAGGGGGTTGGAGAAGCAAAATAAAATAAAAGAACACAAGTGAAGACATTACCTTTAAATCGGGTAACTCCTCTTGGTTTGAACCAAAAGGGTTTCATGAAGTGATTTCTGCCTAAGGTAAGGCTTCTAAGATGAAGAGAGGGATGTGGAGAGATAAAATGATCAGATTTGGGCTGAAAAAAAGGCTTGAGAGGTGTGGGTAAGGAGGTAGAGGTGGGGGCCTTTTATAAGAGGGAGGAGGGGCACTCTTGTAATGTCTTGAAAAGTTACTTTATTATAAAATGATTTTCATATATTAAAGGTCCCAAAATTATATATTTCGAGGGTAAGGTGATAAGAATTCTAAATCCACCCGTACAATAGGTTTTTGACAAGTTTAAATCTTAGATTTTACCTTATCTTCTCATTTTATTTAAATCATTCATTAATGAGGTAATCAATGCATCATCATGGTGTCATAAATAAATTTATTTATTTAATGTCTAAAAATTATAAAAAAAATATATCATGATGTAGAAAATAATTTTAGGTTTCTAATGAATATTTATAGTAAAAAATATGACTTGTATAACCCCATTTAGTAATTGTTTTAGTAAAACAATACATGTTTGTGACAATTTTATTTTAACTTTAAATAAAAAGTTATTAATGTCATTTTCCTACCAAAGTGGCTCCATAGGGTCCCCAAGATGACCCATGGATTTTCTTGGTCAGCCCTGACTCATCCAATAAGGGTAAGATAGGTGTCAAGGTCATTTTATATTATTATAACATTATCTTTACCTTAAATTACACTAATTACCTTTAATCGCGATTAATAAAACATAAAAGTTACTATTCACCAAAAAATTTATTTTAATCCCATTGAACAAAATTTTACTTCATAATGAAAACAATTTATATAGGATTTTTTAAATTCAAATCACATAAGTGTTCATGTTTCATTTAAACAAAAAATCAGTTTTTTAACTACCACTTAGTGGTTTCACTATTCATCAAAAATTGATGTTTTTCAGAAAAATACCAAAAATTCACCCTAAGCTATATTTGATATTCCGAATTCAAAAATGATATCTATTTTAAAAAATTCAAATCATAAAAGTTGCATTAATTTATTTAGAAATTAATTCTCGCTGTCAAAACAAATAGCGTGTTTTTAAGAAACAATATCTATTAAAAGATTGACACTAGTTTAAGTCCAATTTCAAAGTGAAATTAATTCCAATGAACACCATAGGATTAAATAGTAAAAATATATTCTAATTGAACTTTAAAACCAATTAAAAATATGATCTAATCATATAAATAAATTATATTAAAAAGAGGTTTTGAATTAAAATACAACATTTTTCACTTATTCATTAAAAATGGACTTTATCAAAAAAAATAACAAAAACCTAGACAAAGTAAATTTTGATATCCCAATTATAGAGAAGGATTTTATTTTTTCCAATATAACATATAAAATTGTAAACAAGTTGATTTAAAAAGGGTTCGCCATCAAAAGGCGGTTAATAGACCTTTTAAAGAATAGTAGAATATTTACGCTTAAAATTGGATTCATTCGCATTTTAAGCCTCTAAATTTTATTGGATAAAAGTAAAAATATTTGACAAACATATATAATCATTTTTTAGTTACATATGTTCATTCCCTCCATTACAACTACTAGGTTTTAACTACCATTTAAAATAATATTATTTTATTATTAGAGTGCAACGTAAGATTTCCATGAAACTCGTTGTTACGTATTAGGTACGCCATCGAGCATAGAGTTACCTTTAAATTAATATTAACATATTATTATCAAATATGGATAAATATAAAAATTCCATATTCTTAATTTACCTGGGGTGTTACAATATGTTTTGAAAGTAATATTTCCGTTGTTTTCCAAACAAGTTACTTTATGACTTTTTTGACAAAATTAAGGTAAGAATTTTTTTTAACTTATACGGCGGGTGCAACTATTTTCCACCATTATAACATCATCGAAGCATCCCTTACAAATATATAAGAATATTTTCAAAATAAATGTCTTCTTTATAATTATGTGACTCTTAAATGATTTCAAAAATAGAAAGAGGTATTTCCAAAAAAAAGTTTTGATTTCATCTATGTCAACATCCTTTGATGGATTTTAAGATTATTTAAAGTTGATTTAATTTGGTACAAAAAATCCATATTGTATTGAATTTTTTGTGATATTTTTGACTTTGGATGTGTTATTTTTACACCATTCATGGTTTATGGATAAAGTATTGACATTTCTTATCACTACTGGAAATTGGATCTATCCCCACAGTTTTCCCCAAAACCATGGGGATAGGTACCCATATACCCACAGTTTTGGAAAACCATGGGTATAGGTAAATTTTCAAGACCTATACCCACGGTTTTGAAAAACCGTGGGTATAGGGGGTTTATCCCGATGATTTTCCAAAACTATGGGGATAGGTACCGAAAATTCACCTATACCCATGGCTTTCCAAAACCGTGGGTATAGGGGTACCTATCCCCACGGTTTAGGGGAAAACCGTGGGGATAGGTCTCGGATAAAATACCTATACCCACGGTTATGAGAAACCGTGGGTATAGGTTTCCTGTGTGTGCGCGAGAATTTTTTTTTTGCACGGGAAGGAAATTTTTTTGGCGGGAGTCCTATACCCACGATTCTTCCCTCTATACCCACGGTTTATATAACTATATTTAACTAAATATAAATATATATACCTAAAAGCTGTGTTGGTGTAGTGGTTAGGTGCTTCGTCTGCAGCGAAGAGGTTGGAGTTCTAATCCCACCGGCCGCATTATTTTAGGACCTATACCCACGGTTTTGAAACCATGGGGAAAAGCCTTTGACACCATGGAAATTGGGTATGTTTCGTTGACACGGTGGCAGAACACCTATACCCATGGTTTTGGAAAACTGTGGGTATAGGTTGGGGACCTATACCGACACCATTCCAGCCCATGGTTCCCAAAACTGTGGGTATATCCTATACCCACAGTTTTGGGGGCTATACCCACAGTTTTGAACCGTGGGTATAAGATGATTTTCCAGTAGTGTATGCTTGTTTTAATATGAATGTTTTTGTTATGTTTAAACCTTTTCATATGAGGAACGCATTGGACATAGTATGTGATGGGTGGAGCTCATTATAGCTCCTCGATGCATCGATAGGTCTCATGAGACAAACTAGTGTCTTGGAACAAGGCCTTGACAAAATCTTATTTGTAGTCTTGGCACAAGGCCTTACCAAAATCTTATTTGTAGTCTTGGCACAAGGACCTGACTATGTGGTTATGAAAGTCTGGCATTATGCATTCCACAATTATGAATGTGGGTATTGATATTTAAAGTGATTATTCAACTAGTAATATATACATGTGAATAAGTAAATGGAATTATTTGATTTTTATCTTTTCCATATTATGATGATTTTCAAGTTTAAAAGGATTTTGTTTTAATCTTATACATTTCCTTAAATTTTTATGCTTATTTATGAAAGTTTCCACTATATTGTTATCCTAAATGAGCATTTGAGATCACCCCTTTCCATGTTTTATTTTTCCCTGGATGCGAAGAAGTATATTATTACTCACCTATAGGGATAGTATATGGGATCTTAGTATTGTGTAAGGAAACAATGTTATTGTACTTATCCATTTTATGATGTAATGTAAACCTTAGGAATGGATCTTGTACTTCCAAGGCTACTAAACTAATCGGTCTTTATGGACTTGATCTTTTGTGATCATGAAAATGATACGTAATAATGAACCAACTATGGGCTTCTAGGGTGAGGATGTTACAATTGGTATCGGAGAAAGTTTAGTTCAAACCTTGGAATCTAGATTTAGGTAAACTCTGATTAGAGCACATTACCTTAAGATAGACTTTGAGGATTAGTATAGGTGGACATCCTAGAATTTTGTTATTGTATAGATTTTGTGATTTTTCCAAGAAATATATCCCTATCTGGATGTGAGAAGGTAGAGGAAGCTCTGGAACAGATGTACCCAGGGGTTAAACCCGAAAACACCACTTTATGCTAGACTCGAATGGGAACTGCTTAATGACAATGGGCCTTGCTGCATTCTTGGTTGTGACACTCCCAAGGGATATACATAGGATAATTATCATTTTATTTACAAACCATTATGATGGGTTTATGAGTATATACTTCCTCAAAGAAAATAATTTTTTTGATTATTGATTATATCCATAAAATTTTTTGTTTATGTTAAGTGTTTTACAAGAATGTAATTATGTATTTTGATTTATAAACTAATATAGTTTATTCCATTGTTTAGAAATGGTGACAAGTGGAAGGAATTGAAACTATATCAATGAACGTAGTCCATGTAGGAATTTCCCTCCTACTCAAGATAATTATAGTGGAGGTGGTGATGCAACTGATGCAGAACAACTTATCACCATACTGGGACAACTCACTCAGGTTATGAATAATAACCATACCCGTATAGAGCACCCTGATCCACAGCATGGAGGATCAATGTTAGATCACTTCATGAGGCAACAACCACCAACATTAAATGTCGGTACAAATACACTAGTAGTTGATCAATGGATAAATTCCTTAGAGAAAATATTCCACACCATGGGGAGTAGTGAAAAGGGAAAAATTTGTTATGGAAGTTTACCACCTCACTGGAGATGCTGATCAATAGTGGTCATCGATTCAAAACAAAAAGGAATATGATGAAGTATCAAATATGGAATGGAGGGAGTTTAAAGAAAGTTTCTTCGAAAAATACTCTCCTCATGACCATCGAGCAGATATGGAAAGACAATTTCAGAGTCTGAGGCAAAAAGAGGATGAGAACGTCACAATGTATGAAGCTAACATTACAAGGTTAGAATGGCATGCTGTAGATTATATACCTAACCCAAGAAGTAATATAGATCATTTATTTTATGTTTTTAAACCATTTCTCCACCAAGAATTTGTATCACAATACTTCTCATCATACGAAGATATTGTCTCATGTGCTATAAATATAGAAAAAGAACTATCTAAGTCTTACAGATTTAAAGCTAAAAAAGAGAAGAAGATATTTACTGAACACTCTGGAAATGGAAATAAGTGGATGAAGGGAAAAGTTGAATATTCATCCTGTATAAAATGTGGGAAGAAACACCCCAGTACTTTCCTGAAGGGAATGAGAGTCCGTTTTATGTGTGGTGAAAAAGTCCACCAAGCTCATGATTACAAGGGGAAGAAAGAGGTTGTAACTATTGAATTCTAAAATTGTAGATAAAGGGGGGATTATGCAAATGAATGTCTTAATCATCGAGGGAAATTAACTCAGAAAAGGCCAAGGGATCAAGGCTAATATTATGATATCACTAATGCTGATGTTAAAGCCCTGAAAGACGTAGTGGCAGGCAATTTAATGGTTCCTTAAGTTTAGATAATGCTTTATTTGATTCTGGATCATCACATTATTTCTTATCTTCTCAGTTTGCTAAGAAAATTAGATATTTCCAATTTTATTTAATAAGGGATTTTTCTGTCAAAACTCTTAAGGGAAGTATCATTGCAACAAAAGTTTGTGAATCACTCCCCATTAGGGAATATAAATGTTATTTATCTACTGATATCATCGTCATACCCATGATTGAATTTGATATAATCCTCGGTATTGATTGGATTTCAGAGCATGATGTGAAAATTTATTGTTAGAAGAAGGAGGTTATGATTTTTGATGACGATGATAAAGAATTTCTTATCTTTAGAGAAGAATCATCACCACCCGATTCTTATCTAGATCTACCCCTAGTAGTTCAAATAAATTCAATTATTAAGGAGGAATAGAATGAAATAGCTTTGGGTGAGGAAAGGAATGTTCAAATAGAGGATGTACATATTTAGAAAGAATATGTTCATGTGTTTCCCGAGGATTTACCTGGACATCCTCCAGAATGAAAAATTGAGTTTTCCATTTATTTAATTCCTGGTTCAAGGCCTATATCGAAGACCCCTTATATAATGTCCCCAATAAAATTAGTGGAACAATAGAAAAAACTAGATGAATTGAGTAATAAGATATTTATTCTCCCATGTGTTTCTCCATGGGGATCCCCTATCCTTTTTGTTAAGAAGAAAGATAGATCTATGCGGTTGTGCATTGAATACAGGGAGATCAATGTTATAACACAAAATAACAAGTATCCCCAACCTCGCATTGATGATTTATTCGACCTACTTCATGGAGCTCAATAATGTTAAAAGATTGAACTTAGGTCTGTATATCATCAGTTGTGTGTGAAGAAGGAAGAAATTCTGAAAACAGCATTTCGAACCAGGTATGGGCATTATGAGTTTACAGTAATGCCTTTTGGATTGACTTATGCACCCTATGTTTTCATGGATCTAATGAAAAGAGTTTTCATGGAATATATTGATGACATTTTATTGGTTTTTATTGATGATATCTTTTAATACTCCAAAATCTACTATGATCAAGAAAATCACTTGCGCATTATCCTAAAGACTCTTATAAGACATGAATTATATGGGAATTTTAGCAAGTGTGAGTTCTGGAATTAGGATATTTGTTTTCTAGTCCATGTCATCTCTAAGTATGGAATCTCCATAGATCCTTCTAAGAAAAGATAAATCCAAGAATGTCCATCACCGAAAAGTATAACTGAGGTACGTAGTTTTATTGGATTAGCAGGTTGTTATCGGCGTTTTGTCCAGAATTTTTCCCGATTGGAAAACCCATTAACCAAGCTCACACGTAAAGGGGTAAATTTTTTTGGGACAAAAGAGTTTGAAGAATGTTTTGAAAAACTAAAGAGAAGATTAGTCAATTCTCTTACCTTGAATATACCATCAGGGAATGATGGGTTTTTTTATTTATAGTGATGCTTAAAATAAAGGACTTGGTTGTGTCCTTATACAGAATGATATAGTTATTGTCTATGAATCACGATAGTTAAATATTCATGAAGAAAACAATCCTACTCATGATATTGAGTTAGAAATAGTAATATTTACTTGAAATATTTTGGAGACACTATCTCTATGGTGAAAATGTGAGAATTATACTGATCAAAAGAGTTTGAAGTATACTTTCTCACAGAAAGAACTCAACATTAGGAAATAGAGATGGCTTGAACTACTCATGGAATCTGATTTCATGATAAACTACCACTCGGGGAAGGAAAATAAGGTGGCAGATTCTTTGAGTAGAAAAGATCATGGAGTTTTGAACAAGATGAGATTTGAAAGGGATCCTATTTTCATGGATCCAGTAATAATGGATAAGGGAATAACCATGAAAGGTAAAACATTAATTTTTTTTCAAATGGCTTCCAAACCATCATTACTAAAAAGGATAAAATGTTCTCAACTTGATGATGAGGTGTTTCAAAAGAAGATTAAAGCTATGAATTATGGGAGATTGAGTGACATCATATATGAAGATGTAATTTTGAAATTTGGGAAGAGACTTTGTGTTCCCAATATACCAGATCTAAAAAGAGAATTGTTGGATGATGCTGATAGTTCCAATTTCTATATACACCTTGGGGGCTCCAAAATGTATAGATATTTGATGGAACATTTTTGGTGGGATGACATGAACAGGGAGATTGTTGATTTTGTGTCAAGATATATGGTTTTTCAACAAGTGAAAGCTGGAAGGCAACAACATGGAGGAGTCTTGCAACCACATACCATACCTGAGTGTAAATGGGATAATATTACGATGGACATTGTCATGGGACTACAAAAGGATCCTTGAAGGAATGATGCATTATGGGTCATTGTTTATTTTCTTACCATGTCTTCACATTTTCCCGCTATTAGAGAAGATTTACAACTTGAACGTCTAGAAATACTATATATTAATGAAGTTGGAAACTTCATGGAGTTCCCCTATCGATTATTTCAGATTGTGATCCACATTTTACATCAAGATTCTAGAAAAGTCTTCAGAAATCCATGGATACTGAACTTCATTTGAGCACTTCCTACCACCCACAAACTGATGGACAATCATAATTGACTATTCAAACCACAAAAGAAATGTTGATATCATGCTCACTTGACTTTCAATGTATGTGGAATCAATATTTACCTCTGGTAGAATTTTCCTATAATAATAACTTCTATTCAAGTATTCAGATGGCACCATATGAAGTGTTAAACAGAAAGAGATGTTGCACACCAAACTGTTGGGATGATGTTGGTGAAAGAAAACTTGTAGGCTTAGAATTGATGGAGGAAAAGATAGAAAAGCTGAAGGTAATCCCAAACCACATCAAAGAAGCTCAAAGTAGTTAGAAGAGTATGCAAATAACTGAATGAATTATTTGGAATTTTAGGTATGAGATCATGTTTTCTTGAAGGTATCTCCATGGAAGGGTGTTATATGATTCGGTAAGAAGGGAAAATTAAGTCCCAGGTACATCAGACCTTTTGAAATTCTAGAACGAATTGGGGTTTTAGCTTACCATTTGACAATGCCGCCATGTCTTTCCAAAGTTCACAATGAGTTCCACGTTTCACTATTGAGAAAATACATGCTTATCCCAACACATGTACTCACATATGAGGAATTAGAACTGGAACCCGATTTGTCTTATTGCGAAGAGCCTACAAAGGTTCTTGATACATGATAACATGTGCGGAGAAACTAGACAACTCATCTGCTAAAATTTCTATGGAGAAAACATAAGATAGAAGAGGCAACGTGGGAACCCAAGGAACTTATGATGAAGAACCACCTTCCTCTTTTTATGCAGTAATATTCTAGAAATTTTGAGGATGAAATTATTTAAGGGAGGGTAGAATGTAACACCCCAAGCTTCCGTGGTACGCTTCTCTTTGAATAATAAAATAACATGTGTTGTGCGTAACTTCAAGTTCTAACACACCACAACCAAGCAAACTAACTATTATGAATAGTAATACCCACCTTTTGAAATTTAATAAATTTTATCTTTCAAAATGGACTAAATTTTATGAATCGGAGTATCGAACTTATCGTAGGGTGAATTTTTGGTCTTTTTCTAAAAAATTTCAATTTTTTGTTAATAGTGAAAAATACTGAGTTATAGTTTAAAACAGAATTTTTATTTAAATAATTATTTATTTCATTTAAAATTTTTTAGTTCAAAATAGATACATAATACGTATATATGTTCAATGTAATTCATTGGAGTCAGTTTTTAATAATTTTAGATATATAAAAAGTTTATCAAACTTTTTACTGTCTTTTTCCCACCACCTAGGAGCATTTGCAAATTTATATAAAACATAATTTTACCGCTTCTGTGAGTTGAATTTCAAAACTCCAAGAGAAAATGTTGATATAAGTATGTAAAATTTTGTTCAATATGATTAAAATAATTTTTTGGGAATTGTAAATTTTTACTTTTATTTACCACGGTTAAATGTAAATAGTGTAATTAAGGGTAAAAATGATATTATTATTACACTAACACATGTCCTAATTCTATTGGATAATTGTAATTCGACCCAAAGCAACCTTTGGAATAAAATATGATCCTTTAGGTCCACTTGTATTAGATTATGACATTTATTATTATTTAATTCAAAGAAGCGTTAAAAGTGTTAAATTAAATGTTTAATAACTAACCAATTTTTAATATAGGGTTACACATAAGATAAATTAGACTATGAATATTCATTAGAAAGATAAAAATATTTCCAACATAATGGTATTTTATTTATATTTTTTAGAAATTAAATAATTTAATTTATTTATGACACAATGATTATGTAGTAATTAATGTATTAATGAATGATTAAAATAATTGATATTATAAATATCCAGATAAATGTAATTTGAGAATTTTGATAAATTCCACTAATTTTACATGTTACTATGACATATTAGTGTTGGTTCGATGAATTTTATTTGATGAAATAATACTGTTATGAATTTATCAAAAAAATACTAAATAGTCTCTAAATTGTCATAAAAGAGTTTTTTTTTAAAAATATTATATTATTAATTGATATTCTATTCCTAAAAATCTATGGTTTGGCCAAAAGGCTTATATAATGATAGGTGTATTATTTATGAACCATTTGGGATTCGTTTGGATGTACATAGTATGTTTATTAACCATATAATATAAAAATACGAAGAGACATGGTAAATGTCAAACTATTTAGCTAAGACTTTAATCTAAAAGATAAGGTTAATATAGTGACCCAAACCAGACTATAACATATTTTTAAGTGTTTTTAGATCCATAAATACTTAATAATTTATATAATTAATTTTTGATCCATTAGAAACAGAAAATTATTTTATTATAAAATAATATTTCTAGCTTTTCCTAAGGTGCCCCTCACCCCACTTATAAAAGGGAACTCCAACTTCTCTCTAATTCACACCTTAAAATCAATTTTTATCAGACAAAAACCACCAAAATAACCTCTCAATTGTCCTAACTTAATTATAGAGGACTTAATTTAGTCATAAATCAAACCTAGGGAGCCCTTTTTTTCAAATCAAAAGGAAGAACCTGAAGAAGAGGAAAATATTTCATCACTTCTTTCATGTTCCTTTCTTCTTCCGCTTCCTCTTTCATTGTTGTTTCCAATATAAAATAATAAATCCATTAAATTTTATATACTGTGATGTTATTATAAATATTTTACAACCATATTCATTATTCTATCCATCCTTTGAATGACATGTCACCATACGTGCGTATGTACGGCTTACCATTTCCACATCATGGTGTAATTGTTATTAAATGCATTATTATTTGGATGGGTATAATAATGATGTTTAATTGATGTAAATAATAAATATAACATGATAATTATTCTGTATATATGATATACCATCCAATTATATATTATTTTAATATCAAAAGTATGATATTGTTGCTCGTCCGTACGTACGGATTGCCGTCTCCACGAACGCGATGAGATTCATTCCCCGTCGTAATCCATTCAAGAAAAATTTTCATTAGATGATTAAAATTAATGTTTAAATACATAATATAATTCTGAATATGAATAGTATACATCATATCCATAACAAACATTACTTACAGAACAAATCATATAGAGGAAAAAGAATTAGTTAACACCCGAAATGAGGATAATACTAAAATATTATTAACAATGAAATATTAAAAGATAATATATGATATTATATTAATATATATGATTCTTGTATAATTTAATAACAACTACTTCACCGTTATATAGGATTTTAACCTACCCTCGACCAAGTAAAAGTACATAGTAATGGTTAATTTCACAATATCTTTATTATCTGAGGCTGTTTTTACGTAAGTATCTAATGTGACCTCTTAATCACCCACATCCATGTTTCTTAAAAATGAATTTCAAAACATTTATACTATTTACTAGACAATGGTGTAAAGTCATTTATACCCTTATATGACATTATTATTTTTTGAATGGAATCTTTCCGTTGTTTTCCAAACAAGGTACTTTATGACCATTTCGACAAATTTAATGTAAGAATGTTTTTTAACTTATAAAGCTGGTGTGGATATTTTCCATCGTTATAACATCGTCGAAGCTTCCCTTAAAAGATTATAAGATTATTTTCAAAATATATTCCTTCTCTATAATTATGTGACTCTTAAATGATTTCAAAATATAAATAGATATTTCTCAAAAAAAGGTTTTGATTTCATCTATGTCAACATCATTTGAGGAATTTTAAGATTATTTGAAGTTGATTTATTATACTACAAAACATCCATATTTTATTGAAGGTTTTGTGATATGTCTAACTATGGATGTGTTATTTCTAAACCATTCATGGTTTATTGATAAAGTATTGACATTTTTTATACTAGTTTTAATACGAATGTTTATGTTATGTTTAAACCTTTTCAAATGAAAAATGCATTGGACTTAGTAAGTGACGGGTGGAGCCCTCTATAGCTCCTCAATGCATCAGTAGGTCTCATGAGACAAACTAGTGTCTTGGAATAGGGCCTTGACACAATCTTATTTGTAGTCTTGGAACAAGGCCCTGAATATGTTCTTATGAGTGCCTGTCATTATGCATTCCATCATTATGAAAGTGGATATTGATATTGCATGTGATTATTCGACTAGGAAAATATCCATGAGAATATGTAAATGGAATTATTTGATTTTTATCTTTTCCATATTATTCTTAAGTTCATCTTTAAAAGTATTATGTTTTAGTCTTATACATTTCCTTAAATGTTTATGCTTATTTATGAAAGTTTCCACTATATTGTTATCCTTACTAAGAATCTGAGCTCACCCCTTCCTATGATTTATTTTTTCCAGGATGCGAAGAAGTATATTATGATTGACCTGTAGGGATAGTCTATGGGATCTTAGTGTTCTCTATGGAAACAATTTTGTTGTAGTTTTCCATTTTATGATGTAATGTAAACCTTTTGAATGTATCTAGTACTTCCAAGGATACTAAACTAATCAGCATTTTGAGACTTGATCTTTGTTGATCGTTCCAATGATACATAATAATGCACCAACTGTGGTCTTCTGGGGTTGGGTAATTACACAACCAACATGCATGTTAATTCTAGAACCAAAATAAGATGAAATAGATTATAAGAATGTAAAACACAATATAAACTAAGGAGTATAACATATATCATTTTAAATTTATGATTATAATATAATTTTCCATAATGAAATATGAAATAAATAATCTAAAAAAGTGTTATGGTAAAAGAAATCAATTAGATTGTGTCTCCACATAGTCATATGTATTTACCCTCCTATATAATGAAATTATAAAAAATAAATACATGATCAAGATAATTTTTAATATTAATTTATTGTTTAATTTTATTTTATAGAAATTTTAAATTCATTCATAGAATTTTTTTTCATTCATCAACCACTTTACAGTTTCTCAGTCCATTTCTCAAATATGTATTTTTTACGACTTTCTATGGTGAAAGGCATAATGCAATTGTTTCGTCAATTAATGAATGCTGATAATTTTTCCAATATAATTTTTTTAAATTTACATACCATATTTAATAATCCATTCATTGTGGTTAAATAATAATGAATCACAATGCTTTGTGTAGGTTTTAGTCTACTCATACACATGATCAAAGTTATAATTTTCCAACTGATGTGAGTGTAAGAAAATAGAACACATATTATAATTCCATAATCAAAATTAGTTCTAAAATATCATATATAATCCATTAATTTAATATTTATATAATTTTATGTAAAATTAAGATGAACAATTAATTACACCACTTCATGTAGATGTAAGGTCGTTTTTAAATATAAGAGATGCTTTCAATTTCCATAGAATCGAAATTAGGGGGAAAATAGTTACCCTATAATAATAAATCATATTATTATGTTGGATATATTATAGTACTTAATTTTTGTTAGATAGATTCTATTTTATGTTTAGTATCATCAGAAATAAATTTTGAATGTGGTGGTTAAGAAGATTACCTCTTCCTTGAGAGGCAACCATTATCATTCACCACAAACCATCTTAAGTTGATCTTAGTATAAAAACAATTATTTTCTTATGTAAATATTATATATTAATAGAATAATATTAAATAAAATTCTGAAATAGATTCCTAGGGACCATAATGGATTATTTTAATTGGAGTGTAAGCACATCATCTTCTTATTTCAGGAATTATCTTTAATGTATCCCAAAAATATCACAGAAATTATGAATCTTCATAGGCATTAAATATTTTAAAAAATAAATCATATCCATGGGAATGTAAACACAAGAATGTGATATATCATATTGTTTAAAAGGGTAAACATGGGAAATATAAATCAATGATAATATGAATGAATATAATAAAAATAATGTAATAAATTCATGGACATAATATTACAAATGTCTAACCAAATCAATCCATGATCATATACTTGAGTCTTCTCATAAAACATAGATGTTTATAAAAAATAAATCATAAATGAAATTAAGATACAAGATCAATAAGAGAAAACCATAAACATTGTTACGTGTTAAAAAAAATCTCACATAATTTTAACATGTATTAATAGAAACAGGTTCACACCTTCGGTTAAGGACAAGAAATTGGACCCTCACATAAACATAACAACATGAGATACATGTACTCACATAAAATTGTGGATATAAAAGCTGGTCCACACCTAATATTTTGGAAATGAATGAAAAAACCACTAATAACCTTTTCTACATAAAAATTATTCCCATGAAATATATTTTGATCTTGAAGTCTGATCAATTTATAACATAATTTCCTCACGTGTTATCCATCATCACCTAATGAAAATGAGGTATATATAATTATAGGCCAACACATCTTGGTTTATAATGTTACCACCTTGCCTTTTTTATATCCCTACAACAATTATTTGTAAAAAATTAACCACCATACTTGGTTATAATATAACCAACACCATTTGGTTATAATGGAATCAATAATCACATAGTTAAAACCATATATATTTGTTCTACAATATTTTAATAGAGTAATCACATCTTCTCTTCAAAACCATATTCATGGGAAATTTGTTTCATAAAAATTTCATCAATTTTAAATAACAAAACCAATTTAAAAAATGTTATTTATAAAATCGTCCTAATATTCATAAAACATACTGAGTATTAATTAATATTGTTCCCTTGGATTATATCCCGATTAAATATTATGTAACAACAATTAATATAATTATAGATGGAAAATTATTTGGAGATACTTCATGGATAGTTTATTAGTGAAAATATCATTTCAAATTTAATGTCACATATTGAAAACATTAAATTTATAAAATATTGAAGACAATTTTTTCATATAAAATTTAATTTAAATAATAAAGATAAATCCATAAATCATTTTTTGGATCTGATAGATATAAATAAAATCCCTGTCTTATACATTAAAACAATGATTACTTTCACATTTTTAGTAAAATCTCAAATGTAACTTATTTTAGAATATGAAAAAATGTTCCATTATAACCCTTTCATAATATTTAACCATATAAAAAATTAACTATAATCATTCATGTATGAATATTAAAATAATTCATGATAATTTATTTATAAAGCATAGATATAGAAGAAACATGAATTTTGACCGAATATATAAATAAAAATGATTTAATTTTCAAATATTATTTACGTAAGTGGATTATATAAATATAGTGAAATAAAATTCATATATATAATTCTAAAAAACATGTAGTGGAGAATAAAATTTATTTTTTCATTAATGACATATCTTAATACTTCATAATCAGATGCATAATCATAAACATTTCTGACAAAAACTAATATTATAATATATCACCTTTACCACTTTTGTTATTTTAGAATTATAATCCCCATGAAAGAAATATACGTCTATGGATATGTGAATAACAATAAATTTCATTGGAATCATCATGACATACATTCAATGGTATTATATATAACACATAAAATAATCATTTGGTGAATATGGAATGTCTCCCATAAAAGAAAAAGTGAGAAGAAAATCCCTTATCTTAAGCCCTAAATGTTTTCGTACATGTCTGAAAATAATAAATAATAAGTTATTATTAATTATAAATAGACTATAGAAATGCAATCATATATATAATGGCATATATTATTATTTTATAACATTTTAACATATATAGATTATAAATTCATAATTAAAATCACTATTCAAGGTCATAACTACTTTGTTTTCCATTCTGGTTTTAGTTTGGTCTCTTTGGTCCATATACATTGTTCATTCTTACATAATAAAAATAATGGTAATAGTTATATGAATATCTTTTAAATTCATTATATTAATATTTATAGTGATCAACAAATTTTTTAGATAATGAAATTAATTACATCATTTAAAGAGGTGGTTGGTCATACGTACACTTGAATATCATTTTCATTTTTTGATATATCGAAAAAAATAAAGGTAAATAATATTTCCATATTCTATAAAAATTATATTATCATATACATCATATATATTCCTCAAATACATCCATATTTCCATTCATGTAAAATGGTAATGAAAAACTATTAACATGACTTTCATGAGGTAGTAGTCCACATGTACAAATGAGCAACCCTATCATATTATAATGGATTGGAAGGTAGGAAGATATATTTGATATTGTAATTCCATTATTTTATTTTATTCAAAAATAAAATATTTATAAATTAAATGAATTATTATATCTATCCATGAGAGGTGGGGATAAAAAATGAACTACAATGGTTTGTGAGATCGTAGTCCACCAAACACGCACCCGACGGTTATGATTCCCATGTGACGGTGAAAATATGAATATATATTATTATATTAAAATAAAAAATTCATAATATTGGTATTTAATTATTTTTTTTACGAAAAATATTTTATGATATATTTTTTCTAAATTAATTTATATTTTATTATAACTTGTGTTACATACTACAACGAGTTTTAATAAACCGTTATAAACATTTAAAATTATAATTTAAAATTGTACATTATTAGATGAAAATTAAAAGTTGTGGAATGAATAGTAATAGAAAACTGAAAATAATTTTAATCCATTATAAATATTTAAATTATAGTGATAATTTTATTTTTTTAGTAAGTTCATTTTGTAGATTGAAAAATAATTGTTTATCAAAAAACAATTATTAATAATTCTTGTAAAAAAATAACTAAAGTTTGTTTTTCAGACTACAATTAAATAAATTTCAAAATAAAAATATCAATTTTTAATGAAAATATTGCAGTTATCATATAGTTAAATTTTGGTATTTTTTGGAAAATAACATTTTATCAATGACTAGTGAAAAATATTGGGTTTTATTGAAAGTAGTTTTTTTTATTTTAAAGCATTGAAAGGATAAATTTTGTTTAAAATTGTTCTAAAAAGTCCGATTATCTCAATTATATTAAAATTACTATATTATAGGTCATTGTAATCATTTTCATGTTGAATTTGGTCATAAACACATTTTAATCATTTGAACATTTTCTACATGGGAAACTACATTTTATCACGTCTATGTGTTTAGTATTAAATAATTTTTTTCCAATTATGTGAAGGGAAATTGGAATATTTGAATCAATATATTGAAACATAATAATATATATTAAATTATATGGTACTCTATTTTTTTTTGAAAATTAATAGTATAAATAGTAAAAACTAATTACTATAGTTATGGATAAAAATAAATTACCAATGGTTAAACTAATATGATTATAATAAAAATGAACTATAATAATTTTTGAACCCATTTTATCAATTTATTTATACCATATAAATTTTATGGTAATATAATGTCCCATTTTGGAGCCTTTAGAATTTTAAAATCATTGGTACACAATAATTTTTTTTAAAGTTTTATTTTTACCTCCCACACAATTATAAAAGGTAACACATGTCCTATTTGTTTCGCAATTATGAAATAAATTACCATATAATAAATATAAACATATTTTCCTAAATTATCTATAAACCAGATAGATTCATGTTATTTACTAAACATTGCTTAAAATTATTTAGGTATAATCCAAAATAGATTATCAAAATAAGATATAATGTTCTTAACCCTGCATTTTTTTAATTACTTCCTCCTCATCATTCAACTATTCTTAAATTTTATGATATAATATTAATTTTATTTTACATATAATGATATTTTATTATTTCAATGTCCCAAAATAATTTCATATCATAATATGTAAAATGGTAAATGAAACTCTTGATTGTCTGCACGGTGAAGAACCTCCACACGAATCGATGTTAATAATTTTCTATCACCATTTCTCACTACATGATATAATTATAGAGATATTGATTATATATTATATTTATGATATTATTATACAAGTTTAATTATATTATTGAATCCATAATCTTACTGCCAAACCCATTGAAAATAATATTATTGTTTATGTGTATGGAAGAATACCTCATCACAAACCAAAGTGATTTTTTTTATTTTTATTATACTTGGAAGTTAATAAAGATAGAATAAAAGAATATATATGATTTTTTTAACATTATTATACTTTTTGAATTTTAAATCACTTATATCATCTTCCTTTCTATTACATGGGTGTACAATATTGTCCTTTGTGTGTATAGTGGATTACCACCTCACGAAGCAATGTGATTCATTTTTCACTTTCGCTTTTCCTGTAATGTCATAAAGGTAAATATAATGAATACCTTTGAAATATATGGAATAAAAATAATTCATTAAATTTAATATATTCCTTTCCTTTAATTCATTTAATCCATCAAGAAATTTCTAACTGTCTTCATGCATACGCAAAGCCTATCGTCTCCTTGAATATTGTAATTAAATTTTATATCTAAAAGTAAATGGTAAATATAAATATGTATCCAATTAATATATATTATATTTATTAAATGGTTAAAATTATGGAGATTATGGAACCATGATTAATGAAAAATGACCCGCAATACCAACTCAAGTCATACATGTTTAATAAAGTATTTATTTCCCAAAACAGGTTTTTAACAAATATTTTTTAATAAAATGTAAATAAAAAGTCATAAGTAAATAGTTTTATAACATATATAATTATGTTTATAATTTTTTTAATAATCCTATATTTATTATACTAGTGATTCAAATGTGTATGTTTTAATTGAATATATATGGTAAGGGATTTTTGAATCATTTTTTCTTCTTATAGACATATGTTGTTTCTTGAACTTGTCCTCTTTTATAAATTGTATATATGACCTCTTTATAATTTTCTATCATGAATCTCCTTAAATTCATGATAATTAATGTTTTTTAATTTTTTATAATTTATTGGAGTTTAAAATTAAAATTTTTAAAATGTAGTAAGTGTTTGATCTTATAATCTCATGGTTTATCATGACTGTTTATTATTATTCCCTCTTTGATAAAATAATGATTCCTATTTCATATGAACATGATGACTTTTATTCATATTTTTTATTTCTATAGAATAATTTATTTCATTTCATTTTCCTCCTATTGTATACTCAGGATTCAAAAAAAAATTCAATGAAAAACATCTTTATTTATTTCATCAGCTAAAACTCCATTATCTTCTTAGTCTATGTTTTCTAAAAATGTTTTCAAAAAATATGTAAGGATCCTCTATCATTATCTAAATCTACATTATATTTTTTTGAATTTTTTATTTATTATTTAAATGTAATGATAATATTCTTCTCAAAACATGGATTCTTAGTAATTTATCGATAATTTGAAAGGAATTTTTTATTTTATGTTTATGAAATTAATTGAATTTCCCAATGTCATGACTGTTCAATGTTTTAATTAATCAAAAATAACATTAAAATATAATTTTAAATGAAAAGGATTTCAGAAATATTTTATTAATTTTCTAATTTATAATGTGATTTCATGGAAATGTTATTTTCCTCATGAATTAGTTCATGTGATCTTTAAAATCACATTCAATCTTTAATGACATCATTGGATGATACATGTAATGTAGCAGCCCAGGGGAAACTGTAACCAATTCCCCGAGATGGTGTAATATATGACCACCGACGTGACTCCCCATATATCATAGGTTTATGAATAATAGTATAGGACTATTGAGATACATTGGGGTGACTATACCCACATATCGGTGTAACATGATTGTGTAAATCCTACCAACATATAAACAACCAATATAAAAACGAAATGGAATAAAAAATTTAAACTATCAATAATAACCTATGGAAACAAGATACAATAATGATTTTCATTCTATACACCTCAGGGAGTCATATATAAAAAATCAAAAATAAAAAACCCATAAAATGATCCCAAACCTAGTCCCAAGTGCAAACCTAGTCCTCATATTCCAAGATCCAACCCATTATCCCATGTATAAAACAACCATCCATTACATATCATGATCAATTTCCAGAAAGAATGTAACAAATTCTCGGTTAACCGTGTTCCATGGAAGCTTGTTCCTAGTGTCTGTACGACTTAGTTTTCCATGATCAATGGTTTCTAATATAATTTAATGTAAATAAAATATTTTATGTCGATAATCAAGTTGTAATAAGTAATAGGGATATAAATTAATCTTATTTAATACTTATACATTTTTAAAATAATCAATTTATTAATTATGTTTTATCCTCAAATCAAACTAACCTAATCAATATAGTCTATAGTGAGAGACTAATCCATATAATATAGGGGTTTCATAATAATAGACACAAAGGGATGTTTACTAGTCTATTCAGTTTATTGTTCACCTTATTAAAGTAGTCCATGTATACAAATAATTTTTCATACCATTTGAGCATAGATCCTTAGTATGATATCCTTTTAAATAAAATATATTGAAGCATATAGTATGCATGAAATATCCTAATCCCAAAAAAATCCTTGTGGAATGATATTAAGACATTAAAGAACTTCATATAAGGAGACTCAATACAAAACTCCATTGAATCAATGCATTAGTTGGGAATTGATCATCTATTTATCCTAAACCCTGGGAATTGAGCCTTTATAAAATATACATATCATAAAATATACCACATGTACATGCTTATTTATTTTTCATAAAATTTCCAACATTATAATTAAATTTTACATAGTCCCTTTAGATCATTAAAATCAAAACAAATAATAAAACACCATAACCAAATATTCATTAATATTTATACTAATGTCACAATTTTAATCATTATTCATCCTTTATGTAAAAATGATCCCTAACCATGAAATTAATTTCATTTAATATTATTTAATAGATTCATTATAAAAATTAACATAAAATGGGTAGCACAAAATCATTTAAAATAGTCAATTGACATAATTTAATAAAACCTTTTTTTAAATCAATTTGTGGTTAACACCACATCTTATAAAATTTCCCTCTCGAACATTATATTCCTTTCTTGAAAACCATTACCTAATGAAAACCCAAAACACATAATTTATATAATTTAAAAAAAACATCCGTGTAATTTTGGGTAAACTAGAGTGTAAAATAATTCAACCCTACCTTTATCCAATCACATTTACTAAAATACAATACTACAGATTACCTATCAGAAAATTTGTATCTCAATATTTACTAATCCACTTCACCATTTTCTAGGGTCCAACAAGAACCAAGGGGAGACCTAGGATAGGTCTCAAATTATTAATGAAGACAATGAGTTATGTAAAGGTTCTCAGACCTCAATATAATTCATAAATTAAATTATGTTGTAAATGATGATAAAAAAATAAATGTCTTACATTTGAAAAACCACGTGATCTTATAAAACATTAAGACTATGTGAAAATCATATTGTCCACTGAAAAAATGCTCAAATATTATAAAATTCCCAACCACAACCCATGATTTAAACTAAACCAATTTAAATCATAGTGAAGAATAAAACCCATGAAAAAATGGATTAGATACTCGATGGGAGTAGAAATAACATAACAATCCTCTTTGATTAAAAGTATGAAAATAAAGTTGAAGAGTTACCTAGATCATCGATTCGCACCCAAAAACAATCCAACCACCTATGAATCAAAAAATAATTATCCATGGAAGAGGATAAGGGTACTGGTTCATCACCGTATTAGTAGGGTGTCAAAAGGGGAAGAAAATCGAGGAAGAAACATTTATGGTTAGGAGGGAAAATTGTAAAAAACCACTTTTAATGGGGTATAAGGTTTGATTTCATGGTTTTCCATATAGAGAGCCAATTTTTTGGTTCCCTCTATCCATGGGGAATCTTTGGCGCATAGTTTTACATACCCCCACATAGTCTACCAACAGTGCGGTGGTTGTGTGATCTCCACTATCTTTGGGAAAAGGTTGCACTATCTCCTGGTGGAAACATACATGATTAAATAATCGATTCACCCCCTTATAGGTCACATGTTTATGAAGCAAGTTAACTACTAAACCTATTTCAAATATTCTCTCAGTACATATAGGATTCCTCTTCTTTTTTGTGTTAGGAACTCCTTGGATACCACGATACCTAACCAGCTCATTGGAAAACTCTATGAAACAAAATTTTAAAATAGGAGGGGCATTTTTTCAAGGTAAATATCTTACAACATCTCCACCATAAAATATATTGACAAAAAGATGCATTGGATAACATAAACAAGAATCCAAGATAAATGGTTGGGCTACATGTCCCACACATCAATATTTGATTCCAATGTTACCTCTTAAACCTGTCCATTACACCACATCTCTTGAACCCATGGACAATAATACTATGAATAATTTTCCTACATTTATCAACAACACAATTGAGAGGCACCCAAAGGGATCAAATTAATTACACCCAATATCATTATCCCATTCAAAAAAACTACATGAGGAAACAATATAAATCCCACTGAAACTATGGAAAAATATATAACATTAAACAAGAACTAATCCACACATGTTCAAAAAATTGGTACACCCTCATGATAATCACCGCACACACCCAAATATCCTAGGATATCAGGTTATTGATCAACCCTACTTCATATACTCCATGAGGGCCAAAACATGGAATCACCTAAAAGATAAAACAATTTACCATACCAATGTCTTGACCTATATAGGTCTATAAATCAAGCCACAATGGCCTCATTCCAAAGATGAACGCCTAAAACAAAACTAGTTCATAATCATTAACTCAAGTATCCATGATAAAAAATTGCTGATTCCCACATTCATTTATTAAAATAATATGGATTTTACGCCACCCATCAAACCCAAAACACCAATTTTTTAATCCTATGAACACTTTACTACTAGTGTTATCCCCACAATATAAATATATTAAAACCCTCAGATTCAATTTTTTTGGACCCATTTCATTAGAAAGGACAACTATAACTTTATACTCAAGGGTCCCCAACATAGATGAATCATTTCCCAACACATCGATCCCAAACATCAATAACATCCCCATCCGACATTGGAATCAATATAAAAAACCCAATTATTATTATGAAAATCACAAACTGTGGTGGCATATAAATCATGAAATCTATTCATTTTACCCAACCAAGTAAATCCATCATAAGCTAGCATATCAGGTTGACACCCAACATTCACTATTGGAATGTCACTACATTTCTAGGCCGAAATGAAGTCACACATAAATACATTCCATTAACGACAAAACACAACTATAAGTGCCTACACCCAACTCTCATTGTATTTTTCACAATATAACTCAATTTCCCATGAATTTTATTTAATACATTATCCATCCCAATAAAAACTATAACATATTCAAATTATATATGTTTTAGAGCCAACCGAAGCTCAAAAAAATGATTTGCTTGATCTACCACCATATTTAAGGCCTACCTGGCCTTCTTATAGGAACCCAATCATGAACCACATAGGCCCATTATAGGAATTCTGATTCCACCCCATACAATACATAGTTTTTTTCTGCACGTATATAACTAAAAAATCACTCCCCAACTTAGGAGTTTCATTTTCAATCACTCTCCAAAAAAATTCATACCACTACATCTCAATACCCAATAATTATAGAGACCAAAATACATGGTGGCCATCTCACACCAACTTTAAGAAACAAACATAAACCATAAACCATCCCCATCATCTGATAATGACACATTTAGAATTCACAGATATGAAATCAGCCACATAAATCTTAGTCCTAGATAGCTATAGGTTCACCTCCCACTATATGGAATCAGTTGAATTGATCTATAAATGAATCCAACATGCGGTTATATACCTAACAAAAATAAAAACCCATAAGTAAATTAGAATATAACCAATTATCTCTCTGTGTACCCAAGTCGATTTCGTGATTGTTAGAATGATCATTTTTAGTATCAATGTATGAATTGATATTGTTGATTAACACCACCACAACTAATCTATCCATGATGTCAAATCTTAATGTGGGGAAACCTTGACCTATCGAAAGTCTCAGGCTTTTATTCCTACTACCATCACATCAATCCCTCTAGACTTCATAATTCAATAGTAAAATTCCTTAAAATCTCACCACTACGTATTGAATCATTATTGATCATCCATGTACCAATATTCTATTTGGCACTACTAATTCCACAACACTTGATTTCATCTAGCATGACCAAGCTGAATCATAATGAAGACACAATGATCCCTCAAACCAATACAAAAAATAAAAGATCTCTGGTATAACTAGAATAACATAGATTAATTTACTAGAAAATTATAGATTCTTATCCTAATACACCTATTCAATTGTCCCAATTGACATTATGCCTCTCTAGTATGTTCCTAAAAACTATAACTCATTAGAATCATGCATGTCACACACCTTGATATGATCATATAGTTTACCCAAATCCAGATCCCTTAAGATGTACATCACCAGAGATATGCCCAAACACCCATTTATATTATTATTCATACATCCTAGTATGTCCACCCCATTAGAGTCAAGGAATTCATAACTCTCCTTTCTTATAAAACAGTTGGTGGAAACAAATCCCTCAAGGTAACATTATAATGTTTTTTGGTCGATTGTTCATTTTGACCAAGAAGGCTTAAATTGACTCTAGTGGAGTTATAGAGAGATTATAGAAAAGTTATTTCGAAAAATGAAGAAAAAAAATGATTTGAATCTATAGTGGCAGTACATCATGATTCATATTCAATGTTTTGTCATTTCCTAGTGCTTTCAAAATTTATTGTGTCCAATTGTTGCATAATTTAGAAAATTGTTGTTGAAAAATGATTTTTCATGCAATGTAGATAGTGATTCACAAATTTGTGCACAAGTCATGATTTGGGATCTTATCATCAATATATGGAAATTTATTGATCTTTGTGTAGGATGTGAAATTGCACAAAAGACGTGTTTATGAGACATAGTTCTAGTTGTGTGGCATGGTGAAATAAAGATGAACTAATAGATGTGACAAAGTGTTTTGTGCTCAATGTGATGAAAAATCATGATCTTTTTCTCTCATTGAAAACATACACCCACATATTAATACATGTTAGGGATTTTCATGTACGGGTTGAGAGGTACTATAAATTGAAGGATACAACCTCACTTAAGTAGCTCAAACCATAGGTAAAATCAAGGATTTGAATCATCTAAGTCTTGAGAAGAAGTTGGTTTTTTTATATAAAGAGTTTTCTACAAATCATAAAAATTTCACAAAATAGTGTGTTCCTAAACAGTGCTTAGAGGATGGGATTTCTACACTTAAAATCAAATTTTGTATGAAATACATAATAAAGGTTGTTTGGAAGATAGAACATTCGAGTATTCATGTGGTAAAGGGGTATTCATCATGTTGACGAAATTAGATCATAATGAGGATTTAAATGCGGTGTAGACATTTTTGATTCATGCGATCCATGATGTTTCTTTTGATGGAGTAGTGGATACAGTTTTGTTTATAGATCAATAATCATTAATACTGTAGTTGGTTTTCAACTAGGATGGGCAGTGAGTCCACATTGAACTCTATAATAGTAGTTCACTTTTAGTGGATTTGGTACGTCATATCATTTACCCTATATCCTCCATTGAAATTTCCCAAGGACGGTGAACTAGTTTAAATTGTTCCATTCTATTCATGATTCCCTTTTTATTCATACGTTATTATATCAATTATAGAAGAGTGTTTTTCTAACAACGAAACAATATCTAAATGGGATGTTTTTTTTAATCTGTCACATCTTAATTCACCGCCTCCTATAGTATTTAACATAATTGGGATAACAATTTGTATTTGGGATGGAGGATAATTTAATTGTTTATCTCTATGAGGATTCAATGGTGGTTTTCAACCATAATGGTATTCCTGTCTATAATGGAAATAATTTTCATTTGATAAATAATATGATGCAACACTACTTCAGATCAATATGAATGGATTTTATTACAACAACGATTCATGGTATTTTAGAAAATGTAGACAATGGTGTATTATTAGAAGCAGGATGAAAGTAGTTAAATGCTGTGCTAGAGGAATAAATGTTGTATTATGAGGCTTATCCAATGAAATATATAATAATGTGATTTTATATATCCAAAATCATTACATGTCTAAAAATCATTTAAATGTCTATTATTGTCATTCAGAAGTTAGAGAAGAAAGAATAGATGTTTTTTAGATTAGATATTGGGATCTGAGAATGTACCCTAATGAGTATGTTGAATCATTATATGACCAGGTACATTTTGTTATGGAATATATGATTGTTTATGGAGAAATTATTGAATATGTTACAATATTTATCCACATATTGAGTTGAAATCCTCTACAATTAAATTATAAGGTTTATTTAGAATATATAGATCCAAAGTAGATTACGCTACATAGATTACACAGTATTTTTGTAGCATATGTGATTAAAAATGAAGATACTAAATATGTTGAAAAATACCTTTCCGAAGATTTGGACTTCCATTCATGAATAATATCACCATTGAAGAAGGAATGGAGGAAGAAGAGATAGATGAGGATTTTCTATTCTAATCCTCAAATCATTAATTTGGTAAATTAATTTTAATAGAGAAACTCTCACATGTATGATTTTCGAGGTGGAATGGTTGGAAATATTTCAGAAATATTCCTTATGAAGATTATAGATAATGATGAAGATTAAGTTGAAAATATGATGAATTTGACATCATTCTTTGTGAAATTCAAGAAAAAAATAAAGTGAAATTTAATCAAAAGGAAGAATATTCTGTCACATGAAAAACATAGTTTAGAAGATTTTGGGGTTCAAGAGTTGGGGAACTACAATGATCAAGGAGATAATTATATGGGTGAAGTTGTTGGTAACTCCTAGAAAAAGGAAAAAAAGTGGAATTTATGAAGAAGTCATTGATGGATCAGTTGATATGCATGATGAATTCAAATCCATTATTGAATGGATATATGTTTACAGAGTAAAAAATGAAATCCACTAAATTTATTTGTGATGAAAAAATATATATGGAGGAGTATAAAGAAGATAATTCATAGCTAATAGGGGTAATTGAGAATTACAAGTGTTCATTTATAGAGGACTCAAAAAACGGATAGTGGGAATAAAATCATTGCTGAGGAATATAAAATGGTGACCAATGGTTGGAATAACACATTGAATGAAGTAATCAAAATCATTGAATAATTTGAAGAGGAAGCCTTTAACCAAGGATTAAAATTTAAGGATAAAGAAAAACTTGTGATTCATGGAACTTTTTCATTTAATAAGATAGTTCATATGACAAAAAATGAAATTGAGTATAGAGGACTTGTAGAAAAGAAGCAACATTCAATTACAAATGATAAAGTCGATATTCAGCTAAACGGAAAACAAATTGTATTGATGATTAATTTCATACTACTAATCACCCATTCCAAAAAAGATGATTGATTTAGGTATAAAGCATACCAATAATAATTAGAGAATCAAAGGGGAAACTATTTTTGTAGAAGTTAAATTAAAGAATTCACCCCTTGATAATGATTTATTTATATGGAATGATAGGATATTTTCAAAATGTCTGTTCCTAATCCATTATTTACCAAAGGGAACACAAGATTTAAAGGCTTCCAAATAGAACTCAATAAACTTTAATTTCTTTCTAGGGTCAATGTTTTTGGTTTTTAGGATTGGCCTCATTGATAAATATTGTGTATCTACCATGAAGATTAACTTAAAAAAGAATATCCAAATTGGACATAAGTAGAGAATGAGTAAATCATCAACTGAGTACAAAAATTTACATGAAACTCTATAAGATTATATTATTATTTCATACTTGATGGAACATCATGATTGTTAATTTAAAATTTATATGATGTCAAAAACATGGTTCAAAAAATTTGATAAGAAGGATGTGGTTAAACAAATTTCACATAAATAATCTGATCATTCTGGTGTATGGATCCTTCATATGGATGATATTCCCATATGACAGCTAATAAGAATCTTGTTACACATATAAAATATGACAGGGAAGGTGTTGTGAAATTTTGGAATGGAAATTACCTGAAGATAATTATCCCATGATAAACCAAGTTTGGGGTAAAAGAAATTAGACATGTTGATGTCTTAATCATTGAAGGTACCATTCAAAACAAGTTTACTAATAGCCAAGAATATGACTCATGGAATTATATAATAAATAAAAAAGAATATTTTTATCTTCTAAGGATGATATATTTTACTTTTTATATAGGGAATAATAATAAAGGGTAATCTCTACCTTGTAAATTGTGAAGAAGATATCTTCTTTTTGTCATGGGAGGAGGAAAACAGGTAGGGGTATAAACATTTTGGCCATGTACAAAAACAATTCCTAGAAGATATTCTCTTATTTTATGAAGCTCAAGACCTCCCTATGATATTACGTGATTACACACATATGTGTGATTCTTTAAATAAAAGGAAGATCATTATAAATATATAGAACTAAAAAGTGAAAAAGATAACTACAGTTCATCAATTTGTCCATGCAGATGGATGTGGACCTATATAAACAGGGTCCATTAACATGAATTGTTATTAAATAATTTTCATTAATGATTTAATCAGGTTGAAATGGGTATTTTTCATTTCACATAATACTGATTTGTTCAGTTTCATTAACCAATATCGGAGGTAATTTTAATGTATACCTAGAAAAACAATAATGACGATTGGTATTGATAGTGGGGTCTAATTTATATACACATAGGTGGAGGATTTTTTTGAGAAACACAGTTTATGTCATCATGTTTCGGCTATGATAAATCCTCAACAAAATGGAGTTATTGAGAGGAGAAATCGTATTATAAAAATAATGGACAAAATATTGGATAATGATAAAGGTGTACCAGATAAATTCCATAAGGAAGAATTCTTGACAAAATCCTACCTATCTAACAATGCTCTGTTGTATCTAAAGGAAGAAAAGTCCCCGTATGAGATCTGGTATAGAATGAATCTAACAATAAATTAAATTTGAATCATTGGATGTAAGTGTTTAATTATCATAATTGGAAAATGAAATTTTATTCACGTGATGCTAAGGGGATATTCCTTGAATACTCTAGAAAAATGATGCATATAAATTCTTCAATATTAGTATTGTAAAAGTAGTTGAAGGCAATGATATAACTATAATATAAAATGAACAGAATATTAAAATCATAGTAAATAGTTCCAAAATTAATATGATGAGAATGTATGCAACATATGGGTGATAAGAATACAAAAATGATATCTTAGATGAACATTATAATAAAAAGAAAGATATACCTGATTCTGTATCTATGAAGAAGACAAATTTTTGAGCTGAAATTGATAGGAAAAACAACATTTGTGATCATAAAGCATCAGTTCAAACTAAGAAAATAAATTATTTACAGTTTAAATTTCTATTTTCATTGGAAGAACATAAATATTTTGAGGAAGTTTTTGGTGATTAAAATTAGGTTGAGGGTTTGATTGAGGATCTAGAGAAAATTGAGGAAAAATATATATTAGATATTTATTCAAGGCCAACAAAATAAATGTTATCAAGACTAAATGTGTATTTTAAAATAATATCAATGATAATGATGATTTGATTCAAAATAAATATCATTCATAGTTAATAAAGGGTACTCCCATATAGAGGGTATCAATGTTGATGAATCATTTTCACCTATTTCAAGGCTATATTAAATTAGTTATTCATGGCTATAGTTGTGGAAATAATGTTCAATATTTTCTGGATGGATCTCAATTCAACATTTCTCAAAAACGAATATTGAATAATAATAGTATATTGAGAATATAGATTCTTTTCTCATTCATGAAGACAAGGAAAAAGTATGTTGTATTAGGAAATCCCTATATGGGATGAAGTATTCACCATCGACATGATATTAATGACATCATCAGTTCCTAAAGACTCTCAGTTTTCAATGTGGTAGAGTAGATTACAATCTGTATGCCAAAAAATGATAGTATTCAATGGATGATAGTGATGGAGTATTTCAAAGACATAATATTTTGTGGATCAGATAAATCATAATGAAATAATATTACTCAATTCATGAAAATGTTTTTTTGTGAATTTTCAATTATTGGTGAAATGATCGTTTTACAAAGATTTTACTACTAAAAGGATAAAATGGAACATTTATTTCACATTAAAAATAGTACATATATGTTTTGAATAGATAATTTAATGTAGATGATTACTCAAGTGGCTACCCAAATTTATCTACTAGGTGATGATGAAGGAAATGTATTCAATGTCATGAAATATTAAAAAATAAAAGGGAATCTGTTGTACTTTATTGTGACAATACCTAATACTGTTTTTTTCACATTACATGAAGCATGATATCCAATAATTCCCAAGGAAATTAATTTTATTATAGTGGAAATAATACTTTTGTATATCTTGGGAAAGATGGTTTTTGGTTATATGTAAAATTTCAAATCTCTGTAAGAGTTGGGGGGGCTATACAGTTGAATATTGGGCTAGATCAATTGATGATAGAAAATCAACATTATGTGGTGTGGTCTATCTTGGTGGATTGAGTATTTCATGGATAATAATGAAGAAATATTTTTTTTCTTGACAATATTAGTTGATAAATATATTTTTTTTACTCAAGCTTGCACATTATTATTATGGATGAAGTAAAATATTGATGATATATAGGATAAAGTGATGTATCTAATCATAAAAAATTGTGATAATTGAATTTCTATAAATCATATATAAAATAAAGTCTATCATTTGAGGAAAAATCACTTTGAAATTAAATATCATTTTATCAATTAGAATATGGATCAAGGGCTTGTGATGTAAGATTATATTCCTAATTAACTATAGGTTGCATGTGTATTGACGGAGGCATTACCCAAATAAGTCTTTTAATGGAATCTATTGCCTTTAAGAGTTCTTTAGACTCTATATATCTAAAAAGGTAAGGATGTGGGACCCCTATTACCATGGTATGGTGGGTTTGTCTGTAATGTGATGATCTGTGTTCATTTCCCAGTTGGAGACCACAATGAAGGAAAAATCAGGTTCATTGAAAAATGGGGATACATTGTGGATATAATGATAGGGGATAAGTTGGCATGGATGATTTGATGTAGGATGAGTATTTATGTTTTATAGGTTTTTGGTTTTTTAAAACCCATGTAATGATTCTATGACACGATGAGATTTGGGTGTTATGTTGAAATATCTCATTTTTATCAAATATTATCATGGATATCATGAATAATTACAAATAATTATAACACAAGAAGTGGTATAGGGGGATATTTAAACCTAACTATGATAATAGGGATTGATAAAACGATATATATCATCATAGATACTGTTCGAGATTAATGAAGTTTTCTAGTTTCAAGAATGATGTATTTTAGGCATGAGAATTTCATGTTACACTTCTATATCATGATGAGAATGGATCATTTGGGATTATATTAAAATATTATTAA
Source organism: Viscum album (assembly GCA_963277665.1). NCBI lineage: Eukaryota > Viridiplantae > Streptophyta > Magnoliopsida > Santalales > Viscaceae > Viscum > Viscum album. Next base: position 2,087,850,819 of record OY728122.1, on the reverse strand, counting down.
ATCTTTGATCTCTATTTGAATAAAAATAGACAAGTGTTTGTTGAAGATGGAAAAATATTTATCATGGTATTAAAATTTGATGGGTTTCCAAAAAACCCAATGGGGATGAATGATGGTAAAAAAATCCCTCAAGTTAACATTATAGTGTTTTGGAGTTGATAGTTATTGTTTAGAAATAAGGATTCCATTTATAATTGTCGAGTGCCATAGAGAATTTGGTAAATAGATATTGAAAATGACCCCAGAAAAATGATGATTTCCCTCGTGGTAGTATGGGGAGATGTGTATACAATGTGGGGATATTTTATAATTTTTTCCCAATTTTTTGGTTTAAATTATTTATAATAGAGAAATTTGTTCTGGTAATATTATTTTTCTCACAAGGGTGTCCGTGATTAAAAATTTCCAAGCAACTCATTATTAGGAATCATATACTAAATACATGGAAAAAGAATGATCGTTGAGTAATATCTGAAATTTCACAGATGATGAGTTTACCCACCACAATTCGAGTTTCATGAACCCATTAAATATAGATAATGTAGTTGATGTGAAGGAGAGTTAAATGCTCAATTAGATATCAAATTTAGATATTCCATGCATAAGGAAACATTATGTGAGCATAAGAAGGTGTTTTATGATTTTTCATGCAAGGGTCTATCGAGTTTATAAATTGACAGATACCCCTTCACATTAGTAGGTCAACCCTAAGCGAATGTTAAGGCTTTGATGTGCATAAGAAATGCACAAAATGGGAGTTTCTCATAAAGAGAGTTTCTTGAAAGGAATAAATCTTGTAAAAAATTAGTTGTTATGAAATTTTATTTGAAGCATGGTTGTTCCACACATAAACTGATATGTTCCACACAATGTGTTAATGTTGCACGAAAAACAGACAATGGATACATGGAAGATAGAAGATGACAATTTTTTCTATGGTAAAGTATTATTCAGTAGGTGGATAAATGTCAAATATAATAAATCACTACGTGAGGTGAAAACATATTGATTCATGTTCAAAAAGAGGTATCATATGAAAGAGTGGTGATAACATTAATGTTGAGAGAGTAGTGATCTTTCAATTTGATTTTGATAGTAATCCAGGAGGGATAGTGAGTCTACTTTGAATTATATAACAAAAGTATGAGTTTATAGTAGATGGTAGATTAGAACACTGTCATTGTATTCCCTACAGATGTATCCCAGTGAAGGAAAACAAAGCCAAATTGCATTGTCTCAATCTTGATTTCATTTCTATTCATCCACCGATATGGTAAAGAAAGAAAATATGGTTTTTTTGACATTGAAAAAATATCAGAAGGGGTAGTTATTTTAATCCATCCTACCTAATTCACTCATACATCTCGATGTATTTAACCTAGTTGAGAAAAGACAAATCATATTTAAGGAAATACAAAAATTTGAAAACCTCACACAGCAGGTGTCACATATATATCATAAGATATCTTAAAATCTATAATAATATTTGTCACAATTACCCAATGAAATCATTGATTCCCACGTCAAACACTTTCAAAACTACAAGTCCATTTTTTATGATATTTACCTTCAAGAATATCCTTACAAGAAACTATTATCTCTTAAGTGTTTGTCCTAGAAATATTCCATAGTGTGATAATTATTTTTTTACAAAAACATGATAGCCCATAACATTCCTAGATTCCACCACTAATTCATCCACCCATGCATCAAATCACAATGAACTCATAATAATGGTCCAACCTCAATCATGGTTAACCATGATAAAAAAATACACTTACTGATGGCCCCCACAAGGTGGAATCTCCATAAACCATTGTCCCATTCACTAATCCAACTAGGTTAAACAATCAATTGGAAACGTACTATGTGCCCCACAATCAAAAAAATTCCCACCTATTCCTTAAACACCTTTGGGAACTCACCTCTCTTACAAACCCTCTCACTATCCACCATCTAATTTCAAATGAAATATACTCTCATAACTAGAGTAACATCTAGCAATGGCCATAAGCCCTCCATCTAGAAATACAAATCGATCCTCAAACAAGTTTCTCCTCATGGTTAGCACTCCATAAACCCATTCAAAAAATTATTTTATATAATTAATCATGATACCACTCTCTCTTGGTATCACATCACTGAAGGTTACTCACATATATCAACATTGTGAGAAAAACACCCCCTCTATGGTCTAAAAATCCAAAAAAATGTCTCAGAACATTATGGTTAACTGCATCCATCTTACCAGAAAACATCTCAATATCCCTCAATCACTACCCAAAAAGGGTACAACAAGAGAAATCTATTAACCAAAAAATATAAACAAACATGATCCATGAACCACAACCATGCCCTCAAACTAGGGAACCCTCACTACCCAAATTGTGCATGAAAACTGCCAAATAAAAACATAAAGGACACTCATTGTTCTTGTGTCAAGAATCCATTTTTTCTCATTTCCAATTTCATTTACACTCCACCATATAAAATAGAAGGATTAATATTTGAAAACATTCCATTCATGAAAAATATATATTTACACTTTCAAAAACCGAATTATTATCTCAATATTTCCAAAATAACAACCTTAATAAAATTTAGGCCTTGACCTATTTTCATTAACAATCATTTCAAATAATGAAGAACAAGCCTAAGACACATACTAAAGGCATTGTAACAAAATATAAATCTCAGTGAACTCTTAATCATAAGAAAAATAATGATTACCTTAATATCAATGGAGCTAAACATGATCTGTGAACCCACACTCCCTATCATTCCATATCGTACAAAGAGAATAATCATTAAAAATCAAAGAAATCTAAAATAAGTGACCCAATCGAGGTTGATGAATCAATGGACTGTAAATGAACAAATAAGAACATCAATCTCAATCCCTAGATACATTGAATTACCGCCATGCATGGGGTTTCATGAACCGATACACAATATCATTACTAACACCTAAAAATACTCAATACTCATATCAACCATTCCATAATTAATAATAAAAAACAAAAAAAATATAATACCACATCATAAAACCTCTTCTCGTGTGCTATAACAACCTAAATTTTTTTAAATTTAAATTCAATTCTTATAATTATTTAATATATTATAAATCACTAAATATCACATAATGGACACAATAATAACTCTATAAATTAAGTATGAATGAAAAAACAATTATTTTTAGATGTTAAGGATCCCACACCAATGAAATAGTAACTAAAGATTTGGAATAGTAATGTGACTCTTATGAATAGTAAAATGGAAAATAGAATAGTTAAGTAACATATGAAGGTATGAATTAAATTATTCAATATTATAAATGAAAATATTATATAATTATATCATAGTATATGGAAATAAATGTAATAGAAATTATAAATTAAGTGTTGATATTTTTATAAAATATAAGTGTTAATTATCAATTTTATAATAAATACAATGATTTATAAGAAATTTGTTTTCATTAAATATAATCATAAATTTATATTTTGTTGTATTTTGATTTTATGATAATTTTCTAAGAACATAATAATTTTTCAAATATTTAGAAAATAAGTTCAAATTTTAAAATTTGTGTTTACCAAGTAAATGATTATATTAATTAAAAATAAAATTTCTAATATTTAGAAAACTATTTTAACAAAATAATGATTTTTTAATTCTATAGTTTGAAAAATGGAAATGGGGAATTTTTTAATTTTTCTCAAATTATTGAATCTTTGGTGATTGATAAAATATGATAATTTACGTTAAAAGCTAAATACAATAATTATGGAGTCATTGATGATGTATGGAAGAAGTAACACCAAAATATTTTACACTCCTTAATTACTTCAATATTTTTGGTTATTATTACCAAAATATTCACAGTCTATAAGAAGAATAATAAATTAATAAATAAAATAAATGAGAAAACACCCATGTGTTCCCCTATAAATACCACCTGTCACCACCACTTTTCCTCACACATATAATTCTTTGAACCCTGTCCAAATTTTACTAAATTATCATCCCACTCCTTCTAAGACTTCATTGATCATTTGGTATCAATATAATACCAAAGACAATCCCTTATTGAGTTCTCAATAATAAGGATTCATGAGGTAAAATCATCAATCTTTTATTTTAATTTCTTCTCAATTTAGTTTCATTAATATTGTCTCCCCTACTACCCTCTACAAAATGGTATGAAACATCTTGTAAGATAAATATAATAGATTTTTTATAATTGAATATTACATATTAATTTCATTCATTCCCACTTTTTTTCTAACAATTTAATCATTGTCCGTGATGTGTTAATTTATTGCAGTCAAGGATGTTGAGTTTTCAATTTCCACTACTACCTCCAAGGTAGCTCATAATTTTTTTTATTGTTAATCCACATTCTAATGAATTACTCACAACCCATTTAATTTTATGGTACTATTTTTCTTACATAATATTAATTAATAAAACATGACTAGTTAATGATAATCAAAACAAGATAAACTACTCTAAATATTTATCACTAACATGTTAATTAATGATTCCCCAATCACCCAAAATTACAAAATTACATATATAGAAATTAATATAATTTATTTTCATTAACTACCTATAATATCAATTTGGGAAAACCACTCTTTTTTGATATGATTTTTCATACATGTATACAAGTCAACCAATCATGAAAACAAATCAAACAAATGCTCCCAAATGATGAAATTTAATCTTGTAACCACTCAAAAAGGACATAAATTAACATAATTAAATCATAATTAATCAAATTCATTTATAAATGGTTATTAATTAGTTAATTTATTATATCGATTACATTATCCATGACATTATGTACAAGTGGAGAACACTTTTGGACAAAAGTTAAGGGATTCTACATGAACCAACATTATTCCTTTGGGTTACTCTTTATCTCTATTTACCCAAATTTAATTATTAATTATTTTTATTTAATTACACTAAATTATGTTTATATGTTCCATAATAATATATCCTGATCATATCATCCTTATTTTATAGGGAAATATGTGTTTGAAAAAGGATACCATCACAATTAATCCCTATATATAAGAAAGATTAAAGGGAAATTCATGACCTCTCTCCCATTTTAAGGTTCACTCCATCATTTATTTTAATATAACTTTTTTCTTAAATCAATATTTTTATTAGTAAAAACAATCATGGTTCATTTCTAGTTTTATAAAAAAAATCCTTTTCTTATTAAAGAATCATTAATATATTCAATAAACGACACTTCAATAATTTATTTATAATGTTTCTTAATCACAATTTTTATCTTTTATAAAAAAAATTGACTTAAATTATCATGATATATCCCTAAAATAGCTTATTATTTTCCACGTATGAATTGAATCAAATTTATCAAGGACACATTTTTTATATTCCCTTTTGTTATTCCTTTTTCCATGATTGTGATACCAAATTCATTATGTGGGTAACCTTTATAATTATATTTGATTTATTATGTATTATACTTTATGTGGAATCCATATTCATCAATATTCATGGATGGATACAGTTACATAGCCCCCTAAATTTAATTGGTAATGTTTTGTCTCAAGAGACATCATTTGGGGATAAAGAGTGAACCTGATATTTTATGGGAAATTGTCCCCCAAGTGATATAGTCTTGTTTGTTTTCATTAACTCATGATTATGTCATGTTATATATTGTTTCCACATTTAGATTATTCTATGATTATATGTTCACACTTTATTGTTACTTATTTTTATTCAAGTTCGATTCCCTTTATGTCATTATGTTTTCCCTTAAAACCCATGTGCTATGTTCTATTCTTATGCTTATTCCCTTACTAGGATTTTGAGCACATCCCTTTTATTCATGTATTTACAAGATTATCCTATTATTATGTAAATCTAAATGGATGTTTGGTTCTCATTATTAAGAGTAAATTAAATATATTATTATTTTGGTTTCATGTTTTATAATTATGTGTCTAATCTACCACATAAATATGAATTTATATTCAATGGTTGTATTTGATGGTAAATTCAACTTAAATAGTTTATTCATATCTGTAAAAGGTTAGGGATTCAATAATTGGTATCATAGATAGGGTATTGTTATTTTTTGCGATTAGGAATAGTGTACATCATTAAGAAACATAGGGATAATTTTATCACCATGGATAACCTATATTGAATTATAGGGTGTCATATGTCCTAATATACATTTCATTAATAATTTTATCCTTATATGTTCATTTTTTTCTTATTACTTTCTTTTTATCTATGTATTAAAGGCCCAAAATTGTACTTTCAATTTCATATTCAATTTATTTAAATATAAGAACACATGAAAAAAATAATTTTTATATGAAATGTGATGATTGAACTAATTATAAAGAAAATATTATACGAAGGGGTGCTCAAAACATCCTTAAAGAAATTACTCATCATGATAAAGTTCTGGACAATAACATTAATTGTGTAGAATTCACTTCTTCTCATTAGAATGTGGAAGTTCCAAATGAAATATTTATCTTGAAAAGAATTCCACTTTTAGTGGATCTTTTGTTCCCCTCCTCATAGAAAAAATTATTAACTCCATTGAGAATATATTATTTTTCATCCATTGCTCAGAAGAAGTGAAAGTGGAGTTGGTTGATGATCTTTTTTATTTGGAATATGATTAGTGGTGAACACAGATCAAGAACACTATCCAAAATTGGAATTTGATTCCATGGATTGGTAGGAATTAATTTAAATATTTTTTTATAAATAATTTTTTAGAACCTTTAGTCTCAATATGGAAAGTGAATTACTCATAAGAAAACCAAAGAAGATGAATCTATTAAGGTGTATGTGGGAAAATTCCCAAAGATTGAATGGTATGCCTCTTCATTTTCCATGATCACTAAAGGAAATGAGTATATCTTATTTAGTGTACTAAATATGATTATAAAAAAATATTTTGATTTGGTATATAGATAGTTTTGAGGAGATTTATTTTTTACCCCTAAGGATAAAATGAAGCTCAGATACTCTTAGTGGTCTCCTGGGCCTAGGAAAAAATAGGAAAATGGAGATTAAGATGGGAGGATCAATAGATAACTCCCAGGATAGAGAGAAGAACCAACATCCCTCATGTAACAATTTTGGGAAGAAGCATACTGGAAACCAATTAATGGTAACCAAGAGATGCTTGAAATGTGGAAGAGAAGGGAATATGGCTAATAAATGAAGAGGGGATATAAGGACTCCCACTAATGTAGAATAATAAAGGAAGGTTAACATCAACAATCATCCTGTAGTGAAATGTTTCAACTAAAAAGAACATGGGAACTATGCATTCCATTTCTCTAATATAAGGGTTGTTGGATGTAATAAAAAATAGAAACCTCCAATGATGAATGGAAGGGAATAAGAAATCACTATTTCTAAGGTGGAGACCGAAAATGATGTGATGACATGTATGCTAGTTATTAATTCAATAATAGAGAACATACTATTTGATTATAGTTTTCTGATCTCTTTCTTATATTTTATGTATATTAGAACTATTCAATCACCACCTAAAAATATAGAGGTTGAGTTACCTTTTGGTATATAAAATAAGGAAATTATTACATCTAGTTTTTATAAATCCTCCCAGATTAATGACTATAGAGTGAATCTCCCATAATATCATATCATACTCCCTTCAGAATTTTTTTTATTCTATTTTGGAAATGGATTGGATGTAATTATATAAATCCAATATCATTTTTTAAGATTAGGATATCACTGTTCACATCTTGAAGCATCCTCTAATTCTGAAAAATTGTATGTAGGAAGTTGAATCTCTTTAAGAATCATTTTATCAATTATCGATATTGTTGCCTTATGATAAATCATAACTACCTCAAATGCATGAGACAATGGAGATAATAATTTTCAATGACATTCCCATCATGAGGGGTTTCACAAATGTATTCCATAATGAAATTTTTAGCCTTCATACTAATTGATTTGTTGAGTTCTCAATGGAAAATATTCCGAGATCTTTGCTTATATCAAAGATACATTATAGAATGTCCATAATTAATCTAGAATAATTAAAGAACCATTTACATGAGAATATAAAAAAGGGTATTATTAGCCTTAGTGCTGCATCATGGGGTGAAACTATCTTCTTTAATAAGAATAAGGATGGATCAATACACCTTTACTTCGATTATAATGAGCCCAAAAAAATCAGGATAAATAAAAAGTATCACCTTCCACATATAGATTAATTCCTTGATCAGATTTATGAGAAAATGAGATTTCTATAAGGTGGACCTTCGTTCAATATATCACTAATTAAATTTGAAGAAGAAAGGTATTCTCTATAATTCCTTTCGAATGATGTATAAAGATTTTGAGTTCATTGTGATTCTCTTCAGACTCAATAATGCACCAACAATTTCCATGTACAAAATGTATTTATTCTTAAAAGGATATTTGAAATTTTTTTGTTAGTTGTTATTGATTATATTATGATATACTCTAAGAAAAAGGATGAAAATTAATATCTTTTTAATACTATTATAAAAACATTTTGAATGGATAAACAATATGGAATATATAAAAAATATGGGGTCTATTTTGAGGATGCTTCATTCATGGGTGATGCAATCACCAAAAATGGGATATTTTTGGACCATTACAAGACAAAGTCAATAAAAGAGTGGAATAAGAGAATATTTGTAATTTTGGTTTGTAGTTTTTATGGAGTAGCTGGGAAATACCTGGGATTTGTGAGGAATATGTTATTATTTTCTAACCCTCTAGCCCAACTGACTCGAAAGGGGGAAATTTCTACTTCACTAGTGAATATTAACACTACATCAATGAGATAAAAATGAAACTTATCATTTCACCAGTTCTAACACATTTTCATGATGTTGATTAGGTTCCTCATCCTATGCGTTCCCAATTCTAGCCTCATGTCTATCTATGCCTCTCTGAGGAGGATCGGGTGTGGGGTGACAGTGAGGTTTTGGGGATTTAGGTTTCGAGGTTTTCTGAGTTCCAGATGCGTGTCCTCCATTGGTGGTGAGTTGAATTTTCTCTTCCACAAGGAGTTCAGTGATGGTTTGTGGGATTCTTTCTACTTTTGTCAGTGAGGTAGGACATTGATTGTGAGTTCCTCTAGTTCTGGTGTGGCGATCTCATCATCTTTTTGATTCCTTCTTTGGTTGTTTTGTTCGGGTGGCCCTTGTTACAATTTGTTTTCTGTATTTTATAATCTATGGAGGATTAATTCGACAAAGATACAGTGTCAAGGAAAGAGATCATCACTCATGCCCACAATTTGTTTAAGGGTGATGACGGTGATCAGTGGTAATCAAGAAGGCTGTAACATGACTTTCTCTATCGTGCATATTAGATCTCCTCAGGTTTTGTTTTTTATTTGGTGGTTTGAATTCTGATTTTTGTATCCCGCATGATTTATAGTTTAAAAAATTTCATGGTTTCTATGTTGATGTTTGAATTGTTTTTTTGGATGTTTTTCATAGTTTGAATTATGTGTGGCTTTTTTTTGGTGACATTCCCACTAACCCAAACAGTGATTTCTCTAGAAAATGAAAAAATGAGGATTTGGCCATAAGAGCCTCAAATATATATTCACATATATGGATCATGACATGTTCCTATGAATATTTCAAGATCTCATCAACGATTATGACCACTTAATCCACTACCATCCTAGTAAAGCATATAAGTTTGATGTTTCTATATGATGAAAGTATACAACATAATTATCAATTATGATAGTTGAAAAAGAATCCAATTTTATTAGACCTATAAATGATGGAATTGGGAATAATTTTATATGTAACATTATAAATAATTTTTCCGATGATTTCAAAAAATTACATTTTGGAGAAAGTAATGGATTTTCAATGGAATGATATGGGAATTAAGAAAAGGGTGGAAGCTATCAGAAATGGGAAATCCTCTGAGTTCTAGATCGAATCAGATATAGATGTAAGACATTTATCTTGATTATGTGTACCATCTAATTAAGAGATAGAGAAATATCATCAGAATGATTTACTTAGATCATCCTTTTTTATTCTTCCAGGGATCACAAAGATGTATTGAGATCTCTAGAAAACTATTGGTGGGACAATATGAAGAAGAAGATCATTAAATATATATCAAAGGGATTGGTTTATATATACGTGAAGTCTAGAAACAAAACTATTAAGTGGATGATGGAACAATTTACCATACTCAATTGTAAATGGGAAGCCATCATCATGATATTTTTCACTATACAACTAAACAAATCCAGTGGAACCAATACAATATTGTTGTTTTGGATCATCTCAATGAGAAAATACACTTTTTCTCTATTTAAGAGAACTTATCACTGTATAAAATGTAATAGATATACATTAGAGAAGTGGTAAGGCCTTATGGAGTACCACTATCAATTGTATCTGATTGAGATCAGAGATTCTCCTCAATGTTCTGGTAAAGTCTTCAACGTGCCCTAATCACTAAAATGATATTTTGTATAGCCTATAATCCTCAAAATAATTTCCAATCATTGTGGACTATTCAGAAATCAGAATATATGTTATGTTAATTTTCCATGGACATAAATGGAAGAGGGGACCAATATCATCCTTTGGTAATGTTCTCCTGTAATAATAGTTTCATCATCAGAATCCAAATGTCCCCTTATAAAGCCCTTAAAGGAAAAATTTGTAGAACATAGACATGATGGGATGAAGTTAGTGAATGTAAGCTGGTTGGACCTAATATATTCAATGAAATTGTAAATATGGTGAAAAAAATTAAACATCAAATCATGTCACCCTAGAGTCGATAAAATATCTATACATACAATCTTTGATGGGATATGGAGTTTAATGTTGGATACATGGTATTCCTACACATATCATCATGGAAGAGGATCCTGGGATTTGGGAAGAAGGGAATGCTATTTCCTAGACACATCATCCACCTCAAGACATATGATAATGTTATACTTGTAACTTATTGATTAGGACATCCTCCTACTATGTCCCAAGTACACGATTAGTTAAACGTGTCACTCTTGAAGAAGTACATATTATATTTTTTACGTGTACTGGATTTATAGGTGATATGGTGCTATAATTATCTCTTATGAGTGGAGAAGCTAGTGAATATCATGGAGCATAGAGATAATATCCTATGAAATAGGAATACTCAACTAGTTAATGTACTATGGAAGAACTATAAGTAAAAAAGAGGAAACATGTGATATTGAGGAACAGAGTGAGGGTAAGTACCCACACCAATTTTCAACATAGTTTGTAAAATGAAATTTCGAGGGGGAAATATCATAAGGGGGAAAACATAATGACCCAAAGTTTTAATAATGGAAATTCCATTCTTATAATTAATTCAAATAATATAAATCACATAAAATCACATAAACAACATAAATAAAACTCTATAAATGAATAAATAATAAAATTAGAGGTATTTCTAGAATTTAAGAAACCTATACAAATGAAATAGTAACATGACCTTTAGAATAGTAATGTGAACTTTATAAATAGTAACCCTAAAAATAGAATAGTAACCTCATCTGTGATGATCTAAATTAAATTTCCCAATATTCTAAATAAAAATATGATATAATTATATTATAGTATAAGTAATTAAATTTTATCAAAATTACTAATTTAGTGTTGATATTTTTATTAAACATAGTTGTTTATTTTCAATTTTTTAATTAATATAATGATTTAAAATAAAATTTATTTTCATATAATATATGCATAATTTTATATTTTTTGTCTTATGATTATATGATAATATTGTGATTCCCTAATAAATTATTAAATGGGTTATAAAAGTAGTTGTAATTTTATTATTGGTATTTCCCAAGTAAATGATAATTTTAATTAGGTATAATATTTCTCATATTTATATATTTATTTACATAAAATATATTTAATTTTTGAATTATACACATCCGAAAATTATTAGGGTGATTTTTGTTTTTATTTTTTAAAAAAATCAATGAATTTTGTATAAATTATAAAATAAAATAATTTACCATAAAAGATAATTATATGAATTATGGAGTCATAGATGAAACATGGCAGATTTATGCCAAAAATATCAAATTATAATTCATTATTTTAATATTTTTGGTAATATTTCTAAAACTATTCATAATATTGATGAAAAATAACACACTAATGAGAAAGTATTGAGAACAAAACCCTCCCCTCCCTTATAAATACAACTCCAAACCACCTCTTTTACATAGACATCCCATAATTTGATTATTTTATTAATTCTAATTAAATATTATCATGATCCCCTACCCCACATCCATTAGCATTATTTCTGAAAAAAACAAAACCAACCCCCCTATAGAGTTTCTCAAGAAGAAGGATTCATGTTGTAAAATCATCTTTCGTTTCTTATAATTTTTTTCACGTACTTTTCTATTTTTATTATCTTCTTAACTCCACTCATACAATTGGTATGATAAATCTATAACATTAATATAAATAAACTTTATTTTTAAAATGGAATAATCCATCATTATTTCATTCCACATCCCTTTTTTTCTTCAAATGAATACATCATCCATTATGTGTTAGTTTATCATAGTCATGGATAATGAATTTTAAATTTCAATTTATGAATTCATGGATTTTCACATTTTTTTTAAATATTAAATTATTGACTTAAAATCCATTAATTTTTTCAAATCCATTTTATTTACATATTATTAATTTTATTAAACAAAATAAGTTTTTATCATTAATAAACATCCAGAATACTGTAAACGATTATAACTGACATCATATCTATTTATTCACACTAATCCAAAATTTCCAAATTAAATTTATAAAAAATTAGTATTTTTGATGTTAATTAGTAACATATAACTTCAATTTTGTATAACCATTATTGTTTTATAATTTTTTGTACATGTATATATGTAAATCAATTAGTAAAACCAAGGAAACCAATGCTCTGAAACGATGAAATTGAATATCATAACCCATAATAAAAATGCTATAAATAATCATAATTAAATTATAATTAATAAAATTCAAGTGTAAATGATATGAAATATATTAATTAATGGATTTAATCTTTTTATATACGACATACGTATAGGTGTAGAACACTTTCAAGAATTAGGTAAGAGATTTTATTGGAACCTCCATTTTCCATTCAGGTTACTATTTCCCTCACATTACCAATATGAAATTCATATTTATTTTTATCTAATTATTTTAAATTAAATGTGTATGTTATGAAATCAAATATCCAAATTAGATAGTCTTTTTTTGATGGAGAAATACATGTTTTAAAAATTTACGCTTCTGAATTCTTCCCGATAAGCAATCCGGATTAAACACAACTTACAAATTTCTTACCCAATTTATAGTGAACTCAAAAATATATGTTTAGATAGATTTATTTTTCTAAAATAAAAATTTTTAACCTAATAAAAAATCCTAGTACATTTACTATTTTATAGAAACGTCTTTTCTTTTTCCACTTTAGTGAATCCTTAATATTTTCCTTAAACCACATAAAAAAATGTCTATAAAGATTAATAAACTGTATTTTTTAAATTTTTTAAAATAATTTTGACATTATATATCATAATATATGCCAACTTTACATTTTTAATTTGATTTTATGATTTAAATAAATTATTTCATGTACAATATTATGATATCCCTATTTTTTATTCATTTTCACATGATTATGTAACTCAATTCATTATATGGGCATCCTTCATGTTTTTGTTTAGTTAACTATGTATGATTATTCATGTGTAACACATGTTAATGAACAAGATTCATTGGGTACACCTAGATAGCACTCCAAAAAATAGTGTAAATTTTAGTCTCAAGAGATGTCATACTGGGATAGGGAATAAACCTAATTCTTTAAGGGGACATTTTCCACCATGTGATAGATTCCTGGAATTTTGAATTGACTCTTATTTATGTCAGGTTATATATTATTTCCACATTTCTATGATTCCATGATTAAATGTTCCCATGGTTTCGTCCTTATTTTTATTCATGATACATTCCCAATAAGTCATATTTTTCCTCTACCACATGTGAAAATTTTAATTTAATTCTAATTCACATACTTGTATATTTAGCTCATCCCTTTTCATCATGTATTCTCATGGTTACCATATGATTATATAAGAGATTAAAAAAAGTTATGAGGTGTTGATGGAGATTAAATAAAATATTTTCCTTGATTTTTATCATTTTTGTAATTATGCGCATGACATCCAAATACAGAAGAATTTAAGATCCTTGTTTGTATATTACTGTTAATTATAATTAAAATCATGTAATGATATGTGTAAAATCATAGTGTTTCTATAGGTTTGACAATAACAGGTGCCATGATCTATTTCAGCACATGACCTTCAACAGGACTCTTTGTATTATTGAGGCTTCTTACAAGCAGTGAAAGTCTACATAAATATATTGTGGGGAATATAGCCACTTATCAGAATGAAAACACAAAAATAACTAATACCAATATATATAAAAACCAATATTAAAGAAAATGAAATAAAAACAACAATTTTCACTAATATATAAGGGAAAATTATACAACAATTATGTGTATACTTCACCATCGGGATGATAATAAAATAAAATATTCATTACTAAACAATAAAAGGATATTGAACGCCTTCTAGGGTCCGAAATTATTCTCGGAATCCTATTATCCAAAACATCACCCCTTTCATAAATCGAATACCCACTCATTATCCTAAAACTATTCTAGATAACAAGTAATATCTAATCTGGTAACAATGTGGATTGATGAACTGAGCATGGAGTGAGTAAATCTGAGTAGGCCACCACTAATGGGGTCTAAAAAATATCTAACCCATACAATATTGTCTGTAGACAATCAAGGGGAAATTAATAATAGGGAATAAAATAAAGAATGACTAAAATTTATAAATTTATAAATTTATAAATTAATTATTTTTTGTTCTAAAAAAACCAACCATCCTAAACAAATCTAGCCATACTGGGATACAAAGACATATAATATATGTGTAACATTCTAATATAAACCAAGGGTACCTCAAAGATCAATTAAATTTATCCATGTACCATGAAACGTCATTCAACGTAACCAAAACAGTCACACACATTGTGTGGATAAAGCCTCACTATGACATCCTAAACCATTCCATCGATAGGAGAATTTATCCTTATTATGACATCCAAATGCTATTAAAAAAAATAGTGGGGACTAGAGACTTGATTAACATTGTTATTAAATCATTACATCTATGGGGAATAGATAATCAGTCTAGGATGACCATTTGGAGTAGTGACTCGGTCCAATACCCCAGTAATACTATTTATCATATAGAAATGATCCATTAAATATTTATCATATTAACCCTCTTTATCATTTCATTTACCATGATCATAGTATAATGTTTGAAAAAATAAATAACATAAATCACCAAAACAATATATTCATTTAGATTTATATTGATGTCACCATTTTTTAATTGGTAATTAGTCATTGAAAAACAATACCATTCCCCAAAAGTCATTCTGTTTCATTTCTAACCTTTTAAAAGAGTTAATAACAAATTTTCACCAAAATGGGGAATCACACCCATATTTCAAGTCATAGTTTATAATTGATTAAGAAATACCCTTTTCAAATGAATTTTAGGTCAAAACCTCATCGAAAAACATTTCCCCATTGTCAAACATCAATTTCTTTGATTTAAAACAATATCTGACCCAATTTAAAAAATACCATTTTATTCATTTCCAAATAATCCATTATGGATTTTCATGGAAACTAGAATATAATGTATTTCAAACCTAACATTATCCAATTAAATTTTCCAAAAATTCGTAAATATTCTCTCACATAATATTATTATCTAAATTCATAAAAATTCCCTTATATATTTTCAACAGTTTGGAATATGCCATGGGTTTCCCATGTTTTAGTCTCATATAATCAATAAACCCAACATAGTCTATGGACAGTCATACTCATCATTCTAAATCCCAAACTAAATTCCTTTTTCAGGAAAATTAAAACCCATCAAGAAATTTTATATGTTCAACCAAATAGACTTATTAAACCTTATGACTACAGAGAAAATCATGTAGATCACCAAAACCCTTTATTGAAGATGAATAATTTCAAACAATTAACCAATTAATTGAACTTAACTGACCTTAAACATAATGACAGAGAATATATTAGAAAAAATGTGATTATAAATTCGAATGTATTAAAAATAACACCACAATAATCTTCTAGGAAATGTAATAAACTAAATCCAATGACACTCCATGAACATCAATTAACATGCAACGACACTCAAAATTCCAATGAATTGTAGGATAAAAACCAATAGATGAAGAGTATGTTGGTTCATCACCCATTAATTATGGGTTCAAGTGGAGGAGAAAATTTCGTAAGAATCATTTAATTTTGAGATGGAAAAAATGGTAAAAAACGTTCCTTGTTTGGATGCATCACTTTACAAACAATATAGAAACAATTTTTTCTCCCAAAATCTAAGAGAGAAAAGAGATACAATGTAACACCCAAGGTAAATAAAGAATATGACATTTTTATATTTATCCATATTTGTGAATAAAATATTAATATTACTTTAAAGGGGATGCTATGCTCGATGGCGTACCCAATATGCAACAACGAGTTTCTTGGGAATCTTACGTTGCACTCTAATAATAAAATAATATTATTTTAAATAGTAGTTAACGCCAAGCCATTGTAATGGAGGGAATGAACAGAACTAACTAAAACGTGATTATATATGTTTGTAAAATAGTTTTAATTTTTACAATAAATGTTAGAGGATTAAAAATGCAAAAGAATCCAATTTTAAGCGTAAACATTCTAATATTCTTTAAAAGGTCGATTAACCGCCTTTTGATGACGAAGCTCTTTTAAATACACTTTTTGACAATTTTATGTGTTATATTTGAAAAAATGAAATTCTTCTTTAGAACCAGGACATCAAAATTTACTTTGTGTAAATTTTTGGTATCTTTCCGATAAAGTTCATTTTTTAATGAATAGTGAAAAATGTTGTATTTTAATTCAAAACCATTTTTTAATCTAATTTATTTATATTATTAGATTACCTTTTTAATTGGTTTTAAAGTGAAATTAGAATATATTTTTACCATTTAATCCAATGGTGGACATTGGAATTAATTTCACTTTGAAATCCGACTTAAACTAGTGTCAATCTTTCGATACATTTTGTTTCATAAAAACACGCTATTGTTTTGACAACGGAAATTAATTATTAAATTAATTAATTCAACTTCTATTTTTTGAATTTTTTAAAATATACATCATTTTTGAATTCGTAATATCAAATATATCTTAGGGTGAACTTTTGTTAATTTTCTAAAAAACATCAATTTTTGATGAATAGTGAAACCACTAAGTGGTACTTATAAAAACTGATTTTCCATTTAAATGAAATTTTGCCATCTTTGTGTTTTGAATTTCAAAAATCCGACATACATGGTAGTCATTAAGAAGTAAAATGTGGTTCAATGGGATTAAAATAATTTTTTGGTGAATAGTAACTTATTAAGTTTTTAATCGCGATTAGAGGTAATTAGTGTAGTTTAAGGTACAAATAATGTTTTAATAATATGAGATGAGCTTGACACATGTCCTACCCTCATTGGATGTGTCATGGCCGACCAAGACAATCCATGGGTCAACTTGGGGACCCCATGGAGCCACTTTGGTTGGAAAATGACATAAATACCTTTTTATTTAATGTTAAAGTAAAAATGACACACACATGAGATGTTTTACTAAAAAAATCTTTACATGGGGTTATACAAGTCACATTTTTTATTATAAATATTCATTAGAAAGATAAAAAGATTTCCTACATCATGATAGTTTTTTTATAATTTTTAGACATTAAATATATTAAATTATTTATGACATCATGATGATGCAGCGATTACCTCATTAATAAAGGATTTAAATAAAATGAAAAGATAATGTAAAATCTATGACCTACACATGTCCAAAAGCTATTGGATGTGTGGATTTAGAACCCTTATCACCTTGTACTCGAAACAAATCAATGTGGGACTATTAAAATCCGAAACTCATTCTAAAATAAAGTAACATTTCTTTACTTTCCAAGAATGCCCCTCCTCTCCTCTTATAAAAGGCCCCCACCTCTACCTCCTTACCCACACTTCCAAAGACTTTGGCTCAACCAACCCCTGCCCATTTTGTCTCTCCACATACCTATCTAACTCCTTGAAGCCTCAATTTGGGCATAATTCTTCCCAAGGAAGCCTTTGAGCTCAAACCAAAGGGAGTTACCCGATATTAAGGTAATGTCTTCACTTGTGTCCTTTTGTTTTATTTTGCTTATCCAACCCCATAAACTATTTTTACTCATTTATTTTTTAAACAATACAGTATCTTCAACATACTAGGATGTTTTTATAAGAAGTATTCGAGCTACACTTACACACACCTTCGTCTAATGTTTAAAGAACATACTGTTTCTGTGGTTGGCGATTTTCTGCCTCACGAAACGATGATTGTTCAATATTCTTTTAACACCTTTAAAGGTGGCAATTATGATGTCACTATATTTTATATATTGTATTTATGTTTAATATATGCTTCTGTATTTTATATTTAAACCATAACTTTATTCTTTTCATGTTGTGTAAATGAAATAATTTCATATGAGGAAGTGTGGACTACCGCCCCCTCAAGTGACGTGACTCGTACATGAAATACATGGAACGTATAATAAATGAAATTAATGAACATATGTGACCTATATAACATATATATTATAATGGAATTATAATATATATATATATATATTATTTATTTTTAATTCTGTTAATATGACAAAGAAAAAAAATGAAAGTAGCGTTCATGCGTACGTACGACCTACCGTCTCCATGAATGGTGCTTTTTCATTTTTTATCTCCAAATGATATGGAATAGTATAAAATAAATATGTACTAGATATATATGATATTTTAACCAGTAATACTATTCTGGAAATTATTTACTTATAACTACATGGACAATCATTTTTCAAACAAGTTCATTTTTGACTCATGTACCAAACATCAGCAAAAACTTCTGATATGAACTAACATTATTAAACAATTATTATAACATTATAATATGTGATATGAACTTAATAATAATATTTAAAGGATGTAATTAAGAAATTATAAATTGACCGAAGTTTATTATTCAGGAATATAAAGAAACGAACAAGACAAGTCGGACATGAGGTGAGGGATCCTACCCCTCTCTTTCTTTTTAAGTACACTCTTTTATGTCATTCCTTTTAAGCTCATATTTCTTGTGATTGGGATGTTATTTTATATTAATATTACTCTAATTTTTATGTTCATATGATTATAAATCCTATTTCCTCTCATCAATCCATTTTGGAATTTTTAAGTGGCGCCGTTAGGCTGCTGAGTTTTCGTAAGGGATTTTTCATCTCACTTTTATTCCCGTGAGATTTATGCTACATTTTCCACAATTTCCATTGAGTGGTGTATTTACTGCCCATTATTATAAACTTTGTGTAGTATAATTTCATTTATGGGTATTCACATCTTCATTGTATGACCCTTCTTCCATGGGGTGTACGTTTCGAAAGTTACCCAACTCGGTAAGGGGACCTTTCACCCTCCTCTTTTTAAAAGACTTCTTTTGTCATGTCTTTTAATTCACATACTATTATGTTGGGATATGTTCTTTTATATCCTTATTGATGTAAGTTTTATGTCCAAGTGATGAGATGCCCTTTTTATCTCTCATCAACTCATTTTCTGAATTTTGAAGTGATGCCGTTAGGCTATCAAATTTTACCAAGGGAACTTTTTAACCCAATTTCGATTTCTTTGGGTTCAACATGTAGTTATTGAATATGTCATCTTTTGAATATGTGTGAATGAACTTTTATTTTTTTAAACTTAATATCCACTTATATTGGGTGTATTTATATTTGTCACACATAATTTTGAGATTGATTTATCCTTAGTGTAAGGATACCTTCTTTATAATGGATTTCATCACATTTGACATTTCTATTGATACTTTATTGTTGTTATGCACCAATTCACTCTTATATGGTGTATATACTGTCCTTTGGAATATTATATCATGAATCCATTTATTCTCATTATATTATAAAGTTCTGACTAAATGTTATTCCTCAATTATTGTATTCAAGTGTCTCTAATTTTGGTAAAACCCCTTTAACCAAAATATCGCTTTAAATGTTTTAATTATTTGTTCTTATTAATATCCATGTTTTAAAAATGGTTTTAAGGATTTTTTTATATGGATATTAACGGTTTAAAATTTTAAAATCTTCAAGGTGGTATGGGACACTTTGATTCAGTAAATTTCTTTATTAAATTTTTTAAATGGTTTTGGAAATGGTTTCTTTTTGAATGTATTCATTATTTCAATATACTAAAATGTAATATTGTGATTGAAATGTGGAAATGTTATGTTTCCTTTATGCATGTTTCATGTGATATGTTTATGTTATGGTTCTTGGGCATTGTTATGAAAATGGGTGGTTCCGTGATAAACTAAGGGCGGGTGAGCCCGATATAGCTCTCCAATACATTGGGTAACGCTAAGGAGTGAAACGTTAAGGTTTCTCCGAAGAGATTTAGGGAATATACTGTGGTGGGTATTTCAAACGTAACCAAGAGGGTTAATCCCTATGTAATAATGTTATGAATGCCTCAAGTTACCTTTTATGTCTTATGGTTTCTATGTTTTATTCATGATTTGATGAGGTATGTTAAAGTGCCTATGTTTTATGGGTAAAGTATGATTTCATTCTTATGTATATATGAACTAATGTTTCCTTTCTATATTGTTTTAACCCTTACTGACCTTTTTATGCTCATCCCAAGTTTTTGAAATGTTTTTCACAGGTCAAGGGAAGGGTACATGATATGATTATAGTGTCAAGGAAGTGTCAAGAAAGGATCCATGTTTTTTTTAAATACGTTTCTGTTGATGGGAAAAATGAATACTATCTTTTATGTAACCACTTTTTTTAAATGTGGAATGTAATGAAAGTTTTATGATCAAATTCTCTAAAACTCTAAACCTGAAAAGATCCTCAATGTGTAATCTTGTAATAAATCAATATTAAGTAAGGTTTAAGGCTGGGGCCCTAGAGTTGGTATCAAAGGTCGGTTTAGATAACTTTAGAGGTTAGGGTACTCTTTAAGCATAAGTGACATTACCATAATGGTTAGGATTTCAGAAAGAGTCCTAGTTTTAGATAAAGTGAATGAGTAAGTATATCTTAGTGTTTATCTTCCTCATTAGTACATGATGGTTTTTTTGATATACTCACACTGACCTTTTTGGTTTTAGTAAATGGCTGGATCTAGCAGGCACCAAAGTAATAGTGGATGTGAAGGAAAGTTTGACAGTTTTTTGAGAAAGAAACTAAATGATATGGGATCTGCAATGAGAACTCTTGTGTTTATCCTCAACCAACTATCTGGAGTCATGATTAACCACCTAAACCTTGGTGATTTCTCTAAGGCATCATATATGCGTGAAAAAAATCCCTATGGAACTACAGGTAATAATCATAAAGGTAATTGTGTTAAAAAACCAATGTGTCAAAGATGTGGAAAGAAACACTTAGGAAAATTTTTCAAAGGGACAGAAATATGCTATAGATGTGGAAATGAAGGTCATAAAGCAAGAACCTTCCATGGAAAAAGGAAGCATCCAGTTGACTCGAGTAAAGGGAAAGAAGTTCTTTCTGAGGGATCAATTGAATGTTTTAAATGTGGTGTGCATTGTCATTATGAAAACACATGTCCTATGAAGAAGTTTCATGAATGGGATCACCAAGATCGTACAAATACTCTTTTACCAATACCTAATGCCATTCCGATTGAGGATGAAGAAACTTACAATGACCAATCAAAGGTATGGATTATTTCATAACTTTTGTTTTCCTATTTTGGAATCTTAAGATATAATTCATGATTTTGTTTGTAGGAAATAAGTATTTCAGAATAAGTTGGAAAGGAATGGTTAATGGATCATGAAGAATGTTGAGTGAGTAAGAAGTCAACATATAAGGGCTTCAAGAGTTATGGTGAAATTCTTAAGAGTATTAAGTCTCTTTTGATGATGGGGTTACATTAGAAGACTTTTTATAGTATGTGTAACCCTGATCTTTAATATGTGAAAATTTTATTCAAGGAATAGTTATCTGTTCTTTTGTGGACATAGTTATAAAGAACCATTTGGGTTTATATGATCCTTACTTTTGAGGTAATTATGGGTTACTATATGTTATTATGGAAGTGAAAGGCATGAGATAAAATTAAGGTTAAATTATGTTATGGTTATTTTTGATGATTTTATCTCTTTTTGGGGAATGATTTGAGAATTATATAGTTTTGGAAAAAGGACAACATGCAGACCGTGTGACAACCCGTCGCGTCAGACAAAGCTACGAGAATCGAACCCACAATCAAAGTGCGATTGGTATTTATCGCCTACCACTGGACTACGTGAAGTCCCTGGTTAGTTTGACTAATATTTTTTAGTTAGATGATTTTAGGAATCAAGAGTAAGTTAATTTTGGTTTATCTATGGAAATGATTAACCCATCATGGAGGATATGTTATTAGGTTAATTATTTTTCAATATGAGAATTTAAGAGCAACTGATGTTATTTGGAGATAAAAGTTAATTTGTACCTTGGAAGACTTTGTGATTAAATCCTTCAAATATTTGGGTTTCAATCTTAGTTTGGTTTACTTTGAAGAATTTCATGGACAAATTGTTTATCGAATGGTCCTCATTGAACTTTGGGTGTTGTTGTAAAAATTTTGGAGATTAAGAATAGATTTTCTTTTTATAAAGGGTTATCCTTTTCTGGATTATCTGATCTTGTACTAACCTTTTTTGTTTTGGTTTTGGTTAAAGTCTAAAGACATGGGAAGTATATAGTTCTCTTTTGTGGATTAAGTGATTCTCTAGAAGTTGATTATAGTGATCAAGTCTTCCTAAATGCTCGTCTTTTGCAGAAAATATGAGTTTGTGTAAGAAATCCAATAAAAGTTGAAAGTCCACATGATAAGTAATTATGTTTCCTTATGAATAAATTCCTCAATAAAAAGTAACTTAAAACAAAAATTTTTCCTATTAACTTTTCCTACTGGGGAATCTAATACCGTTTAACCCATCACAAGTTTGTGATTTTCCTGTGGTTAACTTTCTCCTAAACATGTTTTCTATCACTCTCCATCAGAACATGACCCTATGTTTTCTCCTCCATGTCCATGTTTTCCTACATGGAATCCTAGTATGGGTTAACTCGGGTGACCTCAGTACTTATCTTTCTTTATTTTAAAGTGATTGTTTCACCGACTCTTGTTCTGATGTGGGACTTTCAAGGATGTTTCCAAGCTCAATTTTAAAATTGCAAGGACGCAATTACCAAAAGGGGGGAAGGATGTAACACCCCAGGTAAATAAAGAATATGACATTTTTATATTTATCCATATTTGTGAATAATATATTAACATTACTTTAAAGGGGATGCTATGCTCGATGACGTACCCAATACGCAACAACGAGTTTCTTGGGAATCTTACGTTGCACTCTAATAATAAAATAATATTATATTAAATAGTAGTTAATGCCTAGACGTTGTAATGGAGGGAATGAATAGAACTAACTAAAAAGTTATTATATATTTTTGTCAAATATTTTTAATTTTTACAATAAATTTTAGAGGATTAAAAATGAAAATGAATCCAATTTTAAGCGTAAACATTCTAATATTCTTTAAAAGGCCGATTAACCTCCTTTTGATAGAGAACCTCTTTTAAATCCACTTTTTGACAATTTTATGTGTTATATTTGAAAAAATATAATTCTTCTTTAGAATCGGGACATCAAAATTTACTTTGTGTAAATTTTTGGTATCTTTCCGATAAAGTTCATTTTTTAATGAATAGTGAAAAATGTTGTATTTTAATTCAAAACAACTTTTTAATCTAATTTATTTATATGATTATATTATCTTTTGAATTGGTTTTAAAGTGAAATTAGAATATATTTTTACCATTTAATCCAATGGTGGACATTGGAATTAATTTCACTTTGAAATCGGACTTAAACTAGTGTCAATCTTTTGATACATTTTGTTTCATAAAAACACGCTATTGTTTTGACAGCAGGAATTAATTATTAAATTAATTAATGAAACTTATATGTTTTCAATTTTTTAAAATAGAAATATTTTTTGAATTCGGAATATCAAATATATCTTAGGGTGAACTTTTGGTAATTTTCTGAAAAACTTCAATTTTTGATGAATAGTGAAACCACTAAGTGGTACTTATAAAAACTGATTTTCCATTTAAATAAAATTTTGCCATCTTTGTGTTTTGAATTTCAAAAATCCGACATACATGGTTTTCATTAAGAAGTAAAATGTGGTTCAATGAGATTAAAATAATTTTTTGGTGAATAGTAACTTATTAAGTTTTTAATCGCGATTAGAGGTAATTAGTGTAGTTTAAGGTAAAAATAATGTTTTAATAATATGAGATGATATTGAAACATGTCCTACCCTCATTGGATGTGTCATGGCCGACCAAGATAATCCATGGGACAACTTGGGGACCCCATGGAGCCACTTTGGTTGGAAAATTACATAAATACCTTTTTATTTAATGTTAAAGTAAAAAATGACACACACATGAAATGTTTTACTAAAAAAAAATTTACATGGGGTTATACAAGTCATAATTTTTATTATAAATATTAATTAGAAATATAAAAATATTTCCTACATCATTATAATTTTTTTATAATTTTTAGACATTAAATATATTAAATTATTTATGACATCATGATGATGCAGTGATTACCTCATTAATAAAGGATTTAAATAAAATGAAAATATAATGTAAACTCTATGACCTAAACATGTCCAAAACCTATTGGATGGGTGTATTTAGAACCCTTATCACCTTATACTCGACACACATCAATGTGTGACCATTAAAATCCGAAACGCATTCTAAAATAAAGTAACATTTCTTTACTTTCCAAGAGTACCCCTCCTCTCCTCTTATAAAAGGCCCCCACCTCTACCTCCTTACCCACACTTCCAAAGCCTTTGGCTCGGCCAACCCCTGCCCATTATGTCTCTAAAAATCCCTATATAACTCCTTGAAGCCTCAATTTGGGCAGAAGTCTTCCCATGGAAGCCTTTGATCTCAAACTAAAGGGAGTTACCCGATTTTACGGTAATGTCTTCACCTGTCTCCTTTTTGTTTTATTTTGCTTCTCCAACCCCCTAAACTCTTTTTATTAATTTCTTTTGTAACAAATCAAGTATCTTCAATATAATAGGATGTTTTTATAAGAAGTATTCTAGCTACACTTACACACACATTAGTCTAATGGTTAAATAACATACTGTTTCTGTGGTTGACGATTTTCTGCCTCACGAAACGATGATTGTTCAATATTCTTTTAACACCCTTAAAGGTGGCCATTATGATGTCACTGTATTTTATATATGGTATTTATGTTTAATATATGATTCTGTATTTTATATTTAAACCATACCTTTATTCTTTTCATGTTGTGTAAATGCGATAATTTCATATGAGGAAGTGTGGACTACCGCCCCTCAAGTGATGTGACTCGTACATGCAATACATGGAACGTATAAAGAATGAAATTAATGAACATATGTGACCTATATAACATATATATTATAATGGAATTATAATATATATATATATATAATTTATTTTTAATTCCTTTAATATGACAAAGAAAAAAATGAAAGTAGCGTTCATGCGTACGTACGGCCTACCGTCTCCATGAACAGTGCTTTTAGTTTTTTATCTCCAAATGATATGGAATATTATAAAATGAATGTGTAATGGATATATATTATAATTTAACCATTAATAATATTCTGGAAATTATTTACTTATAACTACATGGACAATCATTTTTCAAACAAGTTCATTTTTGACTCATGTACCAAACATCAGCAAAAACTTCTGATATGAACTAACATTATTAAACAATTATTATAACATTATAATATGTGATATTAACTGAATAATAATCTTTAAAGGATGTCCTTAAGAAATTATAAATTGACCAAAGTTTATTATTCAGGAATATAAATAAACGAACAAGACAAGTCGGACTTGAGGTGAGGGATCCAACCCCTCTCTTTCTTTTTAAGTACACTCTTTTATGTCATTCCTTTTAAGCTCATATTTCTTGTGATTTGGATGTTATTTTATATTAATATTACTGTAATTTTTATGTTCATATGATGAGAGACCCTATTTCCTCTCATAAATCCATTTTGGATGTTTTAAGTGGCGCTATTAGGCTGCTGAGTTTTCGTAAGGGATTTTTCATCTCACTTTTATTCCCGTGAGACTTATGCTACATTTGCCACAATTTACTTTGAGTGGTGTATGTACTGCCCATTATTATACACTTTGTGTAGTATAATTTCATTTATGGATATTCAAATCTTCATTGTATGACCCTTCTTACATGGCGTGTACGTTTTGAAAGTTACCCAACACGGTAAGGGGACCTTTCACCCTCCTCTTTTTAAAATACTTCTTTTGTCATGTCTTTTAATTCACATACTATTATGTTGGGATATGTTCTTTTATATCCTTATTGATGTAAATTTTATGTCCAAGTGATGAGATTCCCTTTTTATCTCTCATCAACCAATTTTCTGAATTTTGAAGTGATGCCGTTAGGCTGTCGAATTTTACCAAGGGAACTTTTTAACCCAATTTCGATTTCTTTGGGTTCAACATGTAGTTATTGAATATGTAATCTTTTGAATATATGTGAATGACCTTTTATTGTTTTACAATTAATATCAACTTATATTTGGTGTATTTATATTTGTCACACATAATTTTGAGATTGATTTATCCTTAATTTAAGGATACCTTCTTTATAAGGGATTTCATCACATTTGACATTTCTATTGATACTTTATTGTTGTTATGCACCAATTCACTCTTATATGGTGTATATACTATCCTTTGGAATATTATATCATGAATCCATTTATTCTCATGATATTATAACGTTCTGACTAAATGTTATTCCTCAATTATTGTATTCAAGTGACTCTAATTTTGGTAAAACCCCTTTAACCTAAATATCGCTTTAAATGTTTTAATTATTTGTTCTTATTAATATCAATGTTTTCAAAATGGTTTTAAGGATTTATTTATATGGATATTAATAGTTTAAAATTTTAAAAGCTTCAAGGTGGTATGAGACACTTTGAATCAAAAATCTCTTTATTAAATGTTTTAAATGGTTTTGGA
The DNA here is from genome assembly GCA_963277665.1 of Viscum album. NCBI lineage: Eukaryota > Viridiplantae > Streptophyta > Magnoliopsida > Santalales > Viscaceae > Viscum > Viscum album. The sequence continues at coordinate 2,087,823,322 of OY728122.1, read as the reverse complement.
AATGGTTTCTTTTTGAATGGATTCATTATTTGAATATACTAAAATGTTATATTGTGATTAAAATGTGGAAATGTTATGTTTCCTTTATGCATGTTTTATGTGATACGTTTATGTTATGGTTCTTGGGCATTGTTATGAAAATGGGTGGTTCCGTGATAAACTAAGGGAAGGTGAGACAGATAAAGCTCTCCAATGAATTGGGTAACACGATGGAGTAAAACGTTAAGGTTTCTCCGAGGAGATTTAGGGAATATACTGCAGTGGGTATTCCAAACGTAACCAAGAGGGTTACTCCCTACGTAAGAATGTTATGAATGCCTCAAGTTACCTTTTATGTCTTATGGTTTCTATGTTTTATTCATGATTTGATGAGGTATGTTAAAGTGACTATGTTTTATGGGTAAAGTATGATTTCATTCTTATGTATATATGAACTCATGTTTCCTTTCCATATTTTTATAACCCTTACTGAGCTTTTTATGCTCATCCCAAGTTTTTGAAATGTTTTTCACAGGTCAAGGTAATGGTACATGATATGATGATAGTGTAAAGGAAGTGTCAAGAAAGGATCCATGTTTTATTTTAAATAAGTTTCCGATGATGGGAAAAATGAATACTATCTTTTATGTAACCACTTTGTTTAAATGTGGAATGTAATGAAATTTTTATGATCTAATTCTCTAAAACTATAAACCTGAAAAGATCCTCAATGTGTAATCTTGTAATAACTCAAGATTAAGTAAGGTTTAAGGCTGTGGCCTTATATACAATGTCTTCCATGGAACCTTCATGGTATGGTAAGATGTGTGGTTGCATGGGAGTTTCCACTATCCAAGTAGACTATGCTACATGATCTCTTGGATGAACCATTATTATTTTCCCTAACCGTGCACCACCTTATTTAGGCCACATTGTTTTGGTGCATGGTTAAGAATAACCATGTGAAAAGAATGACATTTTCACATATTTACCTCTTTTTATTAATTTATATTTTCCTAACCCCCAAGACAATCCCAAGCCCTATCCCACACATGAGAATATTTCCATAACCCACTAATATATACTAAGAAATTCATTCTAGTAGGTACTAAATCATAAAATACTGTAGTAATATTAGGGTGATTATCAAATTATACCATTAATAAGAATCCCCCATATAGTTTATGTTTTGAGTACAAGACGTTTATTAAACAGTTTCTTTTAAGACTATATAATAGTATTATGATATTTATATGAAAATAATTCATTTTCATGGGTTCTAAAATGTTTTCTATTTATTGATCTTGTGGTACACATATATATGGTTTCCATTATGTTTATATACTTACATTATAACCAATTATGGTGGTTAATTATTATCAATGACTATGATTACATTATACCAATGGATGATGGTTACATTATTACCAAGGATGGTAGTTACATCATAACCAATTATGGTGGTCACATTATAAAAAATGATTGGTGATACCTATTACTCCTTAAAATGAATTGGTTAATTTGATGCAATTTCTAATCCAAATTTCATGTCCTTAATACAATTAATGAACAAATTTATATTTATAAATCTTCAAAATATCATGTTTTATTATGTATTCCTCTACTCTATGTATAATTACAAGGTTTTACTCTCATGGATTTTATAAATTATTAACTCTAGGATTCATGTCTTATTAATTTCAATGATTTATTACATGGCTCAACTTTTTAATCGATGATATATTGTGAATGGTTTTTAAATTTTACGATTTAGTTATTATATATATATATATATTCATGTGTTATTTTATGTAATAATTTATATCTACCTTGATTACCATTATTTGGAATCATATCTCATCCACTAATACGCTTTAATCCCCTTGTTATAAAGATTGGTTTTATTTTTTGAAATTCTATGAGTGGCTCATCATATGAATGATTTAGTGGAAGAATATTCAGTTCAATAATAAACTAGTTTTGTATGTTTCGGAGTTTCCTAAGGCACTACAACTATATGATTCTATCATGGATTTTTATGTTATGTAATGAATATTCACCAATTAATATGTTATATTTATGTATGAGATGTTTTATTTTCTATAGTTTGTATTAGGGAAATATTTAGTTTTCTATTAAAAACATGGAAGGGGAAACATTAGGGATATCACTAGGGACATATCTAAAGATTTTATTAAGGATATGTCTAACTAATTTATAATGATATGTATAAGGATAAGTATAAGGATATTTTTAATGATATATCTAATGATATTTATATGTATAATTCTATGTACATGTTAATATTATAAAAAATTATAAAATGGTGGAGAGAGGGGTTTCTTAGAAATTAAATCAATTTCCATATACTACAAGTGGATGTGGTTCATATAGAATGTTACTAAGGTGAAATAAATCAAAAATGGAATATTGGGGTTGACTCGAGAATTACCTTGTATATGAAAATAGACCATACTGGACACATGGTTTGACAATCCTAGTGATTATTCCTAGGAAATCCACAGACTCTTTACAAACCATCTTGATGTATTTGAATAGTTACCATTAGTGTCCTGGATCAAACCTAAGAAGTCGTAAATTGGAATTATGGTGACATTATATTGAAGTATAAAATAACATTTTAATAATATATATTCTCCACTATGATTTCTGTTGTTGACACTATGAATTTTTGATTCTATCGATGGATGCAAATAGAAGAAACTATCTTAACATTGAATGTTATTGATATTTGGTTTCAAAAAAGTTGAATTGTAACATGATAGGGGAAAATATGTTTTTATTATTCTTAATCATATATAAAAATATATTATTAATAATGTGAACATTCATGAGAATCATATATTGTAAAATAAGTGGAAATGGATTTTTTTGGAATGTTCATATTGAAAGAATATTTAGCTTCCAACATGTCCTGAAGGTGGGATGTAGAACATATTAGAATATATCAAATAGAGGGGAATTTATTTCATATGGAAAAAAATTTCATAGAGTGATGAATGTTTTAGGAGTTCAATGTTATATTTTTGGGAAACAATTGATTTATCCATGTCAATTCACTAATCCAAGAGTTATTTTTTATACAAAGAATGTTCCTATTTTAATTTAGTTATTAAAGTATAAGGATTTAATTATTAATGTTTTTCACTTCATGGAATATGTTATAGAAGTATTTTTATAAATATTATTTAACTTTTAAATGTTATGAAATAACTACAGACATTGTAATTTTTATAAGATAATATTTTTTCATGTAATATTTACAAATTCATTATGGTTACCATAATATATTTTTTAGTTTTTGGATGAAAATATATTCAAAAAAATAGATTTATATTTTTAGGATTTATGTTATAGTATTTTATCAAGATTAAGGATATTTTGGATAGGTTTTGTTTTGAAATACAACACTTTTGTTTTGTACATATTTTAGTGAAATATTTTATGTGTATTTTATACCCACATAACATTCTACAAATTTTTTTGACCAAATAGATAAATATTTATGTTATCTGGTCATACTAATTCCTCTAATATCTTAATTAATTGAATGTATATATTGATTTGATATTACAATAATTAGTTTACGGTTTTATTTATTGAAGATATTATCCATTTTTCAATATGAAAGGAAGATCATGGAGATATTTTGAGAATTATCTTAAGGATAACGATGAAGGATAAGCTAAATGAAATTTACAAAAGGTGTGAATTTTTTATTCAAAATATTCCATTTTTTGGATCATATAATCTCAAGAGAGTATATAATAATTAGTCTATCAATGATTTATTCTATTGAATGTCATCCTAGAGTAACTTCAGGGACTGATATAAATAGTTTTCTTGAGTTAAGTATATATGATTGATGGTTTTTTGAGAATTTATATTTACTATAAAATCAACTCACCTAGGTAACTCAAAATGGAACACACATCATCTTGATAGATAAATTTTATGGAAATATTATGGAACAAATGTGATGATTAGTTAGTGCATGTGTTCCTACATTAGCATAAAGTGGAGGAGGGTATGTAATCTATAGATATAGATCAATTAATTTATCGGTATGAATTTTCATATAGAAATTTATGGTTATAACTTATTCATAATGAAAATTTATGGTTCATGAGTAAAATTACCGAACACAATATTTTGATCCATATTTATTGTTTTCTATATTAAACATATAGAGGAATTATATTTTACGATAAAACTATTCTATATAATGACCAAAAAATTTAATAATATAAAACAACAGAAGGATTTGAATATGAACTAGAAAGATGATCTGATATATTTTTATATTATGAAAACTCATTAAATTATCACACTAGGAAATAGAAAAAGGTGGATCAATATTTGAGTAGAAAATACGATGATTTATTATCCATGAAGAGGGTAATAAAAGATCCAATATTTATTGATTTATTCAAGATGGATCAAAAAACTATAATGGGTGAGAAGTATTATCTTTCTCAAATAACTATTTAAGATTCCAAAAAATTGATGTCTATAATGGAATAAATGAAAGATGTGGAGATATTAAATAATGTGAAATTTATTTCTAATTATAAACGTAATTGTGATGGAATGGTATGGTTCATTAATTGTGTTTGTGTTCCATCAATTCCTTATTTTATGAATGGGTATTAGAGGATGCTCAAGGTTCTATATTCTCTATTAATCATGGATGTAAAATGGTGTATAGCAATATTAATGAGTAATTACTCACGTGTTGAATGAAGAGAGATATTGCAGATTTTGTATCGTAGTTCGTTGTTTGTCGCCAATTAAGGGAGAGAGAAAAAATAACAATGAGGAAGTTAGAATCATTAATAATACTATAATTGGTATGGTAAAATCCACATGAATTTCTTCATTGGACTCCCCAAAACCAACTATAGGGAATCATACTACATGGTTGGTAGTCACTATCCTTATGAATTCATCATAATTAATCACTTGTAGAGAATATATATCAATGTATAATAATTAAAGGAAAGACATAATGTATGTTGTAAGGTTTCATGGAGCAACACATTATTTTATATATGATCAGGATCAAATGATTACCTCACTGTTTTGATAAATTATCTGCATGATATTGATATAGTGTGGAATTTCACCACTACATATCATACTTAGACATACAGTCAGTTTTAGAGAACAATTATTACGATGGAAGATATATTGACATCATGTTATATGGATTTCAATTGAGGTTGGGATCCGCACGTTCCGCTAGTTGTTTTTCATACAATAATAACATTCACTTCAGTATTCATATTTGACCATATAAATCCCTATATAGAAATACGTCAAAAATTATAGAAAACTATTTTAAAGTTAGAGAACAAACTATTAGGACCAAAAATATATTATTAAATGGAATATAATTCAAGATCCATTTAGCATCAAAAATGAAAACATAAATCCAAATAAAATGATATTTTGATAATTTCAGGATCAAGAATTTCAAGTTGGTGGAAAAATGATTGTAATAAACTATCAATGAATATGCTAATGATATTTTGATGATGGTGCCAACGAGCCTGTACCCTTGTGGTAGAGGATCCTACTTGGCATCCAAAATACCCAGGATCAAATCCGGGCAGTGGCGAATTCCCCAGGTACTGTAGAAGTACTATAGCTGGTACTGTAGCAGTGGGGGCACTATAGCAGCAACAACACTGTAGTGGCAAAGGGACTGTAGCGGATACTGTAGCGGTGGTGGTACTGTAGTAGGTACTGTAGCAATGTGGGTACTGTACCAGTACTGTTCACCGAGGGGTCCTTTGGGCCATTAAATTGGGCATTCAAGCCTTGTTTTCAGGCCACATGGCCTTAGGCCTTCGGGCTATGTAATGGGTTTCCCTCTACTGAGTCTAAAGCGGTCTTTGCTTTCAAATAATAAATTGAGGCTTCAGCCCCAACATTTAAAAAATATTTTGATGATGAAAAAACTAATCCCTAGGTATATTTTACCCTTTTAAATTCATGATCATATCAGAATGTTAGATCATCGAATGTTTCTTCCATTGAACCACTTTGATTTCCATGATGAGTTCAATCTGTCATTCAGGAAAATGTATAAACATGAACCATAAAATGTAATGAACTCATTGTTCACACCACTCGGGCATGTTAATTATTAAGATAAATAATTCGAAATGATTCTAGATCAAATACATAATGTTATTCAAAATATGTCCACTTACATGGTAAATGTTTTCTGGCCAAACCAAACGATTGATAATACTACAATGGAACCAAAGGAAGAAATCTGGTAGAAGTAACCTCATTTTTAGGTACCAATATGATCAAATTAGGAGTTATAAATTCATTTAATAAGGGATAGAACATAAAAACCACTGATTTTTAAATAATGATTCATGAATAAATTTAAATTCCTTTATAGCTTATGTTACACATTACACAATGTTTTAATGAACCATGAATGACTATTAATATTATTTGTTAAACATGGAACTTAAAACATACCCATTTAAAATGGTTTAATGAATTTGTAATAACCAGAATTTAAAATTTATGTATCATGGTTTTGCATAATTAATTCTTATTTATAAAAAAAAGTACATAATTTTTAGTAATGTCATTATATGATTCTAAAGATATTATTTTACAAGAAAAAATTGATTTTTATTACTTCTTTTGAATAATGAATGGATATTATTTTACAGATTTACAACATACAATTTTAAAATTTAAAAAAAATCTAATTAAGATTTTAAAAATATCTAATGGTGATTTTTTTTGGATTTTATCTTAAAAGAGTATTTTTTATTAATAATTGTCAGGACCCATCCCCCAGTGCCCATGCCCTGACTTCCCAAACCCCGCCTTCCATAGGCCAAGGGATGGAGACTAGTAGTGAAAGGCGTATTCCCTATAATCGGTAAGGCATTGACTTTATAACTTGTAAACACACGCAACTATGCACACAAAAAGATACGAACACAATTCAATTGTACAAAAAAAGAGTGTTGAATGTAAAAAGGGGTTGGAATAAAAGCCCAACTGTAACAGTACAAGTACAAATAAAACACAATGCAACATAAGAAAAAGAAAGGAAGCTACTGGGTCATCCTCCAACATTCCTAACTAAATGGTAGGTATATATCACCTCAACAACACTACACGTCCTCCCATCTCCTCTACGTACCTTCAAGTTGTATGGTCTACCTCCGGGCCCCGTCCAGCCCTTATAACCTCAGCCTCGATCAACATTGTCTGTCATCTGCACAAAACACAACAAGGTGTGTCCTAGCCGGTGTAGGGGTGAGTATAACGATACTCATTAGTGACCCCGAGACCCTCAAGGTATCACAAATTCCACCAAGGATAAACCACAGGTCATAAAATCAACTAACAACCCTACTTAGGTATATGCCCATACATATACCTAAGTTATCATGTCTACCCATCTCAATCATGAGGAAAACACATAGTCCAACTCCAAGCCCAAAGCTCAATTGTTCCATAAAGGAAGGAATACCATGAAGGTAACTACCCCACAGGTACACCACATAGAACAATACCACCAATTTATTACCACAAAGGAATGTATGACAATGTATAGGCTCAGCTCACACCAGTAATTTCTTAGGTACAGTAGTTGAGATGATTAGATGTAACTAATGAATCATCTTACTCTATTAAGAGGCAGACCCACGAAGGATTCCTAATCATTATCAGACCCACGAAGGATCGTAGTACATCATCAGACAGACCTAGAATCCTATTAACCTTCAGTACATCATCAGACCCACACAGGATCCTAGTACATCGCCAGTACGTCTTCAGACCCACCTAGGATCTCTAGGTGCTGACCCATAAAGGATCACCCTGTGCTGACCCACAAACGATATATCGTTGCTGACCCACACAATATGGCTCGATTCTGACCCACATAGGATCACTAGGTGCTGACCCACACATGATCTCCTGGTGTTGACCCACACAGGATCGCTCGGTGCTGACCCACACAGGATCACTATTCATTATTCACGTCAGAGCCAGCTACTGGGTTCCTACACTAAGCTTTCTCATCTCTAGGAGGGTCTTCTCCTCAACCACTGGTTGATAATTCATCTATCACAAATTCCAATGAACAATAATCTCAAAGGTCATCCACATAATAGGGGTCTCAACGCATCAAATGTTGCGTCATTTGGACGCTCGGTCTGTACACACACACAAAATTATTTTTTTATTATCAAACACTTTTAAGGAAAAGTGAGAAACCAAAGTTTCAAGAATAAAAATATGCCACCGAGTCATTAAAATGAAAATGCAGCCTACCAATTTTAATCTTCCTAAAAAGTTTCCACGAGATGGTGTTTACCTGAGTTTCTGGTTCCTTCGTCAGAACAGCTTCGATCTCTGATGCCAGCTTGTCCCAAGAATGGATATAAACCTCTATGCTTATCATCCCCTTGTTGAAGCCTAGAATTAAAATCATGTCCTGCATATCAATATAGTTTCATTTCTCCTCATTGGGAGGAACCCTTATAGCCCTTTTAATCATTCTTTTAGCCTCTACATTAGGAGCATTAATTGTTAGGACAGATTCAACCATTACCTCTTCCGAGCTCATAATCAATTCTGAAGGATGTTCAAGCATAGCATCAGATTCCTGTTGTTCTGTCTCGCACTGTTGGCCAGTAGGGGGTGCATCCTCCTTTCCTAGTACCCCATCCTCGGAATGAAAAGTTGTCTTCCCATGCATATCCTCTATCATCTTGTCACCATTTTTATGGGGGGTCACCAAAACTTCCAGTCCTTTTGTTGTTGCAACCTCATATTCTAGCTTGGGGGGCACAGTGTCTCCTACTCGCTGACCCACCCACCTTCCACTATCTGAGTCCCAAGTTCCTTTTATTTTCCCTCTTTTTTGGAGGACCATGTCTCTATATTCCGGATCTGTAAGTTATTAGCCTTTTAGTTTGGAGGTCCCGGTAGGATTCGTGTTCTATCCAACCCGACCATACCCCAACATTATCAGATTTTAAATTCAAGAACCAATTCAATTATATAATATTTAATAAAAAATCAATTACAATTATTATAGATATAATAATGGTATAAAAATTAAAATTTTATTATATAAACAATATGATATAATATTTCCAAATAAATGAGAACTATTCCCAAATAATGATAATTAATTGAAACAAAACATACTTATTGTCTAGAAAATCATACTCTGGGAACAAAATATCCTTAATAAAAAATACGATTATTAAATATAGTATTGAGAATATTTTAATAGAAAATTTTAGTTTTAGAATTCTATTCTTTTTAATTATTTATTCTTATTGTGTATAGTTCTTCCATCCTCAACCACTAGGGGTTATAAAATCAATTCATCCAGAAGCACATTGGTTCATTAACCATCGTAAAAAGAGTTATAATATATTTTTCATCATCTATATAATATAAATAAAATAATTAAAAACCTTATTGGTACCTTAAATACTATTCTACAACACTTCATGTAGACCATTTTGAAAAATGATAAACATTATTTGAAGAAATGATAGTCTACATATAAATAACTATGAAATTTTAATTATTCAATATATAAATTGAATAATGTGAAAATTTTATTTTTTTTATTCATGATTATGTTATAAATATCAAATTTATTCAACAATAATATAACTATTACAATATATATATTGTGGTAATGAAAAATTATATATGTTAATTCATAGTAGCAGTAATCTTCTTGTACGCTTGGGAAACATTTACATTTATCAATGGTTGGAATAATAAAAACTATAGAAACATGTAAAACTTATTTTAATCAGATATTGAGCATAGATATAAAATATATTCACAAAATATAGACTTACAACCAGGCTGATAATGTACTAATTTAAAATGAAACACATGACTTTGTGGAGACTTTAGTCCGCACGTATGAACAAACGATGTTTTCATTTTCCAATGGATGGATATGAATAATGTAATGTTTGTTTCCAAAAACTAATTATATTAAAATATATTCCATATATATATATTTAATTATTAGTTAATGGTTATAGGATTATAACCCCTATATTTTATTAAATATTATTTTTAATTAAATTTAATATTTATGATATTTTTAATTACATGCAATAATAGGTTTAGATTCCATTACAAAAAACAATGTGTGTAACTTGTGTTATTGGAAAAACCATTTTTGGAGTGAGTTATAAACAACTCTTATTTTATATTTTATTACACATAACATTGGGCATCTCATTCATTACCCACACCACCGGGTATAGTTTGTGTTATATGAAGAACTGAGTTTAAACAAAACATGACATACTATTAAAATAATATTATTCAATATGATAGATACCAACTATAATTTGAAATGGTGTTTAGGAATTTCATTTTAAAAATTAAGAATATATATTTCTGAAAAAGTTATATATATTTAATATATTGGGGATCATTAATTAAAAATTAAAATGAAAACCTTTTGAAAATAATGGCAATTATTTTCTGAAATAGTATTTTTACACACACAAATGAGTTTTACCAAAATAAATTTTAAATACCTTTTTGTATATTTTTTTTAAAAAATTTATATATTATAAATGAAATAAAATGTTTAACATTTAATTTATATGTTATTAAGATATTAGATATGAATAAATCCAATTTAATAATTATAAATTGACTTTTTCTAAAAAATCGGTTTGTCGCCTATATTAGAAAGATTTTAAATTTATTGATTTCCATGCATGGATAATATAATTCAAAAATTGAAATTAATTTTGGTTATTATAATTTTAAATTTATATTACCATTAATTTATATAATTTTTTGAGAAGTAAAATTTCTCATTAAATAGTTAAAATATAGGCCTTTATTAAGAAATATCATTTAATTTTAAGTCATTTAAAAACATGCAAATATTAGTAACCTGGATTTATTAGACTATTAAATAAAATTAAATTTACATTAAATCTATTTATATAATTTTAATCAATTTGAATGATAATTTTGATATAAAAATGTTTTAAAATTTTGAATTTTCTCCCTTGTAGAAAATTTATTTAATGTCATGTCTATTAGTTTAATTTTAAATTATTTTTTCCCAATTATGTGAATAAAATTTACAAAAAATTGATTTCAAAATTTCAATCATTTATATTTATATTTTATAATAATATTAACCTAATATTGTACCCAAATGCATGGTAAAAGGAAATAAAAATATTTACCACAATTAATGTTAAAATGGTTTTATATGGGGGTTAAACTAACAAGTTAAATGTTGTAAAAGACCCAAATAATATATGAAAATAATTTTTTAGATATGTATAAAAATTATCCTTTATATTGTATAAAATTATTCAATTTTGTTCCTTTTTATGTAAAAAATGATGTAGCTTTTTCATTTCAAAATTTTCAAGTGCGTGACTCACCAATATATACCAGGCGACGACCTCTCCTCCAAACATCACTTAACTAAAACCCATTGGTTTGGACAAGTAATATGAAAAAATATCTTTAATCCATTCAAATCATCCAATAATATATATATTTTTCATAAATCCAGCCTTTTAATCCTTTTCCCTAAAAATAATGGAGTTTATTCCAAATAAGGTGTAATGTCTCTAAGTGAGTGTTTAATTTTTTTTGTTCCACCATGTAAATTTATTATTATTAATCCATGTTGAAATAATATCTTCCATATCATCCATATACAGATATATTTTTATTTTATGTTAATTTCATATATCTGTTTCGACATCCATAAAATGGTATATTATAACATCATCCATTGGGAAATCATAAAACTACATCACAAACTGATGTTATTAATTTTCCATCCCCATATTTCTAAGAAGAATATAATGATGGATTTTTTCCATATGATATTTTTGATATTTTTATTCATATCTAATCATAGTATAGAATATTACATCATACATTCCATTTTTAGGGAATATGATAAAATCGTTCATCTGTACAGAGGAATACGGCCCCGCGAAGTGATCTGATACAGTTAGGACAAGAAATATCTAAAAAAAGAAGAAAATAGTCAATTAATTTGGAAATTAGAAAAAATATAAAGAAGAGTATGAAAAAAATGATCTAATCGGGTGAAGCTTTGAAGGAATGAATGATCCTTTGATGTGAAAATTCATTTGAGTACCACCACTTGGTATGGTGTTTGATCGCTCCACAAAGAACCTGATAAACAAATTCCTTTATAGGAGGAGATGATACCACCATTACCCACAAAAACAATATATTTGTGTGGAAAGATGTTTTTATTTCATCCTCCACAAATTATATACACCATGAATGAAAATCGGTCAATGGTGTGGATGATCTTTTCCTTCTCCCATGTAATAAATTGCTTGTGGGTTGTAGATTCCTTTCTAGACTCCAACAAATGAAACCACCCACTATGGATGACCGACCATACCTATATCTGGTTCCCATAACACTCTATAAAATACCAAAAAGTAGAACCATGAGATAAGATGTAATCCACACACAAGACCGAAGACTCAGAGGATAATTGTCAAATATCCCATGATTCCTACTAGGTTAACCAACCACATATGATTATCAGTAAAAATAAATTTATCTTTCCATTCACAGAAAAAAATACTTCAAAGACACTAAACTATTGACAATATATAAATGGACCCTTTATAGACCACCATCCCATATAGAAAAGTTTGACACAGAAGTATCCCGACCCCATGTAGAAAAAATTTATAGAATGTGAACATGATCTAGTGTAGAAAAATGATATATATGTGAATCTCAACTCCTCGTGGCAGAATGAAACAATGACGGAATAGAGTATTGTGTAGCACTTTGATACATGTGTAGTACCCTCACCCATGTAACAAAATTGTATGAGTAGGGAACCGATCCCTCAAAAGAACATGCTATGTGGAATGGGGAATCCTATAGTATTCTAATATTCATCACCATCACATATCTCTATCATACCTCCAGGAACCACATTAGACAATATTTGAACCCAAGTTGTGGCGTATGGATTAAGCCTGAACCAAGGTTACCTAACATGTATGGACAGATCATTTGATACATTAGCATGTCCTCTCAAGTGTACATACCAATGGTGACTAAATTCCCAACGGTGGCCTCCTTGACATGGTGGACCTCTATAATGATTTCAAGTATATATTCTCACTGTAAGGAGGTTCTAAACCTTGGTGGTGCTCATGTGGACCTAATATTTAATAAATTTTTGGGAACCCCATGACTTTTTCTTTGATGTGATCCAGTACTGTATCTTTCTCTCATCCTCTCTATTGTCGAGGAAGGAAATCTCTCCAAATGTAATCCCTTTTTCATACATTCCAGTTGTAGAAAATTTTATCCACATTAAAGTAAAAGGTTATAGTGGTATAAATCAGCATATGGGAATATCTATTTTACCAAAATAATAGAGAATATGGGAAAAATCAAATCACTATGCATCTCCATTTGGGACCCAACATTCATACACCCATGGACAAAGTGGGTCACATGATCTTCATATATATTTCTTTCTCTTATTTCTCACAATAATCATGACTCACATGGGCTTAAGGGTTATCAGTGATAATGACATAGGCACCATCCCAAGCCTCTAGTGGGACTCCTATATAGTATAATCCCTGAACCTTATGAACTATGGGGGATTTGAGTCCCAAATTATTGGGATATGTAGGCAACCTCTAATAGGTTCAAACCCAACACTTAAATTCGCCAAAATGTTTTCTAGGCCACAAACACAATAGGGTAATATCCTATATGGTAGACCACATTTCATATTGGTACCATTAATTTTAATCATTCTCCATTTATTTAATCTCAAAAAACTATACAAATGGGCCTCCACTATATGTGTAATCTTGAACCCATACGAACTATGTGGTCGTTCATTCCAAACTAACTAGACTATATAGGAACCATCCCTATGTTCCTAACACAACACCCAATCCAATAAAATTTTATCTATAAAAAATTATCTGTAGGTTCATATCCAACATTTTGGGAAACATTTTTTCCTATCCCCATTCATCTCTATGCTTATAGGGAGTCATCCCCTATAATATGATGCTCTATCATGACCTGACTCGTACTGGGGCTCGTGCTGCAACTACCCAAAACCCACCTCCATAGGCTAGGGGTGGTGACTAGTACTGAGACCATAGAAAACATGGGGTGGACATTCCATAAGAACCTTCTCCCACACACACACAAACATACAACCAACTCGAAGAAAAGTGAAGAGAGACAGAAATTAAAATATACAACATGCTGTAAAAGTAAACCCAAGCGTGCATGGACTACTGAAACAATATGAGTACCATAAAGTTAACATAAAGGAAAAATGAAAAAATGCATGACCAACTTGAAGAGTGTCCCAATGATAATAAAAATATAAAGTAAAGATGTTAATTATTCCCAACTCTGGGAATCCAAATGTGACCATCGTACTCAGCATAGACACTGGTGATCCTATGCACCCTACTCTCCCGATCAAAACTGATTCTTGTCTGCATATATAATGATATGTGAAGGTTTATACTATAAAGGGGTGATTATAATAATACTAAGTATGAAACCCCAAATAAGAGAGTGATCAGTAAAAGATAGAACATGAATGATTTACATATGACAGAAAACATTACAGTAGACAAGTGAAGATCACCCCAAAAGGGAAGTGAAGTATTGTCATACAGACACAATTTTAAAGAGACTGTAAGAAGGTGAAAATCTTGTCGAGTCATCTCTATATATATTAAGTTAGTAGACTCATCCAACCATAAATATATACACATGTATATCATGTGGCATACCTAGATAATATTTGGATCTCCTAGAAGGTGAGTTACCAAAACCAAAATAGTGGGTTCTACGATAGGGTGTAAAATATATATATTTTACCAAAAAAAAGAATCCAAAATGAGAGGTTGGAAGGGGAATATACTTATTAAAGAAAATAGCAGTTAAAGAGTAAAGAACATTTCTATGACTAACCACAATCGATGCCCAAAAAATGCATGTTTTCCATGAACTGCAAGTCAAAGGTTCTCAAACACAACACCTTGATACTATAAACATTGGATGATTAGGTCTAAAAAAGATGGTTAAATGACACATCACTAGGATTTTACATGTATGTGAAACTTTATATCATACTAAAGTGACAAAGCTTATGAAAAACAATTCATTGTCACTGATTCATCGATGAACACCACTGCCCAGCCCTGCTAAATGGTGATACACTGGAGGGTAATCCTTGATGGGAAGGTGATGAACTCCACTCCCCAACCCTACTAGATGGTAAGCATGGAAGAGAAGATGTTGAACACCATGAACTATCCCCACCGAATGTTATTCCATGATGAGTGGACAATGACCGGCACTTCCCACCTCCACTAGAGGGTATGTTGGTACAACTCAAATGAGTTTGAAAACATCACTTCCATCACTATCATCATCGAAAAAATATAAACCAACATCAATATTGGAATATATATCTTCATAAAATGTATTTAAAAACATAGGTCACCATCATGTTCTGCATAGAAAAACATGTAGGATAGACTATTTATTTTCCCCAAACAGACAACCAGTGAAAAAGGAACTTTTCACTGTAAGAAACTTAGATTAGTCTATATGGGGTCGAAAAACCAACCCGAAAATCAAATTAAAAAAATATTTGTCTAAACCATAGTAACACTATAATATGGATGACACATCCAATGGAGACTAGGTTTAAAATTCAAGTGAATTAGAATGCGCAAAAGATGGTTATAGGGCTGGTAGACAGACTCACGGTCGGTCCACAAATTATGGTGGTCGACCTAGCTAATGTGCTCGCATGATGACATCTTACATGGTGGTCAATTTTCCGCATACCCAAGGTCATCCTAGGATTGGACCTAGGTCTGACCCCTTTGGTTGGACACATCCCATTTAACCATCCTAGGAAGCTATCCTGAACAGATCGCCCAATGTGACCCGACCCTCTATCAATAGTGGGTATGTCGCATGGTTTGGTCGCAGCCGGTGTCAACGTGCCCAACCAGCCATGCCAGATTTTTGGTAGATGATTCTGCCAGAGGTTGCCCCATGTAACCCCACCTAGATGATAGCAGTGCCATGTAGCATGACCATGTTGCGGCACCACCGCCACCAGCTGCAGTGTCGGCTGCTCTATGGAAGTGTGTTCCACAGACCACTGGGCTTGATCTGGTCACCTAAGCATGATTCTATCAGCGGATCATTGCCCCATTTTATGATGCCTTCACAACAATGACCCCATATCTTTTATCCATTTATGATCTCACATTCCAAAAAGTTGTCAGTGGAAATCTCGAAGAATAGACCAAGAATGTTAGAAATAGGTTTTTTTTCTATAAATGAATTTTTAATATTCTTGATGTTATTCCAAAGTAGGGTGTTCAGACGGCATGCAATTTCAAGGCCCGGTGTGCCCAGAATTAATTTTATAAAAAATTTTAAGTGTTTTTATATTACGCACACATGTTTAACTAAAGAAAATGTGATATCTCTTAGAAGGTTAATAAGATCAGAAATCTCAGACCACGGTTGGGTCTGTAATGCTGTGTTTACCCTAGGCGCGACATAAAATGAGTTGGCGCGGGACGTTAGGACCCCTCGCTCGTTAGTGGTGTGTTAAATGGATAAATTAAATTAAATTATTCATTTAATAGCTCAAACACTAGTAACTCCTAAACAGTTGCTCGGATGGGAAAACCGATGAGACTATTGAGTCTGGAGGGTGCCGGTTACCCTATGAGGGGTGTAAAATTTGCGGGAGTGGGCTTTCTTTGAGCGATGTCCCCCTGGGGAAAAGTGGTCTTTTCCAAATGTCCACTTAGTGATTTTTATCGCCGGTGTTCCCTTTCAAATAAATTTCAAACGATGTCTCGAAATAGAAATCCGAGACTTTTGTTGAGTTCGAATTTGGGAGTTTTTCCTAGGCACGATATAAAATAAGTGGGGGCAGAGGTTTCAGAATCAGCACCCATTGAGAGAGTTTTAGTGGATTTTTATAAATTCGATTATGTGTTTGGAGGGGACAACCCATTTCTCTCTCTCGCTCTATTCCCCCCCCCCTCTCTCTTCCATTCTCTAGTGTTATTCGCTGTTCTTCACCGGATTGAGGATCAGACTCTGGCGGATCAAAGTGGGATCAAGCAGGAGCATTTCCAATGAGGTAGGATTTCTTCTAAATTTCTACACCTTCATCAATTTCTGGTGTTTCTTTGAATTTAATCATTTTATTTTTCTGTAATTCTTGAATTGGGGGGATGGCCAAACGAACACGGCCATCATCTGAGCCCTGTTCTTGGTTTAGTTCTTCACGAACACCCTCTATAATTTTCAGATGCATCAACCGACTGTCGAATCGTTGATCCAAGGTGGGCGTTGCGAAGGTTTATTCGCAGGGGTCGCAAAAACGTCCTCAGATCTAGAATCGAGTGTCCGATCGAGTCACGGTGTTTTGAAGAAAGGATCACCAGATCACCACTGACAAGCGCGACCGACGGTTGTGCGTGGTGGTTGTGGTGTGTCACGTGACAAAGCGTCGTCGGAGGTGTGACTTTGGATGAGACGGTGGCGGCGTGTCGGGAGGAGCCGGAGTTGTAGGCTCCAGTGGGTGCGACCGAGCAGGGCGATGGAATTCAGAGGAGTGAGCCGTGGGGTGTCTAGGAGTGCGACTTTGGGTGTGAGGCGGCGTTGACTGGGGTAGCGCAGCAGTGTGCTGTGGAAGGCGGAGGAGCCGAGGGCACCGACGCTGTCCTGTAGAGCTTCAGTGGAGCAGGCGGGCCTCCCGCGGCCTGTCGCGGTCGGCAGGTGGAACCTGAGGTGGTCAGCACCTTGGGTGTGTAAAGGAGGCCAGGACCCACACTTCGTGGGTCCTACTGCATGATGCAGAGAGGACCGGCCTGCATGGCCGGTCGGTGAAGGTGGTACCCTGGGGGAACAAGTACCCGCTGTTGGCGGGTCCTACTGCTGCAACGCGAGGAGATGGGACTTCAGCAGATCTATTTGAAGAACCGGACCATAGGGTCCAGTGGTTTGATGCGGGCTATGGCCAGCGGTATGAGGAGTGATGGGAAGGACCCGAGGCTGGGCTGCGGGCCGGTGGTTCAGACCGGGCTGGCCGGGGTGAACCGGCCCGGTGACGCCCTCTTGCATTCGGGGGGGGGGGGGGGGTAACTTCTAAACGGTGTGTCCGTTTGATACGCCGTTTGCGGCTGCGAGATCGTGTCAGCGAGTCGGTCTTTTTAAAGTTGGTATCAGGGTTTTTTGGAGTCCGTGTCCGAAGACTGGTGACTGGAGAAGCATTAATTTTATAATAATAAATTATTAAATAAAGCCCGCGATGGACGCACTTCACGATCCCGATATCCGTTTGATGTGTTGTTAGAGGCGCTGTGGCCCTAGAGTTGAGACGTTTCATCCAAGGTTGGTTCAGAGCCATTGTGTGTTGGTTTCATTACTCGGTGGCATGAAACGCTAAATTTGAATAATTAATTAATTACATAATTAATTAATTGTTGCGTTATACCTAACTCCTTCTTGGGATGTCCGATTGACGTGTCGTCAGTGACAGCATGACCCCAGTCCTCGTGCAGACTTTTTGAGATGCTTTTTAAAACGTTCAGGTTGGAGACAAGGTGCAGGCCCCACAGGGCCTAGATCACACGTTTTATGGTGGAACACCACTTTTTCACTCGACATCCGTTTAGGGTGTTTGAGTACTCGTTTCTGAGTGCTTTTTCGAGGGGATTACAACAGCGCAATCGGGTCGCATAAATTCGGGCTCAAAGTGCAGGCCCCACAGGGGCCCGTTTGTGTATAATGCAGGGAGTTGCAGCCTCTACATCCAGAGTCTGTTTTAGGCACCGTCAGCAGTGTTGTGACCATGGCATCGAGGCGAAATTGACCGGGGTGGTTTCAGGCATTGAATACAGAGTTGAGGCGTGGGCCCCACGGGCCGTCTCTTAAGCTGTGTGCAACATACTATGACTTTTTCATTAGTTGTCTGTTTTGGGCGTATGAATAGTCGATTCAACATGTTTTTTTCCAAGAGCATCACGATGGCTCAGTTCGCCCGAAAAGTATCGGAGTCAGGGTGCGGGCCCCAGACGGGCTGGCTATGGCGAATAGTATCATATGCACCAGTTGTCCATTTCGGGGGAGTAAGAAGTCTATCTCGTGTGTTTTTCTGTGAGGAATGCAACAGTGTAATCCGTTTGGGCATGTGGAGCCTCTTTTGAGATCATTTTAAATGTGGAAACATGGGAGGGTGTTGAATGGAGATCCCTTTTGACACACTTTGAACCAACACACAGTGGCGTTGTTAGTGACACTTGGTGATGTCAGTAGTTGTGCAGAGCTATCAGAATTATTCCAGGTCTACCCTCTAGCAGAGCTGGGTAGTGGGTCGCCTGTTGACTTGTTCCAGGTCCACCCTCCAGCAGGGCTGGGCAGTGGGTCTTCTGTCGACTTGTTCCGGGTCTACCCTCCAATAGGGCTAGGTTGTGGGTCGCCTGTCGACTTCTTCCGGGTCTACCCTTCAGCAGGGCTGGGTAGTGGGTCGCATGTCGACTTCTTCCAAGTCTACCCTCTAGTAGAGATTGGGTAGTGGGTCATCTGTCGACTTCTTTTAGGTCTACCCGCCAACAGAGACTAGGAATTGGGTCTCCTGTTGACTTATTCCAGGTCTACCCTCCAGCAGGGTTGGGTAATGGGTTGTTTGTCGACCTCTTAGGGTCTACCCTCCAGCAGAGACTGGGAAGTGGGTCACCCGACGACCTCTTAGGGTCTACCCTCCAGTAGAGACTGGGAAGTGGGTCAACCGACGACCTCTTAGGGTTTACCCTCCTGCAGGGTTGGAAAATGGGTTACCTGAAGACTTCTTTCAGACTCAATCCTTTCTACTAGTCTAGTCTATAGCTTTTCTCTGTGACTACTGGAGCAGGACCCTTGGTTGTATGAGTTAGTGATGTGACAACTTTGACATTGAGAAGATCTCTCGACAGTGTGGCAGTGACGAGGTTTGGTTTGAGTTTCCTCAGAACTCTCAAGTATGAGGGTCACTTTTCCCACTAAGATGCGTCCTTGTAACGTGACCTAAAATTGTGAGGGCAAGTCAGTGCCACCCAAATCGGATAGTGTCAAGGTGTGGTGATTTTAGTCCCTTGACTTGTAGTTCAGGACAGACAGGTGGGATGCTGGGCATCGATGGTGTTTACATCTAGGACTGTTGTCTACTGACTATCTTGGGCTGAGCTACATGATGGAGATATCCTTACGATCTTGTTCAGGATTCTTGACAGAGCATATATATATGTATACCTTATTCCAGTACCCACTTCTTGGGTTTTGGTTACTCTCCTTCCATGATAGGAGAAGCCGCACGGGGTATTCCACGTGCTTTCTGTGTCTATCTTCTCATGGTTGGACAATTCTACTCTCCTACTATAGGTAGCGATGACTCAATGAGGAGCTCATATTTTAACCATTTCTAGCTCCTTGTGTTAGGATGATTCTACTTAATTCCACTTGTTGGGTTGAGCTATACTCTTTACTGCACTATCTGTTGTACTCCATTACTGTTCCCTGTTCGATCTACTGCTCACTCTTCGGTACCTATTTTGTTTCTACTTTGAGCCTTTGGGGTATCCTAGAGTATTTTTATACTCACCCATGCTTGGCCTTTTCACGCACATGGTGTGCCCTTGCAGACGAAGGACAATTTTCTCATGACTACAGAGGATCATAGGATTTTGGGAGCTTGGACCATGTGTGGTGGTCATAGTTGGGTTACAGGTGTGGGACTCCCCCTGCATTTTTATATTTGTTTACCTAATTTCAGGTTGTGGC
This sequence comes from Viscum album, assembly GCA_963277665.1. NCBI lineage: Eukaryota > Viridiplantae > Streptophyta > Magnoliopsida > Santalales > Viscaceae > Viscum > Viscum album. Next base: position 2,087,802,391 of record OY728122.1, on the reverse strand, counting down.
ACTTTACTGGTTGGGTGCTGGTTTCCCCCCTTCTTTTCAGCTAACCTTTAGAACTTGCTTTGTACTGTTTATAATTCAATGCACTTTGTGGTTTATTTATATAATTTGGTACTTTAATTTTCTTTTTTACTCTGCATTATTGAATTTAGTGGGCTGTGTGTGAGTGTACAGGTACTTAGGCAAAGGCCTCCCCAAGTTGTTTAGCCTTCGGCGCTTGTTGCCAACCCCTGGCCTATGGAGGCAGTCTTGGGGTAGTTGCAGCTCAAGCCTGGGTAGGGTCGGGACATGAAAAAGTGGTATCATAGGTGGTTCGTTCCTTGAGACGTTGTTTGGACATCCCTAAAAAGGAATTGGATGGGATCTAGGGAAACAATGTCTATGTGTCTTGGGAGTGGATCTCAGGCCAGGGAGTCTAGTGATGGTGTAGCGGTCGACATATCCATTCACCAGGACCCTGATAACCCTCTTGTTGAATCATCATACTGAGACACTCATTACGGGGAAATTTTGTTTGTGCATCACATAGGATTGAGTCTTTGACTTTCCTTCTTGAGTCAGATCCCCATTGTTGTTACAGTCATATACATATATTCTCATATGATCGCGACACTCCTTGATAATATTCAGGATGGCTCCACAAAGATATCCATCCAGGATACTACCTTTGGTTCGTGAGGATGAAACTTTGAGCTACGAGGCCTCAGTCCAGAACCCATCATGCAAGCCCCTTTCTCTGGGTGGGCCCGTAGTAGCACCCCCACCTGGTGAGTAGTAGACAGCTCCAGTAGAGCAGACAGATCTTGAGCGTAGGTTGAGCGTGCTCCACGTGTTACATCTTCAGAGAACGATGAGTTTCAGTGGTGAGATAGACCCTCAGGCAGTAGAGGATTGGATTGAGATAGTGGTTTTCCTCTTCAGGCTTACGCAGACACCGATAGATCATAGGGTGTCTTTGGTAGCCAACCTTTTCCACAGAGCTTCTGGGCATTGGTGGAGTCTAGTGACTCAGTTACTCGATGAGTTGTCCCTTTCGTGGGGTGAATTTCAGCTTATATTTCATGAGGAGTTTTACCCCTCCTGCTTACGCTCTGTTCGGATCTAGGATCTCCTACAATTTTAGTAGGGAGGGATGACGGTGATTGAGTACGCTACTAGGTTCGCGGACTGTGCATGCTTTTACCCAAACTTGGTCCACACCAGCAACTTCCGAGCGCAGAAGTTCAAGCAGGGTCTCCAAAGAGAGATACATGCTGTCATAGTACCCCTGAGCACTTACACTTATGCCGAGGTGCTAGAGAAGGTGCTGGTGATAGATCGCTTCCTGTCACATTTTACTTTTGGTGGTAGAAGTAGGCATGATAGAGCCGAGACACCTACCACAGCTAGCAGGTTCTGTATGAAAGAAACTCGATGCAAGTGGCCTTTCCACCACCGGTTTCGGAGATGTGGTCGTGCACCACTGTGGCAGCAAAGCGCAGGGCCTCATCCTAGGAGACCCTTCTGCGAGTGGACTGTAGGCTGTGGTCATACACCAAAGTGGTGACGGTGGGCACTAGGGAAGCCCAAAGAGCATTGGTGCTATACTTTTGATGGGAGAGGTCACTTGGACAGGGACTTCCCAACCAGGTATGCTGAGAACTTTGGGCAGGCAGCAGGTGCAACACTGCGGTAGAGGTAGCGCCATGATTGGAGTGGTACCCAAAGAGGTGGTGCTAGTAGAGGAGCGAGAGCAGCTGGAAGTGGGAGGCGACATTACGAGGTCTTCCTATCACCACTAGGCGGTCCACATCAGGCTCCGGGAGCTGAAAGTTGGGACCACGGGCAGCTGCGAGCTTTCGATTTCTACGATCCAGCAGAGCATGAGGTGATAAAAGGTACACTCTACAACTCTTCTAATTTTTGTAGAAAAATTGTTAGACTCTATATTTGAAATGATTTTTTCCCTACTCCTTGCTTGCGGTGTTACCCAGGTGACGCGGGGCGTCGGTGTAACCCTGTGTCAATAGAGTAGAAGATGTGGAACCTTTTCTTTAGTTGATGGTAGTGACTCCTTCGCCTTTCGAGCGAGTAAGAGAGTCTTGGTCATGGGACATCGACTGTGAAATATTGCATGACTATATATCCTTAGGTGTTTCACCATATGGATATTCAGAAGTAGGGAATCACCGAGCTTTGTCCCACATCCAAATGGTGATTCTAGTCGCGGCGTGCGACATGGGGGTTATAATGGGGAGGTGAGCTACCCCCGAGGGCCTTCGAGTCATTTGAGATAATGTGAAGGGATGGCGAGGTTCCCTACCACCTTGCCCTAACCCCATAGTATGGAGTAGGTGAATGACGTCTCCCACGTGAATCACCTAAGAATAAGTGTGTGTGCACTTATGCACGTCATCCGCGAGGGTAGACCCCACTCGAACAGACCAAATTCTTTGGTCCCAATGCGGTGAAGCAGAACTGTGCAAGAGTTCTTATGGGTACAGGAGAGCCAGGTGTGGGATTAGTACCCTGAGTTGTTTCCCCTATTTTTTCTTTTTGGGGACGAAAACCTTGAAGGAGGGAATGATGTAAGAACCCGGTTTTTGCTATAAAAGACATTGGAATATTCTTAATGTTATTCCAAAGTAGTGCATTCAGACGGTGTACCATTCCGAGGCCCGGTGTGCCTGCAATTAATTTTATAAAAAATGTTAAGGGTTTTTATATTACGCACGCATGGTTAACTAAAGTAAATGTGATATCTATTATATGGTTGATCAGATTGGAAATCCAAGACCACTATTGGGTCCGGAACGCGGTGTTTACCCTAGGTGCGACATAAAATGAGTCGGTGCGAGACGTTCAGACCCCTCGCTCATTAGCAGTGTGTTAAATGGATAAATTAAATTAAATTATTCATTTAATAGGTCAAACCCAAGTAAATCCTAAATAGTTGCTCGGATGGAAAAACCGAGGTCACCGTTGAGTCCGAAGTGTGCCGTTTACCCTAGGCGGGATATAAAAGTTACGGGCATGTGCCTGCTGTGAGAGATGTTACCCAGGGGAAAAGTGGTCCTTCAAAAATTTACACTTAGTGATTTTTATTGCTAGTGTTCCCTTTCAAAAAACATTCAAACAAAGTCTCAGAATAGAAATATGAGACTTCCTTTGAGTTCGAAATGGGGCGTTTTTCCTAGGCGTGATATAAAATAAGTCAGAGCGGAGGTTTTGGAATCCGTGCCTGTTGACAGAGTTTCATTGGATTTTTAAAAATTCGCTTAAGTGTTGGGAGGGGACAACCCATTTGTCTCTCTCTCTATCTCTCTCTATTCCTATCTCTCTCTCTCTATCTCATCCGTTCTTTGGCTTTCTTCGCTGTTATTCACCGGATTTTGGAACGGACTACGGTGGATCGAAGCGGGATCGAGTCGGAGCATCGCCAACGACGAACAAGTCCAACAAGGTAGGATTTATGCTAAATTTCCTCACCTTGGTCAATTTCTGATGTTTCTTTCAATTTCGTCGTTTTAATTTTCTATAATTCTTGAATTGGGGTGATGGCCGAACGAACACAACCATCGTCCGAGCCCCGTTCTCAGTTCTGTTCTTCACGAACACCAGTTATAATTTTCAGACGCATCAACCGACTATCGAATCATCGATCCAAGGTGGGCGTTGTGAAGGTCTCGTCGCAGGGATCGCAAAAACGTCCTCGGATCTGGAATTGGGTGTCAGATTGAGTCACGACATTCCGGGGAAGGGATAGCCGGATCACCACCGATAGGGGCGGCCGACGGAGGTGCACGGTGGTCGTGGTGTGTCGTGCGGTAGAGCATCGCCGGTGGCACATCTTCGGACGAGACAACGTCGGCGTGTCAGGAGGATCTGGAGTTGTGGGCTCCAGTGGGTGCAACCAAGCAGGGCGGTGGCATTCAGTGGAGCGAGCCGTTGGGTGACTCGGCGGAGCTAGCTGCGGATCGGGGAGTCGGAGAGGGTGGAATCCGGTGTGAGGAAGCGTCGATCGGGGTAGCACAACTACGTGTTGCGGAAGGTGGGGGAGACGAGGGCACCGGCGCCATCCGGTCACGCTTCAGCGGAGCAGGCGGGCATCCCGCGGCCTGTCGCGGTTGGCAGGAAGAACCCGAGGTGGTCAGTGCCTCGGGTGTGTGGAGGAGGCCAGAACCCACGCTTCGCGGGTCCTACTGCGTGATGCAGAGAAGAATGGCCTACATGGACGGTCAGTGGAGGCGGCACCCCGGGGGAACAAGGACCCATGTTTGACAGGTCCTGCTGGCCCCATGCGAGGAGATCGGCCTTCGGCCGGTCTGCTTGAAGAACCAAACCCTAGGGTCCGATGGTTTGAGGCGGGCCGTGGTGTGATAGGCCGGACCCGCGACCGGCGGTTCGGACTGGGCTGACCAGGGTGAACCGGCCTTGTTAGGCCCCCTTACGTTCGGGGGGGGGGGGATAACTTCTAAACGGCGCGTTCGTTTGACGCACCCTCTGTGGCTGTGGGATCGTGTCAGCGAGGCAGTCTTTTTAAAGTGGGTTTTGGGGTTTTCAGAGTCTGTGTCTGAAGACTGGTGACCTGAAGAGCAATAATTTAATAATAATAAATTATTTAATAAAGCCCGTGATGGACGCACTTCACGAGCCGGATCTCTATTTGACGTGCTGTCAGATTCTCTGTGGGCCTAGAGTTGAGACGGTTCTTGCAAGGTCGTTTCGGAGACTTTGCATGTTGGTTTCGTTGCTCGGTGGCATGAAACGCTAAATATGAATAATTAATTAATTAATTGTTGCGTCAGACTTAACGCTTTCTTGGGATGACCGATTGACGCACCGTCAGTGACAGCCTAACCCTAGTCCTCGTGCGGACCTTTTGAAATGCTTTCTGAAGTGTTCGGGGTATAGATAAGGTGCGGACCCCACAGGTCCTAGTTCACACGTTTTATGGTGGAACACCACTTTTTCACCTGAAATCCGTTTGGGGTGTTTGAGTACTCATTTCTGAGTGTTTTTCCGAGGGTATTACAATGGCGCAATCTGCCCTCCTAAATTCTAGCTTGATGTGCGGGCCACACAGGGCCCTATTTGCGTATAACGTATGGTTTTGCTGCTTCTGCATCCAGAGTCTGTTTTAGGTGCCGTTAGTGGAGTTGTGACCCTGGAATCGAGGAGAAATTGACCGAGGTGGTTTTAGGCATTGAAGCCGGAGTTGAGGCATGGGCCCCACGGGTCGTCTCTTAAGCTGTGTGCAACATACTGCGACTTTTTAATTAGGCATCCGTTTGGGGCGTATGAATAGTCGATTCAGCATGTTATTCTGAGGGCATCGTGATGGAACAGTTCTCCCAACGAGTATCAGAGCCGGGGTGTGGGCCCCAGATGGGCTGGCTATAGTGAATAGTACCATATTCGCTGGTTGTCTGTTTCGGGCGTGTAAGTAGTCTATCTCGCATGTATTTCCATGAGGACTATAATGGTGTAATTCGTCAGGGCATGTGGAGCCTCTTTTGAGATCATGTCAAATGTGGAAACATGGAAGGGTGTTGAATAGAGATCCCTTTTGATGCACTTCAAACCAACGCACGATGGAGTTGTTATTGACACATGGTGATGTTAGTAATAGTGCGGAGCTACTGAACTTTTTCCGGGTCTACCCTCCTACAGGGTTGGGCAGTGGGTCACCTATTGACTTGTTCCAGGTCTACCCTCCAGTAGGGATGGGCAGTGGGTCTCCTTTCGACTTGTTTTGGGTCTATCCTCCTGCAGGGCTGGGCAGTGGGCCGTCTGTCGACTTGTTCCGGGTCTACCTTCCAGAAGGGCGGGGCAGTGGGTCGCATGTAGACTTGTTCCGGGTCAACCCTCAAGTAGGGCTGGGCAGTGGGTCACCTATCGACTTCTTCCAGATCTACCCTCCAACAGATAATAGGGAGTGGGTCGCCTATTGACTTCTTCCAGGTCTACCCTCCAGCTGAGACTGGGCAGTGGGTCACCTATTGACTTATTCTAGGTCTACCCTTCAGCAGGGTTGGCCAGTGGGTCGCTTGTCGACCTCTTAGAGTGTACCGTCCAGCAGATACTGGGAAGTGGGTCACCCGACGACCATTTAGGGTCTACCCTTCAGCAGAGACTGGGCAGTGGGTCACCCGACCACCTCTTAGGGTTTACCCTCCAGCGGGGCTGGGTAGTGTGTTACCCGAAAACTTCATTCAGACTTAGTCCTTTCTACTAGTCTAGTCTGTGTATTTTCTTCATGTCTACCATATTAGGACCCTTGGATGTACGGGTTAGTGATGTGACGACTTTTACTTTGAGAAGACCTATCGACTGTGTGGCAGTGACAAGGTATGGTTCGACTTTCTGCAGAAATCTCAAGTACGAGGGTCTCTTTCCCCACCAAGACTTGTCCTTTTGACGTGACCTAAAACCATACAGGTGAGTCAGTGCTGCCCAAAGCAGATAGTGTCGAGGTGCGGTGATTGGAGCCCCTTGACTCGTAGTTCGGGGCAGACGGGTGGGATGCTGGGCATCGATGGTGTTTACTTCTAGAACTATTGGCTACTCACTGTCTTGGCCTAAGCTACGGGATAGAGATACCCTTAATATCTTGTTTGGGTCTCTTGACAGATGATATATATATTTATACCTTGTTCCAGTACCCAATTCTTGGGTTTTGGTTACTCTCCTTCCAGGAGAGGCGAATACGCACGGGGTATGCCACGTGAATTCTGTGTCTAGCTTCTCGTGGTTGGAAAAGTCTACTCTCCTGCTATAGGTAGTGAAGACTCGATTAGGAGCTTATATAATCACCTTTTCTAGCTCATTGTGTTAGGACGAGTCTACTTCCATCATCTTGTTGGGTTGATCTGTACTCTTTACTGCACTCTATGTTGTAATCCATTCTTGTTCCCTATTTGATCTACTGCTCACTCTTCGGTACCTCCTTTGTTGCTCCCTTGAGCCTACAGGGTATCCTTCTAAGTATTTTTATACTCACCCCTACTTGGGCTTTTCCCGCACTTGGTGTGACCTTATAGATGATGGACAAGGTGCTCATGACTACTGAGGAGCATAGGATTTCAGGAGGTTGGACCATGTGCGGTGGTCATTGTTGGGTTCCAGGTGTGGGAATCTCCTAGCTATTTTACTTTTGTTTACCTGTTGCTGGGTTGTGTCACTTTACTGGTTGGGTGCGTGTTTTTCCACCCTTCTTTTCAGCTTACCTTCAGCAATTCATTTTTACTGTTTAGAGGTCAATGCACTTTGTGGGTTATTTATAGCAGTTGGTACTTTAATTATCTTTTTTACTCTATGCTATTGCATTGAGTGGGATGTGTGTGCGTGTATAGGTACTTATGCAAAGGACTCCCCGAGTTGTTTAGCCTTCGGTGCTTGTCGCCAGCCCCTGGTCTATGGAGGTGGGCTTGGGGTAGTTGCGGCTCGAGCCCAGGTAGAGTCAGGTCGTAAAAAATAAAGACAATTTAAAAATATATTAATGACTATGTTCGTGGGTCCATCGATGATTCAATGATAGAACAACAATCAAATAATGTGAAATTGAGTTATCGGTGGATTAAGAGAAATGGATCTAAAAAAACATGATAAATCTTACATCGACCTACCATTTCGTTGTAGGGGATGCGTCCAAGACACTCCATCAATTTAGAAAATAATTTTCAGAGTTTGATCCTCATTTTGATGAAGAATGATGTGGATCATCTAGAGAGAGTGATCGATTAGGGTTTTAGAGATAGAGAGAGATTAGGTTTAAACCATAAATGAATCACATTACCAAATTTATAGTTGTCCTGTTCAGCATGGAAAACCCAAAACCATCACACCATATCATTTTATATCATACCAAGGAAAAACACCCCATTCTGAACTCAACAACAGTGTTCGATTTCCAATCTGATACTCTGTTTTAATATTATTTATCACGATATCATGGGTCAAATAATTATTTTTAATTATGATTTTAACTAAGGATAGCGTCTTACACATAACTCCCACATTGATGAAAGTTATACCCCTCTTAGGGTAATCACCACGTTCCAAACACAACCATAGCCATAGCTTTTCGATCTATGATAACATTTAATACTTATCAAGTTTCTATCTGAAGAACAGTATAAAAATAATTACATAAATGTTATATAATTTATTTCAGGCACACAAGGACTAAAAATTTCAGGTCTTCAGAGTTCCTAACTCATGAATATATATATAAATATTTCTATGGGATAAAAAGTGAATACCAGCTCTCTAAATGATTACATTTTTCGAGATGTTTATCTTCGAAAAGAAAAAACTAGGAAAAAAACTAAGGATACTGAGCATGCATCTGGTTCTACCATTCTTATGTACTCCCTTGCACATTTTTTCATTTCCATAAGATGTGAACCTGGGTAATGGCCCATCTGTGTAACATTATTTCCTATTGATCCTCAATCGGCACAGGGTACACCACATTGGTGGCTCTGTAATCGATTTCCATCTCACCCCAGCTGATGTCATGGCATAGGATCATGAATGTCTGACCTCTGCTGTGACATGTAGAAGACATCATGAACCCACTCCTACTATAGGGGTAGGACAAGGCAGTAAGAAACCTCACCAACCCTTCACATGATATTGAATGGTTCGATGAGCCTCAAGGGTAGCCTGCCTCCCTAGAAACACATATGCATTCTGCATCATGGTGAGACATAGAAGAATACATGGTCTCCTTGTTCGATCTTCAAGGGACAATGTTGATGATCTATGTATGATTTCTATCTACTTTGGGCCATCTTCGTCCATCCAGGAATGGACTTGAACCTTCTCCTTCCTAGCTCAAACCAACTATGGACCCATGAGAGATGATTCTCCAACCTCCGTCCAGTAAAAATGTGGCATATAGGGCCTCCTAAATTGGGACTCATATGGTTCCATGATGATGGTAGAGTGATTAATGTTGTTTTATGAAAACTCTACTAATGGATGTTGGACCTCCCACCTCTGGCTAAAACCTAGGATGCATGCCCTTAGTAAATCCTCCAACACCTAAATAGTGTTCTCGGTATAACAATCAGTTTGGGGGTGAATGGCCATACTCATTGGAAAATAGGTCCCAAAATCTACCTATAGGGATCCCTACTTTCTTGACGTAAACCAGAAGTCATGTTTAGAGATAGTCATCAAGGGTACTCCATCGAGGCGGACAATCTCCCACAAGTACAACTACCCCAAACTCTCTACAGAACTATTCTCTTTGAGATAAATAAATCAGATGACTTGGTGAGTCATTCCACTATCACCTAGATCGAGTCATGGACCATTGTTATGCGTAGAATCCCTATGACAATGTCTTGGAATATTCCAACCCCTTCTACTTTAGGATATTGACTGGCTGCAACGAATCCACTGGATCCTAATCCTCACCCTTCATCTACTGATTGGTAATGTGCCAGTTAATGAACTCAACAATTCCGTCTCTCATGTCAGAGCACCAAAATAACTAAAGGGTATCTTTGTACATCTCCCCAACACTAATATGTAAATCTTAGGTAGAATCATGGTACTCTCACATCAGTTCCCTCTCATTGTAATTTGATTCATCGTCCACCCCTAGAACAAGATTTCGTGATTCCCCTTTTTAGAATATCCATCAAGTGCATCACCTATGGATATTGGGTGGCATAGAACTTCATTGTGGTTATATCCTAGTTGGAACTCTATCACATGCTGTAAGAGATAATGGATTTAACACCATCGACATTATAAAAGTTATACCGTTCAACTCAACCAAGGTCCACTACAAGGAATCTAACTTCTCCGAATCATCCTTCCGTAAGAAATCCTCAGAATTCCTAATGAGAAAATGTACTAAAATATTACCAATCCTTGAGGTGTGGCCGATATTGATGTTCTAGACCTTTAGGAACACAAACTAGTGTCACTACCTCATAATCAGATCTCTCTGAGTAAAGATATACCCAAGGATTTGGTGGTCTGAGTAAACAAAACAGCGCTCTACAAGGTTGTAGTGTCTCCACATCATCAGGGTGAAGAATATTGTTTCAAGCCCCAATTAAATAGCGGCATAGTTCTACTCATGGTCTCTCGACAACATTGACTCGTACACGACGACCACCTATCATTGAATCCAAATGTAACCCTATCCAGCAAATGAGGAATCATAGTAAAATACACACCCAAATACTTCCTCTTGTAGTTTTAGAATTTAATTACTCGTTAAACTCTACCTAAACTCCAGAAAGTCCCTATAGAAATTCTCATACCAAGTAAATAGCTATCTATTAAACATTAGAGTTTTCAATAGGGCTATGATCTTGGGGAATCCTGCAAAAAATCTTCAGTATCACCCATCAAAACCAAGAAAAATCCACACCTATAATGCATTATTGGGTGGTTCCAAAGCATTCACTATTATGATCATCATGGGGTCCATGTCTATCCCTATATAGAGGTGAAATTCACTTAAAAGTGAACTTCATCCATAAAAAACTAACACATCAAGATATTTCCATAAATATGGTGCTCTTATAGTAAATCAATGACCACCATCAGGTTCTCTATGTGCTCCTCCTAGGGTGATGAGTATATGAGTATTTCATAAATGAAGAAAAAAATGGTCCATGTATAGTTGAATGACCCAGTTCATCAAATCCATGAAAATGGTGGGGGTGTTCATCACACAAAAGGGAATCACTAAGAACTCTTAATGCCCTTAGTGACATCAGAAGGCCATCATTAGAATATCCACCAACAAAACCTATAGATAGTGGTAGTTGGATCTTAGATCAATCTTGTAGAACCACCTCACACCTTTAAAATGGTTGAAGTGGTCATTGATCCTATGTAATGGGTTCTTATTCATTATCGTGGCCTGATTCAGGAGAGAATAATCCACAAAAAGCTCTAAACTCCCATCTGATTTTTTCACAAACAGCTCTAGAGCTACAAAGGGGGACACACAAGGCCAAATGAAACCCTTCTCATAAAGGACCTCTAACTAAGAAAATAGCTTTCAAAGCATATTAGGTTCTATCTGATATTCTGTAAAAGATATCAGCACAATACATGGTTGTAAATCGATGAAAATCATAAACTATCACCTTAGTGGTAGTCTCTAGGAATCATTGGAGAATACTTCGATGTAATCCTCTACAACCTATGTTCTCTAGGTTCATGGTGTGTCCAACTAACCAAAGGTCACACTAACTAACTAATTGAAAAATGGATCTAGTCTCATACTGACAACACTCAGCTGCCCTACTACGAGGCTTCATTTACAAAGATAGGTGATCCCTATACCATCAGTATGATGAAATCGAACTAGTCAATGAAGATAGTTAATCTGGGCTCAAACAACAAAAATCCAATCCGTTCCAAATATGGTGTCATAAGGCTCCATCCTGATGATCGATATGTCCCCTGGGAACATTTCCCCTGTAATGAATGCACACACTTCTGATAGATAAATGAAACTGAAGAGGTTCTTTCCAAGGAGCCTCGAGAAAAATCCATTGTGATTGTGCCATTACTGGGAGATCCAACTCCTATACCCAAAGTAAGGAGAAAAAAGAGTGACAGACTCCTATGTCTACAAATACTAAAACTATAGTAGAATAGAAAAATTGTGTACCTCAGATCATCTCGTGCATTGGTGGATCATGAAAATATATTGCTTAGAGTTGTCCAAAACCCTGACTAACATTTCCCAAAACCTGGTGTGGGGAGCCCTATTGTGGTGGTGGGAACTCGTAGCACCATCCCCTACCACCTGGTCCTCCTACTCCTTCTCCACTGCTAGTGTCGCCTCCCAAGGGACCATCATGATCACGGTGCTACCTATACTATGGTGTTCCACCTTCTAGCATCCCATGACACTCTCCATTTTTGGTTGTTCAATCTCATTCCAAGTGACCTCTCCTGTCACACACATGGAATTGTCCTTCTCCGGCCTAACCTAGTGCACTGTGATGACCTAATGACATCTGACCACATGGCCGAGCCAGATACTAGAATGGTCCCCTATGTCGCAACCATTCTACTAAATGTCAGTCACCTACTATGGATGTATCTATAGAGCAGCGACCAAATATAGTCCCAGCAGACTGGTTCCCCTATGCTCAGAAACACTCCATCATGAGTGCCATCTCCAGCACCCTAGAATAGGTATGGACACAAAGGGGCACTAGGCTCACATGGATATCTCAGTGGAGACCCTTCTCAAACATCCAGGATTGAAAGTAACTATCTTGGATGATATCCAGGGAGCAGAATGTGAGGACTATAAACCAAGCCATGTATACAGCTACTATCATGGCCTGCTATTGCAGATGAAGAATATTCTAAATAATGACGACACATATGCTTGATAGGAAGTAATCATCTCAAAACAGCTGCTAAAACTCATCCCAAAAGAAATATTTCTCTTCATGCATCAGAGTAACTAAAACATACTAGTTCCCAAGTGCCCTGAGAAAAAGGATATCTTCCAAAGCATCCATCTAGTTTGAAAATGTCTACACCACCCTAAAAAAGCAGATAACAGAATCCGTCTAGTCCCCTACCGCATGAAGGTCTATATGACCACGATACCACAATGGTCACTACCCATAAAACACACAAAGTATTCTCAATATACACCCATCCTTGGCATTTTCTTCTAGTAATAACTGATTCTCCATAGGTGGAGGTAGTACTGCTGGTCTTCTTGAGTAAATGAGATCACATGATGACCCTAAACTGATTCTTCATCACTCCCTAGGTCATTGTCACAATCCAAAGTGGGTGACCTAGATAGATGTCTTCACAGTGGCCTCCTGAAAATTATCATGGTGTACCGTGTTTATATGAGCATATATATATATTTATATAAACAACAGAGGGTAGTTGAATTGACAGGTATAACCAAATATTCGATCCTATATGATGCAGGTACCATTAATCCCTACAACAAGGGTCTAAGCATGTTGAGTCAACATGCAAGTAATCAGGGTCTTTGTGTATTTCTACATCTGTTATCTCACCATTACTGGACTCCTTGGCCCGAGAGCGACCCTAGAGAAACATCGACATTGTTTCCTTATACCCAACCAATACCTTTTAAGGGATTCTTCTGAACAATTTCCCAAGGGTCATACCACCTCTGATATGACTTTCTCACAACCAGAACCATACTGAGAGTCAAGTCATAACTACCCCAAGACCGCCTACAAAATCCCAGGCAAAGTGACTAGTACTGTGGGGACAACCAACCTAGGCAGGACATTCCCAATGTACTTGTACACACACACATCCAAATAGATGCAATTCTCATAGGAAGAAAAAGTAAAATATGCATCCTGATGTAAAATAAACTCAAGAGTGCATGAGCCTTTAACATGGTATGATTATAGTAAAGTAAAAAAGAAAGGGAAAAGGGGAAAAAAATACACTCCCAACTAGTATAATTTCCTAACCTGACTAAAAACTAAATTTAAATCTATTGAGGTATCCATGCTCTCGTAATCGAACTTTGACCACCACACATATCCCAGACACCTGTGATCATGAGATCTTTAATGTATCGATCAATCCATTCATTCTTCTACTTAAACCCCGATATGTGTGAGAAAATACCATAAAGTGGTGAGTATAATCATACTCATTAGGATACCTTGAATAAGATGTGGAGCGGTAAGAGATACAATATAAAGGATTTATAGAAGATAAGTAAAATAAATGAGTATAGATCCACCCAACTAGGAAGTGATGTAAACTCATCTAGAAACAAGGAGCTAGAGATGGTGATAAGTTGAACATATTCTCGAGTCTTCTCTACCTCTAGTAGTTGAATTGATTCATCCAACCATGACAATATTGAAAGTGAAAATACGTGAAATACCCCATATGTCATTGCCTCTCCTTAAAGGAGACTAATTTGAACCCATGGACCAGGAGCTTCCATGGGGTGTAATATATAAATATATTCTCAAAACATAGAATCCCAAATGGTGGAATGTAAGGTGGGTATCCATCCCAATTCTCAGCCCAGGTAATGATTTTTCCACAATTCTAGGAGTAACCACCATTGATGCTCAATGCCCACACATCTTCCATAAACTGTAAGTCAAAGGGGCTAAAACACCACACCGTAATACTATCCTATATGGAGGAGTCTGCTTTATCCACAAAGTTTTAGGTCCAATCCCTAGAACATGTATTAGTGGGGAAATATTCCCTCTTACATGTGATCCCATGGTTATACCAAAACAGTCCTTGTCACTAATTCATCAACAAACCCCACTATTGGACCCCACATAAAGGTGATACATAGGTGGTTAATTCATGAATTAATTATAGAGAATGCCACTCCCTTGCCCAATAAGAGGGGTAACTCTGAACGAAAAGATGGAGAACTCCACTACCCAGCCCTACTACTGGGTAATCTAGGAAGAGAAGACGTTGCACACCACCACCCTACTCTACTGGATGGTAAGCCGGTACTGCTCGGGTGAGTCTGAAACCATCAATTCTATCATTAATGTCCTCGAACACTACTAGAAATGCATCTAGTTATGAACACCTCACTTCAATGATAGTATTTTTAAACTACAGTCACTATGGCGTTCTATGTGAATAAACACAAAGGATGGTGTATTTTTTTCCCAAACTGGACAACCGTAGAAAAAGGTGATTTTCACCACAAGTCACCCGAACAGGAAAAAGTGATTTCCGCAAACCGATCTTGAACATCAAATTCAAAAAAAAATCCATCTCAATGAGAGGAACACAGTATCATTGATGGAATATCAAGCAATCACCCAATTTAAAAGATATCATCATTTGAATACTCAGAAAGGGTTTTGGGGCCATTGGACAGACTCGATGTCGGTCCACCTGACATGGTGGTCGTCCGCATCATAGTTGGACAACCAACCACACCAGCACCACATAAACCACACCGGTGGTTGACCGTGGGTATTCGACCTTGGATAGAACCTAGGTTCAACTCGGTCCGCTAGATTGACTCACTTTCCCCTCGCGACTGGCCCACTTCCAGTTTTAACACTGCTGACCAGCCGCTCAAGGTTTGCGGTGGCGGTCACTACCTGGTGTCGCGATGCATGATTCTACCCATCCGATAATTGATCCATGTGGCATGGACACATCACAATACTTCAATATTCACGTTTTTGTAGCTACTTCTTAAATCATCAGGCTTAATCTAGTCTCCCGATCACAATTCCTTCATTGAATCGTGGAACACATCCACGATGCATTCACTGTAATGACCTTAGATCATTGATCCATCAGGGATATCACATTCTCAAATTATGTCAGTAGAAAACTTGAAGAACATACAAATAAAGTCATTTTAAACATAGATAGATGACTATGTTCTTGCAACCCTTGATGATTCTATAATCCAACATCAATCAAATAAGCATAAATTGAGTAATCGAAGGGGAAACTCAAATGAAACTCAAAAACGTGATAAACCATACATCGATCTGCTTGTTCATTGTATGAGATGTATCCCTGACAGTCATGCATCAATCCATCAATGATTTGGAGGATTTTTCTCCATGTTTCGGTGAAGAATGATGATGAAAATCATGAGAGATAGATAGTCTAGGCTTTGTAAGGAGAGAGATATTAGGGTTTAACCCTAATCTGAATAACATATCAATAATTATAGTCATCCCACTCAACATGAAAAACCAAAACTATCGTACCACCTCATTTTATGTCCTTCCTTGGAAAAAATCCTCATTCTGAACTTAATGGAAGTATCATATTTCTAATTTGAGACTTTGGATGAAATTTATTTAGAATTACATCATGAGTAAAATAATTACCTATAATTACAATTCTTCACCTTGATAGAATTTTCCATTGGTGTCCTTCATCGACAAATTTTATGTCCCACATAGGATAAAAGCCTCATTACAGACTCAAATGTGGCTTCATATTTCCGATTTTAGGTACCATTTATGTGTTTTCTAATTTCTATCTTTTGTACAATAAAAAAATGTACTTCAATTTTATATATTTTAGTCCAGGAACACCAGTCCTTGAAATTGCATGACGTCAGAGAACCTAAATCTAAAAATACATACATAAATATTTCAATTATTTTAAAGAAGAAAATCGGGTGTCTACATGATCCCATGGGGAAAAAACCAATATTATGGGCCCATTGGTCAGCCTCAATATATGTCTAATTCTATCCTTGGCCTGGAACATTCTACCTGGATATCATTGGTTCATGATGTTAAGCTTCATGCCATGTTCCTCATCACATGATTTTAAAATTTTGTGCGTACTCTTAAAGTGGAACCAACTATGTGGGATCCAATTCTTTTTAAAATGATATGTTAGAATCCCATATAATGATTCTCTACTTAGCAACTAAAAACATTTCGTCTCCGAGGATGGCAGTAAACTCCCAAGAACCTCAACACATGTCATAAAAAAATCATTTTCCTAATGAAAGGAAAATTAAACCCTAGTACATTAAATAAAGGAGTTAGATGATAGAGAACCATTGATACAAAATAATATCTTCATTAATGAAGATCCTAAAATATATACAGATTACCCCATACAGATAGATACTTATATTGAATTGTTTATTCAGGGTGATTCGCATCATATATTGAAACGATTAAAGGATTCATGAGTATATCATAAATATATAATGGATTATTATAAAATGATGTAGTTTCCCCCAAAAGGGTGTGATGAGCCTGAATTTCCATGCTCTTGACCAAACTGAGTTCATAAGTACTGTTGTCCTTGTTATATAAATAACTCTTACATCTAGAATATAGGTGTATGAGTCATCCTCGACATCAGAACCATTAGGTAATTATATTTCTATGATCAAACCCCATTGGAAACCAACCCATCACAATCATGTGAAAGATAAGAACTGTGGCCCCAATATTAATTACCTTGAAAAATTCTATCCACAAACAATAAATCATACCATATAGGGGCGCCATGATTCTTTCATTAGAGTTCACATCATATGGGTCAAAACTATAATTTTGTCTCATTAGAAAGTAAATGGTGAACCCGACATGAAACCTTAACCATGATAGTGGTGTTACCCAACATCAGTTCCCATTTAATCTCATACAAATAGAGGCAAAATTTGATGGTGAACATGTTCATTTATGGAGATGTTACATTGATGGAGTGTTATTGAGTCTGTTTGTCGCAAATATTGCAGGAAAATTTTACTAGAAGACTCTTTAAGCCAATCACATCTCATTGGTTCTCAAAGAAACATGAATCAACCACTGCATAGGTCAGGTTGTTGACCAAATAGTGGATTCCATCACCCACCCATTGTTTTCAATGACCACATTCAAATGAATTAGGTGGGATTACCACCAGAAGGGTACTATCCAAACTCAAGAGGCATCCCATCTGACCCTCTTTCTCATGATGCCCCACCAACCATCTTCCCATTGATGGTTGGTGATACAGAAAAAGAATTCCCAGAAGGAATATCCATCCCTTTCATGTTCCTATACCTAGAAGGAAATAATGAGTCCCTCCCTTTCCTTAGGGAGGATGATAAAGTGGCTAGCTAAAATGTCAACCCAGTAGCACCTGGGTCCTATAAAGGGCCCCTTATGGAAATTTTCACTGACATATCTATGCATAAAAGAATCCAAATAATGAATATGGTATTACCAATTAGACCCCAAAATAATTTCATGGAATTATAGGTCCCTATGGTGGGTAATGGAGGGAAATGTTAAAACAATTTTGAACATTTAGTCATCCATATTTCTTATTTAGAATCCTACCAGTCAAATAAAATCGAAAACAATGATCAGACACAAATTCCTACATGTACATAATTAACCCACCATGGTAATATATAGTTAAACTATATGCAGATGAAAATACATATGGATTAACATCAATCCCTTCAGTAAAACATGATGATAACCAACAAGAAGATGAAAATAACTAATCTAGTACACGGATACCTCCATGAAAATAAAACTGCAATTAGAGAATATATTCAGAATATATCATCTACAAATCAGAGGAAGACTTGCATTTCTTTCCGGACAACAGAATGACCATATATTATAGGTATACCCAAGGATGTTTCTTAGAAAATCCATTCACTGATGGGGATTCCAAAATCAATTATTAAAAAAACCCTACAAATCTACCAAGACATGATAGTGTAAATATAAATATTAGGGAGTCGAGACATTGAACCGACCTCCTTATGTGGGGTAAATGATCCACACAATGGGGAGGTCACTCAACATGAGACTTTAAATCATGCTCCCATACAGGAGAGTCATTGAAAATATTCAATGATAAATGGACAATTGGAATAGGAAAAATACACATTACAACTAGGGGGACACTATTCCACAACGATGCCCACTCTAGGGAAGGCATGTATTACTACCGTAATTGTAAAACCATAACAACATATCATGGAATCACCATGGGATCACCTCAAACTGGAACCTGTATATTAAGGTCGTCATATATAGAAAGCAACAACCATTTCTATAAAGAGTTCTCCAATAATGAAATCACCCCAAAAGATATAGGAAAATTAAGAGTAGTCTCATAACCCTTCTTTACTAGAATATAGAGTTTTTTAGTGAAACAAACATCTATCAGTTTTTTTCCATTATCCACAAAATCCATTATTTAAATACAAAAGTGGACATAGAATTTGTTGAGGCCCACCCTACAACATTTTTACTAGTATCTCTGAATATACCCCCTAACAATCTTCCATAATGGATTCATGTATGGGAATAATTATATAAGTGATGAGAGCATATCTCCAAATGAGCATCATGGTATCCCTCCTCATTTCCAATATATCAAACCACAAAAAATTCCTTCCCCTGTAGTTTTCTTGTTAGAAGGTACTCCCTAGAAAATATGTTGTTGGTACTCACCCTATAGACGGACATAAAGCTATGATGGTACTCCTCAATAAGATGGAATTAATTGATAATTTACTATCTATAGTAAACTTTATTTTCATAAAAAAGGTACTCCACATACATTTCGCTTGCTTGATGGTCATACATAGGGTATACACTACATAAATTCCACCTACAATCAGACATCAAGCTGTGATGGAAGTAATCACTATGATGGAAATCACTGTGAAGTTTATCCCCATAATAACATTTATTATGAAAATAAGGTCATAACCTTTATGAGCCAAACAGAAATCCATCATATTAAAATGCACTTGAAAAAATTAAGCCATACATACTAGATACCCAATCAATGATTGGAGACATCCTTTCTCAACTAGAATTTTTCCTCGGGAAATTCTCAACCTATGATCCCCATATAGACCATTCATATGCTAATGAGACCCCACAAGGCCTACTACTTATGAAAAAATAGTCATGAACAACACATTTTGGAATAATCAAGAAGAGGATACTCAGGATAGAGAATAAATGTATGTGTTTCGCATGAGGAGATAATTGTATAGGGATGATATATCAATTATGTTTTGGCCCTCACACGCTTCTGAGTTTAATATTCTGAAGATATTTTTAGAATAATTCACACACAACATCAATATGAAAATATTGAAAACACTCTACCACTTGAAAGAAAAATGTGTTCCTTACAATGAGCTTGCAGACCATGTGAAAATATTGGGAAATATTTGTCTTCAAATTGACATAGAAGACCTTCTATTTTCACGGTGGCCATGATCAGAGTTGCGTTGAGAAGATTTTAAATTGTAAATTTTCAATGAATTGTTTGATTTGTATCATCTAAATCTTTATTCCCTTCCTGGTGATCATATCATGGGATGGGGGAACAAAAATCATTGAATTTCTCTCCATAACCTGTTTAGAAGAATTCACTGGAAATCATATAATGAAATTTCCTTAGTTTATAGATTCAATCTACCAAGACCCATCCTCAGGAAATATAGTGTAGTCAATAAGAATAATCTTTTAATATGTCATAAAAGAATCAATATTTATGAGATAAATCCATCAAAATACACCTGAAATATGAAAACTAGAACATTAAGAATGATTCTCACTTAAGGGAAGCCAATCTTCATGCACCCCTAATGTCCTCAGATGCATGCATTTTGTGTGCAGACCCAAAACTGTACCCGGATCATGCCAGGACAAGGATGCATGTGATCAAGAAAGGAGAGAGTGTAGAAGTTTCCAACGCTATATGGGATGAGGACTAGCCTATATGGATGGGGTATTTAAAAAAAATCTCATCAAATTCTAAAAAAATAGGCCCAGGGAATACAAATAAGATAATGGTAGAAACCCCATCCCATAGGGCTAGGGGAATTCTTACCACAACCTCCCCTGTGAAAAAAAGTGTACTTTTCAAATATAGGAAGGGCTAAAAAAAGTTAGGTCTCCCATTTTGTCATGTACCATGGCTCATTTTCCCAATAAGGGAATAATACAACAATATTCATGGTAGTTCCCTCTATTTCACACTTCATTAATAATCTCGAATAGGATAAAAAAATGAAGGAATGGGTCCATAAAATGGATCAAATGACCCTCATATCATTTGATGAAATTTTTGATGATTATAATGAAATTTTAATTGTTTAACATCATTTAAGTCAATCCAAAAAATGATTTTTTAATGTATATGAGAAAGTAGAGGATACTTCCATCTTGAAAATGGTCCCCATTGTGAAAAAATAAGGTGTGCATATCCAGAACCAGATAATTACCCTAAATTTGTGTTCTTTCTCAAACAATCCCTCCATCCCTTCCAAACAAATATATAATAAATAGAAGATTAATTTCCCACCCATATGAATCCAACATCCTCCCCTCGATGAGGATGATCTCTTCAGGCTTTGAGAATGATTTTCTCAAACGATGAAAATGATTTGAGGAAACTCTGTGTCGAGTTCCTTCATAGTATCATTCAAAATGATTATGATTTGTCGAGAAATAATCAACATATACAACCCATAAGTGTACCTCCATAAGATTTCACCCCATTGAATAATGAATGGAATGGGCTATAACATCATTTTTTAAAAAAAGAATCATTTCGTTTAATACCAAACATGATACACCACTGAAATCATAATTGAACAACTAAATATAATTATTTAATATAGATGTTATAAAACATCCATTAAATTGGTGGGTGTGAATAAGATTCAACAAATTATGAGAATATGTTATAAACATGCATATATAATTAATTATTTAGTGTTAAAATAATTGTAATTTGTAATAAAACCCCTTTTAGAATAAAAAGATAAATATTTTGGAAAAATATATTAATATAGACAATTGATTTTTATACCAATAAATAAGCAATTCAATATAATTTAATTTTATTAATATAATTTATAATAAATTCAATGTAATTTTTATTATTTATCCTCTATGTTTTATATAAATTATATAAAAATATGTCATGTTTTACACTAGAAAACAATATTTCACTAAAATGTTTTTTACCACATGTTGATGGAATACATTTTTAATTCGAGTTTTTATATTATTTTAAATATTAATTGGAAAATAGAACATTTTATTTGAGTCCATAATATAAAAAATATATTCTATTTAATATTTTGTATATTGTTGATAAGTTTCATGTTTTTATGAATACTTTGAAATACTGAATTTTAGTTGAAAATAAATTTTTAATCTAAATATTTCACATTGGTAAATTATAAATATAATTGATTTTAAAGAATAATTAGTTAACTTTTATATCATTTATTTTAATTTAGGTTATTTTAATCAATTTTACCTTGATATTTGATGTAAAAACAATATAAATTTTTTATTATTTTCCCAATAAAAGCCCATTTTCTCATCCCCCAATGGGATTATTTTTAATTAAATTAAAGAAAATTATTTTAATTTAATCTTAAAAAATGTATTCAATATTTTTAAATTATAATTTTAAATTTTACTAAGTATTCCCCATTTATTTTTTGTACAATATGAATAGTAACATTAATAATTTTTATTATCATATTTTAAGGTAAATAAATAATTATGCTTAAGAAATTATATTATATATGTTATACTAATACACTAACAATTGTCACATTGGTATTTGATGAATTATTTTTGACAAAAAATATCATTGGGATGTTTTTATGACCTCTTGAAGTCAATTTTATTACATTAAGACCATTATAGTATTTTATTTTAAATAAAATTCAATGATATCATACTTATGATTCATTAAATATAAGATACATAATGTAGAATTATTTTGAAGATATATTAGACAAAAAAATCATTAAAATATAATAATTTTTTTTTGTCGATGTTGGAAATTTTCCTTTTTTTTAGGTTGATAAATAATTACTTTAAGGATTTTCAAAATGATGAGGCAATAATTATTTAATTAAGTTTTTTTCAAATAAATGATAAAAAATAATAAAATAAATCCAATTTTAAAAAATAGATGTCATCCAATAACTTTTTACAATAAGACCAACTTTTATATATATGTTAGAAAAAGTTATTCAAATTTATCTAGTTTATAATATATTTTTACAATGTTAAGTAATGGATACTTTAAAAATTGACCATAATTATACATTAAAATAAATAAAAATTTATAATTTGAAATTAAATTAAATAAATATATAAAATTCAAATAATTCATTGGGATATGGCTATAAATTTATTTGTTGTTTCATTTATTATTTTTTATTTTATAGTGAAAATAATAAACGTTTATGTGTAAAAATTCATGTTGCAATAGTAAGAGAAATGTTGTTAAATAAGGCTTAAAAACAATAAGGTTTGATAAATATAAAAAAAGTTAATATTTAATTGGATTAATTTATTGATACCCATAATTATCCAATCATGTATATAACTAGTTTTTTCATTTATAATTTAAAAATAATTTATATCAATATAAAAACCTATATGGTTCATAAAATATATACCCAAACATATTCCCATAATCTTTAATTAAATTATAGATCTCTTATTTTATGAAGAACTCCACCTTTAGTTTCCCTATCGTTATATGAAAAGATGTTTTCCTGAAAAAAGGTATCGTTTTTAATTAATTTTTTCTCTATTTTTTCTTTATCCACAACCTTAAAATAATTGTCAAACTTGTTGAAATTATAAATATTGTATCCTCAAAATAAATATATGTTAGTATTTTAATATCATCACCTAAAACCATATCCCAATCCATTAAATGGGAATATAATTCATCTTCTATTGGTACGACAGACTAAAACCTCGGGAATAGATGTTATTCATTTTCCATCACCATCACAAATTAATAATTATAATGATGGAATTAGTTTTTATATATGATATTAATGAAATAATTATCATTATTAAAAATTAATATATTATTTTCTTTATTACCATGCCATAAATAGAAACATTATAATATCATTTTTGTGTACGTCTGAACAATAACCTCCACAAAGTCATGTGATTTGTTTTTAATCACCATATAACATGGATGATATATTTATAAATATAAAAATAATTAATATTATATTAATTTTATAATTTTATTTATATAAATATAAAATTTTATTAATATTCATTCCATAATGATCATCAAAAAATGATAGCTTTACACAAGTGTAAGTATGACTTACCGTCTCCAAGATTATAACAACGTAATTTTTTCTTATCTAAATTTAATTTATAGAATTAAAAAATACTTTATTTATAAAATTTATTATTAATTAATTAATATTGTTCTTTATATGATATAATAATCACCAATTTTGAATACAGAGATCATAATGAAATCATTTTGGACTTGTGTACTGAATATCATCAAAACTCCCGAGATGAAAATAAATAATTATGTAAATATTATAACATTTTAATAATCAATATAAAAGGAATAATAAACATGAAAAATGTCATCAATAATGTATTCAATTAACCAATTTTTATTATATAATATAGTTATTTTATGTGATGATTTGGACTCCATGTAAGGGACTTCATCTGAATCTCACATCATTGAGGGATGTCATGATGTTACAAACATTTATTGTTTAATAAGTGGTATATAAATTCCATTTTATAGTTATATCAAGAATTTAATATATTATCATTATATTTGATGTTTTTAAATCACTATTCTTTATTAATTTTTTTGATTCAATTGCCTTAAATTTTGTAGGGGACACATTGATTTTAAAATATCTTCTAAATGTTATAAAATTTAATATCAAAATCATTTGATCGATTTTATATAATTATTGTTAAAAATTTATTTTAAATGAAATTTTTATTATATTCTGAATTTCAATTAAAAATTTCAAAAATAAATTTTTTTAACATTTTTATATGAATCATTTTGACATACGATAAATGGAATGTACTATTTATAATTTATATGGAAATGTTTATTTTTACACCAATTTGGAATTTATTTTAGATATGTATCCCATTGTAAGAATACATGTTTCCATAAATGAAAAACTATCTTTTTCATTTTTTGTATTTTGTAATTGAAAATGAATTTCAAATGAAAATGGATTTCAAATGAAAATTGTGTTTTGTTATCAAAAAGTGTTTGTTAAAAGAAAATGGTATTTTTATCTCAGATTTATATTCACATTAGATAACAAAAATTTTAAATAGTTTTTATGTAGAAATTGATTTTTTCATTAAATGATAAATTAGAATTACAGGAACTGGGTGACCCCTATAAAAATTATACATAGGGTACATCCCAATTATATCTCAAGGGTGAGCCTGATATAGCTTCTAATAATGGGTGAGCCCCGTTATAGATTATGAGGGATAGCTGAGGCTGATGTTGATTATACAAAGGGTTGATCACAATTTTAGATCTTGATTTATACTAATATATTTTATAGGAATGATGATCACTATTATAGATCTCCTATGCATTGGGTAATAATAATAATATTATAATTTGCATGAATGGTTATTCAAATTAAAATTGGATTGACTTGTTTTTATGTATATGATGCTCTAAGTTACAAAAAAGAGTTTTATATTCATTATATTTTACTAAATTATATGATTTGATTAAAAATAATTTGTTTTTTATAGGATATTTTTTTAATTATATCATTGAATAGTAAATGGATTTTCATGTTTTTCATTAGACCAAATGGTATCTTTATTTTTTTGTCCTTCCTAGTGTTTTTATGGTCATCTCATGGTTTTAAATGTTTTCCATAGGTTAATGTATGAATATATAATACGATGATATCATGGTGATACTTGTAAAGTTTTTCATAAAGATAAATCATATTTTATTTTGATGATTTTTATACTATGGGAAAAAGGATATTAAGTATATATGTCCATTTTTTATGTATGTGTTAACTTTTTAAGTGTTTGTATCAATTAAATAAAAACTAAACGTAATATATCCTATAATGTAAACTCTAAGTGAAAAACAATTGAATATGTTATGTTTAGGCCACAATCATTATTGTTGGTTTCAAGGGATGGTCTTGACAACTTTATAGATTAGGATGTCTTCTATAGTTTTAGGAATTTCAGAATTGGTATAAAATTTTTAGGTTGGTCATTTTTTGAGTGTATTATTAAACCCTTATAGAGATTTAATTTATGAAAATTTTAGTTGATTAATAGTACTTTTAGGGACATTCGTTTTTTAGTTAATTATGTGTTATTACAATTTTGCATTCAAAATGAATTGTATGAGAAAAAAATTGATGTTAAAAAGTAATAAGGTTATTTTTTAGGTTATCCTCACATTATTACATATGTTATTATAATTATCATTTTATAAATAAAAAATTAAACCTGTTTGATGGGAGGAAACCTATCATGTCTGAAAAGCCTGTGGCAATTGAACCCACAACCGTAGGGTGGAATTTGGAAATCACCAAACATTTGACAACATGAAGTCACAATAATTCTAAATTTTCTATTATTTGTTAAATGATTGTATTGATGAGAAATAATTTGATTTTGGTATCATTGGTTTCATAGAATAAATAAACATGTGATTGGGAAATGATTTGGTGATTTTGAGATTAATATTATCTCAGAAGATGCTTAATATTTTTGGAATCCATTATGATCAATGAAAATATAATAATATTGGATTTTTATTTGTGGAATAAGGGTTGAAATATATAATTTTTTATGATTCTATATTTTATTTTTGATTTTTGGTGATTCATGTTATTTATGGAAAAGATTATCGTATCATTGATATTAAGATATTTAGGAAATTAAATTATTGGAATGAGACATTAAGTGTACCTGATGTTATTAGGAAGACTATGTGGTAAAATAATTCTTTATTTTGGGTTTCAATCTTTGTTTGTGGTATTTTTAATGAATATTATGGATAGTTAAGTGATAAATTATCTATGTTCAACTTTGGGAATCATCATTTTATTTTATAGATGTATATTGGTTTTCAACATATAATGGTTTCTTCTTATGTTTTGGGAATTTTATTATCATATTCATACCATTTTGGATTAGTTTAATTTATAATGATTGGAGAACTAGATCAATATTTTTTTTGGATTTGGAATATAATGCTTTAGGCAAGAAAAAATCTATATGAATACTCATCATTTTGAGAAAAGTTTTAGTTTGTAGTGGAAATTGATTAAAGTATAAAAGTGTAATTGTCAAAAAATTATAATTCCTTATTAATCTAGGTATTAAATTAATTTCCAAACACTATAAAAATATTATTAAAACAAAAATGTTATCTAAGTAATTTTCTTACTAAGAACTCAATGAACTTTTTTCCATCATAGATTTATGGTTGTGTGATTGGTATATATATCATGACCTTGTTCACTATCACACTACCTCAGAAAATGATAGATAATTTTAATGTCTAAGTATATATTTTCTTATATTGGACTATATTATGTGTTATCATAGGTCTCCTTCATATTTTCATTACTCTAATATTAATTTGAATTTCAATGACGGTTTTTATGATGCAGGATATCAATAAAGGTATAATGAAAGGTCAAACCCTTGATACCAAAGATGAGTTCAAATTTCAAGGATGCAATTTATAAAATGGGTTAATGTAACCTAACATGTATTTGAAATAAAACTACATGTTCGATAGAATAATTGATACAAAAAAATGAGCTAAAACAAACTACTAAATAATATTATTTAATATAGAGGTTATCACATAGATTTATGAATGAATGGAATGAAAAATATTAAAATGATTTTGAAAATATGGTTTAAACATGTATATATAAATAAATATGATGACCATGTAATTAGAAATTATAATAAAACCCATTTTATAATAAAATGAAATAATTTTTCTTAAAAATGATTTAAATACGTACAAGTGGGGTTTATTCAAATAAATAAACAAATAAATAAAATTTTAATATATTAGCTAAATTTATAAAATATTAAATATTATTTTTGACATTCATCCAATTTGTTTTCTATATATGATATAATAATTAATCTAATTGTACACATAAAGAAATAGTATATTTAATAAATATCATCAAACCATTTGAAAGAGATCTTGTTTTAAAACTAATTTTTGGAAATTTTATAAATTATATTTGAAAAAATAAAGTTTTTCTTCATTATTTTAATAACAAAATGTTCCTCTGATGAATTTTTGGTATTTATCAGGAAAGATTCATGTTTTATTAAATTGTTTAGTAATATTCAGTTTTATTTGGAATGATATTATTTAATCTAAATAATTTATATTGTAAAATTATATATTTTAAATTTTTTAAGTTTAATTAGATCAATTTTATGTGGTTTAATTCTATTAATATAATTGGAATCAATTTTTCATTGAAATTGGACATAAAATCATGGTAACCTTTTGAAATAATTTCTTTAAGAAACTTAGCTTCTCTTTCAAACAACGAGACTATTTTCAATGAGAATTGAATTTTTAAAAATTGATTCCATATATGGAATAATAATGTAAATATTTATTAAATAATTCTCTTTTGTTTTTAGACAATATGAATTTCTAATTTAGTAAATTTTATTACGACGGTTAAAGGAAAATCAGGTAGTTATGTTTTAAAAATATTTTTATAAATATTATAAAATTATCTAAACACTTGTAATGATTTTATTTGTTGAGTCATATGTTTACCAAATATATCCTTTTTATGATTTCAGGGCCTCTTGGATCCATATGGATTACATTAATTGATTTATTGTATTTTACTTTAATAAATCTCAAAGATGTAATATTATTGTTTTTGTAAATATAATATTTTTATATAGGTTTTTATAGATTATATCTTCAACTAAAAAATGTATTTTTAAATAAAAAAGTTTTAAATTATTATTTATATTCTATTTTTAATTTTTTGAAGATAAATAATTCCCCTAATATCTTTCATAATGATGATGTAATATTTGTTTATTTAATGGAAAAAATAATAAATTATATTAAAAAAATTAAAATATATATAATTTTAAATACGTAATGTCATAAAAAAATTTATGTATTACATTGACATGTTAGTGATGTTTTTGAATAATTGTATTAGACATATATTGTTTATAATATATTTTTAAAAGATCATGTAATGAATAGTTTCAAAATTGACTTAAACGATATTTTAAAATAAATTATATTTTACTAAATGATATAAATCTCTAGAAAATATAAAACAATTAAAAAGGATTTAAATAAGATATCAAATTTCAATATATATTCATTTTTTGTTTTTTGTTTTTTAACGATTTTAACCCTCAATGTGTAAAAATATAGGTTTTTACCATAAAAGTCAATGGTGTTAAATAATGGTTAAATTAAATTTTATAGGATTAAAAAATATTCAAAACATATTTAAATTTAAATATTTCAATTTAATTATACCTATAATATTCATATCAACTAAATAAAATATTTTGGACTCATTTGGAATAGAAAATAAATTTTTATTAATTTAATTTTTTGAAAAATTCTAGTGTGCATATCCCCTATCTTATAAAAATGAACATCTTAATCTATTTTCATCACACTAGAATCCATATTTTGATCCTAAAATATATTCTATAATAACTTTATATAATTCCTTCCATTATTCTAAAGAATTTATTTTAGGAATAATAATACCCTTAGCATCATTATTGTGTTAAACAAGGATATTGTCTGAAGAAAAAATATCATTTCTAATTAAGTGTTTCGGTTTTATTTCTTCTTCCACAAATTTAGAAAAATATTCTACCATGATGAAATATTAAATATTCCTTTTTAAATGTAATTAGATTTTATTATGTTAATATCATCAACTAAATCCTTCTCCACTTCCAACAAATGAGAAAAGAATTCATTATTCATGTTTTTAGTGGACTACCAACCTCGCGAACTGATGTGATTAATTTTCCATTGTTATCTCTCAAGACATATTATAATGATTTAATTATTTTATATACATAATATTCATGAAAAATTTATAATTATTAATGAATTATATATCATTTTATTTATTACTTTCCAACACATATTGAAATAATAACGCCATTCATCCGTACCTGTGAACTATCACCTCCATGAAGCGATGTGATTAATTTTGGATCACTGACTAATGTGTATGATATATATATCTGTGTGTGTATATATAAATTATTAATAAGATATTAATTATGTTATTATAATTTTAGGAAGACACAGTTATAATAACATTTTTATAAAATGATTATTGAATAATTGAAACTTTACTCATGCATATATACGAAATATCGTATCCATAATTGTATCATAGTTAATTTATCATAAATATATTAAATAGATAGATTTAAAAGAATGATTGATTTGTAATAATTTTTTAAGTAGTTAATATTATTATGGATATGATATACTTTGGAATCTTTTTTACTATAGGCATCATACCAATGTCATTTTATGCTCATGTACAGAATATGAACAAAACATCAGATATGAACACAAATAATCAAGTAATTGTTATGACATGGTAATAAGATATTTAAAAGAAATTATGAACATGAAAAATTTAACAAAAAGGTAAATTAATTTACTATGTTTATTTTTATGTAAAAATAATATTGTACATGATGAGTTAGAATCAAGGTAATGGACGTCTCAATATCCTTTCCTTGATGCATGTATTGACGTTATAGAAATTTATTATTTTATATGGGGTATATATAAAAACATTTAAATTTTTAATAATTAATTTTATCTATTTTAATTAATGAAAATGTGTTGTCAAATTTGATTATTTAATTAGATTTATGAATCAATTTATTTCACTCTGGTATGATACACATTGATTTAAAAATCAATTTAAAAATATTTTAAGATTAAATTTAAATATATTTTCCTCCATGTCAAAATTATGTATATTATATTATATATTATATTATATAAATCAATTATAAATTATATTTTATTTATATTTTAATTTCAATGAATGGTTTTAAAAAAGGAATCCTTTTACATGTATTATATGGAATGTTTTAACAAATGGTGAGAGGAATGTTTTATTCATAACGTACACGGTGGAAATGAATGTTCCACAAACAAGGAAATTATTTTATTTCATCCTTCATTTTCATGATTTCGTATTTCCTTATATGAAAAAAATTCTTTTCTTTTTCAAAATTTTGGTTTTTAAAATGGATTTACTAAAAATGGTGATTGGAATCAAAAATTGGTTCATTAAAGAAAATGTTAGTTTTATCTAAAATCATTTTTCATATTGGATTAAAATATTCTTATAAAGGGTTTTATGATGAAAGAGTTTTATTAATGAAATATTATGTATTCATTATATGAAATATTTGGGCTTGATAATGCTTATATGATGTTTTAAGGGCCATTATAGCTCATGGGTGTTCCTGATCCAACTTATAGGAAGGGTTGAGCCCCATTATAAAGCTTGATTAAACTCTGAGCCCGATTTTGATTATATAAAGTATTGAGAAACATTGTAGCTCATGGGAGATCACTATATATCTAATAAAAATGGTGATCTATATAATAGATCTCCAATTCATTGGGTAATAATAACATTTTTTGAATAAGGAGATATAATTTTTACAATAGAAAGGGTTTTGAAAGGGTTTTATGTATATGACTCTATATGTAACCTAAATGATTTTTAATATGTTCCTATTAGTTTTAGTTAATTTCATTGAGAAGAAAATATGAGTGACTTTCATGTGAATATGTTTTGTTTCATTCCATCAATGAACATTAAATGGCTTTTCATGTTTTTATGGGAATTATGGTTACAATTATTTTTTGTAGCTTAATAAGATCTTTATGCTCATCCCATGTTATAAACTGTTTTCCTCTATATAAGGGATGAATATATATCAGTATGAGATCAAGGGGAAAATTGTGATTATTTTATATATATATATAAATCTTGTTTTATTTTGAATAGAATTATATCTATGAAAAAGGATATATAATAAAAGTGTCCACTTGTAATTTATGGGTTATAATTGTATGATTTTGTCCTATTTCCCTAAAAATAGTAAATTAAAAAATTCTAGAATTTGAATTATAGTTCAAAAAAACTAAAATAAGTAATTTCTATGCCCATAACTTTACATGGACATCCACCAAACTAGGAACATTGACCATTGTTTTACATAAACCCAATCGTGGATGGATGTCATGAATTCCATCCATTAGTGTGCAAACAAAAATTGATTTAGGAAAATTCTTAGAAGATGTCCTCAGCCAGATATTGGCCACAAAGAATTGATGAACGAGCACGCCATGCCACACCAATTTCATCACATGTCCAAGATCTTTCTTAACTATACATTCTTCATTGGCTTATCTATACCATCGAGTCATTGGAAACATAAATAAAATCTTTCGATGATTAGTGTGAACTAATACTACTAGAACATAACTACTATAATGAATTGATGATTGAAACCCACCCTCATCAAATTTCTGGAGTCCTATGTTTTCAGTATTCAGTGGTTTTGGTGATCTATAAAATAATCTGACACACTATGTGTCACATTCTAAACCCATTATGGGAACTTCTGAGAAAAAATATTCTGTGATACTAATATGCTTCATTGAAACCATGAAAGTTATAGTCCCTGTATGGTATACTAGTTTTCTAGATAGGTATGTCAAGGGATGTGAGGGATTCATCAACAATTCATATTTTATTTCTACTCAATTTAGAAAATAAAACAATCATTTACTGATAAAATAAAAAAAATTAGGTAAAAGAGAGTTTTATATTTCTTTTCAAGATGAAATGGGTTGAACTAATCCTTGAAACTACCACATACTCAAGAAGACCCACTCTTTCTTTTCATAGAGAATATTCATTACTAGCAATGAACTCCACTCATCCAGATGTTATATAATGGTTTATTTTGGTATTTTAATTTAATTTCTCATTGAATAAAATATTCCATATATCAAAAAAATCACATGTCCTTAATAACTCCATCAATCAGGGGGAAAAGAACAAAAAAGGAAGACATGAAATCTATTACACTAAATCCATCATATGTGCTGATGTCAATATTAAATCATGCACCAAAACATTCAGATCCCATGACAATAAATAGAAAACTTATCTCCCCAAGACAAGTGGAGCGTACAATGGACGATTACATTCAAGGAGCAGAGGAGCCTAGTTTACTTATTGTGAGATGATCAAGTACATGATTGATTTATATCTCTTTTTGGAAAATGAATTACTCCAATATTCAGAGCCCAAGAGGCCCGACCATGTAGGTATAAAATACTAGAATGATTTTTTTTATTTTTATAGAAAATTGGGTAAAATAATTCTAGAATGATTTTTATTCAATGAAACAATAAAAATATGGTGGCCTCTAGACAAGTAATGTTGGGAAATCAATGAACATAAGTAGATTATGTTTCCTTTACTTACATTAAGGAAAGAGATGTGATGAAAGGCTATATTAAAAGAAGGTAAGTGAATTTTTATTGTTAGATGAATAAAAATAGAATAAAAAAAACATATATTATTCTCCAAAAATAGTTGAAACAACCAACTAAAAATTCCATCCTCTTCCACTACAATATATTAGATGTCATCAGCCCCACACATGTCCATATTATAGCAATTGAAAAATAAGAATGGTTAGAAATGATGGGATAAATTACTGAAAGATGTCCCTCCACCATGAACAACATTTTCATTGGATCTCATTGATTTTATTCCCTCAAATTTGAAATAATGGATCCAACTCACCAAACAACACTGCCAGAAATGGTCAGGCATGAAAGTCATCATCAGATGAAAAGTTAATTTTAGTTTCCATTTATTTAATTCATTAAATGGGTCCACTCTTAGAAGATTACTATGGATATGAACCTGAGTTCCCTATGACCTATTGGTGATTTAGAGGAGGATACTATTGGAGACGAGGATGCCCAGGAAGGCATCATCACTAAAAAATCATAATTCCAATCACTCCCCCAGTAGGACATTTAATGATGTAAATACTCACAAAAGAGCCCTTCCGTGATTCTAAAAAGTTAGAGAAAACCCACTACATCTTCAAAAATTCACCCTAACCTGATCACACTAGAATATTAATCATAGGGGGTATAGGTATCAAATGACCCTCAGTGTGTCGGACGATCTTCCAGACCTTACCCACCAATGACTCTAGCACCACCAATGCATTATTTAAGGTTAGATAAATCAACTTCATGTACTAAAGCCACTAATTCACTTTTGAAAGAGAATCCTTGCACTGGATAGTTAAATACTTTAATCAAGAAGTTTGAAATCATTAAATAGTTATGCTTCGATCAATCAAATATATCGATTTTTTAATCCCATATCTCGTCAAACAATTGTAGGGAATGACTCAAAGTTGATTTTATAGGACATAATTATTTTGAATATAATGATTCCATTAGTGAGTTATATCAGATAGATATCGACCCCATGTAATGTCTTGTGGTTATCTACTTCATAGATCAGGATTATGATGCCCATATATAGAGACAAAACATACCCATGTATGCGTCTGATGATATGACTTATTTGTTTACCTAAAAGAGTTCATTGACCATATATCTGGTGTTAATATCATTTCTATATAGAATAATTGATTACTAAGCTATAAAAATGATAACCTATCTCCATCCACTCTATCATTATAAGTCTATGATAATAGGTCCCAATGTCCACTAGGCCAAGACAAGATTAGGGATCAATTTGGAGAACTCACATCTGACTCAATATTTATGTTCATTCAGCTAGGTATGACCTTCAATGTATTTCAATAAAGGTCATGGTTTTATTAATATTAGATAATACCCTAATTATATAATAAATTTTTCATATGCTTCATTAATGGAAAAATTAGAATGTTTCTGCTGATATGACACCATTCAAATCTGGTGATCCTCACTATATTGATGTTGGATTCTACCAAATTGAAGTCGAATAAAAACTACTTGATTGAGTTTCATGGTTCAGCACCCCGAATAGTCTTGAAATGATATCATCCAAAACCTTCAAATAAATATGTGAAGATTACATGTTACCCATCAATCAGTTTGAGAATAGGTGTCCAAACTCAGACTCAAATTCATTGGCCTTCATTAATTTACTCATCACCACTGAGTCCATGAATGTTGATTATTTTTTGGACTACACATACAACGATGAATTCTTAGGAAAACAATTCCTTATTTCAATTTGAAGAGTTCTATAAAATATTGGCCTCACCAACTGAGGCAGAAGGGATTCCCTAATCACCCAAAGAGTACGAAGACACTGCTTCTCTAACCTCTCCAAAGAATCATGGAGTTCCCACACTATCAATCGGATTGGACAAGTTTTATTTATCTTTTTAAAAAAAAAATATTGAAAGGTATCTAAAATCATGATAGCTTACCCCAGAACTTTCTTCCCCAATAGAGAATGAGGAAGATGAAGAGGAAGAAGAAAAGGAGGATCTAAGGGAATCCCCACCAATATTTGAGGAGGGTTTCTCTACCACCATTTTTGAACAAAGATAAATAAATCATTGTATTGAAGAAAACTCATAACCCATCTTTGTAAATGTGGATAGAAATTTTGAAGAATAATATGTATATAACTAATTCGTAAAGTAGAAAAATAATGTGTTAACATATATCTAAAAAATGTTGGGCTTGAATCCTGGGGTGGACCCTCATCACCTAGGGTTACAATAGAGACTGAGATCTATAAACAGGAAAAAATAAGAATGAAACTGACACCCACTTCCAAAATTGAAGTCAAAGTATACAAACTAATTAGATAAAAATTAATTCGAGTGGTCCAATATCAATAATGGATGGTTGAGATTGTTATTATTTAAGAAGATTAATGGGAAACTCAGTGTCTACATAAATTTTAAATAACTCAACTAACACTACTAGAAGGATGATTTCATAGTCCTGATTACAAGATGGTTGATTGATGCAATGGCCAAATATATGGACCTATCCTTCATGGATGGATATTCCGAACAAAATAAAATTTGAATGGTCCATGAAGATGAAGAATTCATTGCCTTATAGGACCCTAGGGAGTATTTTTTTTATCTCGTTATTCACTTTGTGATGAATAATACTAGCACTACGTACCAATGTTCTCTACATCAAATATTCCAATCCTATATGGGAATGTTCTTCAAATTCTACATTGATGATTCGTGGGATAAATCTGAACACTACAATGACCACGTATAAGATCTTGAAACACTATTCACCAAATTTTATCATCACAGCATGAATATGAAATCATTAATATGTTATTATATCATTACCTCAGGGAAATTTCGTATCTTCGTTGTACTCAATTGTGGCATCAATTTCAACCACAAGAAGGTAAAGTCCTTATCAAGAAATTTACCACCATTAAAAAATATAGTGATGAGAGGAATTCAAGGGTACTTAGCCTAGATCTGGATATTTATAGCCAACCTTGAAGGAAAATGGTGACCCCATACATGGTTAACGAAAATGGTGGTTACATATCAGTTTAAAGATGATTTTTAATAAGAATTGGATATCCTCAAGAAAAATATATTGGGCCCACAAGAGTAGATTCGACATGTAGATGGTGATATCTTTTTTTGGGACAGTGTTAGAGAGAACACTAAGTGATTTTTAGTGAAAAATAATGATCACAACAATGAAAATAAATTTTATTGCCTTATCCATACCATAATCAATGATCAAACTCATTATCCAGTATCCATAAGTGCTTCATGGTGATATTTTTGTGCAGTCCACAAACTAAGGCACTACTCGCAGCATCATGAGGTCTGTATGGTCTCTCGAATCAACCCACTCAAAAATAATATCAGTAATTTGATGTTCACTTGGTGCATGTCACTATGGGAGGATATACTTCAGTAGTGGGACATATAATTTTTTCCTCAAAACTTATTAAATGCAACAAATTATTATATTTTATCACAGATCAATCCCCATTATAATTGAATTCATTGGATACAAGATTAACTGATGAAGAGGTATTCCCAATTGAATAAGGCCCATAGATATGGGTGATGAATATCAATATTTCACTGAAAATAAAAACAAGGATGATGATGGAATACCCTAAGCACAAAAAAGTGGGGATGTGAGTCATACTCATTTATAAAGCAATAAAAGTATTGCCTTAATCCATTGTGTTGTTAGAAGGGTCCAAAAATAATGAAATAGAATACTAGGGTCTCATTATCAGGTTAGATCAATCCCATATTATACAAATGAATCACTAAAAGATATATAGTGATTTTTTATAGGTCATCAAGAAGGTTATCAATGATTATTCTATCAAAAGTATTTGATATAATTCTATAAATAATTTATTTCCAAAAAATAATAGTACAATCCCCTTTGGATCCCACTTTGCGTCATATCCCACATTCATAAAAGCCCAAAGAAGACACCCTAGAAAATGAAACATCATCTCTAGAATACCCTGACCAGGATGAAATAGTCAATAGAATTGTGAACCACTTGACTATCTCACCTTTCATTAAATCCAAAGTAGAGGAGATTAGTGAACCTAGTTCCATACTCTAACTATACATTCATACCAATGGCTAGATGAAACCTCTTGTAGATTACCATAAAAATGGATAATTAGCAAAACATAGAGATGTCAAGGCTTATATCTGATGATTATAAATAATCATTGTTAAATATTATGATATGACTATTCAAGAGGTACTCTATAATCAGGGCCTTTATGGGGTCCCTCATAGGTGAATTAATGGAGAATAGACCAATTCATTCATGAAGGAATTGAACAAAAGATATTTAAGTCCTAACTAGTTAGGATTCATGATTTCCAGTAAAATCTATATTCTTGGGTAATACTAGCCCAAAATAAAGCACGATTTCACTAAATAAAACAAAAAAGTGAACTTACTAAAAGTTCATGGCCAACATTATTCACTAACCCCCCAGAGTTTCAACACACATCAAACTACTCACGTATAATTTTGATATGGGTAATATAAGTCATGGGACCATATCCATCCACTACAACCTTTCAGTTATTGTACATTATTACTGCTACAAAATTATTTTCCAAGTGGGATAAAGATTTACTTCTCAATGAAGTTGGGCCATGGATTATTGTCAGCTTTGTAAAAGCCAACATCACCACCATATTAGTTTCCCCTCATACAATATAGCAAAATAATGGATCAAACTTCTATTATGTGGAGTTGGAGATACTATATTAGAAGCATAACATCATGCACAACCATTTATCCTTTTACCATGTATCATCTAACTAGAAGATGAAGGCCTTTAATAAATACCTACCAATTATACTCTAGAATTGGGTAGATAAGGATAAAATGGCTTTCCAAGAAAATATCCAACATGATTTAATAAGATTATCATTCCACAACCCACACTAGACCATAAGAAACCCCCATAATCATTAATAAATGAGATAGAGGCAGTCCTACCCATCAAAGATCAATATCCCTCATTATATGTTTCCATTTTTGATCAGTTATCACAGATGAGAAATCCCAGAAATGGATGGATGAATTGGAGTGTATGGATGTGAAACGATTTCCTAAATTTCATTCATTGGATGTTCACCAAAACTATAGCACCCGGGCATTAATAAAATATGAACACCTCTAATATTTCTTCGAATGAGAGATATCATTAGTCTATAGGACTCTAATGATTCAATGAAGGAATCCTATGAAGATGGAACTAAAATGTGATGGACCTAATTCCATAAGCATGGTCTACTCAAGTGGAGATTATTCTATAATTTATATATATGGAAATATTAAAACGAATCTTACCAATGGACAGTTTCCAATGATGAAATTACTAAAATAACATTGATAATAATCCTAATATCAGGATGTTAAACTGCATGAGAAATAGTCCTAATATAATGTTGTTAAACTACATGATGAATCATCCCAACTGCATGCTATTAAAATGTGTTTTTGTTATCTGTCATATCATCTTATAAAAGAAGGAAAACTTTTTCCATGTCATATGAAAATAAACTACATGACCCCAACATCCTCAATGTAGATGTTAAAATAAAAAACACTGTATTTTCTTTACAAGTATTGATATATCCCCTGACATCAATCAACTACCAAAATATATTTATACACTACACCTAGCTTTATTCCTATAATCGCTGAATATGTATTGTTTCTTATACCTCTCATGTTTTGACCAAGCACAACTATTCCCCAATTGATATAAATATTTTTAACAACCTTTTGCCTCATGGCCTATTTTCATGTTGGGATTTTTTAACCTTGAGGTTACACAAATTCAACATTCCCAAAACTACAATACACTGCCTTTTTTTCTACATGACGTTAATCTACTATGAAATAATAACTCATCGATGATTCATTTCTCATAATCTAGATCTAAGAAGATGTAATAGAAAATACTTATGTCCCTATGTGAGATTCTGATCTATGTAGAGATTTTATTCTTCTATAACTACTAGTGACATTATTTTTTCCAATACATGACATATAACAATACACATGTCTCTAAATATGGTCCCATCTATATACAAAATTATTTATACATCTGGTGAACGACGTCCTTGTTGAATGAAATTAAACATCATGGGTTCTGATGGACTATGTGTGGATTGATTCTCATTTATATTGGATATGTAGTGATATTTAAACCTAATTTCCCAGGTCCAATAACCAAATGACATAATATTACCCATTTTGAATATGGTTCAATCCTTCTTAGATAATTACATTCAAGAACAATGTGTGGTGAAACTCCTTTCATCACATGGTATATAGAAAAACCCACATTTCCATTCATGGACCCAACTAAAACATTCCCCATATTTCACTTTAAGTCACCATCGTCCTGACCGCTTAACGTTAAACTACACTAAATTTAGAACAACATGTGCCAAGATTCAGGTTCACAAAGGATTCATTGTGAATTTTTTTTCAATAATCTCAAGTCCAACTGCAAAAATAAAAATATTCAAAGGAAGAATGCACCCTCCTTTGAATGGGTCAAACCTATATTGGGTTCCATTTCTGGAACTACATATGGATTTATTCTCAAACAAATGATATATATATATATATATATATATATTTATTTGTAGATATTTAAATCCTGTTCCAAGCAACCTAAAATCAAAATAAACCTCTCATTCATTTTTTATCACCTATGTATTGTGGAATAATCCATCTTCACCCATTGTTTCTCATGCCATCCACAAATGAAATGGACTTGGGAGTATTGGTATGGTATTACCTACATGATCAAGGAATATGAACTCACATCTACAATACTATTGTCCTGACCACATGATGAAAAATGGCACACCAGATGTACTTATCGAATGACATTAAACTGCATATTCAAAGCTAGTTTGGTTACTATGAATGGATTGATACCTAGAATAGAAGTATATATAGTGACACTAAAAAAACTTGGTTCCAACAACACTATTTCCTATTAACATTGGGGAAAGTATTTTCATAACACATAATGTTAAACTGCATAGAAAATATGTCTTCCACACAATGCTAAAATTCATGGTATCTCAAGAACTATATATGGTTTGATTATCATTTTGATGAGATCAGTTGTGATACTGAGATCTCATGTACTAGTCTGGGCCAGATTGTAATGTGATGAAATGTCCCCATCTTCTGTATACAAACAAATATATATAAAAGACATCTCAAATTTGGGTTCTTCATTTAGGGATCCATTAAGGAATCAAAAGTGTCCCTGACATATGAATTAGATCTATATAGGGAGCTTCACTGTTCATGGTCAATCATGATCTAAATGATTATTAAATACTAAAAAATATTTTAATCATTTCTCATAGTATTTTTTTTAGGGAATTTGGGATCTCTATTATCATTCTGTTACCATTGAAGATGGAGGTTCAGATTCATGAAGACACCTTTATTTGAATATTAAAAATATTACCCAGTTGGATCATCAAAACACTCCCATTAAAAAGGTATATTAGGAAAAGGAAAATTAATCCCCATGGGTGGATTATTTTTTCTCCATATTCCAAAATGTCATTTTCCCATATAATTTCTCATTACTAAAGAAAACCTAGATTCACTGTTTTTATTTTCCTTCCTCTTCTTGTATGAGGAATGCTGATACATTCTAGACCGATTTCCCTTTTATTAATAAATATTTCTATAGCACATGTTCATAGCCGTAAAACCAAAAATTACAAGACATTGTGCCATCCTAATTGTAAAATTATAAAATGCATGTCTTATTTCATATGTTCAAGGCACTAAACCACGTGATTTTTAAGAACTACCTCTTTTCTTGATTCCTATTATCACATTATATGTAAGTATGTATTAGTATTAAATTCTATGTCCATCCATGATAGAATAATATCTCTCATTTTCATGTGTTTAGGATAGAAATATAAAAGAGGATTCCATTACAAGGATAATGTATGGAATGAGTATCTTATTTATAGGATATGTAGAGGCATCCTGATATTATATCTTGGTATATCCAATCCATTACTAATATTTCCCCCATTTTTACAAAAACTTTCAACATCTCCATAGGAGGGTCCAATATGCATCTCACCCAGCATGGGTCCCTGTATAGAAAAGAATATTCCTATTTACCCCTAAAATAGTTAAATAATTGTGTTGGGAAACCTTTCCAAAATTATATAAGGATTTATTCCTTACACTATAGGATATTTAGGTTAACCTTGATCTCCAATCCAAGGTACATCCACATCCAAAGATAATAATTTCTATTCTATATTCATGGTTTAGAACTGCATGGGGAACCATCATTGAACTATATATGGAATGTATCTCATTTTTAAGAGATACATAGAGATTTATAGAACATATATCTTAGGACCAACCACATAAATAACAAAATAATTCATTCTTATGTATGGGTTTTTCTAGAAATGGGGAAATGTTTTTACGTAATATTGGATTATTTAAACATAAAATACTTTTTTTATATTCAAAATCATTCCTTTCAAAAACTGAACTATGTTTTTGGGGATGTCTTGATCTCCATAATCATCAGTGGCCATTGAAAATGGTGGGTTAGTGTCCTAAGGATACTTTAGTTTGACATTGTATAATATTATCTAGTTGGATATTGATATGTAACACAAAAAATTCTTGTAATCCCAAGTAATATACATCCTTATAAAATACCTCACATATATTATTATGACTTGATGTTGTTTTCATCCCATATACCTCATATGATTTGAAACCCCCTATTAATGTTTATAAACATCCCCCTTCATTACATTTGATGACGGAATATTCTTACACAAATTACAATGAAAAGAGATATTTATAAGCCTCACATTCAATCCTAAGTGACCTTAAACTATATCCCATAAATTTCATTATAGTATTATTTTAAATTATGTGGACCATATCTTAGTCTCATTTCATTAAACTACACCATTCATAAACCATCCATTGCACATGAAAAATTTGTATAGTAGTGGTTTCTCCTTAATGGAAAGAACTAGTGTAGATCACCTTGTCATTTTATGACATCATTCCAATGAGAATAAAACATTTGTGGTACCATGTAATCTAAATTATCAAAACCCCCCAGTAAATCAAAAATGGAGGGTTATTGTCCTAAGGAAAAGATTTTTGGATATGCTCAATAATCCCCAGTTTTCTTAGCATCATAAACCACAACATAATGTATGTAAACCATGAGAAAATTCATGTTTAAGATGTTCTTTTCCAATACCCATACCCCCAGAAAACATAGTTCTAGAAATGATTTCTATTATCAATCCTACTGTACTTGTCCCATATCGGCCTCATATTAAAAATCACAAAATAGGTGTTTAAAATCCACAACTTATATATAAAAAATAAGGATATTCACATCCATCATGAAATGTTTCCATTTACACCCCATAATTCATATAAAATTTATTTAAAATTAAAACATCAATCCCATTAGTCTGATTAGAAATACATTAAACATACAATAAAAAGAGACACAATAATCTCTAGGTTGAAAACCCACAAATGAAACCCTTGAAAAAAGTTAAGTCCTAACACTCTAAACCGAATATTTCCTGGAATGTTAAAAAATTGTGAATAACAAGGGGACATAAACATTTTAGGTCAAATACTCACAAATGGTTTCTATGAAAATGTCATGTTACACCATCTATGATCGCAACACACTGTACATAAGAATAAATTAGGGCGGCTAATTAAAATATATAATTTTTTTTGGTATATTATGTAACCTAATCAATAATTGAAAATATG
Source organism: Viscum album (assembly GCA_963277665.1). NCBI lineage: Eukaryota > Viridiplantae > Streptophyta > Magnoliopsida > Santalales > Viscaceae > Viscum > Viscum album. Next base: position 2,087,759,621 of record OY728122.1, on the reverse strand, counting down.
CTCAATAAGTCCTTTGGATAAGAAAAAATAAGAGAATAACATGATAATGTTAATTTGACTATCCATTATTTCAATTAAAATTATTATCCAGCGGAGGCAATCATTCAAAAAATGAACAGTTGTGATTAATTGAAATGGATGGATAAGATAAAGGATAATTATTAGAAGCGAATTTTCTTAATTTATTTACTTAATGATAATAGAGGAAAAACCACATCATATATCCTCTCCCAAATTCTACTAAAAGAACAGGAGGAAGAAAAAAATGTATACATTGAAAATTAGGTTGTATAATTCAGCAGAATGGCTGTTGTTTGACGTGAGCCATAAAGAGACTTAAAAAATTGGATATTTTCTCCACATTATATTTAGCAACTAAGATCACTTTTCAAATGATTTCCACAAAATATTAACCTCCATGTGTTGAATATTCATAGTACATAGCTATTTAGGATAGGTACACCATTAATATATATATATGTGAGCCTCACATTCTCATAGATCCACAATTTATGTAATAATCCAAAAATACAGTCATTATTCTTAAACAACTAAGTGATTCACATCGGTAGTAGTATCTTTTAGTGATTCCAACAAACATTTGAAGTAATTTAATTGTTCATGTTTTCATTTTTATTATCAAATTGTGTTTATGCATCGTCAACATGGAATATAATTATATGTATGTATTGGTCATCATATCCACCCATTCCCATGAAATGGAAAAGTTAATAGATGGTGTCCAAATTATTAGAAAACATTGTTATGGGGGTATTTATGAAAAAAATTTAGATTTAGTGACAATACAATTTCCCCAAAGCCTGATGTTCATTAGTGGAATCAGGAGTCATGCCTTCTTCATCTGCGATATTTGGTATATTGTAAGTACCTGGATCTTCGTTTCAGGTGTATTTATCCTTTCCAGGTCATTTTTTGAGGAAATTAGGAAAATCTGTAAATTTTCTAAATACACGTTGTGTACTTTATAAGTGCATGACTTGTACTTTGATCCTGCACGAGGCCATCTGCTGGCCGTTTCCAGGCCATACACATGGTGTATAGGGGTGATGTGGAGGCCTCTTAATGCGGTGTATGGAAAAGGCGAGTACATGCCATGTACTCAAGAAGTAAACACCATGTACTTTTCTTTTTTATTTCATTAAACGAACCGGGTGGTGTCTAATCCATATTTCCATATTTTTCTTCACCTAATTACATCTAGAGTGTCCGATATGGTAGAATCTTCTCCGATATGCTGATCTGTCAATATTTATCTGAACCGAATGTTTTCGGTTGCAATAGAATCGCAGTAGTGAGTTCTTGGTTTTTCCTAGGCCACGTTTCCTGATTCTTTCTCTTTTGAGAGTCATCTAGGGTCGAATATTTTAGACTTTTTTTAGCAGATCTTATCCATTATAGGCTGATTCATAGGCCTAGGTTTATGTATATCGATCTCCTAGGATCGAGGTAGGTGGTTTGTTTCCCTAGTTTGATCATCTTTGAGTTTTTGTGAAAAAAGTGTCGGATTCCCATGTATCGGGTATCTCGGGTTAGGGTTATCAACCTGTATTATCACCTGCCTTAGATTTATTGTATTTTAGAAGTTATTAAATAATTGATGTTTTCTTGTTAGCATGTTTGAGGATCGCCCCATGGGTGTTTCCCTTGTTTTGGCTGTTTACCACCGTTTGTCTTAGGTTGCCTGTGAGGCATACCTTGTTGCATTGTTTTCCTGCCTTGAGATAATTGATTGCATGTATTTCCTGCTATTTATATGCATTTGATGCATTGAAACTATTATCCAAGTAGTTGTTGAACTTACTTAGGGCTGCTGACAGTCGATTACGCACGACTAGACTGCTCAGGGCTGTGTGAACCTGGTGCGGTAGACAAAAGAGGGAATTGACGATTAAGAGCTTCCCTAGAGAGTCTGTAATAAATTAGTACCGTTCACAGGACCTATAGGAATTGGAATTTTTGATTCCTCAGAGTGTCATTATTTATGTATCTAGACTATAGGGGGAATTAGACGTAAGTTCTTCCTCAGAGTGTCTATACCTATCATTTCAAGACCATAGGGGAATTGATGGTTAGTGCTTCCCAGACTGTCTGTGCATTTGTATGATTACTTGACTATATGGGTCTGCCAGTATGAGCCACCCAGAGAGTCAGTGTTAATATTGTTTGGTTGGTTGTGACGAGTCCACCAAGCCAAAGAACAAGCTTGTGTTCTGTACTTCTTGTAGTTTAGGTTGTCTGTTGAGATACCTGTTGTGTTACTTTCTATGCTTGGGAATATAGAGATATTGCTAGATTCCTTGGGTGATAATTAAATTACTGAATTAAATTACCAAATACATGTGAATAGAGATTCATAATATTGTTTACATTAGTGTACTTCTATTTCTCTACTACATTTATTTCATTTACTTTTACTATATTGATCACTGACAGTAGGGCACAGATCTTGTGGTGGTTGCCTACTGGGATTAGTATCACACCCTGTTTGGGTCCTGCTTTTCAGCCCAAACGGGTTATATGGTTGTAGGTTTGGATAGGGACTATGACACTTATACTTCCGGTACATGATTTCTAGTTAGAGATGGAGAGCACAGGACCGAGCCTAGGCTTGCGATGCTGCTGGAGTTGATGTTTACTTTTAGTACTTTGTTCTCAGTTGCATTTCATCACGTTGTTGTGTTTGCTGCTTTCCTTATATGCTTGTACCTGCTGCATCATTATCATCATTATTATATTATACATTGCTTTTGCTTTTTAGTTTTAGTTGTTGTATGCTATTTACTTCTTCTGCTATTTTTTAGGTTTATCCTTCCATTGTATACCTTACAAATGAGGGCATAGTTTCACCCCAGACTCACCATGGCCCTCACTGCTAGTCAGTAGCCTCTGGTATTTGGGGAAATGCACTTGAGGTCATGTGGAGAACCGAGTATGGGGCACCAGTTGAGTGGCTCTGAATTCGGTTCATTACATATATAGTATAGGATTACATTTATGACAGAATAGATCACTCTAAATTATGACATTTAGTTGGTAAATCCCTTTATATATTCATCCAATTCGATCATATGAAGTAAACTTACAAGGCTGGAATCAATATATGTAATGTAGGATATTGTACCACGTAGACCAGACTTGGTAGGATTTATAGTTAAGGTAGCCAAATATATATTGTCTACACAACTCCCCATAAATGGAGAACATGATGGTGTAGCTCCATTAGAATGACTGTAATGGTATGACAAACATCTTCCTTCTAAAAATTAAGTTATATGTTTCAGGGTAAGAAAATAACCTAGAGTGTCTAATGACTTATGAAATCATCCAACAGACATCCCCATGACTCCATCAAGATAGTACACCACCAAAATTTGGGTGTACCCCCACGAAATGTTAGATGAAGCTCCCATCAGAGTTATAATAATTTTCCTACCAAACCCATCACGCATCATCAACATCCACCGTTAGTGAAGAATTATTGGGTGCGATTCTCTATTGATTTTGGTAATGGGTAAATATGCAACATTTTATAGGCATCCATATTTCCATTTCATCCTATAAGGAATCTAAGGTTCACAAATCGTTACCCCATAAAACTAAATAATCAAAATTCCATCTTTTAATGAGATGTTTTGGGATTATTCTTCTATGGAAAAAAAATTTCTATTATCTACTACCAGTCCATAGGGTAATCGATAATCCATGAATGAAATTGGGTAAAAAATGTTTAATAGCTCATCAACATGGTCGATTCCTATATATTTCTGGATATTGGACGGAATATTTAGTAGTGTTAGGTGATTGATGGAATAAGAGATGTTTTTAGTTTGATAATACTCATAGAATTAATAATGCTATTCCACCCAATAGTATAATAATTGAAATGGACCACTAAGTAAATTTAGGAATCTTCCCTAATATATTCAACCTAACTATATATAATTACGATCAAGGGTGGGTATAACCATAATGATGGGTTACCCTATACCAATATGGCCACCATCATCAAGGAGTATACTCAGACATTGGTATATGAATTATGATATAGAAAAAACCAATCCACTCAAAAAAATAGATATAACTATTGCTAACCTAATGCTAGGAGATATGATAGGTCATATTCTGTATTCGCACGATGCATGTTCGATTAAATCAAGAGTAACCTAATATGAACCCTAAATACCTCAAAAATATTGACTTGGATGAGTCATGATACATCAAACATTCAGCCTTAGACCTCTAACATTAAGAGAATACTTTATCCAATCATTAAATGGAATTGGTCAACATGTATGGAAGGGATGACCAAGAAATTAACCTATCACAATCAATAGGTAATTCTCTAATGCATATACATTATCTATATAATCCCATGTATTAGAATAATGCCTGAAATCATCAAAAATATTTTTGAGAATGTTTATTCCGCTAATCTGGTAGATAGCCTACAAACAGAACATCACATCACCATATGATAGGTGGAATGTGTTGGTTCTCAAACACCAAAGACTAATAAATTTATGAAATATAATGGTTAGTGAATAAAAAAAAATATAAGAAACCCATTCTACCTATATAAGATAATGACTTCTAGTTTTCAATGAAAATCCTTGTAATTTTGGTGCACCTATAATACCCAATCCCATTAATTTGAGAGACTCTATCTAGAAAAAATGTCCAACATGTATCTCAATCCTCCATTGGGTAACATAACGATAGGATGAAAATTTATATATAACTTTGAATATCATACCGTTAGGATGTTTCATGATAGTGTTGTTTTCTTTGAGTAAAAATACAACCATTCAATACATTGACTTTATCTTGGTCTATACCAGAAATGATATCCCATGCAGTAGTGATGTTCACATGGTAATGTCCCCATGACATCTCGATCTAAGAGGATGTGAGATTCTTCTAAATTAGTGCAAATTTAACATCATCATGAAGTACAAATGTCTAAATTGGTAGTTGGTGGAAAAAAGGGTATGTATGAAGCTATAGTAATTAGAGGCCCTTAAGAATAAACACTTGAGTTAATATTTAATAACTTCAATTATCTTATATATTAGAAGACATGGAAGTTTTTATCCTATTCACACTGATTGAGATGGAATATAGAGGCTTTTTTTCATTATGACTAGGTCATAAAAACAATGTGAGATTAATTGTAATGAGTACATGTTATTTTTTAAAAAATATATGTTACATCATACATGAGGCACTCTTCACAAATTATACTCAGTTTGTGGAGCACTCGACCCTCAAATAAACTATTCTAGAAATTGAATGACTATATAGGTGATTAGAACTATTATTCATGGATGGTGAGTTTGATTTTTTAGAAAATTTATTGCAAAAAGTATATTGCTTCATGAACGAACCTACGAAGGATGAGAGTTCCCATAGAACATTGTTCATATAATGGACCTGGTAAATGAAAACTGAGATGGTTCCTTCATTTTATAGGTTTCTTCCCTACTTTAGGTTCAATCTATGTACAATAAGTATTTTCAAAATATTACCAATTTCTTCATCAGACTAGCATCCTAGTAATCCTGAATAGAGCCCATTTCGATGGGGGAATTTATTGGGTCCTAAATACTCCTCATATAAGTATAATTGATTCCAAAAATTTATAAATGGGGGAATTGAATGATAGTTTTAGATAAAACATTCAATGGGTGAGAAGCTACAATGAATGGATTGATCACATAAAGGGATATTAGCTTCATATACTAGCACTCCACATGGATTTATGAAATTCTTCAATGCACCCAATGAAAGAATATAATTTTTTGGGGGAATCCTAGGGTTATCTACACTCTATATCCCATCGCATCATTCTATAATTTCATTGGTCCCCATTTTATCCCAATCTTGAACTAGTCTCATGGTATCAGACTTGGGTCACTTCAAATTCCACCAGACATTGGCCCAATCATAATCCATTATCATGGATGTCCTTTCCACATGATGTTATTATATGTTATTTTCTCATCGTCACATGACCAAAAAATGATATGTTGTCAATTAATGTGGATCTGATCATCATGGGTTTTGATTCATTTCATAAGGATATATAGGAATCCCATATTATGGGATCGATCCCAACATCAAAACAACTTCCATATCTCTGTATGATATTAAACTCTATAGTGCCTCCCAATGTGGCTTAAAACTAGCATCACCATAACCAACAACCAACAAATCAATATTCTATTTATAAAAAAGATCCATTGATTGAAAACCTTGGAAAGATAAAACTATTCCCAATAATTAAGAAACTAAATGATATACATAACATTTTCAAAACGTGCATGCTTATAATTAATAAATAATTCAAGGTGATTCATGTCATAATTTGGAATGAACTGAGGATTTTTTAACATATCTTAATTCTATAAGAGTGCACTATAATTGAAAATGGTTACCCACAAATGGGTGTGATGATCCCGAAATCCCTTCCTCTTCACCAATGTCAATTCATAAGTATCAATGGCAATATTATCCAAAGAACACCACCCTTTAGAATGTAGGTTCATGAGTCTTCACAGATATGAGAAATATATGGTGTTTCCAGTTCAATGAAGGAACACCTTTGTAATATGACCCATCATACAATGGTGCGATATAAGAATGGTGATCCCAATATGAATGATATTACAATAATAATACCCCACATAATTAAACATACCACATAGGTATTCCATGATTCTTTCATCAGAGTTCCTATCATATGGGCCAACTAGACTATTGTCTCTCGTCCAAAATAGATAAATTCATGACGCACTCTTCACATGGAATATAATTATGTCATGTTGAATGAATATATATAATGTATATATATAATAAAAATGATTATTGAATTGTAATATATCATTTATTATTCTATTTTTATTCAGTCCTTAAAATGGAAGAAACAATCATGTGTACATATGAATTATTTTTTATATTAATGGTGTATTTTATTATGTATCTCTAAATGTTACAGAATTTTTTTAAATACATATATACTGATTATAAATAATATTAATATCATGGAAAAAATTTCATAAATTATTTCTTAATGATCAATGTAAGCATATCAAATGAATAAAAAGTAATAACATACCTTAAAAACAAAGCAGTTATAACCTAAAACAAGATTTTAATAAGGAAATCCTAATTGAAGAGTAAAAATGGTCACCAATAAATCACATGTTGTATGCAGCATATTTTATAATTTTTTTATATATTTATAATAAATTTATATTAATTATATATTATATTTGATTCTTTATGAAGTAATTCGATTCTTAAGCTAGGGCATTCTCATCTCACTTTCTGCTTATGTGAGACACATAACTTAATAATCATATATTTATTTATGTGGTTCATACACATCCCATCAATTTATTTCATAATTACTAACATGGATATATTTTTTATTATTTTCATATACATTTTAGGATTTATTATTCATGAGGGTTATAGTTCTAATGTAAACAAATCAGTAAGAAATTTTTGGGTCTAAATTAACCTTCCTTGAGACATATGTTATGTTATGAAACAATTTTAAAATATGCTATTTATATAGAGACCCTAAGAAATTTAATATTATTTATTTATTAAATATAATGATATTTTATGTTTCATTTAATGATTCTACTTCATGGGGATTACAATTTAAAGTTATGAAATTTGTAATGATGTAATGTTACAATCTCATCATTTTATGGATTTTTTTATCTAAATACAGATAATGAAAAATAATTATGATCAAATCCTAAAGAAAATAATATATTTTATTATCCTCTGGATATGCCATTAAAATAAATATTTTCCACTCATTTTCCATCTTTATGTTCTCAGGAGTTCAAAAGACTGTCTTTAGTAAAAACCCATCTTTATTTATCTCTTAAATGAAAAATAATATTTCATCCAAAATGAATATTCTATTTTCATTTTAATTTTTTTTAAAATTTCACAGTGTAATTTATTGAATAATTTGTTACCCATGTTTGTATTTTTACAAAATATTGTGAATTAAATATTAATTTATTTTTTTAAATAGTGCCCTTATTTATTTTTTTAAAAATATTAATGGGTCCATTATTTTAACAACAATAAAATGTACAAAATGTTCTATCATCCTGAAGAGAAAATAATTTATATAATAATTTTTCATGATTCATTTTTATCTTAAATAATAATTATTTATATAATATTTAAATATTTTTTAGTTTTAAGATGTTATTATGAATTATAAAATATTTACCTTGTGAAATGATCCATGGAATTTATCTTTAAAAATAATTTTCCATTATAGATGACATCATTTGATGTAAATTATACCTTATTTTTGATATGAACCAATGATGATATTCTTTTCAATTGTTTAAATAGTTTATGTGAAAATATATTTATGAAACCCATCTCCCTTTCGTTGGTTATACCCTGAGAAACTATTTACGAAAATATCGTATTTTTTCATCAGTTATATTATCAAAATATTGTGAAATAATTATGAATCCCTTATCTCCCCCATAGGTTATCATGTTGAGAAATGATAATTAAACCCATTTCAATTCATGGTTTATGATATGATGAATGTTGTATGACAATGTGGTAAAAAACATATAATTTCATTATGTCATGGGTTGGACCTATATCTCACTCTAATGTATTGGGTAAAGAGATATATCTAATGAGATATAAAGGAATATAATTACAAGTGAATCCATTTTAGTAAAGGTAATTTTCTTATTTGATCATCTTGGGAGTGACCCTTCACTTTTATGATGCTCTGGGTAGTGAACCCATTCCACTATGATATCCTCGGTATTGATCCCTGACTGTTGTGGACGTTATTTTCAATTCTATTTTGTATGCCACAGTTCTATGTATTAATCCAATTATATTATCTCATGAATCATTTTCTATTATTTACTTATGAATCTGGTAGAATGAACTATCAATATATAATCCATAAATTAATAATTTCATATTTTATATTTAAGGTATGGTTTTAATATGTTTTGCACATATTATAATATCTTATTGTTCACAGTATGCTTATGTAGCATTCTTTTTTACAATTATTTATAATTTTAGACCACCCTTTATAATGTTTCATTTCCCCTTTTTATGAATAAATATATTATGTATGTCATTTCAAAAAAGGGTTTATATTATGTTACACTTAGTGGGAGATAATTTAGTTCACATATGAACCAGTTTCTTATATTTTGATGATTAAAATGGGAAAATACCTTTATGATCCTAATTAATTTTTATAAATTTAATTAATTTTTATCTAAAAAGATATAATTTCATTGTATTGAAATTCTGGGTCACTATATTTGGCATCATAAAAAATATTCAGTTAACTTTTGGAAACATGGATGATATAATGTCAGAGAAATATCCATGGATATTTCTAAGGTTTTTTTGGGATATGAAAAAGGAAAATTCTATGTATGAGTTATGGAATAATTAAATGTAATTAAATTTTCTTATCAGATAGAGTGAGTGGCTTAGTTTAAATTACATCTATGTCTAGATACTAAAAGTTTATGTGGTTGTAGTAGGAAATACCTAAGGGTAATAACTCAAAATGTGATGCATTGAGCGTGACTTGATCATCACCCAACGCATGAAAACAAGAATTATTGCACACATAGTTTGACACTTTCAAGGGAAGTGCCTTGGAAATTGAAAAACACTATATGAAATATCATTATCGATTCAAATAATGATCGTTGATGTCCTTGGATAATACAAAGATGTCATAGATTGAAAATAAGGTGTCTTGATTTAGACATAATATATATAAATTTTCATGATTATGTGGTTTACCACAATGAATATTATTACTAACACTATTTTTTTGTTCTATTGAGTGCATGGAACTATATGGAACAATAATAACATTGAATTTTGAAGAATTTTTTTAATAAGAGACTAAATGTGATGATAAATGGATTGAAATATATTTTGATTATTCCTAATCATTTTTCATGATATATGACAAACAAATTACACCTTAAGAAACTCTTGAACTCACCAAATAATAAAATGATAGTGTTAATTGATAGTTAGGGTCATGGAGATCATGTAGTAATGAGGATTATGTTTCCTCATTGTGGAGAATGTGGAAATAGTCACCCATGTGGAAGTATTATAGGATCATGAAGATATTTTGAGTGTGGAAAATTTTTACAAAAAAATGTAATTGAAAAGGATGAAACGAAATGTTGGGATTATACAACATATAAAAATAATGATCTACCTAAAATATCATCAATTTTTTTATGATTCAAATGAGGATCATATGTGAATTACAAAAATCACTGTCTTAAGGGGAATTATTGTGATTAGAATCATAATTGTTGTATGAGTAATGGTTATATTTCTATAGATGTGGAGAATACAAATTACATTTGAAATGAAAGATTTATTAAGGAATATAATAATAAAGACTGGTTTATGGTGTATATTGATACTGAAATTATTGATTTATTTATGTATTGAGATTCAATAAATTTTATTTCTATTAGTGGTATTTTGGATTTTTTAATTAGTACACATCAATGAATATTTCCACATTAGTTTTTCATTATGGAGTGTTTAAAATTTTTCAACTAGAACTTATGGCCATGAAAAGTGATTTAATGGAAAGGTGATTTTCGTATAAAGGGATGATAACCAAGAATATATTAATGATTATGATGAAATGGTGTTTAGTGATGATTGATATGGATAATTAAAATAGGATACTATATGATTACCATTAAAATAATAATTGTTTTGGTGATTTTTTTATTCATGTTATATTTTTTTAGTTTATATAATATTTTGATTTATGGAATATATTCAATAATATGCGATTTCATTTCATTAATTATGGAATAGTTCATTTTTAAACCTAGTAATATATTTATCGATGTTATAATATAATTATAGTGAATACCATGCTTCTAGAGAATATATGATCAATGTAATTACATATTCATAATGTGAAAAATATGAGTTAATGAAAAATTGGGGATTAATATTTTGTTGATTTTGGGAAATTTAGTGACCATTTTAAGTTTCAATTTTTGATAGGGTCATAAGGATAACCACCTTTTGAATTTATTGTGTTGAATTTGGTTTTTATTGTATTACACAGGTTTAGAATTCTATTTTTGATAATAACAATATAATTAGGGAATGATTAATCATTCATTTTTGAATCATGTTATCCTGTAATGGTTCATGTAAAAAAAATCACCACTTTTTCAGAATTTATGTAAGGACATGGACATAGATAGAAGAAATTCTGAAGTTGATTGTGCTCATTGAATGGAATGTCATCATGTAAGTATATATTCAACTTAAAATTATTAAACATTATGATACAGATATTTAAATAAAATTATATATAATTATCATAAGTTCAAATAAATTAATTTCCTTTTCACCTGTCAATTATTTATTGATGGCTGGTTATTAAAATTCTTCAAAACAAGGATATCTACCCATTCCCATTAGGATTTTTGTTATAGTTTTATATTCAATGTCCATGTCTTCACTTCCCACATATTTTAACCAATACAAAAACTATTTTATGTTTTATTATTGGTAACACTCATACAAAAAATAATATATTTTTTGAAGGATTATTTATTAAATATTTTAAAACTACAAATTCAGAAAAGGTAATTTTCAATGGGTAAAACCATTATTACTTAATACAAGTTAAAATAAATAGTATTTAATTTAATTAAGGAGTTATATTGTAACCCCGTTATATTTTCATAAATAATTTTTTCCAATAAATTTAATCCTCTAGAAATTACACATTACATTCTACAATGGATTTAGCTTGTGTTAGACACAAAAATGGGTATAGAATACATATCATGTAACAATTAGTCTAACATGAATTAAATAAAACAACATTTTTCACTCATTTTACATGAAACTCTTAGATTATTTTTCATTACATGGATCACTGAAATTAACTCATGCTCTTTGCCAAATTGAGTTTAAAATAAATGGGGCATACTATTATAATATTATTATTTTATATGAGAGTTGTCACCTAGCCATTAAAATTGAGGGTATGAATCAGAAAAAAAATTATCATAATATATTTTTTTTGAAATTTATATATAAATAATTTTTTAATGACCGATCACATATAAATAAAAATAAAAATTATTTGAAAATAAATGAAATATTTTACTGGAAAACTATATTTATTCCCACAAATATAGTTTAACTCAATATTTTAAAGGGACATTATTTGGAAAATGAAATAAATTAATTTTATATATTATATAATTAGATGAATTTTTAACATTCATATTATGTTTTTTCTTGGAAATAAATAATAGTAAGTATAATATTATGCATAAGAACAATACATTTCTAAAATGCAGTTTTTCCACTTTTTCATACATTTATCAATATAAAATTTTACGTATATAGAAAATTTAATTTACAATGTATAATAAATTTTTTAAAAACATATTTGAAAATTATATAACATTATATTTTTGTTAAATATATGATAATAAAATGTGTTCAGTGAATAGTGAAAAACATTATTTTTATTAAGAAATGAAATTTCATTTAAAGTGTTTAAAAAAAGAAAATAAATGTACTATTTTTTTGGAAGATAAAATTGTTAAATTATATACATAATAAGCTAAATTAGTTCATTTTAGTCAATTTCATATTAAATTTTGATATTAATTTTTTTAGACATTTGATCATTTTTTCATTGGAAAACATCACTGTCATATCATTTTCACATTTTATTATTGAACTAAAGATTTTTCACCTATGTGAATGAAAATTTTCAAAATAGATTCCATATTTGGAATCAGAATAAATTATCTAATAATGTGAAATTAATTTTTGACAATAAAAAATTTTGAAAAAATTATTTATATTGGAATAGGAAAAAAGGTGATTACAATGGGTTGAACTAAAACAATGGGGGTTAGAAATGACCCAAAACATATCCAAAAACCATTTTATAGACACATTTTGACTTTATTTATTATATTATAATTAATAGTATTTTAAATACCCTTATGGAATGGGGATAATTTTGGTGATAAATTTTATTTTCCAAAATATTATTTTGTCCCACTTTCCACACATATAAATGTCCATCCCATCTATTATCTTCATAAAATGTCCAGAACCCTTTGTTTTGGAAAATATCATAACATATTTATTATTAAATTCTATAATATCATGAAATAACTCTTAACTTTTTCATAAATACTTCATAATATGTCTTTTTTGTGTAAAGGAAAATAATTTTTTGGAAGAAAAAATAACCTCCCCAACCAAGAGATTTATTTTATTTCATCTTCAACAACCATAAATTATTATTAAAACATGGTCATTTAATATGATCATTAAGTCAATTAATAATGATATGTTTTTAACTGTATGATATTACTATTTTCAATCTCCTCTTCCATCAAATGAGATGAAAAATCATCGTTCTTGTGTACGACGTACTACCACCTTGAAAACTGTTGTTATTTGTTTTCCATCACCACCCCTCACTGTTTGATAGAATAAGGAATTTATTATTTATATATGAAAATTTATTATAGTAATAAGAGTTTATAATAATGATATAATATATTCATTTTTATTTCCCATCTCGTTGGAGTGTGATAACATTGTTCTTATGTAAGACGAGCAACCACATCATGAAGCGATGTGATTCATTCTACAGATAGTCTTTTCTTGAAGGTAATTATTGATAATTTAATGAATATATTATATATATATTTATATATATATATATGAATTAAGAACTAATATATTATGTTAATATGAAATTTACCATGAAATCATTCATTTTATCATGAAAGTGGAAATATCGTTCATGATTACATTTGCTATATTATCTCTTTGAATATGTTATTTCATTTTATATCAATAAAATTTAAATATTATGATAATAAATTTTATAATAATATATATATGTTATTTAAATAATTTTTATCATCTTCTAGATTTCGCAACCATGATCAACATAATATGAGAATAAAATAATCACAAATAAAAAATTCAAGGACAAACATTGAAATTATTACCAGAAATAAAATTTGAACAAGGTATTATTAATAAATGGGTAATAAAAAGGCATAAAAATATCATATATGGAATGATACATTGGATTTTGGTTATGTAATATAATTATAAAAATATTTTATTTATTATACATGTGGACCTAATGTGTTTGAGGAAGTCAATACTTTAGGTAAAGGATTCTTTTCTCATTTGTCAACTCTATGATACACATGCCATATTTTCCACCTATATCATTTATGTGGTGTATTTAATTACCATCAATTTATTTTATGATTCTAATAATGAAATATTTATTATTTACATATCATTATAACATCTTTCTTACATGGATATTATAGATCAAAATATATGAAATTGTTTTTTGATTTTGTGTCTCAATTTCAATTCCTCAAGGAATATGTTATAAAACGAACTAATATTCATTATTCAGGTCTATATATAGCCCCATTGATATAAAATATAATATATTATTTTATTCCCATGATAGTTTTAGTTTCAATAATTTTATTTATTCTTGGGGTTACAATTAAAAGTTATCAAATTGGTATCAATTTTCTCTTCTAATATCAACATTTATCAAGGTTGTTTATAATTTTGATTCTATTAATGAATATTTATGATCTATATATAAATAAACATAGTAATTTTTTAATGCTATAATTTCTCATTATATTACAATCTTCCATTCATTTTCTTCAGTTTATTTAATTATGAAGTCAAAATAACGTTTTTATGAAAAATATTATATATTTCCATCTTAGTCCAAAAAAAAATTCATAAAAAATAATGTATTAAAGATTCTTATATATGTATTAATGATTACTTAAAATGAAAACAAGAACAAAACTATTTTATGCTTTTTTTTAAAAATTAAATGAAATTATATTTCCCTCAAGAAACATTCTAAATAATTTATCATTCAATATAATTTTCCGTCTTAAATGAAATCCAATGATGTAACATATGATATAATGGGGATATAAACCAAGGATACAAATGTTATAATTTTTAGGAAATTTTTATATTGAAAATATGATTATGAAATATGTCTCTCTTCCACTAGTTATACTATAATGATATTCTTATTCCACCCACATAATTTTTCAATGTTTTTGCTATGATGAAATGTTGAAATGATTATAAAATTATCTACATAGGATAATATATGATTAATTGTTTATGAAACCCAATTTATTTCATGTGTTATGATAAGATTATTGTAGTTTGATATTTTTTCAAACATATATATTATTTAAATTATGTAACAGGTTGGAAAAAAATTTATATCAAATTAATTACTTAACGTTTTATATTTCATGAGATAGATATGGCAAGAATGATGATTTATCCTAGTCCAGTAATGGTAATTGTCCAATATGATGGTCTTGAGAGTGCACCATGACAAATATGACGGTTTTTATAGTGAATTCCTTCCAATATGTTATCCATGAAAATGATCCTTGAGTACTATAGAAACGATTTTTGATGCTTAAATAAATGCTTTAATTCAATATAATTTTACAATATTATGAAATCATGGATTATGTTCATTGATGTCATTATGATTTGCGTCATATTAAATTTCAATGCCATTATTCATTCCTTAACACAATATATTGATATTGTATAATCAGTGTATTCTTTTCATCTGTTATTCTCATGTTTTCATACACTAATGCTCATTTTATACTTATGTACCTCCCTTTTTTAACATTACACTACATTTATGATTTCCATATCTATTTTATATTTTCAATTTAATAAAATAATTCATTATGTTTAATTTGAATAATAAGGGTTATAGTTTTGTAGAACATAGTGTGAGATGATGCAGTTCACATATGAAAAAGTTGTTTATGTTTCCATGTCTCCAAAGGAAGAATACCTTTATGACCCTTAGGATTATGTTTCCATAATGAAATTATTTTTCATCTAAAATTTTGTAATATCTATGAATAAAATTAATATATAAATGCAATAGGATATTTATTTTAGGTGTAAGAATAATAATACTCAAAAGGTCTTATTGAACATAATTGCCTAATTTTTGGACATTCACTTTTGGGTATAGATTCATAATTACTCAATTGACCAATAGATGGGAATAAAACCCCTATATCATGATAAAGAGTGTTTTAGTGTATTTAGGGTATTAACATTCATTAAATTTGTCTTATAGTGATTATATAAGTGAGATTGTTAGGGAATCATTTTATAAGTGAGGGGAATGGAACAATCATAAATAATTACTGTATTAAAATAATATAATGTAAGATTCATTTGGAATGTGGGAAAAAAGAAAAAATATCTAATTTGATGTGATAGAGGGTATGAATAAATTTTTCTGATCATATGTACACACCATTTGGAGATAATTTTGAAAATAACCCAATTCCGTAATCATTTTATTCAATTAATATTATCCTGGGAAACAATTTTTTTACTAAGTATAATTTTTTTTTAAAAAATAAAAATGACCATTTTTTCCAATTTTACACCAATTAATATAAAATTTTAAACCATTTTAAAATATATAATTTACTTTTGTAATAAAAGTTTCCTTTATAAATATTATGTGTTATAAAATGAAGAAATATTTTTAGAAAATGAAATTTTAATTTATAGAAATGAATTTTCACTAAAATCATTTATAAAATTTACTCTAATGAAATATATAATATTATTTATACTTGATTTAGAATATATTTACATTATATCCAATTTATGAACTAATGGTTACTTATAATTACATAAATAAATTAATGGATCAAACTAGTTCTTTTATTAGTCCAAAACATCACATGGGTTATAGAATGTCAATAAATGTATTATAAATTCAAATTTATGTTCCTTGATTCATTATTTTTCTCTCTCCATATAATTTTTATTTATTGATGTTTTTATTATTATTAATCACATGATTTTTAAATGTCTATGTTGTAAATGATGATATATTTTCCAAAAAATCATTTCATTACAATTAATTTAAAAATGAACCATTAGAGATATAATCCCAATCTATCACATGATGTTAATTTTTTGAAATTATTTTAAAAATAAAATCTATATTATCATATTGAATATAAAAAATATAGATTAAATATTTTGAATCCAAATAAGGATTAAAATTTATTTCTGTGGAAATTGAAGGTACATTGCAATAGTTAAGGATAACATATTGTTGAAGATTCCTATAAATTATATTCCCCCACTAAAGTTATGGAATCCCCAAAAATGTCACATATAATCCAATTCCTAAAAATAAATTGTAATTATTCATGATTTAATCCAATTTATTCGAATGCTTATTTATCCTTCTTGTGATTCCTATGATGCACATTCACCAGATAAGGTGTATGATTACAGAACACATTATGAATAGTTATGTGATATGAGATAATCATTTAATTATATAATAAATATTATTTTAGATCTATTTATTCATATTTTAGTATGGTCATTTTTCATAGAATTTACATTCTGAACAACCAAAAATAAAATTGATTACCCTCTTTCGTGTGGTTGGATGTCTTAAAGAATCGGTATTCCATATAAACAATTCTATCTAATTTTATTATGTCATGATAAATCTAGGATATATATATTTCACTCTATTTAAATCACATAACTCCTTTACCCATCGATACGTTTTGATTACATATTCCCCCAATTGGAATTCCATTTTTATTTTCATCGATTTCTTGAAAGGTTCTTTCCCATACCTTGAGAAATCTTGATAGTGTTGGGAATAGATTTCACCTTCCTCATATCTTCATTAAAAAAAATTATTAAAATTATCATTCATAGGACATCCTTACAATATGTTATAATAAAAAATTCCTTTAAATATTGGTATGTTTACATCCAAATGCTTAGATGGTATGTAATATTGATTATTTAAATTCATCTAGATGGAGATATAGATCACACATACCATGAATGCATTTTATTAAGAATAATATAATGTACACTAATATATTTAACAAACGTTTCAAGATTCCCATTATTTTGAGGGTGATTGATGTTTCTAATGTGTATCCAAATATTTTAATCCATTTAAAGACTCCACTAAAAGATTTATTTGAATAGAGGGTCAAGATCAAATACATTTTATTGAGAAACACTAGGGAGATTCCCCATTTTAGTAATAGTAATATGTAAAAAACTATAAATGTTCCATAAATTCTCAACAAAGACTAATATAATGTAATTTTTATTTGCATACTAGGGATGTTTAGTGACATAGTCCATTTTAATACTTTCTATTTCCATAGTGATATAATGATGGGTTATAATATTGACCTATGATTCTATAGTTAATTATTTATTTTCTAATATACTAGGAATATTGACACATAAATTAAAATTTCCTACATAATATAATGAATCTATATTTTCACCCATATATTTGAATACACCATCATGCTACCAAGCTGTAGAGATAAATCTGTTCCATGAGCATTCTCAATTAATTCCCAGTTTATCAGAGGGAAATTATAGTACATATATCCTATTTCCAAAAAGATATACACCATCATTATTAATAATTTATATAAAATTCCATTTATTCAGGGATTAATTTTTATTTTGTAAAATATCATCATATCTCAAGTATTTTTTATCTTTTCATATGAATATTATTTTGTACCCATATAAATAGAATGATGTTTCCACATGGGATGAAATTATATTGTCTATCAACACTGTAAGAACCCGGATCTTCTTTTCAGTTATGTTTTTTTTCTGGTCGTTTTTGAGGAAAAAGGAAATTCTGGAAATTTTATAAGTACTCTCCATGTACATTCTGAGTAATTTCCATGTACTTCCTTGCCACACGAGGCTGTGTAGTTTCCACACACATGGCCATGTGGGAGTGACATAGAGGCCGCTTAAAGCGGAGTATGGAAAACGAGAGTACATGACATGTACTTCAAAAGTACACGCCATGTACGTTTTTTCATTAAACGCATCGGGGTCGCGTCTAATCACCAAAAAACTCTTCTTTTAGGTCACATTCAACCAGGAGAACCTATACGGCTGCAGATATTAGACGAAACCTTGAGCCTCAGTCCGTCCTATGATTCAAACATTGTTGGTTGCATTGGAATCACATCGGTGAGTTCTCTCTTCTGCTTGAGTCTCATTTCGTGATTTCTTTTCTCTCGTGAGATATCATGGGTTGATTTTTTTTTGAAATTTGTGTAGATCTACGACATTCCCAAGCTATTCAAGCCTCGAGGTTCAATTATAGCGATCTACTAACACTAAGGTAGGTGGTTTGTGCCTTTTCGTTCAAAGTCTTTGAGTATTATCTGAAAATTCCACAATTACCCTTGAACGAGGTACATTTTACACCTATTGATTTCTGGTCCTACTTGTATAATTTTTAGAGGTAATTTTTATATTAATGGGTTTGATTGCTATGATTTGGATGTATTGACCTTGAATGTTCTTTTTACGACCATTTGGTCCTGTTTAGCCAGTTTGGCTGCATTGCCTATTTTCCATGCCCGTTGCTGTAAGATGGAGAGCCTGTATTCTAACTTGCTTATTATGCTATAGACTTTTTAGACAAGTATTTCTATATGTTTACTTTTCCATATTACAATACTATGCTTGTTGAACTACACAGGGCCGTGAGAACCTTGTGTAGTAGTTTATAAGGGGAATTGACCGGGTGAGCTTCCTTGGAGAGTCTTTGAGCACTTTCGTCCATAAGGGGGATTGCTAGAGTGAGCATCCTCAGAGAGCCTGGAACCAATTTTTTCTATAAAAATAATTGACCGAGTGAGATTCCTCAGAGATTCCTTGATTTCTTTAGACTATAATGGGATTGATCGCATGAGCTTCCTCATAGCATCTTTGTTTTAATTGTACGACCAGGTCTATAATAGGAATAAA
Organism: Viscum album; assembly: GCA_963277665.1. Lineage (NCBI taxonomy): Eukaryota > Viridiplantae > Streptophyta > Magnoliopsida > Santalales > Viscaceae > Viscum > Viscum album. The sequence continues at coordinate 2,087,739,605 of OY728122.1, read as the reverse complement.
CTAAGTGAGATTCCTCAGAGAGTCCTTGAACATGGGGCTATATGGGGTATTGGTCAAGTGAGATTCCTCAGAGAGTCCCTAACTACCCTAGACTATACAGGGAATGGGCTGCGTGACCATCCTCATAGAGTCTTTCTTTTCCTTTGAATATAAGGGGAATTGACTGTGAGCGCTTTTTAGAGAGTCTTATTATAATATTTTGAGTGAACCAGAGGGGTTAGGATGAGTGAACTTCCTAGAGGTTTGCTTTTACTTATTAGGTAGTACCAGAGGGGAATATTGTGAGTACTTCCCAGAGGGTAACCTATTTGAGATTTAGCTGTTTGTTTCACTGTTGCTTGATATTGAAGCTGTGGATTGTTTTCTGCTGATCACTTTTTTGTTTACTATTTTTTGTACTTTTACCTACCATATATTCACTGACTATTAGGCATAGATATTTGGGTGGTGTCCGACTGGTATTTAGTCTCACACCCTATTTGGGCCATGCTTTTGGGCCCAAACAGATTATATTGTTACAGGTATAGATAAGGGCAAGCGCCCTTCTACTTCAAGTACTTGATTTGCTGTGGAGCTGGAGAGCATCAGACCAAGCTATGGCTGGCGATGCTGAGGAGTTTATATGATTTATTTTGAACTTTGGTTGAGCACCATTGTATTCCATCATTGTGACTAGTTTGGCTATTTTACTAGACATGTGTATCATACATCATTTTTTTATGTTCTCCAGTTTATACTTTCTATCTTCTACTATTGATAATGTATGTCATCATTAATACTTACTCTATTTTATGTAATTGTTTACTTCCGATGTGTACTCTGAAAATAAGGGAATAGTTTCCCAAATATCACACCAAAGGCCCTCTCTATTAGTCTGTAGCCTATGGAGTTTGGGGAAATGCGCTTGAGTCCATGTGGCCAACTGGGTACAAGGTACCTTTGGGTGGCTTTCAGAACTGGGACGTTAAAAAGTGGTATCAGAGGAATTCATATATCTTGACTTACTGTTTGGAGCCTTTAGCCAGGGATGGGAAGGAATTGGTACATGGTAATAAGCTATGCCTGGGAGTAGCTAACTCGTGTAGAGGGAAAATCCAATCTACCTTGTTAATTGAAATTTCTCTGGTTTTTCAATTGTTACAATTTATTTTATTTCCCCTTGACTGATTCACATGATTTGTGCTATTGTTGTTGATATTATTGAGGATCCATTTCTGTTGCAACCGAATGAGATGATGGTATTCCATCTCTTGCATCATATAGGCACTTTCTAGAAATCACATGTCATGCATTTTTTCCATACCATCTAGGATGCATGAGTGATTTCCTATTGTTATTATAGATGTTGTGTAAAATGTGCATGATGTTGTGATAGTTGCCTTGATAAAAATACATGTTGTTTGATAGGTTGTTGTTTTGTGTAAATTTTAGCTTGATTAGATGCCAAACGTTGCTTCTTGGGGTGTTATAGGCCCCCGTTGACCAGAATATGGTGGATCATTGCCTTTTTTGTTGTGTTATAATGTGTACAATACTCCAAAATTTGATTCGCGGGGAATATGGGCCCTCATAGATCAGAATTTTGCACTTTCAATGCTCGTTTCAGTGTTTTTCGGGGTTACAGAGTAGTTTTTGAGGCTTACTCTTTATAGAAACACATAATACACTTCGTGTAGTGTTAAGTACATGACTTGTGTTCTTCAGTTCGAGAAGAAACAGTTTTTCTGAAGTACACGCCATGTACTTTATATACATTCAATGTAGTCTCTGACTGTGTCGAAGGCCATGTGGGAAGAGAAAATGGATGGGTAAAGTCTAGTTGGAACACGCCGTGTACCAGAAGAATATACCGTGTAGTTTCAACCGTGTGTCCTCCCATGTAACCAACAAAACGAACATATAAAACCTTAAGCTATACACACCTTGTTAGGATTGAACACACCATGTAATCTGGCCCAAGTACCCGGCCTTGTCAAGAACAACATGGTTCGGTGTTATATTTTCACATACACACCATGTCCAACTTGAACATGTCATGTATTTTGAGTTGTGTGTTAGGCCGTGTCACTAAAAACATGGGCCAGCTGAAGCTTCATTAGTACATTCCTTTTCTACCATTCACACACCGTGTAGTCTTGTCTTAGGAGAGATGTGTTGCTTAATCGTATTGAAGGACTCAGGCATGGGAAAAGTATTCAAGTACAAGCCATGTGTTAAGATAACACAGCGTGTGTCTGGGGTGCTACACTACATGTTTAGGTAGGAGTACACAAACATATAAATGTCTTTAGGGAACACGCCTTGTAGGAAATATACATGTCATGTAGTCATGTTTTGTAAAACATGAGTGGTTTCTTTCAAATGATCACTTTTTTCACTACTTGTTTTCATTCCTTGATAATCTTGATCTAAGATGTGTGCTTGAAATTGTAGTGTCATGCCACCGAGATGTCCTCTGGTTGTGTGCCAGTTTCAAGACAGTGATCAGACACCAGACAAGGCTGAACAAGGATTACTTGTAGATCCTCCAGTTGTCCCAGCCTTGGAAACAACCGTTGTACCTGAACTAGGTGTTGATGCATAGTTTAGGGAGATATTTTGAGGATGATAATGACAATTTAGGGAGAGGCATCTCCTACCCCGTCGATGGATTATTTTACGTGGGTCTTTCACCAGCAGAATCCTCCAACTTTCTCAGGGGATGTAGGACCTCTAGTTATAGAGTCATTACTAGAAGTGACACTGATGATTTTATAGAATCTTGACATACCTCCAAATAAGAGGGTGACGCTCGCAACCTACATGCTTTGAGACTCCACCAAGAGGTGGTGGGATGTGATCTCACAAGCGGGACGCCAACCGAATATGGCTTGGGATGAGTTTTGGCACATCCTTTATCATTAACTCTATCCGGAGACCTTTAGGGATGAGCGAGCCTGAGAGTTCCTGAGTATAGAGTAGGTTACTCTTACTGTTATGGAGTATTCCCCTTACTTCACAGAGCTGAAGTGTTTCGTTCTAATTCCATGAGGTGATGAGTTGTTCCTTGCACGAATGTTTGAGGATTGTCTGAGGCACAACATCCGATCGCAGGTGAACATGTCCAGGTTGACCTGGATATCTTCTATCGTAAACTAGGTGCTGATCACAGAGTGCATTCTGAAGGATTCTTCTATCGTAAACTAGGGGATTGACTACACGAACATCCTCCGAGAGTCTTTATTTTAATGGAATGGCCTCGGCTATAAGGGGAATTGACCAAGTGAGCTTCCTCAGAGAGTCCTAGACCTTGGGGATATAATTATAATTGACTATTTGATCTTCCTCAGAGAGTCCTTCACTACCCTAGACTATATGTGGAATGGACTGTGTGAGCTTTCTTAGAGAGTCTTGCTTTACCTTTGACTATAAGGGGAATTGAATGTGAGCATTTCCTCAGAGGGTATTATTATAATATTATGACTTAACCAGAGGGGTTAGGCTGAGTGAACTGCCTAGAGGGTTGCATGTACTTTATAGGTAGTACCAGAGGGGATGATTGTGAGTACTTAATAGAGGGTTACCTATTTGAGGTTTACTTGTTTGTATCACTGTTTCTTGATATTGAAACAGTAGATTGTTTACTGGTGAGCACATTGCTGTTTACAGTTTTTTATACTTTTACCTGTCATATATTCAATGAATGTTAGGAATAGATCTTCGGGTGGTTGCATACTGGTATTTAGTCTCACACCTTGTTTGGGCCATGCTTTTGGGACCAAATAGATTATATTGTGGCAGGTATAGATAAGGGCATGCTCCATTCTACATCAGGTACATGATTTTCTGTGGATCTAGAGAGCATGGGACCAATCTATGGCATGCGATGCTAAGGAGTTTATCTAATTTCAATTGCACTTTGGTTTAGCACTATTGTATTCCAGCTATTTGACTAGATTGGCTATTTTCCTAGACATATGTATCATGCATCATTTTATATAGGTTCTCTAATTTATACTTTCAGTCTTCTATTTTTACTGCTGTATATCATTATTACTACTTCCACTCTTGTATGCAATTATTTACTTCCACTGTATACTCTTCCAATGAGAGCATAGTTTCCCCACTATCACACCTAAGACCCTCGCTATAAGTCGGTAGCCTCTGGCGTTTGGGGAAATGCGCTTAAGGCCATGTGACTAACTGGGTACGGGGCACCTCTGGGTGGCTTCTGGAACTGGGACAATACAAATACTAAATCCATGAATATATGATCCATGTAAAATATTATCATGCTCAGAACTATATAGTCAACCCAAATAAATGGATCATATATTTTTTCTCTTTTCTAGTGTCATTGTAAATTGGTATGTAATTGTCCTTAATAATTGTATTCCATCTTGTGCTACTCATGTTTTTCACTTTTTCATTGAATAATTACTTTAATTTGTTTTTAGATATATCACATAATTTACCATAGATATAGTTACTACACATCATCTATGAAAATATTACCAATTCCAACTATATAATTAGTTGGATAGTTTCTTATTTATATTTAATTTCAAGGATTCACTTGTGACTAATCAACCATTTTTTATAAGGATACAACACAATCCCTTCATTGATGATTATCTATATATTAAAAATAATCCCTTCCGCAATGGAATGTACATAAATATTATACACTAATATAATTGTTAAATAATTAATAAATTCTAATCCTTCCATTGACCATGTATTTTTTCATCAATTATATCTCATCATGCAAAATTTTTCGGTCAATCATGATTTCCTAAAAAATCTATAGAAATTAAGATGTAATGAAAAGAAACAATATATCTTAGTTAGATACAACATTGTGTGATAAAAATTTGTTTACCATTGTCTTCAATGGATCAATAGGTTTTTAATTAATTGATACTATAAGACTATGAAAACAAATGTTATAGATCAAATATTCACACTTAGAAAATTTCATTTATAATATATTTTACTTATGATCATTATGAAAAATTCACAATTTATATTAATTTCATTTATAATATATATTCTATATCCATATGTCATTAATTAATACATAAATGATTCTATCATGATAATACTTGAATACTATAAATAATAAATCTATATACATAGTGTGTTTATTCATCAATCCAAAGGGCATTATAAAAAATCATAATTTTCTCACCACAGATGGAATTCCATCATCATTATATTATCTTTATTCTCTTATTACTGATGATAATAATTTAAAATACCAATCCATTTATAATATTGATTACTATAATATTGGAAAAATATAACTTAAATGAATAGAAAAGGGTACTCATTCACCACATTAATTGAATTTTCCCAATAATTGATTCAAAAATTTATAAACCCATAATTCTATTTTATAAATAGAAAAAGGTCCCCAAAGGGTAAAAAAATTGACCGTACAAATCCTATATAAAAAATAAAGTTTTTTATTTATTCGACTTCACTAATACCACCAGATCCATTTATTTTAACATTATAGAAATAAGATTTTTATAAGAGATTGGTTCAGTTAAAAAAATTCAATACCTATGATTAAAATATGTTAATGTAATTTTTATAGAAATATATTAATTTTTCCCTATAAAAAATGAAAAACTTCTATTAATAGATTTAATTCATATCCATATATCATGGATTCTATTTTTTACTTTCCCATAATTTATATTAATATTGATAATAGATATAGATATTTATAATATTTAGATAAAATTTCCCACATTAAAATATAATAAATTATCTCCCCCCTGAAATATTTTATTAACATAATCTTCGATATCGATTAGTTAAATATAATTTTAGAAAGAATATGTTCCATAGACTATGTAAATGTCAATCACATGAATTAAAATCATAATTAAAACTATAGAATGTATATGAATCCTAGAAGACAATGTTTGATATTGTTGTATTGAAATAATATTTTATCTAATTTCAGTTATTGAAAAATATTTATTAGTGTTCTAGTGAAGAATATAATTTTTATTATATACATGTTATATATAATGTAGTGAATATATACATAAACATATAAATAATTTTCTAACTATGTTTTTATTATCAATGTATATTGTACCATGACATTAAATTCCATATCCTTGGATCCTATAATTACATAATTTTGGACATTATAGTTCAACCACATCTAAGGACAATTACATAGAATTTTTTTGAATTCATTAGAATAATACTCTATCTATTTATAATTAATTCATAAAACATTTATGACCACTACCAATCACTTAATTTCATTGGTTTGACTAAATTTCACTCTATAGATGAAAAAAAATCATTCCCTTAAATATTCTAATATTGTGTATCATTCCCCATCTATTACTTGTTTCAAATTCAACTATTTTGTTTTTTATTTTATCCAAATTTATCTTTTATTGTTTTATATATGTATTATTTTTTACATTATTCCCTTTACTGTAACAATAAAAAGTAATATCATCCTCTCCTTCTATATCACATGGTATCATATCCTAATATGTGCAGAATTTTTTGGAGACTACTTCCTTTCAAAAGATTCGATTCATACCATTCATCAAATGAACAATATTATACATTTCATTGCATTTGTATAATTTATAATTATATGATTACCTTGAAAAGTTATTCTCATACCCAACAATATTATCAAAATAATTTTGTCTCAGGATATTGAATTTAATTTCCATATCAACATATCACTCCCATAGAAATCAAAATTTGAATAAAAGTACACAAAAATTATTATATTCTGCTGTCTATTTCTCATCATCCACCATTATGTTTATGATCAATTTCCACAATTATTCAATATCAACTATAAGATGTAAAAAACTAGGTTAATATTATTTTTTTACTAATTCCCAAAGAATGAAATTTCATTGCTTTGGAAATGATCAATTTTTTTCTGAAAAAGGATTCGTTCTTCCAATGAATGATTCTGGTTGTTATTTTAAGAAATGGTACTATATTATTGAGATGTATTTTTGATAGTCTGATTGTTCCATTTATACAAGGATACTAGTTATATCCTGATCCAACTTCTATAATATAATTATGTTCTAGTCACATATGACACCATTATAATTGAATTATTTGATTTCCTATAGAGGAAATTCCTACAATGGTTGTGGGTGTTGAAATGGGCCCCATTCCTCCAACTGTTCACCATTTCTATACACATTATGAGAGAATAGAATGTCATAGAATTATGAATATCAATTCATATAACAAGATATTTATACATGTAAAATATATAGTAATGGTTTCATGATTAACATTGGTTCCAATCAAGATATTTTTTTATATAACATTATACTATTATAAATCTATATCACATAGTTTCTATTATACATTCCCAAATAAGAAATATAATAGACCATTGTTCAGTAACCATGTGATATTTGGTACATTTACCCATTGTTATGATATACATAAAGTTATATCATAATGGATCTGTCACGACCCGCCTTCACCAAAAGGAGGGAAGAGTCAGCGGATTGCCAGGCCCTTCCTTCTTTAATTTGAAGGAGAGATAATGTGTAACGCCCCGACCCCAGCTACCCAGAGTCGGTGCATTACTTCGTAACATTGGCATGATCATAAGAAAGATCAAATCTCGAAAGACCGATTGGTTTAGTAGCCTTGGAAAATGCCAGATATATTCATAAGTTTTACATTACATTATAAAATGAAAAACTACTACAACAACATAATGTCTCAATAGACCACACTATTATCCCCTCATAAAATCCTTGCAGGTCATTCATAATTTACTTCTTCACTTCCTGGGAAAAATAAAACATAGAAAAGGGGTGAGCTCAAATGCCCAGTAAGGATAACAATATAGCGGAAACTTTCATAAATAAGAATAAACATTTAAGGCAATGTATAACTAAAACAAAAGCCTTTTAAATATGAACTTTCAACATGGTATGGCATAAATAAAATGAAATAATTCCATTTACTTATTCACATGGATATTCTACTAATCGAATAATCACATGCAAAAATCAATAACCACTTTCATAATGTTGGAATGCATAATGTCAAACGTTAATTTAATTGTCTAGGCCTCATCCCAAGACCTAGGGGTTACTTCTAACCGGAACCCAACCCGGAGTGCCTCTAATAACCGGACACCAACCCGGAGTGCCTCTAATAACCGGACACCAACCCGGAGTGCCTCTAATAACCGGACACCAACCCGGAGGGCTTACTTTTACCAGTCCCTAACCTGGAGGGCTTACTTTAACCAGTCCCCAACCTGGAGGGCTTACTTTTACCAGTCCCCAACCTGGAGGGCTTACTTTTACCGGTCCCCAACCCGGAACATACTTGTTTAGCACATTCATCTAAAGAAAAGTTTGAAATATAACATAAACATTCGGATTAAAACTAGCATACGAAATGTCAATAGTTTCACCATAAACTATGAATGGTATAAAATAGCACATACACAGTCAAACATATCACAAAACCTTCAATACAATACAGAAGTTTTGTATTATAATAAATCAACTTCAAATAAGAGTAAAATCCATTAAAGGATGTTGACATAGATGAAATCAAAACACTTTTTAAAAGAAATATCTCCTTTTATTTTGAAATCATTTAAGATCCATATAAAATAAAACATTTTCTTTGAAAATATTCTTATAAGCTTGTAAGGAAAGCTTCGATGATTTTATAACGGTGGAAAATAACCGCACCCACCGTATAAGTTAAAAAAAACATTCTTACCTTAATTCTGTCGAAAAGGTTAAAAAGGACCTGGTTTTGAAAACGACGGAAAGATTCCTTTATAAACCTCTTACAAAAAGTCAAACAAGGGTATAAATTAATTTAACCCATATTCTTGTAAATAATAAATATGTTTTGAAATACATTTCAAAGAGACATGGATGTGGATGATAAAGAGATCCCAGAAGATTATTACGTATAATACAACCTCGGATAATGAAGAGATTGTGAAATAACCCTTACCAATTCGGTAACTTATGAAATATACAACCCATGAAAGAGGTGTCATACAATGAATATGTAAATACACATAAATTAGAGTGTATTACACAAATAATATAATTATGGGTAGTACATATACCACACAAAAGGTGATGGTGGCAATATGACATAAATCTCACGAAAATAAGGAGTGAGATGAAAACCCCTTACCTTGTACTTTTCCTTGGTTGGGGTAGGTTAACCTCCTGTATAATGGTGAAATAATTGTTATTAAATTATACAAGAATCATATATATTAATATGATATCATATATGATCTTTTAACATTGATTTATTAATAATATCTTAGAATTATCATCGTTTCGGGTGTTAACTTACTCATTTTCTTTTATATGTTTTGTTACATAAGCCATGTTTGTTGTATCTTATTCATATCCAGAATGATATCAAGTCCTTAAACATCATTTTTAAATCATAAAATGATAATTATACTTGAATGGATACGATGGAGAATGAATCTCATCGCGTTCGTGGAGACGGTAGTCCGTACGTACGCACGAGCGACAATATCATTCTTTTGATATTAAAATAATATATAAATGAATGGTATATCATATATACAGAATCATTAACATGTTATATTTATTATTTACATGAGTTACACATCATTATTATACCCATCCAAATAATATTATATTGAATAACAATTACACCACGACGTGGAGACGGTAAGCCGTACGTACGCACGTATGGTGACATGTTATTCAAAGGGTGGATGGAATACTAAATATGGTTGTACCATACTTATAATAACATCACAGTATATGTGAGATACTGGAGTTATTATTTTAGAATGGTAAGAACAAAGGAAGAAGAAGTGGAAGAAGAAATGAACTTAGAAAAGGGTGGTGAAATCATTACCTCTTCTTCGGGTTCTTCCTTTTGATTTGATCAAAAGGGCTCCATAGGTTGGCTTTCTGATCAAACTAAGGCCCCTAGGTTGTAGTGAGGGATGTTGGGAGAGTATTTGGGCAGAGTTTGGCCGAACCAAAAGGCTTTAGAGGTGTGAAGAAATGAGAAGGAGGAGTGCCCTTTTATAAGAGGGGTGAGGGGCACCTTTGGAAAAGCTAGAAATATTAATTTATAATAAATTCATATTCGGTTTCTAAAGGCTCCAAAGTTGACTATTCAAAGGATGAGGTGGGGATAGGTCGAAAACAACTCATCCAATATAATTTAGACAGGTTTGGGTACTTATATTAACCTTATCTTTAAGTATTAACTCTAAGTTAATTAGTTTCACTTTTACAATGTCTCTTTGTATTTTTATATAATATGGTTAATAAACTTACTATATACATCCAAGCGACCCCCAAGTGGTCCATTAATGATTAACCTATCCTAATATAAGTCTCTTGGCCGAACCTTAGATTTTTATGAATTTAATATCAATTAATAATATAATATTTGTTTTAATAACTCTTTTATGTCAATTTTGACACTATTCAATAGTTGATTTTTGTGAAACTCATAACAGATTGATTACTTAGAACAAAGTAGATTAAATCCATCCTAATATATCATAGTATCCTAGAAAATTAGTTTAATTCATTAAAAGTTTCATATTATATTTATTTGGGTATTTATAATATCAATTATTTTAATTTTTCACTATTATAGTAATTACTGCATCATCATTGTGTCATAAATAAAATAAATTATTTAATGTCTAAAAATTATAAATAAAATATCATTATGTAGGAAATCTTTTTAGCTTTCTAATGAATATTTATAATCGAAAATCCAACATGTATAACCCTATGTAAAAATTGTTCTTCTAAAAGATGTAAGCTTATGCCATTTTTATTTTTATTTAAGCTTTATTAATATAATGTGTCATTATCACTTACAAGTGGATCCATGGGGTCCCAAAATAGACCCAAAGATTCCCATGGTCGACCATGTATCCACCAATAGGGTTAATACACGTTTTAGGGTAATTTAGTATTATTATAATATTATTTTTTAACCCTTATTTACCGGATTTACCCTTAACCATGGTAAATAAAATATTTACCGCAGTAATTATTCAAAATGTCTAAAAATAAAAGTTACCTATTTACACAATTTGAACATCCTGATTCCAAATATGGAATCCATTTTCCTAAATTCAAAACACAGAAGTGGCAGAAATTAATTTAAAATTAATTCCCGCTGTCAAAACAAAAAGCGTGTTTTTAAGAGATAATAACTATCAAAAGATTGACACTTGTTTATGTTCGGTTTAATTGTAAAATTATGTCCAATGACTAACATTATATTAAATAGTAAAAATATATTCTAAATATACTTTAAAACCACTCAAATTCATAATTTATCACTATTAATTATTTTGATTAAAAAAGTTGTTTTTAATTAAAATTTAGTAATTTTCACTATTCATCAAAATATGAAAGTTATCCGAAAAGTACCAAAATTTCACCTTAGGCTAAATTTGATATTCCGAATCCAAAAATGAATTCCATTTTAAAATATAAAATATATATAACTTCAAAAAGTAGGTATTACTATTCATAACAACTAGTTTGATTGGTTACGGTGTGTTAGAACTCGAAGTTGCGTACAACACACGCTACTGTTTTATCCAAAGGAAAGCGTACCGTGGACGCTTGGGATGTTTCATTTTAAATTTTTTGATGTCTCCATTTAGTCAAAAAGTTTAAAATATTGTATTTAAAAAGGTTTCACTATTAGAAGTTGATAAAAGTGAAATACTGAAAATGAATTTGTTCTTGCATTATGACTAAGAAACTCATAATAGGGATTCTAAAATTATAAGGATTATATAAAGTTCAAAATGTAGTTAATACTATTCATGACCTCTTTTAATGGTGTGATTGAACTCGGTGTTGCGTGTAGTGCAAGTTATTGAATTATTTTTAAGAAATAACACACTCTGAAATCCTGGGGTGTTACATTCTCCCCTCCTTCAATAAATTGCGTCCTCGCAATTTGAAATTGTTCTTCGAAGATAAAAGGTTGAAAGTAGAAAATATATTTGTGGGAAAACCCACATTGGAAATTGGGTTACTAAAATTTAGTCTTAATATGAGGAAAAGAGAAATTAAAGGGTCACCACCAAATTATGATCTCGATTAGGAGAACATTGGTGGCAATTAGAGACATATAATCGGAGGAAAAACGTAAATATTTATAGGTAGTGATTGAGGTCATCAATCACAAACAAGTGTATAATTGAGGTCCTTAAACTCATCAATCTATGATGATTTGAAGTACCATCGGTTCAACAAAATATAGGGTATTGGGATAACACATTTTTGACGTTTCAAAATATCTTAGTTGAAATCCCATATCGAAAAATGAATTAACGAGGCCTCTATTTAAAATAAAGAGTCGAAAGTATGAAGATTACCGAAAATAACACATACTAGGGTTCCATGTAAGAAAATATGGATATGGAAGAAAAATCTAGCCATCAATTATCTGATGGAGAGTGGTAGAGAACATGGCTATGAAAAGGCCAACAATCCCAAAGCCATAAATTTGTGATGATTTAAGGTACCATCTAGGACAACATTTTTGTTATAAGTTTCTATTATTAATGTTGAGGAATTTATTTATGAGATTGGATAAGATAATAAGGAGATATACTTAGTTTATAATTAGAGTTTTATCCATTAATAAATTTCTACCAAAACTCATCATTCACTCGTAAAAAAAATTCTATTTATACTATTCATAGAGGGTTCCAAAATAAACGAATTTATAATTCATCTACCAGATCTTTTAAAAAACTACTTTATTTAATCCAGGACATCTCGTGGGATAGTGGTAGGTGATACACCCTTGTTGCCCTTTGGTTGCGGGTTCAAGTCTCGCAGCCTTGCCGGACGCGACGGGTTGCCGCCCGACCTCCGGGTTGTCCTTTTATGGCAATCCAAAATAATCCAAACTAGAACTATCCAAAATACTTCTGTCCAAACTCACAGTCCAACATTCATAAGGAAGGTAAACATAATATAGATCCTTTTTACCCCGTAATAGCATATGAATACCTTCATCATGTATTACCATATTCCTTATTGATTACATTCATGCTCCCTTATTCCATATAGAATGCTGGATATACTTCATTAATCCAAAAATGTTTTAAACCCCAACAATGATGGAATATACAAATCATTAATCAGTTCCAAGGTAGTCAAGAATATCCAATATAATTTATCCAAAACAATCACATATTATTCCAAAATCACTACCTCAGTATCAGAACTATATTATGGTTTATCATTCTCTCAACCATATATTTTCCAAAAATCTATCCTGCTAATGAGTCACTTTTCTTTGTTCCACACAATCTCAAGTCCTTAATGAAATAGTACTGCAGTACAATCCTTATATACTCCATAATTATTATAACAAGTACATTGTTGATACAAAGCTCAATTGACATAATCAACATAAGAACTCTAATCATTCCTCTTCATCTGTGGTAGTATCATAACTTGATTATTATCCAATAACATCATTTGCGGCATAGTCTGATGACTGGGACATAGGTTCGCGTAGTGTCCAAACTCCTTGCAAATGAAGCATTGTACATTTAAAACCATTTTCTTACCCTTACAGTCACGTACTTTGTGCCCTTTTCCTCCACACTTATAACAAACTCCCATTCCTTTCAGGCAAGCTCCAGGGTGTTTCTTTCCACAGTTACCACATATGGGAAAATTCCTCTTTTCCCCCTTCCCTTTATCCATCTTTCTCTCTTCCATCTTGTTCTTCTCTTTCTTCACTTCAAGGCCATAGGACTCAGCAAACTCTTTACTTATCTTATCAACACATGATATTATATCTTCATATGATGATAATACATGGGAGACTATTTCTCTTATAAATTCTAGCTTAAGACCATGAAAGATATGATCCTTCCTTCTCTTTGGATCATGTGAATTTCTGGAGTTCTCATTCCTTCTACTGGGCGCCATTTCTAAACAATGGCATACACTAGATCTGTTTATGAATCAAAATACATAATCCCATACTTATAAAACACTTAACATAAATTGAACTATTTATGGATATAATCCATAATCATAAAAATGTCTCCTTTGAGGATGTATATACTCATAAACCCTTCATAATGATTTGTAAAGAAAATGAGAGTTATCCTAAGCATATCCCCCGGGAGTGTCGTAACCAAGAGTGCAGCAAGGCCCGTTGTCGTGCACCGGTTCCCGTTCGAGTCTAGCTCAAAGCGGTGTTTTTGGGTTTTAACCCTAGGTACATCTGTGCCAGAGCCGCCTCTACCTGCTCGTATCCAGACAGGGATGTATTGCTCGGAAAACTCACAAAATCTCTACAATACCAAAATTCTAGGAAGTTCTTCTATACTAATCCTCAAAGTTCATCTTAGGTCTACGTGCTCTAATCAGAGTTTATCTAAATCTAGCTTCCAAGGTTTGTACTAAACTTCCTCTGATACCAACTGTAACGCCCCGACCCCAGCTACCCAGAGTCGGTGCATTACTTCGTAACATTGGCATGATCATAAGAAAGATCAAATCTCGAAAGACCGATTGGTTTAGTAGCCTTGGAAAATGCCAGATATATTCATAAGTTTTACATTACATTATAAAATGAAAAACTACTACAACAACATAATGTCTCAATAGACCACACTATTATCCCCTCATAAAATCCTTGCAGGTCATTCATAATTTACTTCTTCACTTCCTGGGAAAAATAAAACATAGAAAAGGGGTGAGCTCAAATGCCCAGTAAGGATAACAATATAGCGGAAACTTTCATAAATAAGAATAAACATTTAAGGCAATGTATAACTAAAACAAAAGCCTTTTAAATATGAACTTTCAACATGGTATGGCATAAATAAAATGAAATAATGCCATTTACTTATTCACATGGATATTCTACTAATCGAATAATCACATGCAAAAATCAATAACCACTTTCATAATGTTGGAATGCATAATGTCAAACGTTAATTTAATTGTCTAGGCCTCATCCCAAGACCTAGGGGTTACTTCTAACCGGAACCCAACCCGGAGTGCCTCTAATAACCGGACACCAACCCGGAGTGCCTCTAATAACCGGACACCAACCCGGAGTGCCTCTAATAACCGGACACCAACCCTGAGGGCTTACTTTTACCAGTCCCTAACCTGGAGGGCTTACATTAACCAGTCCCCAACCTGGAGGGCTTACTTTTACCAGTCCCCAACCTGGAGGGCTTACTTTTACCGGTCCCCAACCCGGAACATACTTGTTTAGCACATTCATCTAAAGAAAAGTTTGAAATATAACATAAACATTCGGATTAAAACTAGCATACGAAATGTCAATAGTTTCACCATAAACTATGAATGGTATAAAATAGCACATACACAGTCAAACATATCACAAAACCTTCAATACAATACAGAAGTTTTGTATTATAATAAATCAACTTCAAATAAGAGTAAAATCCATTAAAGGATGTTGACATAGATGAAATCAAAACACTTTTTAAAAGAAATATCTCCTTTTATTTTGAAATCATTTAAGATCCATATAAAATAAAACATTTTCTTTGAAAATATTCTTATAAGCTTGTAAGGAAAGCTTCGATGATTTTATAACGGCGGAAAATAACCGCACCCGCCGTATAAGTTAAAAAAAAACATTCTTACCTTAATTCTGTCGAAAAGGTTAAAAAGGACCTGGTTTTGAAAACGACGGAAAGATTCCTTTATAAACCTCTTACAAAAAGTCAAACAAGGGTATAAATTAATTTAACCCATATTCTTGTAAATAATAAATATGTTTTGAAATACATTTCAAAGAGACATGGATGTGGATGATAAAGAGATCCCAGAAGATTATTACGTATAATACAACCTCGGATAATGAAGAGATTGTGAAATAACCCTTACCAATTCGGTAACTTATGAAATATACAACCCATGAAAGAGGTGTCATACAATGAATATGTAAATACACATAAATTAGAGTGTATTACACAAAGAATATAATTATGGGTAGTACATATACCACACAAAAGGTGATGGTGGCAATATGACATAAATCTCACGGAAATAAGGAGTGAGATGAAAACCCCTTACCTTGTACTTTTACTTGGTTGGGGTAGGTTAACCTCCTGTATAATGGTGAAATAATTGTTATTAAATTATACAAGAATCATATATATTAATATGATATCATATATGATCTTTTAACATTGATTTATTAATAATATCTTAGAATTATCATCGTTTCGGGTGTTAACTTACTCATTTTCTTTTATATGTTTTGTTACATAAGCCATGTTTGTTGTATCTTATTCATATCCAGAATGATATCAAGTCCTTAAACATCATTTTTAAATCATAAAATGATAATTATACTTGAATGGATACGATGGAGAATGAATCTCATCGCGTTCGTGGAGACGGTAGTCCGTACGTACGCACGAGCGACAATATCATTCTTTTGATATTAAAATAATATATAAATGAATGGTATATCATATATACAGAATCATTAACATGTTATATTTATTATTTACATGAGTTACACATCATTATTATACCCATCCAAATAATATTATATTGAATAACAATTACACCACGACGTGGAGACGGTAAGCCGTACGTACGCACGTATGGTGACATGTTATTCAAAGGGTGGATGGAATACTAAATATGGTTGTACCATACTTATAATAACATCACAGTATATGTGAGATACTGGAGTTATTATTTTAGAATGGTAAGAACAAAGGAAGAAGAAGTGGAAGAAGAAATGAACTTAGAAAAGGGTGGTGAAATCATTACCTCTTCTTCGGGTTCTTCCTTTTGATTTGATCAAAAGGGCTCCATAGGTTGGCTTTATGATCAAACTAAGGCCCCTAGGTTGTAGTGAGGGATGTTGGGAGAGTATTTGGGCAGAGTTTGGCCGAACCAAAAGGCTTTAGAGGTGTGAAGAAATGAGAAGGAGGAGTGCCCTTTTATAAGAGGGGTGAGGGGCACCTTTGGAAAAGCTAGAAATATTAATTTATAATAAATTCATATTCGGTTTCTAAAGGCTCCAAAGTTGACTATTCAAAGGATGAGGTGGGGATAGGTCGAAAACAACTCATCCAATATAATTTAGACAGGTTTGGGTACTTATATTAACCTTATCTTTAAGTATTAACTCTAAGTTAATTAGTTTCACTTTTACAATGTCTCTTTGTATTTTTATATAATATGGTTAATAAACTTACTATATACATCCAAGCGACCCCCAAGTGGTCCATTAATGATTAACCTATCATAATATAAGTCTCTTGTCCGAACCTTAGATTTTTATGAATTTAATATCAATTAATAATATAATATTTGTTTTAAGAACTCTTTTATGTCAATTTTGACACTATTCAATAGTTGATTTTTGTGAAAGTCATAACAGATTGATTACTTAGAACAAAGTAGATTAAATCAATCCTAATATATCATAGTATCCTAGAAAATTAGTTTAATTCATTAAAAGTTTCATATTATATTTATTTGGGTATTTATAATATCAATTATTTTAATTTTTCACTATTATAGTAATTACTGCATCATCATTGTGTCATAAATAAAATAAATTATTTAATGTCTAAAAATTATAAATAAAATATAATTATGTAGGAAATATTTTTAGCTTTCTAATGAATATTTATAATCTAAAATCCAACATGTATAACCCTATGTAAAAATTGTTCTTCTAAAAGATGTAAGCTTATGCCATTTTTATTTTTATTTAAGCTTTATTAATATAATGTGTCATTATCACTTACAAGTGGATCCATGGGGTCCCAAAATAGACCCAAAGATTCCCATGGTCGACCATGTATCCACCAATAGGGTTAATACACGTTTTAGGGTAATTTAGTATTATTATAATATTATTTTTTAACCCTTATTTACCGGATTTACCCTTAACCATGGTAAATAAAATATTTACCGCAGTAATTATTCAAAATGTCTAAAAATAAAAGTTACCTATTTACACAATTTGAACATCCTGATTCCAAATATGGAATCCATTTTCCTAAATTCAAAACACAGAAGTGGCAGAAATTAATTTAAAATTAATTCCCGCTGTCAAAACAAAAAGCGTGTTTTTAAGAGATAATAACTATCAAAAGATTGACACTTGTTTATGTTCGGTTTAATTGTAAAATTATGTCCAATGACTAACATTATATTAAATAGTAAAAATATATTCTAAATATACTTTAAAACCACTCAAATTCATAATTTATCACTATTAATTATTTTGATTAAAAAAGTTGTTTTTAATTAAAATTTAGTAATTTTCACTATTCATCAAAATATGAAAGTTATCCGAAAAGTACCAAAATTTCACCTTAGGCTAAATTTGATATTCCGAATCCAAAAATGAATTCCATTTTAAAATATAAAATATATATAACTTCAAAAAGTAGGTATTACTATTCATAACAACTAGTTTGATTGGTTACGGTGTGTTAGAACTCGAAGTTGCGTACAACACACGCTACTGTTTTATCCAAAGGAAAGCGTACCGTGGACGCTTGGGATGTTTCATTTTAAATTTTTTGATGTCTCCATTTAGTCAAAAAGTTTAAAATATTGTATTTAAAAAGGTTTCACTATTAGAAGTTGATAAAAGTGAAATACTGAAAATGAATTTGTTCTTGCATTATGACTAAGAAACTCATAATAGGGATTCTAAAATTATAAGGATTATATAAAGTTCAAAATGTAGTTAATACTATTCATGACCTCTTTTAATGGTGTGATTGAACTCGGTGTTGCGTGTAGTGCAAGTTATTGAATTATTTTTAAGAAATAACACACTCTGAAATCCTGGGGTGTTACATAATGACCCCCGAAACCCGCCTTCAATAGGTCCCGGAGTGGCGACTAGCACCAAGGGTATAGAAAATTCTCGAAAATGGAAGGCATTACCCTTTTTATTATTTAGGATCGGGAAAAAGGACAAGTCGACCTCCCAAAAAGGAAAAGAAACAAGTTTATATAAATGAACCCAAATAAAGACCCCATGCATGTTTAAACAGTTTACAACAAGGTACAAGCACAAAAGAAAAAGAAAGCTCTCAAGTACAATACCAAAAGAAAACAAAGATACGACAACAGCGACAACTCCAACTGTCCGACTAATAGGGTCCCGCACAGCCCTGGTAGTCCTCCTGGAAACCTGAAAGTAAACGTAGGGTGAGCATACAAGTACACTCAGTAGGGAAAACCAAGACTCTCGTGCACAAGTGGGGGGAACGTACTAAAGTCCCGTGAGAAAAGAGTGAACCAAACAACTAACAAGGAAAACTATCCATCCCAGGCCTCACCAAGGCTCACTCCCCAAATAACGCAAGTCAAGTAATATATATAATAAGAGCACATCGATGTTTGGGTACCCCGCGCCACTTCCCCACTGGTTATTGAGACATCCTACGCATCGGACCAATCCCGCCATTCTCACCGCAGTCCCACTGCCACACCCGCCCGCACACACCTGGGCCACCACCACACGCAGTCCCACTGCCAAATCCCTCCCGCACACACCTGGGCCACAACCACACACAGTCCCACTGCCAAATCCCGCCCGCACACACCTGGGCCTCAACTGTCACAAGTAACCATGCCTGCAAACACCTAGGCCAGAACAACCACCGCTACGCCCGAAGACACCTGGGCTAAAGGATCCACTGCCACGCCCGAAAACAACTGGGCCTCATCCCGAAGACACTTGGGAAACCACCTGCCGCACACACCTGGCCATCCACCACAACACCCTGCCTGATGGTTCTTGGGCTAATAATGGACTTCAGGCCATCACAGCCTGCCCGAAGGTACTTGGGCTATCCGGGAAAGGGAGCAGAAAAGGAGCTAATAACCAGCCACTAAGTATAGTGTTGGGAAAAACACCCTTCCCCCATAAATGGGGGTGTTCGGCACTAAGTGCTCAACTTGGGTGGGGCGCGAATTAGAAACACAAAGCTACAAGTATAGATATAGGTAACAAACACTCACCCAAAACTTAGGTTTTCCTAGCCAACCTACAGAACACAATACCACAGCGTCCGAGTCACAATTCACGACCCTTGCCCACAAAACCATTTGTCCCATTCTTGTTTCACGTTCAGTCAAAATGTTCAATTAATTTTAAGCACTACTGGGCAACTACCATAAGAATAACCAAGGAAAACGTCAAAGCATAGATCAACCAAAACACTCACACCCGGTTCTGCCAACAGAGGATCTCTCCCCAATTTGTGATAAAAACTCACAACCACTGAAACCATGCCAACAGGAGATCCCATCCCCCAAATTCACACAGCCACCGAGAGTATAAAAAGAACAGGGGATCCCATCCCCTCCCACATTTCCAGCAAACGGCCCGAAGGGAAAACAACCACTAACCACTACCAACACAAGTCAGGGATTTTCAGATTTAAATGATTTAACACACTCCATGATTTCAAATTCCGTGTGTTCTAACCGGGAGTTATCACAGAAGGGCCGATCCTGGTGCTTTCAATTATTCAGCCGGATATACGTGGTTAACCAATTTCACAGCAGGAGTTCACAATTTCAGCAACCCATTTAAAACATCATGAGGGGATTCAAGTGCACACACACGACCACCAACGGCCTCAATTTTCAGAAAACATAAACCAGTACAACAAAAGGGATGATCACAAGATAAAGCATAACAACGATCACAACCCCTTCCCCTTCTTCCTTTAGAACTTCGTTTATTATCTTCATTAGGGTTTGGTTCAACCAATTCCATAGGAACAAAAGTAGCGCCCACCCCGCATGATACACAAAAGTGAGAGACGAGAGAAATTCCCTACCTGTTGATAGATGATCGACGTTTAGGCCGGGGGCACGGAACTTTACGGATAACGACGCGGCGGTCCCGATGTACCAGAAGAGCCACGATCGAAGAAGGGGGGAAACCACGGCCTAACCCTTAATTATAAGAGCTGGGGACGGTTGAGATGAAACACAAAACCACGGAAGACGAGGGAGTCGTGGGTTGACCACGTGGCTTGACTCATCATTAATGGCACTGGGTGGTTTTAACCAACCCATGAATTAATGAAGCATTTAATTAAAACCATTGTGCGCGTTTCAGATTCCCAAGATATTTTTAACAAGGCAGAATAGGGTTTAAAACCCTATTTGCGAAAAAGGAACGTTACTGGAACAACTTGGAAAGGCCGGGCGATGTCGGCCGGTCTCACCGATCAGTCTCACCGATCGGTCGCACCGATCGGTCTCACTGGTCGGTCTCACCGATCGGTCTCACCGATCGGTGTCACCGATCGGTCTCACCGATCGGTACCCCGCAAGGAAACCGGATTTTTGGCAAAGGAAGGGACCAAGGGGGTTCTGGGTCATCACATCAGATACCTCTTAAACGATTCTCGTCCCCGAGAATCAAAACAAACCAGAAGGAAAGAGAGGATCCGAACAACCATCTTCGAAGATACCTCTTAGGAGTGGACCCCCGCTAATTGAAAACACTCCCTGTCAAGAACCAAGCAACATACCACGCCAAACCGCCCGGTCATGTGGGTTTGGGGAGTTCCCCTCCCCCATGTCAAGATATTATCCGCTTTGGGCGGCACTGACTCGCCCGCACGGGTTTAATCGCATCCACCTTAATGCGTCCTGATTAGGGGTCGGGTTTCCCCTTCCCTTTAGCCGGGGCTTTCCACACATAACAGAGGAAAGGAACTAGCACATTTCATAGACAAAAAGGTCAAACGTTCTATCACAACAGGTACCAAAGGTTCAAAGCTCAGAACAACTCGGGGTATTGGGCACGCATCTGTGCTTCCCTCTCCCACGTACTCTCTTCGAGGCCGCCATGTCTCCACAACACACGAACCAGGCCGACGGTTCGTCCACGAAGCACTTTCTCCTTGTGATCCTCGATTCTGACTGGCCGTTCCTCGAAGGTCGCGTCTCCTCCCACATCTAGCTCTCCCCAGTTGATGACATGAGAGTCATCATGTAAGTACTGACGAAGCTGGGAGACATGGAAGACGTCATGGACCCTCTCCAACTGAGGTGGTAGGGCCAGCTGATATGCTACCTCGCCAACTCTCCTCAGCACCTCGAAAGGTCCGATGAACCTAGGGGAGAGCTTACTCCCCTTTCCGAACCTCCGCTGCCCCCGTCGAGGGGAAACCTTAAAAAACACATGATCTCCCACCTCGAACTTCAGGGGCCTTCTCCAACGATCAGCATAAGATTTCTGCCGATCCTGAGCTGCTTTCATCCTCTCCCGCACTAGTTGGACTTTCTCCGTGGTGCTCTGCACTACTTCTGGTCCAAGAGAACCAGTCTCACCAACCTCTGCCCAGCATAAGGGTGAACGACATGGTCTTCCATACAAAGCCTCAAAAGGAGCCATGCCGATAGTAGAGTGAAAACTGTTGTTGTAGGCAAACTCTACTAAAGGCAAGTGTCGTACCCATGATCCTCCGAAATCCAGAACACATGCTCGCAGCATGTCCTCCACGGTCTGGATAGTCCGCTCTGTCTGCCCATCAGTTTGAGGGTGAAAAGCAGTGCTAAGGCGTAGTTGGGTGCCAAAAGCATGCTGTAACCCCTTCCAGACTCGTGAGGTGAATCGAGTGTCCCGATCTGAGACGATCGTTTTCGGAACTCCATGAAAACGCACCACCTCATCCACGTACCTCTGTGCTAGGGTACTCACGGGTCCTGACTCCTTGATAGCAAAGAAGTGAGCAGATTTTGTCAATCGATCCACCACTACCCAGATAGCATCATGCCCGCCCTGAGCTCTGGGTAGTCCCGTGACGAAGTCCATCGAGACGTCGTCCCACTTCCACTCGGGAACATCTAGAGGATGCAACAGACCACCAGGAACACGGTGTCCAGCCTTCACCTGCTGACACACCAGGCATTTAGCCACGAACTCTGCCACTGCCCGTTTCACCCCGGGCCACCAAAACTGTCCCCTCAGGCCTTGGTACATTTTCGAAACACCCGGATGTACTTCCAAGGCTGAGCTATGGAACTCACGAAGGACTTCATCACACATCACCTCTGGAACAAACAACCTCCGATGAAAGAGCATCCGACGTCGGCTGTCCTCCGACCATCCTTCCGGGGCGTTCCCCTGATCGATACGATCCCGCAACACTTCCACCTCAGGATCTCCCCACTGAGACTCTTCCACTTGCTGCAACAAAGAGGACTGTACCTTCATCTGAAACAAACAGCCTCTAGTACCTTCCACCCTTGCATCCAAGTGCAAGGCAGCCAACTCCCCCATCGCCTTCCAAGCATCAGCAGATTCCCGAACCACCTCCTGATGCGGCTTCCTGCTCAGGGCATCAGCCACAACGTTTCCCTTACCTTCAGTGTATGAGATCTCAAAGTCGTAGTCCTGGAGAAACTCGACCCACCTCCGCTGTCGCAAGTTCAAGTCACGCTGGGAGAAGATATAGCGCAAGCTTTTGTGATCGGTGAAGACCACAAAGCGCTCCCCAAAGAGGTAATTTCGCCACAGCTTTAATGCGAACACTACCGCTGCAAGCTCCAGGTCATGGGTGGCATAGTTCCGCACATGGGGGCGTAGCTGCCTGGACCCGTAAGAGATCACTCCTTGTCGCTGCATCAATACGCACCCCAGGCCCTGTCCTGAAGCATCACAGAATACCTCATAGGCCATCCCTTCTTCTGGCAATCTCAACACTGGGGCACTAACCAGTTTTTCTTTTAGGTAGCTGAAGGACGGCTCACACTACTCGCTCCACATGAAAACCTGGTCCTTCTTGGTCAAAGCCGTCAAAGGGGCTGCTACCCGGGAGAAGTTGGGTACGAATCTCCGGTAGTAGCCTGCCAGTCCGAGGAAACTCCGAACTTCCACCACATTCTTGGGTGCTGCCCAAGAAACAATTGCCTCAACCTTTGATGGGTCGACTGCTACTCCCTGCTCAGACACTACATGTCCGAGGAAGTGCACTTCTCGTGCCCAGAACTTGCACTTTGACAACTTCCCATAGAGCTGGTGCTGTCGGAGGACCTCCAAAACTGTCCACAGGTGCTCTAAATGGTCCTCTTCTGACTTTGAATAGATCAGGATATCGTCGATGAACACCACCACAAACCGATCCAGGTACTCCCGAAAGATGAAGTTCATAAGCCCCATGAACACGGCCGGGGCGTTCGTAACACCAAAGGGCATGACCACGAACTCGAAGTGCCCATACCTGCACCTGAACGCCGTCTTTGGGACGTCGCTATCCTTCACCCTCAGCTGGTGGTACCCGGATCGCAGGTCGATCTTCGAGAACCATCCTGCCCCCTTCAGCTGGTCGAAAAGATCATCTATCCTCGGAAGAGGGTAGCGGTTCTTGATCGTTACCTGATTCAGCCTCCTGTAATCGATGCACAACCTGAGGCCACCATCTGCCTTCTTTGCGAACAAGACTGGGGCACCCCACGGTGATGCACTTGGACGAACATAACCCCTCTTCATCAGATCGTCAATCTGTATCCGCAACTCCCGTAGCTCCGAAGGTGCCATCCGGTAAGGAGCCATCGAGATTGGTCGAGAGCCGGGCTGCAGGTCTATCCCGAACTCGATGTCACGTCGAGGGGGTAGAGTCGTCACCTCCTCAGGAAAGACGCCCATAAATTCATGAACGATCTCTGGTACTTCCACCATTTCCTCATCTGTTGATTCTATCGTCAGTTCAGTCAACAAGGAGAGGAGAGGTTCCTCCCTCCTGTTTCCCTTCGGACAGCTCCGCTCGCCGGTGAAAGTAACATGCTGGCTGTCCAAACTGGAGAACACCACCCTCCCTTGGAAACAGTCGATGACGGCGCACACAGAAAATAGCCAGTCGATGCCTAGGATGACATCGTACGGCCGAATCTGTAGCAGAAGGAGATCCTTAACCGACTGATGTGGCCCCAACATCAGTCTACATCCCCGACAAACGAACAGCAAGTCGGTCTGACCTCCAACTGGTGTGCTCAACACCAGGGGAACTGGAAGTCTCTCGGCATCTAGACCCAAGGCGCGGGCTAGACTGGGTGCAACAAAGGAGTGCGAAGCTCCGGTATCGAACAAAGCATAAACAAGAGTGCTAAACACACTGATCGTACCTTGAACAACCTCTGGCCCTGCTGGAACTGTTGCTTATGCGGCGTGTAACTGTCCACGCCCAGCTCCCCTGCCCCTCGGCTGTCGGCCACCTCCCCGACCACGCCCTGGTCGAGGTCCCTGGGGAGCGCCCTGAGGTCGGCCTCCCCCTCCTATGTCTGTCTGCGGAGGAGCGGGAGCTCGCTGTCCCTGCTGCTGCTGCTGGAAGGGTCTGGCTGGGAACTGCTGCTGCGGCGGACGCTGAGGATGACTGCCACTGCTGTACTGCACCCGATCGGGGCACTGACTCCGAAGATGTCCAGGGTTCCCGCAGATGAAGCACCGTGACCCCGAGCCTGAAGGAAAAGAACGTGGGCCAGGGGATCGAAACTGAAACTGCTGCGGCCTGCTCCCTGCGGGTCGGAACCTGGAGGGTCCCGATGCCGGAGGCCTGGTGCTGACGGACTTCCCCTTCGATGGTCCCAGCTGGATCCCTTCTCGTGACAGTCCGCCTAGAGCGTGCATCCTTTCCACCACTTCGGCCTTCTTCTGAACCTCTAAGTATGTCGGAAGGGTAAAGGGGGTAACATCATACTGGAGGGAGGGTCGGAGCGCCTCCTCCAAACGTCTTGCCCGAGACTCCTCATCGGGAAAGAGGTCCGGAGAAAAACGCAGGAGGTCCTTGAACTTGATTCCAAGTTCCCTCACGGACATGCTCCCCTGCTGGAGGGAGAGTAGCTCCTGCCTCTTCTCCGCCTTCATTGTCGAGGAGAGGAACTCCGCCCGGAACTCCTTCTCGAAGTCCGCCCAAGCAACCTCAGACTCTTTCCTACTCCCCAGGTGAAGCATCCACCACTGACGTGCCGCTCCTCGCATCTGGCTAACAGCCAGAGGAACCCAGTACTCCGTCGGGGCCCGAATCAGGCCGAAGGCTATGACTAGCTCCTCCAGCCAGCCTTCCGTCTTCATGTCGGAGGTGCTGCCCTCATATTTCTCGAGGGCCTGTCGCTGAAAGGCTCGAAGAGTCTTCTCCCACTGGTCGTCCTCTTCCTCCCGACCAGCTCTCTGCCGATTGGCCAAAGTAGTCTCAGGAGTCTCGATCGCCTGTACCACACGTGGTCGCCTTCCAGGTGCCATAGCTGCAAGGTAAACAAGGAATGCCTAAGCCCAGTAGTGCAAGGAAAACCGTTCTCATAACTTATTAAGATTTAATTTATTCTTAATTTCCCAAGACATCCCAGAAACACAAAAACACAAGTCATTTATGATGCATGTACCTTTCCTAGGGTCTCTACCCTGCAATCAGTGTGGCCTCACTTGGTCGTTCGGTAGGTCCAGAGTCCTTGCATCGGATCACGGGGGGCCCTAAAATCCCGTGTCCTAGCCGGTCCTCCCTGGCCTAATTCACGCACCAAGGTCACCCAACGCTGTTGCCTCACCATCCCATGCAATCCTTACTGTGCCTAACTCCAGACTCCGTCCTATCTCTCAACCTTTCCTCTGATACCATTCTGTCACGACCCGCCTTCACCAAAAGGAGGGAAGAGTCAGCGGATTTCCAGGCCCTTCCTTCTTTAAGTTGAAGGAGAGATAATGACCCCCGAAACCCGCCTTCAATAGGTCCCGGAGTGGCGACTAGCACCATGGGTATAGAAAATTCTCTCAAATGGAAGGCATTACCCTTTTTATTATTTAGGATCGGGAAAAAGGACAAGTCGACCTCCCAAAAAGGAAAAGAAACAAGTTTATATAAATGAACCCAAATAAAGACCCCATGCATGTTTAAACAGTTTACAACAAGGTACAAGCACAAAAGAAAAAGAAAGTTCTCAAGTACAATACCAAAAGAAAACAAAGATACGACAACAGCGACAACTCCAACTGTCCGACTAATAGGGTCCCGCGTAGCCCTGGTAGTCCTCCTGGAAACCTGAAAGTAAACGTAGGGTGAGCATACAAGTACACTCAGTAGGGAAAACCAAGACTCTCGTGCACAAGTGGGGGGAACGTACTAAAGTCCCGTGAGAAAAGAGTGAACCAAACAACTAACAAGGCAAACTATCCATCCCAGGCCTCACCAAGGCTCACTCCCCAAATAACGCAAGTCAAGTAATATATATAATAAGAGCACATCGATGTTTGGGTACCCCGCGCCACTTCCCCACTGGTTATTGAGACATCATACGCATCAGACCAATCCCTCCATTCTCACCGCAGTCCCACTGCCACACCCGCCCGCACACACCTGGGCCACCACCACACGCAGTACCACTGCCAAATCCCGCCCGCACACACCTGGGCCACAACCACACGTAGTCCCACTGCCAAATCCCGCCCGCACACACCTGGGCCTCAACTGTCACAAGTAACCATGCCTGCAAACACCTAGGCCAGAACAACCACCGCTACGCCCGAAGACACCTGGGCTAAACGATCCACTGCCACGCCCGAAAACACCTGGGCCTCATCCCGAAGACACTTGGGAAACCACCTGCCGCACACACCTGGCCAACCACCACAACACCCTGCCCGATGGTTCTTGGGCTAATAATGGACTTCAGGCCATCACAGCCTGCCCGAAGGTACTTGGGCTATCCGGGAAAGGGAGCAGAAAAGGAGCTAATAACCATCCACTAAGTATAGTGTTGGAAAAAACACCCTTCCCCCATAAATGGGGGTGTTCGGCACTAAGTGCTCAACTTGGGTGGGGCGCGAATAAGAAACACAAAGCTACAAGTATAGATATAGGTAACAAACACTCACCCAAATCTAAGGTTTTCCTAGACAACCTACAGAACACAATACCACAGCGTCCGAGTCACAATTCACGACCCTTGCCCACAAAACCATTTGTCCCATTCTTGTTTCACGTTCAGTCAAAATGTTCAATTAATTTTAAGCACTACTGGGAAACTACCATAAGCATAACCAAGGAAAACGTCAAAGCATAGATCAACCAAAACACTCACACCCGGTTCTGCCAACAGAGGATCTCTCCCCAATTTGTGATAAAAACTCACAACCACTGAAACCATGCCAACAGGAGATCCCATCCCCCAAATTCACACAGCCACCGAGAGTATAAAAAGAACAGGGGATCCCATCCCCTCCCACATTTCCAGCAAACGGCCCGAAGGGAAAACAACCACTAACCACTACCAACACAAGTCAGGGATTTTCAGATTTAAACGATTTAACACACTCCATGATTTCAAATTCCGTGTGTTCTAACCGGGAGTTATCACAGAAGGGCCGATCCTGGTGCTTTCAATTATTCAGCCGGATATACGTGGTTAACCAATTTCACAGCAGGAGTTCACAATTTCAGCAACCCATTTAAAACATCATGAGGGGATTCAAGTGCACACACACGACCACCAACGGCCTCAATTTTCAGAAAACATAAACCAGTACAACAAAAGGGATGATCACAAGATAAAGCATAACAACGATCACAACCCCTTCCCCTTCTTCCTTTAGAACTTCGTTTATTATCTTCATTAGGGTTTGGTTCAACCAATTCCATAGGAACAAAAGTAGTTCCCACCCCGCATGATACACAAAAGTGAGAGACGAGAGAAATTCCCTACCTGTTGATAGATGATCGACGTTTAGGCCGGGGGCGCGGAACTTTACGGATAACGACGCGGCGGTCCCGATGTACCAGAAGAGCCACGATCGAAGAAGGGGGGAAACCACGGCCTAACCCTTAATTATAAGAGCTGGGGACGGTTGAGATGAAACACAAAACCACGGAAGACGAGGGAGTCGTGGGTTGACCACGTGGCTTGACTCATCATTAATGGCACTGGGTGGTTTTAACCGACCCATGAATTAATGAAGCATTTAATTAAAACCTTTGTGCGCGTTTCGGATTCCCAAGATATTTTTAACAAGGCAGAATAGGGTTTAAAACCCTATTTGCGAAAAAGGAACGTTACTGGAACAACTTGGCAAGGCCGGGCGACGTCGGCCGGTCTCACCGATCGGTCGCACCGATCGGTCTCACCGATCGGTCTCACCGATCGGTGTCACCGATCGGTCTCTCCGATCGGTGTCACCGATCGGTCTCACCGGTCGGTACCCCGCAAGGAAACCGGATTTTTGGCAAAGGAAGGGACCAAGGGGGGTCTGGGTCATCACAGGATCAAATAGTTTAGTAGTATCAGGAGGCTAAATATGTATATTATTTCCCAATACATTTTACATTATAGAAATCAACATTAAATCATTATTAAAATAATCTTGATTAGTTTAGAGAAACCTACTGAATAAATAGTTGCACAATTATTGACATCCTATGGAATGAAATCATAATAAAAGGAAGATACATGTTTTATATTAGGGGGTTATACAATGAATATAACATTAGACTAAATAATTCATGAATAATACTACATGAATAAATAATAATCATTTAATGTTGTTTAAAAATAATATGAGCTTCAAATAATTTTGTGAAATGGAATATTTTATTTTTCTCAATATGTAAATATATGTTTCCAAAGGAAATATCTTTTTTTTTCATGGATGATTTTTAGGTATTTATATGATGAAATTGGATGTTATTCATGATAAATAATTAACCCCATGATATCATATCACTACTAAACTATTCATTAATTCTCAATAACACATGAAAACATTTACATAGCGATAACACGTTATTTTCAATCTAAAAGAAAATTTTAAATTTTAATATTGATAAATTGTTAATTGAAACCATGGAAATACATATTAACATTATGAAAAATTGTTTTAATATTTTTCGATTCAGCGATTGAGTGTATTAATGAAAATATATATTATTATTACTATCAAAAAATTCATGAAAATATTTTATGAATCAATTAAAATTGGTGATCATTGAATTTTGATAGATTTTTCATTTGAATTATTATTTATACTTTTGAAATATTAATTAATTTATTTTCAAAATATATATCTGAGACTGATATCCTATTATACGTTTAATTTTGAGTAACTCATTTTATAAAATATTAGAAAAAAATTCAATCATAGCTGAAAATATATCTAGCACTACTGCATCTATGGTGGATTTCTAAACCAAAAAATAGGAAGCTCAATATGTTTATCAAGGAAATTTAGTTTAAATTAGAGGTGGGGATAATAAAAGAAGAATAATCATGGATAAGATTATATATGGTTTACAAACAAAATTCATTGTGATTATAAGACAAAATCTATGTAAACACTATTGCATGGGGTGTAGAATGTGTATAGTGTGTATTAGATCCAACCCTAGTTCCCTGGATGAGTGGTTAGTAGATGAATCCTTTTTATTAAGAGGTGACACTACATCCACTTTTTTTGGGATTTTACCATTACATGAGAAGTTTTCTGTGATAAAAAAATAAATAAGTATATGAGGACATCATATATCCACTCATATATCTTTTTTATACTACCATAACCATATCCCTTGATTCTCTTCCTATTTGTGATTGTTCCATGACACAACCAAAAATAAATTACGGATTGAAAATCCATCAAAAATTATTCTGAGTTATATCAATCATGACTCACTATGTAATTTTCCTGACAAACAAAACTCAATAGATGTGAATACAATCATCTATGAACCATTATAGTCATAAACATTCACTATTTTTGACCACCATGATCATCCTATATTGCCCTGAAACAATAATATATTTTATACAATCATTCCATAGTAATGATATAATGATAAAATAATGTAACATCCCTTGAATTAGTGTTAATATAATAAATATTAATGTGATATATACATTTATTAATTTTCAGAATCTATAAGAATTAGAAATACAAGGATATTAATACTCATTCATTATTACTTTGATGAATGAATTTTCACATGTAGTTTTAATGTAGAACTAATCGTGAAACTGTGTTTTATAGTGAATGATAAATTGGTATTTATTGACTGAATAATTTATATTTCATGAAAATGATGTATATTTATGATAAATAATAATAATTATGAATGGTTATGTCAAAATAATTGGAGGAAATAAATATGATGGCCTATGAATCTAACTTCTTTAATGAAAAAAATGTTGTTTTTGATTTGACAAATTTTTGGATATTATACTCCATATGATTTTGTGTGTATATAAAAATTTAGGTTAATTTTAATTTTATTATGATACATAAGAAAAATGTCATAGGATGTGAATCTAAATTGATAAAATTTCCCTTTTTGAATATAAGTTATAATTGAAATATCCCAAAATAGAATACTCCACATGCATGAATGGGGAGAGAAATAATTATGATTCATTATTATAGTGAGAGATATAATTTAATTATGTTCCTCTATAAATGAAATAATACATTCATTAATATGATCAAGGACAACAATATATAGCCGGAGAAGAAGGATCCACAAAACTATTCAAGATGGTTTTTAGAGGATCATTGAATCACTATCTCTAGGATGTTTAAAAAACCAAATATATTTTTAATGAATATGTACTTATAGATATTTCATAGACCTATTGAAACATGCATAAATAAACTATCAGGAGTATATATCTATTATGACATTAAGAACAGTCCTTTCAGGATATGTTTTATTAAATAATATGATTATTATCACGTAATGTAATCAAGTATACTCATATTATATATTCTATGATACTTATATAAATAATGGAGTTATTTGACCTAAATATAGTACCTTTTAAAACATTTTGGGTGGTTTTATTTAACTACTTCATTATCTGGGTGTTTATATATAAAAAAATTTAGTGTTTATAAAGTTATTAAGTACCAAAAATTGAATAATTGAAATGATAAAATTTTTAAAGGCAAAGGGATCATTGATTTACCATCAAACCCAATTGGAGATTTAAATAGATATATTATAATCAATAACTATTAGAGACAATGTCCCATCTATAAAATAAATAATTTTCTAATATATATAAATATATATATATATATAATATGAATATATTGAAAAATTTGGTATTTAGATTCATTGAATAAATTATTATTTATAAATTGAATAATCAAAGGCATAATTAATTATTATCATAAGTCCTTGAGGTATATCATTCCATTATAATGGGAGTTACATCACTATAAAGAGTATTTCCAATGACTCATGTAGATAAATAAAATATATAAGTGAATTATTGATCATGTAATTCATTTTTAGAAAATAAAATAAAAAACATTACATCATCCTAAGGGGAATAATTATTAAAAAGGATATATGGTATAAATATAAAAAAATATTGTGATGAAAATGTGAATATAGATGAAATATGATTTAACCCAAGAGGTGAATTTTTTTAATACAGATGAAAAATGATGATAATATTGGTGATTACTATACCTAGTTTAATGAGATACTATGAAAAATATAGGGAATTTTTAATTCTATTTAATATTCAACAATAGCGATGATATTATTAGTTTATTTTAAGGAAATTAAATCAAAATATTTCTGATCCAAAATAGATTAAAGATCCCTCTCTTGAGAATCATTAAAAAATATCATCTCAATAATGACATGTGAAATCCATAGTGTTTAGGACGAATAGGAATGATAAAATTTAATTTAAAGTCATGAATGGTTTCAAAGTAACAGAAACGAAAATTGAACAACAAATAGATTCTATAGATGGATATATATATATATATAATGAATAATATAAGTGATTAATGATTTCTATTTTTAAAAAATATGGTTTAGAATGAAGAATTTACTATAGAAATATCCTTATTAGGAAATTTAATTTTGGATGAATTTGGTATTTTGAAATAAAATTCTCAATGAATGAATTTTATGAAACACTGAGTCATGATATAGATAAAGACCACTATGAACGGGATTATACTATTATTCATAATGATTATAATATGAAGTACATTATGTCTTTAATAATATTAAGGTGGAATTTTTTATTGATGTTAAAAGTGATGAATCATCACAATCGAATGAGACATATGGAAAAAACCACATATAATCACACAATATTCATTAATAGTGTCTAAATACAACGTGGGACATCATTCATGGATGATTTGGAATAAGAATAAATTGAGAACATGTTATTATTTGAATTGGAGGACATTCTTTAGGAAAATAAAATGATTAATTATAATATTAATGATCCTGATAAAATGAACATAATTAATGATATAGAAAAAGGATCATATATAGATTAAAGGAAATTTTCAATGGTCAAAATTTTAGAACAATGAATGGTTCATAAAGTGATTATTGGAAAACTGACTACCAGTGTAGTGGATCTTCATAACGTACTATTAAGATACCATAATAGCAAAATAATATTGTGGATGATGAAGGGAAATAATGATATTAAAATGGATATAAACCAAGAATCGTCATTTTTTAATGAGAATGTTGTGCCTATGATGAATATAAAATATTTTTCTCTCAAATAATGTGACAATAATTTTCATTCATCTATTTGTGTAGACATCAAGTCCTTTCCTAGAAGAGTTCAATATAAATAATTTCCTAAATACATGACCCATAAATCAATGAAAAATGATTATATAAGTAAATTTAAATTCACCAATTACTATAGTAAATTCTAGATGATTCATAGAAAGTAAAAAGATCATATTCACCAAATTAGTTAATGGTATAAAAATTAAGGGATTTTACTGTGGTTTTGAAATATTTGGATTGAAATATTAATATTTTTTAGGACAATATTTTTCAATGAAATAATTGATAATTTTCAAGGGGGTAATATTAATATTTAATTTAAGTGGATCTATAAAATTAATGAACACCTCTAAAATTTAAAATTTTAAAGATAAATAATTTATCAGATATATTTAAAAATATTATGGAGTAAAGATTTATTAAAACGGAAGTAGCAGAAGATCAATCATGGGATAAATTCTAAAAACTCCAACTATGATTTATAAATAAATTTATCCCATACATATTCCATTTATTTGTTTCTTTAATAAAATTAGGGAAACATAACTATTCAAAATCCATGGGCCATTAATTGGGTTTGTTATTAGTGGTCATTAATAAGAGATATACAAAGGAATATACATTTACAAGATAAATTAGTTGGTTGTTTAACTACATAGGGTGGAGATCACACGATGAAGGCTATTAAAATATTATTATCCATTTAATTTGGGATTTCCACCTAATTTTTTGGATTAAATGTATTTCAATCCAATTTTATATGTCATCTATATTTATACAAATCTATTTTATTGATTCCTAAAGTTTTGTAATAGAAAAAAAATAAACAATTAGGATTTTTTATCATAAACAAGAAATCATGAAAAATGTTTGTTTCAAAATGTAATGAAATTATATTAACAAATAATGTTATTTGTTTAACCTCTATTCATATATTTTGAGAAATATATATTATATGAGCAATTTACATTAAAATATGAGGTCTCCAGCATGTAATCTTAAATGTTCTACACTAAAAAATGTTACCCAAATTTATCTTGATTATGTGATGAATCATTTCTATGAATCATATGATATTTATCCCTTCTCTCAAAATTTGGAAACATGTTATTATTCACAAAACAAGGTCGAGGATGTAGTGTTTTAGGAAAACCATTTTCTCTAGGGGATAATGATGAACAAGATAGTGATATTTATACACTATTTCTATTTTGAATTTAATGCTAATAAGGTGCATAAAATGAAACCATTATGTCAAAAATATTTATTACCGAGAAATTATAGAGTTGGAAATAAATACAAGGGGGAATATTATTATTCCCATGAATTTATTGATATTCCTCTCATCAGGTCAACATGATTATTACGAATAAATTATTGTTGAATCTTGGAGGGTTTTTATGAATTCATAAGTTAGCATAGGATGTCATGATTTATAGTGGAGTCATCCCCAAATATATGATGATTATTAAACCATTCATTAATTATCAATGAAAATTTCTACTAAATTTTCATTTTTAACACGTTCTATAAAATTTGTTTGGATGTGAATAATTTTAATCAATATTGATTAATTAAGGAGGCCTTGAAAATATTTTTTTGAATGATTAAAAAAATAATTAGAGATTGAACAAATAGAATATGGTGAGTTTCCATGAAAAATTAATATATATTTTCTACCTTGGTAGTCCAACTAAATTATTAGTTGATGAAATTTTAATTAATGATAAATTTATTCTAGTATTTATTTTATATGGAATAGTTATTACATAATATTTTTAATGGTGTAAATATAACAAAAATTAATTTTCAACACTATTAAGAAATTATTTGTTGAAAATTTACTAAAAATGTTTATTATAATTTAATAATAAAATTCATACCCTAACATACCAATCAATATCACTAAATATAACAAGTGATTTCTAGATAATCTACATAGAATATGGATTAGTGTAACCATACATCGTGTCTTGGATATATTTATAGAAAACTCCATGTATAGGATTGATGGTGTGCACATGATATCACACATGGTAGTCTTACAAAATGTGTGGGATTATGCATCGAATGCATAGGTTACACAGAAGGTATGGAATAAAATATGTTGGAATTCATTATTGTGCACAATAGAAGTGTATATATTGTATTGATGAGTCAACCATGTCGTCATCGTTAAGAGATAATCTTAACACCACTTATTATTAGTAAGGGGAACTATGTTGAATCTATATACATGTGAATCAACAGATTTGTTGGTACTATTACATTGTTTAAAAAATATTGAATAAATAATGGTGTGAAACATGTATAGTCCTCCATCATCACCATCATCATCATGTAAACATATCCTTTTAACTTGTTATGAGTGAGATCATTTCTTTACACTAAAAAAATTATTTATAGATGGTTTCATCCTCAAACCATTAATCAATGTAATATCATTTAAAAATAAATATGTAATCTATAATAGAAATAAGAGGAATGAAACTTTCATAAGAATAAAAATGAAAAATTATTGTATTAAATTTCATCTTCCCATTAAATATTTTATTTAGATACTTCACCTAAAAATAGATAATCGTTTTTATGATCATTAGGTTAACATAATATCAATATACAAACATGAATCATTTAATATATTCATATAAATAAAATAGTAAAGAAATTATTCATGTGTATTTATTAATTTTGTAAATCTTCATGAATGAATAATACATTTCATGTGAAGATCATTCATTCAATCCACATATATATTAAGTAATTAACTACCATGTATATGATTATGTATAAAACAAAAATGGCGAATTTATGGTGTATAGTATATGAGTCATGGGAATTTACCATATGATTATGTTAGATGGACCAAGACATGTAGGAATATGGGATAAAATATAAATTATTTGGTGTTCTTATGTATTAAAATTTTGAAAAAACAACAAAAAAATGAGTAATCGTGGTATTCAGACCATAAGAAAGGGACTTCCTAAAATTATAATTTATGAGATATTATACAAAATTTTATTTATTTATATATATAAATGATGGTGGATAAGTCTTTTTATTTGATAGATCATGATAAAATCATGAGTAAACACAATACAAAACAGGATGAAAATATTTTTAATGTGTATTTAATACATAATTTAGGTAGATATGAATATAATATTATATAAGCTTATATGAGGTAAGAAACATTGTGAGAAGACATTATGATGCATTATCTTAGTGAGTGTGTATAAGGAGAAGTGATCCAAATGGATATAGTATTTGGAAACATGAATGAAATTTTTTTGGATGTTTTTAATAATAGAATTTATGAACAATGAATTACTAAAGAAGGATACATAAAGAT
This sequence comes from Viscum album, assembly GCA_963277665.1. Lineage (NCBI taxonomy): Eukaryota > Viridiplantae > Streptophyta > Magnoliopsida > Santalales > Viscaceae > Viscum > Viscum album. The sequence goes on along the minus strand of OY728122.1, from coordinate 2,087,702,658 downwards.
ACATCAATAATTTTCATGATGAAGTATAAAGACCCCACTATGTGTTTGAAATAACAAGATCTTATAGACATTACATCAACAATTTGGAGACAATACTGATATTACATTTGGAGATAGTTTTTATAGATACTTGAAGTCAAATGAATAAGGACATTACATGAAAGATAACTTTGGATACCATATATAAATAATTAAAGAGAATCCCATGTTGTTCTCAAGTTGATACATAGTAGAAATTATACCTCAAGTGTAGTAATCAAGGGGTAGGAAAACATAAAGAATGAAATGTTCAAAACATTGTTATCTAATCCTTTCGATTATTATTTTATATAGTTGACCGTGTGAGATACCAAAATAGTAGATTAGTGTAATAACTCACTAAAAAGGTAAAATTATAAGGATAAAAATTTTAAATATAAAAAAATAACCAGATAAACCCTCCACCATAATTTTATTTAATCAAATCAACGAACTTCAAAAACATGTTGATCAAAATCAAAACTAATCAAATAATAACATTATAATCAATAAAATGATTCATATTTATTTAATGTATAATCTTATACATCCTAATATTGTTTTTATGTCTCGTTTCCAATTCATCTAAAATAATTAACAAGGCATACCATTAATACTAATTAATTTATCTAATGAGACCAACCAATTCATTAAAAAATAATATCTGAAAATTTCAACCACTTAAAATGTATAATACATTCAACATATAAGTTAGACGAGATAAAAAAAACCAAATCAATATTCCATAGTAACAAGAAACCATCCTTATTGAAAAAACTAGAATAATGATTGTCTATTGTAACGCACCATCACCAGTTAGCCCGAGTCGGTGAATTATTACATAACATTGGAATGATCACAAGGGATCACATCCTGAATGACCGATCAATTTAGTATCCTTACAAGTACTAGATACATTCATAAGTTTTAAATTACATCATGAAATAAAAAAATCATCAATTTTTTCCCATTTTGAACATACTTATATACATGGAATATCCCAACAGGACCACCATAAAATACATATTCACATCTTGGGAAAAATATAACATAGAATGGTGTGAGCTCATATTCTCAGTAAGGATAACAATATTGTGGAAACTTTTATAAACAAACAAAAACATTTAAGTAAATTTAAAAAAAAAATCAAAATCCTTTGAAACATAAACTTCAGCATAATATGGAAATTATAAAATCAAATAATTCCATTTACTTATTCAGATGGATATACTTCATGTCTAAGAATCACATATAATATCAATAGACACTTTCAAAATGATGGAATACATAATTCCATACTCCATAACCACATAGTCAAGGCCTTATTCCAAGACTTCAAATAATATTTTATCAGGGCTTTGTTCCAAGAAACTAGTTTGTCTCATTAGACCTACCGATACATCGAGGAGATATAGCGGGCTCCACTCATCACTTACTATGTCCAATGCATTCCTCATATGAAAAAGTATAAACATAACAAAAACATCTGTATTAAATATAGTATACTAAATATCAATACTTTATCCATAAACCATGAATGGTACAAAAATAAAACATCCATAGCCAAACATATCACAAAACCATCAAAACAATATGGAAGATTTGTATTATATTAAATCAACTTCAAACAAGTTGAAAATCCATCACAGGATATTAACATAGATGAAATGAAAACTTTTTTTAATGAAATACCTCATTCGGTTTTGAATCAATTTAAAATTCATATAATAATAAAAGAAAACATTTATTTTAAAAATATTTTTATAACATTGTAAGGGAAGCTTCAAAGATGTAATAATGGTGCAGGATAACTGCACCCGCCGTAGAAGTTAAGAAAATATTCTTACCTTAATTTTCTTGAAAAATGTCATAAATTACCGAGTTGGGAAAATGACAGAATGATTATTTTCAAAACATATAAGGTCAAATAAGTGTATAAATGACTTTAACCCATAGTGTAGTAAATGTTAAAAATGTTTTGATTTACATTTTTAAGAATACATGGATGTGGATGATAAAGAGGTACCAGTAGATACTTACGTATTAACAACCTCGAATAAGTAAAGAGATTGTAGAATTAACCCTTATATTGAACATTCCCTTAGTCGATGGTATGTTAAACTCATGTATAATTGTTAAAAAATTGTTATTAATTTATACATGAACTATAAATAAATATTATATCATATATTATCTTATAATACTTCACTGTTAATAATATTTTAGTAGTATCATGGTTTTGGCTGTTAACTGATTCAATTTTCTTTTTATGCTTGGTTACACGAGCCATGTTAGTTATGGATAGGATGTATTTAATTCATATATAGAATGATATTATGTTCATAAACATTATTATTAATCATAAGATGAAAATTATTCTTTAATTATTATGATGGGGAATGAATCTCATCATGTTTGTTGAGATGATAATCCGTACATACGTACAAGCGACAATATCATTATATTGATGGTGAAATCATATGAAATTGGACGGTATATCATATATAAATAACCATTAACATTTTACATTTATTATTTAAATCAGTTATAATCATTATTATACCCATCCAAATAATGAAGTGTTTGAATAACAAACTACACCACGACGTGGAGACGGTAAGCCGTATGTACGCACGTATGGTGACTTTGTCATTCATATGATGGATAGAATAATGAATATGGTTATAAAATATTGATAATAACATGAAAGTTTATAGAATATACTGGTGTTATTATTTTAGAATGGAAACAGGAATGAAAGAGGAAGTGGAAGAAGAAAACAACGTGAAAGAGGTGATGTAATATTTACCTCTTCTTGAGGTTCTTCCTTTTGATTTGATCAAAAGGGTTCCATAGGTTGGCTTTCTGAATAAAGTAAGGCCTCTCATATGAAGGTAGGAATTTTGGGAGGATATATGGGTAGGGTCTGGCAGAGACAAATTGTGGAGACCCAAATCTTGACGTACATGGACATTACAATACTTTTGCTGAATACTTGATACATAATGAAAACAGACACACAAGGACCTTAATAGTTTAGTGTCTTTGGAAACTCGGAAAATAATCTTCTAATCGTGGTGAAAGATCTTTAACGTCTCCCATAATGATCTTCCCCCTTCTTTTTATTAACTAAAACCTTTCTTTAAATCTTGGGGAAAAGAAAACATATAAAGGGTGAGCTCAAATGCTCAGTAAGGGTAATCATAGAGAACATAAAACAATCCACAATCATTTGAATGAAAAAACATGAACATAAAATCAAAACATCAAAATCATGAGAAATGACATAAATCTTGGAAGTACCCAAGGAATAGATCATAAAAAAACATTAGTCGTGATAAACTAGCATGGTAATAAAACATGTAATTGTGGCATCCATTAAGCACATGATATGATTTCCATAGTAACCAAGACATTTCTTCCAAGACCATCTTAGTGGACAAAGTCCCATTCCGAATCGAGTTCACTCTACGTTCTAGTCCTGTAACACGGAACCAGATTAACTTACCATTCCAGCCATGTATATCTCATGAGATATAAATATTTACCCAATGAATTTGAGGGAGATATAGGTCCCACCCATCAAATAATGAAATCATTCTTACTTGTGCCACAACATAAACATAAATCATTCATCATAACCCAAAGAATAAAAATGGGTTTCATAAACATCATAACATAATACATATAAAACAATTGGATATCATTTAATCATAAGAAAAGTGAAACCATGTAAATCATAGAGACTTTATACATGATAAATATACATATTAAATAATTCCTTCTTATATGGAAAATGTTTTTGATAAAACACTTGAAATGAATTCCTAATGAAAATATCCTTTCTTCTTCAAAATCATTTTCTTTTCACAAAATTCCATGAAATTTTAAAAGAAAGGTATTTTTTTGAAAATATTCATAAAATCTTTTAGAGTAAGCTTCATGAATATGAGGCATTATGAAACTATAAAAATCCATTCATGCCGTATAAATTAAAAATAAAATTCTTCTCGATCTTTTGTCGGAAAAGTCAAAAAGTTCCCAGTGTGGTAAAAAAAGTAAGATTCCTTTCATAACTTGTGGTAAATATAAAAAATGGGTAGAAAGGACTTTAAAAGTACATGAAAACTTTTTTAGAAATCATGGGTATAGATGATAACAATAACCCCAGTAAATACTTACGAATAAGAATCTCGGATAAGAATGAGATTGGAACAGTTATCCTTTACCTTATGTCCTATATGCCTCGTATGTATCCAAAACTTCTGTATAATGATTTAAATAATGTTATTAACTTATTATAGAATCATATTAATTTTTATGATATCATATATAGTTTAGTTATGACTTTACATTACTCGTTCTTTTGTAAATTCGATATAAAAGTAGCGATTTGGGTAAAACCGTTTCATTTATTGTACGTGTTTTGACTTGTTGTTCTTGATATTATTACTTATATCCGGATTTAATTAATTACATAATGTAAAACATGATTTATATATAATATATATTCAGAATATAAATATATATATGATATATCAATAAATGGAATGAAATACACTGTTCATGGAGATGGTAGGCCGTACGTACGCATAACTGCCGTTATCGTTTCCTTATTGAATTGAATGGAATTAAGTAGATGAAATACATATATATATATACATAAATAAATTATCATCATTATTTCATATATTTCATGATTAATCATTATATATACCCTATAATCATTCATGAATGGTTAACAAAGAGAATGAATCTAATCGCGTCGTGGAGACGATTGTCCATACGTACGCACGAGCGACGATATCATTCCCATGATCGTGGAATTGTATTGAAGCATATGTATAATATTTAAGAATCAATATAACATTAAAATAATCATATATAGTTATTTATTTACACCATTATACCCATCCATGTAAGGTGGTGGTCGAAAACAGATTACACCACGGCGTGGAGACGGTATTCCGTACGTACGCACACGCGGTGATTTCGTTTTTCGTAGGATGGTTAGAAGGCGAAATAGGGTTGTTTCATATTTATAATAACATATGAGTATATAATTAATACTGATGTTATTACTTTATAATGAGACAACTAAAGAAGAAGAAGTAGAAGAATAAATAAACTTGAGAGAATCGGAAGAAGAGATTACCTCTTCTTCGATGCACCCCCTTTAAGCTTCCTCTTATGGAAGTAGATTTGGTCTTTTGAGAAGCAAAAAACCTCCAAAATGTTTCTAGGGAAGTGGAGAAGAAAAATGGGCAGGGTTTGGCCGAGCTTCAAGGCTCAAAAGGGTGTGAAGAGAAGAGGGAAGGGGTGCCCTTTTTATAAGGTAGTAGAGGGGCACCTTTGGAAAAACTTAAAATATTATTTTATAATAAAGTCATATTCGGTTTATAATAGCTCCCAATTGATTTATTTCGAAGATAAAGTAGGGATGGGTCGAAATAATCTCATAGAATAGAATTTATACAAGTTTAGGTTTCTATTTTAACCTTATAAATTAGATTTAACTTTATGTTAAATAATTTTACTTTTACAATGTCTTCTTGTTCTCTTACACTATAAGGTTAATAAACATACTATAACAAGACAAACGAACCCCAATTGATTAATTATTAATATATATATCCTTATCTAAGTCATTTGGAAGAACCTTAGTTTTTGTATGAATAAAATAACAATTAATAATATAATATTTGTTTTAAAAACTATTTTATTTCAATTTTGACACTATTTGGTAATTGATTTTTGTGAAAATCATAACAGAATGATTAGTTAGAAAAAAGTTAATTAAATCAATAATAACATGTCATATTAACCTAAAAAATTATTTTATTTCATAAAAAGTCTCAAATTACATTTATTTGTGTATTTATAATATCAACTATTTTAATATTTCATTATTTAGGTAATTACTGCATCACCATTGTGTCATAAATAAATTGAATTATTTATTGTCTAAAAATTATAAATAAAATAAAATTATGTAGGAAATCTTTTTAGCTTTCTAATTAATATTTATAGTGTAATTTATCTTATGTATAACCCTATAGTAAAAATGTTTTAGTTACTAAACTTTGATTTTAACTATTTTAACCCTTTTTTAAATAAATTAAAAATAATTGTCCTAATCTAATCCAAGTGGACCTAAATGGTCATATTTTATTCCTAAGGTTCTTTTTGGTCGAATTACACATATCCAATAGAATTAGGACATATTTTAGGGTAATAATAATAACATTTTTATCCTTAATTACCCTATTTATTTTTAACCGTGGTAAATAAAAGTAAAAAGTTACTATTCACAAAAAATTATTTTCTTCTCATTGAACCACATTTTATTCCTTGATATTAACCGTGAGTCTCTGATTTTTGAAATTCCACTCACAAAAGTGGTAAAATTATGTTTTATGTGAATTTCCAAATTCTCCTAGGAGGTGTGTAAAAGACGGTGAAAAGTTCAGTAAAATTTTTATATATCTAAAATTATCATAAAATGACTCCAATGAATTACATTGAACTTATATAGGTATTATTTATCAATTTTGACCTAAAATAAATTTAAATAAAAAAGAATTATTTAAATAAAAAGTTGGTTTTTAAATAGTAACCCTGTGTTTTCACTATTCATCAAAAATTGAAAGTTTTTAGAAAAATACCAAAAATTCACCCTAGGATAATTTTGATATTCTGAATCCAAAAATGAATTCCATTTTTCATGATAAAATTTATAAAATTTTAAAAAGTGGGTATTACTATTCATAACTTCTAGTTCATAATAATAATATAATGATATCTCATTTAGTGAAACTTGGTATTGCCTATAACACATGCTATTGTGGAAGGTCGCAGTTGCGTTTTATGAAAGCCAAGTCAGGGTTACGTGTAGTGCAAGATTCATTTATTATTGTGTATAATAGAATCCAACCATATTTCATTTATACATTGAATATATATATATACACTCAATGTTGCATAAAATATCTTCTATCAACCGAACTTGAAATTGTGTGTAATCTGATCCCAGAATAGTGTTTCATATACTACAAGCTAATACGGTGTTGTGTATAGCGCAAGATAATCTTGGTGTAGCGTACAACAAAAGACATCAAAGAAATTAAGTAGAACAATTCTCATAAAATCTCGGGTTGTTACATTCTACCCCCCTTAAAAGGAATTTCTCCCACGAAATTCTTCGGGGTTATAAATAGTTTTCTACTTGAAAGTTTCTTTAATTGAAACCCACATCATAAAATGAAAAACCAAAACTTAACTTTAAAAACTAAAGTATGAAATGGAACGGTTACCCAAATTAACTAATCACTAGGTTTCCACATAGGATAACATTGGTGAAAATATGGATATGGTAGAAAAGTCAAACCATCATGTTCTGATGGAGAGTGGTAGAGGACATGGATATGATAAAGCCAACAATCACAAATCCATAAATTTGTGATGATCTAGGGTACCGTCTGATTCATCGAATATAAGGGCACTAGGACAACATTTTTGGTTTTCAAGATCATTTCCCTAAAGTTGAAGATTTTGAATTAGAATAAATACTTACTTTATTTTGGTATAATCTTACCGTTGTTCGTGCCTTGATCAATTTCCACTTCATCTCCTTAAGAAATGAAGTTGAATTTGTCTTTCGCGAAGTTTTATCAGATCATGCGATAGAATGATAAGTCATTCCATCTGTCTCAAACATAAGTTAGGAAAAGTTATATACATAAGTCCATCTATGGTGAGATTAATCAGATATGTTTCCAAAATGGACTTATACTTCATCTATAATCCTGCATAATAAAATAAAACTAGTTTCAACTAACCAGAGACTTCCTGTAGGCTAGTGGTAGGAAATAAAGGCCTGTCGCATTTCGGTTGTGGGTTCGATTCCCATAGCCTTGTCCGATGTGATGGGTTGTCGCTCGTCCTGCAGGTTGTCCTTTTTTCTAATTATAACTTTCCATCAATAATATCGAAAATTTTCTATCCTTAAACAATACTATCTGATGTCTAACTTAATCCATTCCAACCTTTAAGCTTATCGAAAAAACTTCTGTCCAATCTCATAGTGTAAAGAAAATGATTACTTGAGAGGTCACATAACAAGTACGTGAATGCCATCATTTATCCCCCATATAATATATATCTTGTTGGTCACATTCCAAACATGTGAATACCTTAATCATGTATTCTCTTGAAAAATGAATACCCATTGAACCTTAGGGAAAACATGAAAGCAGTTAAAAGTTAACACTTTCCACATACCAAAATCCCCAAAATTCTATATACTCAAACAATGATATCACTTAGTCCTTATATCAATCATGAGCTCATGAATACTATCAAATAATTTATTTTCTCCTTATCCCTTAATTATGCGCATATCATCTGCTTTCCAAAATATTTGAATCACCTTTCATGGTTACCGGTACCATATTCTTATAGAAAACCACAATGGACTAATACACAGATATTTCAAAATTCCACAATACTATAAATGAGATTCCATGACACTATTTTGAAATCTCATTACATAAACACTTAATCATTACAAAACATCGTTTTCATATTCAAAATCGCCAATAGTGATCGCATGTGACTTCCCTTTGTCCTTTTCCTTAAGTGGTTGCTCACATTGGTCATCATTAAACCTTGGATTAGGGCATTGATTAGCATAATGCCCCATTTCCTTGCACTTGAAGCATTGAAGTGTTGGTGGAGCGTTCTCTGTAGTCTTTTATTTATACCCATCATTAGAAACATTTTTCCCATTACATCAACAGTCAAATTCTGGATGACCTTCTTTTCCACACATAAAACATTTTCTAGTCCCTTTAATACAATCTCCACCGTGCTTCATTCCACACTTTTAGCATAAGGAAACATTCATCTTCTTTTCACCATTATTCTGAGATTTCTTCTTGAACTCCATATTTCATTTCTTTTCAAAACCATGAGATGGATATGTTACACCAACTTCCAGTTCTACCTTGATATCACAATGCACAATTTCTTCATATCTACTGAAGTCTCTTATAGCTAATGCCCTTTGAAAACTTGGTTTTAAGCCACTGAAAAATAGATCAACTTTACTTTCGTGTTGGATGGTAAAGCCAGATACTTACCTTTCAAGTCTTGTAAAATTTGCTTCGTATATACCAACAGATTCATCATCCTTCTGCTTAATCTCTAGAAACTCCTTTTCCATCTTTGTTCGAAGAATACGAGGGAAGTACTTACTGAAAAACAAGTTCTTGAACTCATCCCATTCCATGGATTCAATTTCATCTCAGGGCCTCGTATTCTTAATTAGAGTCCACAATTGATTTGCTTCACCTTCTAAACAGTAAATAGCCAGAATGAATTTTTCATGTTCTTAACAGCGAAGTATGGAAAATATCTTTTCAATGGTACTAATCCATTATTCCGCAACAAGTGGATCAAAAGACCCACTGAAAGAAGGTGGACGTTGCCTCATGAAGGACTCAATAGAAAATGGTTCCCTTCTCTACTCATTTGGAAGTCCAGAATGATTCATAGCTTGTGTAAGTATAGTAAAAAGAGTTTTCACTCCATCTCCCATAACATTGGTTTGTTCAGGAGGACAATCATTGTATTGTCCATTACATTGATCAACACGGTTCCTTCGAGTTCCAACAATCGTCTAAAACCCAAAAAGAACAGTGTGCGAGGAAAAAATCATGCTAGGGAAAACAACATAATAAAGTTGGAGTACCTTCAATATCTAAAATCTTAGGTTTAATTATAATATCGTTACTATAATTCTAGGACTATAACCTATACCTATACTTAACCTTAGGGACCTCCCTAGACAAGCCTTAGAAATATCTCTAGGGATCTCAATAATATTTTCACATTATAGTTTCCAAAGGTTAACTAAACCTTTCCTCTGATACCAACTGTAGAGACCCAAAGCTTGACGTACATGGACATTACATTACTTTTGCAGAATACTTGATACATAATGAAAATAGGCACACAAGGTCCGTAATAGTTTAGTGTCTTTGGAAACTCAGAAAATAACCTTCTAATCGTGGTGAAAGATCTTCAACATCTCCCATAAAGATCTTCCTCTTTTGTTTTCTTACCTAAAACCATTCTTTAAATCCTAGGGAAAAGCAAACATATAAAGGGTGAGCTCAAATGATTAGTAAGGGTAAGCATAGATAACATAAAACAATCCATAAACATTTGAATGCAAAAACATGAACATAAAATCTAAACATTAGAATCATGAGAAACGACATAAATCATGGAAGTACACAAGGCATAGATCATAAAGGAAAATTAGTCATGATAAACCAGCATGGTAATAAAACATGTAATTGTGGCATCCAGTAAGCACATGTTTTGATTTCCATAGTATCCAAGGCAATGCTGCCAAGACCATTTAGTGGACAAATTCTCATTCTGAATTGAGTTCACTCCTCGTTCCAGTCCTGTAACACTGAACCAGATTAACTTACCATTCCAGCCATGTCTATCTCATGAGATATAAATATTTACCCAATACATTGGAGGGATATATAGGTCCCACCCATATCATATTGATATCATTATTACTTGTGCCACAACATAAACATAAATCATTCATCATAACCCAAAGAATAAAAATGGGTTTCATAAACATCATAACATAATCCATATAAAAAATGGATATAATTTCATCATAAGAAAAGTGAAACAATGTAAATCATAGAGACATTATATTTGAAACATACACATATGAAATAATTCCTTATTATAAGTAAAGTGGTTTTGATAAAATACTTGAAATGAATTCTTGAGGAAATATCCTTTCTTTGTAAAAATCATTTTCTTTTCACAAAATTCCATGATGTTTTAAAATTAATGTATTTTGTTGAAAATATTCATAAAATATTGTAGAGTAAGATTCATGAAAATTAGGCGTTATTAAACCGTAAAAATCTGTTCACGCAGTATAAATTAAAAATGACATTCTTCTCATACTTTTGTCGGAAAAGTAAAAAAGTTCCCCGTGTGGTAAAAAAAAGTAAGATTCCTTTCATAACATGTGGTAAATTTCAAAAATGGGTAAAAAGGACATTAAAAATACATGATTTTTTTATAAAACATGGGCATATATGATAACAATAACCCTAGTAAATACTTACGAATAACAATCTCGGATAAGAACGAGATTGGAACAGTTATCCCTTACCTTATGTCGGATATGCCTCGTATGTATCCGAAACTCCTGTATAATGATTTAAATAATGTTATTGACTTATTAAAGATTCATATTAATTGTTATGATATCATATATAGTTTACTTATTACTTTACATTACCCGTTATTTTGTAAATTTGATGTAAAAGCAGTGATTTGGGTAAAATTGTTTCATTTATTGTACGTGTTTCGACTTGTTGTTCATGATATTATTACTTATATCCTGATTTACATAATTCCAGAATTTAAAACATGATTTATATATAATATATATTCATCATATACATATATATATATGATAGATCGATAAATGGAATGAAATACACCGTTCATGGAGACGGTAGGCCGTACATACGCATGAACGCTGTCTTCATTTCCTTATTGAATTGAATGAAATTAAGTAGATGAAATAAATATATATTCATAAATCCAGTATCATTATTATGTCATATATTTCATTATTATTCATTATATATACTTTATAATCATTCATGAATGGTTAACATAGAGAATGAATATCCTCGCATCGTGGAGACGGTAGTCCGTACGTACGCACGAGCGATGATATCATTCCCATGATCGTGGAATTGTATTGAAGCGTATGAATAATATTTCAGAATAAATATCACTTTAAAATTATCATATATAGTTATTTATTTACACCATTATACCCATCCAAGTAAGGTGGTGGTCCAAAACAGATTACACCACGACGTGGAGACGGTATTCCGTACGTACGCACGCGAGGTAATTTCATTTTCCGTATGATAGATAGAAGGTGAAATAGGGTTGTTTCATATTTATAATAACATATCAATATATAAGTAATATTTATGTTATTACTTTATAATGAGACAACTAAATAAGAAGAAGTATAAGAAGAAAGAAACTTCAAAGAATCGGAAGAAGAGATTACCTCTTCTTCGACACACCTCCTTTAAGCTTCCTCTTATGAAAGTAGAGTTGATATTTTTAGAAGACCAAAACCTCAAGAATGTTTCTAGAAAATTTTATAAGAGAAATGGGCAGGGTATGGACGATATTCAAGGCTCAAAAGGGTGTGAAGAGAAGAGGGAAGGGGTGCCCTTTTTATAAGGGAGGAGAGGGGCACCTTTGGAAAAACATAAAATATTATTTTATAATAAAGTCATATTCCGTTTATAATAGCTCCAAATTGATTTATTTAGAAGATAAAGTGGGGATGGGTCGAACTCCTCTCATCCAATAGAATTTATACAAGTTTAGGTTTCTATTTTAACCTTGTCATTTAGATTTAACTTTGAGTTAAATAATTTTACTTTTACCGTGTCTTCTTGTTTTCTTACACAATAAATTTAATAAACTTACTATAACAAGCCAAACGAACCCCAAGTGGTTTATTTTTAATATATATATCATTATATAAGTCATTTTGACGAACCTTATATTTTTTATGATTAAAATAACAATTAATAATATAATATTTGTTTTAAAAACTATTTTATGTCAATTCTGACACTATTTGGTAATTGAGTTTTGTGAAAATCATAACAGAATTATTAGTTCGAAAAAAGTTAATTAAATCAATAATAACATGTCATATTGATCTCTAAAATTAATTTAATTCATAAAAAGTCTCAAATTACATTTATTTGGGTATTTATAATATCAATTATTTTAATATTTCAATATTTAGGTAATTACTACATCACCATTGTGTCATAAATAACTTGAATTATTTAATATATAAAAATTATAAATAAAATACCATTATGCATTAAATCTTTTTATCCTTATAATAAATATTTATAGTCGAATTTATCTTATTTATTACCCTATATTAAAAATGTTTTAGTTAATAAACATTGATTTTATCTCTTTTAACCCTTCTTTAAATAAATTAATAATAAATGTCCTAATCTAATCCAAGTGGACATAAATGGTCATATTTTGTTCCTAAGGTTGTTTTTGGTATTATTACACTTATCCAATAGAATTAGGACATGTTTTAGGGTAATAATAATATCATTTTTATCCTTAATTACCCTATTTACTTTTAACTGTGGTAAATAAAATTAAAAAGTTACTATTCACCAAAAATTATTTTCACCCCATTGAACCAAATTTTATTCCTTGATATTAACTGTGTCTCTCGGATTTTCTAAATTCCACTCACATAAGTTGTAAAATTATGTTTTATGTGAATTTCTAAATTCTCCTAGGAGGAGGGTAAAAGACGGTGAAAAGTTCAATAAAAATTTTATATATCTAAAATTATCATAAAATGACTCCAATGAATTACGTTGAACTTATATAAGTATTATGTATCAATTTTGACCTAAAATAAATTTAAATAAAAATAATAATTATTTAAATAAAAATTCGGTTTTTAAATAGTAACCTAGTGTTTCCACTATTCATCAAAAATTGAATGTTTTCATAAAAATACCAAAAATTCATCCAAGGCTAATTTCGATATTCCGAATCCAAAAATGATGTCCATTTTTAAAGATAAAATTTATCAATTTTCAAAAAGTTGGTATTACTATTCATAACGGCTAGTTCATAATAATATTATAATGATATCTCATTTAGTGAAACTCGGTATTGCATATAACACATGCTATCGTGGAAGGTCGCGGTTGCGTGTTATGAAAGCCAAGTCAGGGTTGCGTGTAGTGCACGATTCATTTGTTGTTTCATTTAATAGAATCCAACCATATTTCATTTATACTTTGAATATATATATATATATATATACACTCAATATTGCGTATAATAACTTCTATCAAACGAACTTGAAATTGTGTGTAACACGATCCAAGAATAGTGTTGCGTATACTGCAAGCTAATACGGTGTTGCGTATAGCGCAAGATAATCTAGGTGTAGCGTACAACAAAAGACATCAGAGAAATTAAAAATAATAATTCTCATAAAATCTTGGGTTGTTACACAAATGGGTTTGGAGGTGTGGAATTATGATAAGTGGAAGTGCCCTTTTATAAGAGTGGTGAGGGTCACTTTAGGAAAATCATAAAAAATTATTTTATAATAAAATCATTTTCTGTTTTTAATGGCTCCAAAATGAATTATTTCTAGGATAAGGTGGTTATGGGTCGAAAAACTCTCAAACAATAGGTTTTAGACAGGTTTAGGTCGTCATATTAACCTTATATTTTATATTTAACTCTTAGTTAAATAGTTCGACATTTACTATGTCTCTTTTTATTTTTATATTATATGGCTAATAAACATACTATAAAATTCCAAGAGAACCCCAAGTGGTTCATTATTAATATGTATAACCTTATCTAATTCCTCTGTCCTATCGAAATTTTTTTAGGAATATTATATCAATTAAGATTATATTATTTGTTTTTAAAATCTCAGTTATGTCAATTTTGACACTATTTAGTATTTGATTTTCTGTGAAAATCATAAAAACATGATTACTTCGAAAAAAATTATTTAATCAACCCTAACAGGTCATATTAACCTAATAAAATAGTACAATTCATCAGAAGTCTCAATTTACATTTACTTGGATATTTATAATATCAATTATTTTAATGATTCCGTAATAATGTAATTACATATTTATCCTTTTGTCATAAATAAATTAATTTAATTGTCATATAAAAATTATAAATAAAATACCATTATGTATAAAATCCTTTTATATTTATAATTAATATTTATAGTCGAATTTATATTGTGTGTAACCCTATATTAAAAATGGATTAGTTATTAAACATTGAATTTAACTCTTTTAACTCAACTATAAATAAAATAATAACAAATGTCTTAATCTAATCTATGTGGACCAAAAGGATCATATTTTATTCCTATGGTTATTCTTGGTCAAATTATACTTATCCAATAGAATTAGGACATGTTCTAGGGAAATTATGATATCATATTTACCATTAATTACCCTATTTACTTTTAATCATGGTAAATAAAATTTAAAAGTTTCTATTCACCGAAAATTATTTTCATCTTATTAAACCACATTTTACTTAATGATATTAATCATGTCTCTTGGATATTTGAAATTCAACACACAGAAGCGGTAAAATTATATTTTATGCAAAATTGCAAATTCTCCTAGGAGGTGGTAGAAGATAGTAAAACGTTCAATAAAATTTTAATATATCTAAATTTATTATAAAATGACTCTAGTGAATTAAAATAAACTTATTTAGGTATTATGTGTCTATTTTTACCTAAAATAAATTTAAATAAAATAAATAAATATTTAAATAGAATGTTGGATTTAAACAATAACTTAGTGTTTTTCAATATTCAAAATAATTGAATGTTTTTAAAATAATACCAAAAAATCACCCTAAGCTAATTTTGATATTCCAAATCCAAAAATGAAGTAAATTTTTCATGATAAAATTTATAAAATTTCAAAAAGTGGGTATTACTATTCGTAATGGCTAGTTTGATTGGTTTTGGAGTGTTTGAGCTCAAAGTTGTGTACAACACATGCTATTGTATTATTCAAAGGGAAATGTACCATGGAAGCGTGGGGTGTTACATTCACCCCTCCTTAAAATAATTTCATCCTCAAAATTTCTAAAATATTACTACATAAATAGATTCATGTGGTTCTTCATCATATGTTCCTCGGGTTCCCACATTGCATCTTCCATCTTATGGTTTCTCCATAGTACTTTTACAAGACGATTCGTCCGGTTTCTCAGCAGTTGTTCTCCTATATCACGAATTTTAATAGGCTCTTCACAAAAAGATAGATATGGTTCCAGTTCAATTTCCTCATAAGTGATTACATGCATTGGATCGGGCATGTATTTTCCCAACAGTGATACGTGGAACATATCATGAACTTTGGAGAGACTTGGAGGCATTTCCAAATGATAAGATACAACTCTAATTCATTCTAGAATTTTGAAATTTCCTATGTACATGGAACTCAATTTACCCTTCTTACTGAATCATATAACTCCATTCCATGGACATACATTCATGAAAACACGATCTCCAACCTAAAATTCCAAATCCTTCCTTTGTTTATCGGTGTGGCTCTTTTTCCTACTTTGGGATGCTTTTATGTGGGTTTGGATAACCTTCACCATTTCCATTGTTTCCTCAACAAGTTCTGGGCCTACGAGTTTCAATTCACCAACATCATCCCAACATGTTGTTGTGCGACATGTCTTGCAATATAATGCTTTATATGGTGCCATCTTAATACTTGAATAGAAGATATTATTATAGGAAAATTATACAAAATGTAAATATTGATCCCATATACCTTGAATGTCATGTGATAAAGATCTCAACATTTCTTCTATGGTTTGAATAGTATGTTCTAATTTTCAATTGGTTTGAGGGTGGTAGGCAGTGCTCAAACGAACTTCAGTATCTAGGGATTTCTGAAGACTTTTCTAGAATCTAGTTGTAAAATGAGGATCATGATTAGAAATAATTGAAAGGGGTACTCCATTAAGTCTTAAAACTTCATTAATATAAATTCTTTCAAAACATTCAAGTGGTAAATCTTCTCTTATAGAAAGAAAATGTGTAGAATTGTTAAGACTATAATCAATGACCCATATTGTGTCATTCTATATTGGACTCTTTGTTATCCCCATGAAAAAGTCCATCATAATATTTTACCATTTCCACTCAGGTATGGGAAGAGGTTTCATGACTCTTCCAGGCTATTGCCTTCGAGATTTCACTTGTTGACAAGCCATACATCTTGACTAACTAAAAATTAAATTTTTTATTAAGGAAATACTTTTATGGAAAAATTGAGAAACCAATGTTTAAAAACTAAAAGAAATAGATGACCCATTAAAGAACAACTTACACCGATTTGATTTGATCTCCATGCTTAGATCCAAGGAGGTAGTACTAACCTGAGTATTGTGGTCATCCTTCAGAAGATCATTTAAATGATCTGCCAGTTTTTCCCAAGCCTGAATGTACTCTTCTTGGTTGAGCTTCCCATCATTAAATCTCCTAATCAATATCAGATCCTATATTCCAATCTAGTTACTCTGCTCCTCATTGGTACCCACCCTTAAAAATCATCCCATCATCCTATTATCTTTTTTTTGGGTAGCATTAATTGTTAGAACTATTTACACTATTCCTTCTCCTGTGTGCATAAGCTGTTCTAGAGAAGGATCAGTCTTTGAACAAGAGTCCTGTGACTGGCCAGTAACAACCTTGGAAGGGGAAAGAGGATCACTAATCATCTTCTTATATTTTGACTTCTTCGCATATCTAGTTTCCCTCAGTGATGGTAAATAAGAATAGTCTTTTATCTATTTCCAAATGCCCCTCCGGCTCTTACTGCGCCACAGGCTTACTAGATTACCCTAGAATTCTGCTCCAAAATCACCTTATAATATCCCAATTTCACCATCACTAGAATCTGTCCCGAATGCTCTCTGCTTTAGTGAGGGCCTAACCAGATAAGTTTCGGCCTCCTGTTATGGATTAACATGTGACATCCCTTTAAATCAATCACCCAAAACCACTGCATCCGTATGCCTACCTGGAAAATTTCCTAGCTCCTGTTGCAGCACCTTACCACCTAGAGAGTAACCCCCTTGTTGTGTTAGATTCTAGACCCCTCGCTTTAGTTCCAATCCCTGCACTCACAGCCTCAGCGTATGATGCTGTCCTAGGAGACCTGGTTTTTTATTCTTCAACCATTTGTGAATCCACCACATTTAGACCACTACTAGGTAGCACCTCCTCCACAACATCACCCTCAGCAGGAGGATCATATTGCGGTCCACCCAGATCCTCCCTCAAGTGTCTGAAGACATCGTTCACTAAAGGATTCACTTCTTGAGGACCACTGATCACGTCCGCTATAGGTTTAAATTTAGAGTCCACACCAATCGGCTTCCCAGGCAAGCCTGCCACAGATTGAGTTTTTGGATCTTTACCGTTGTCCCCACTAATATACTTCTTAGGTCTCCATCGACATGTTTCCATTGAGTGCCCCAGCCTCTTACAGACAGAATAGAAATCATGCCATGATTCAAAGACCACCTTATGTTTTCACCAGAACTCTTCCTCAATTGTTATCCAAACATAATCAAAAGCATCTTTGGATACATCTACTTCGACACAGACCCGCAGATTAACAGGGTGGCAAAGCGCTTTGGCACAACTATCCAAACACAGATATTTTCCAAATAAATTCCCTAGTAATCTAATAACTGAGGGATTTTGGAATGGTTGTGGGTGGTTAGGGAAGCATAATAATACTATCACTATTGGAGAATCATGCTTCATATGGAAGTCATATGTCCATCAGAAGTGGTATAATCGAAATCCGTTGAGGTTATGGGGAGCACTAGACTAGGCTCTGATTAAATCCTCCTTCGAGGTAAAACATATCATGATATGACTACTGTCGATCAAACCCACTATCGACCATTCCTGTAAATCCCACGAACATAAGACATACTTATAAAATTAATCAACTGATGATCATCATTGATTGAATGAGCAATCAGTGTAAGATTCAGAAGCATCGAGGTTTAGTTGAACTCTGTTATCGATAACGGTAGATTAGGTCTCCCATTTAATAAATTAGAAGCATTCGGGCATAATGAAGCTTGAGGAAATGAAGGTATAAATTCAGTGATAAAGAAGGGAAAGATGGAGGAACATGCTCCCTTGTTTAATGATGAGGGTCCCTCCACCGCCGGTGGGGGAGGGAATGACACAAGGGCTGCCTCCATCAAAAAAGATGAATACGAAGCGCAGCTCCACCAATACGGAACCCTCCATACATCTTGACACAAAATCAGCAATCTCACTCTTCATGTTGTCCCACCTAAATTGATCCTTCAAATCTCTGTACATCTTCATGCTCCTAGGATGTATAGTGAAATTGGAGCTATGAGAATCATCCAACAATTCCCTTTTTAGACGAGGTATGTTAGGAACACAAAGTCTCTTCCCAAATTTCAAAATTCAATCTTCATATATGATGTCACTCAATCTCCCATCATTTATAGCTTTATTCTTTTTTTGAAACACCTCATCATCAGTCTGAGAACTATTTTTACTTTCTAGTAATGATGGTTTGAAAACAATTTGAATAATTATTGATGTTTCCCCATCCATAGTTATTCTCAAATCCATATTTACTAGGTCCATGCAAATATGATCCCTTTCAACTCTCATCTTGATCAAAACTCCATGATACTTTCTACTCAAAGCATCTACCACCTTTTTTCCTTCCCCGGGTGGTAGTGTATAGTGCAATCATAATTATTGAGTAGTACAAGCCACGTGTTTTCCTCATGTAGAGTTCTTTCTGTGATAAATTATATTTCAAACTCTTGTGATTTGTATAAATCTCACATTTTATACCATAGAGATAGTGTATCCATATTTTTAGAGAAAAGATTACAGCTGCTAACTCAATATCATGAGAGGGATAGTTTTTCTCCTAAATATTTAGCTGTTGTGATGCATAGGCAATAACTCTATCATTATACATAAGGACACAACTAGGTCCTTTATTTGAAATCTCACTATAAATAACAAACCCATCATTACCTGATGGTAGATTCATGATATGAGCATTGACTAATCTTCACTTCAGTTCTTCTAAACATTCTTCACAATATATTTTCCAATCAAATTTAACACATTTACGTGTGATATGGGTTAATGGGTTTTCCAATCGGGCCAAATTCTGGACAAAATGATGATAATAACCTACTAAACCAATAAAATGGTGTACCTCAGTAATAATCATTGGTGATAGATATTCTGGGATTTCCATTGTCATAGAAGGATCAACAGAGATTCCATCTATAGAGACAATATGCCCTAGAAAAAAATCTACTGAATCTGAAATTCACATTTTCAAAACATCCCATATAATTCATTTATTTAATGAGTCCTTAGGATAATGCTCAATGATTATCATTATATTCGCAGACATTGGAGTAAACCAAGATAACATTAATAAATACCACTATAATGTCATAAATATATTCCTTGAAAATTCTATTCGTTAGATCTATGAAAACATAGGGTGCATTAGTCAATACAAGAGGCATTACTATAAAATCATAATGCCCGTACCTTGTTCAAAATGTTGTTTTCAGAATGTATTCCTTCTTCACATACAACTGATGATATCTAGATCGAAGGTCAATCATTGAAAAATATTGAGCTCCATGAAGTTGGTTGAAAAAATAATCATTGTGAGGTATGGGATACTTGTTCTTTATTGTTATATCATTGATCTCCCTGATGTCAATGCACAACCTCATAGATCTGTTTTTCTTCTTAACAAACTTGATAGGGGCTCCCCACTGAGAAAAAAATGGGAAAATAAATCCGTTATTACTAAATTATTCTATTTGTTTCTTTAGTTACACGAATTACACATTTTCCATTGTATAAGGGGTCTTTGATATGGGACTTGAACATTAATTAAATCAATAGAAAACATAATTTCTCATTCTGGAGGATGTCGAGGTAAATCCTCTAGAAACACATCAACATATTATTGCATAATAGGAAAATCCTATATTAAAACATTCTTTTACTCACCCATAGATATTTCACTCTCTTCCTCCCAAATAATTGAATTTAGTAGGGCTATTGGGGGTGGATCATGTTAAGAATTAGGTGGTGATGTTTCTACTCTAAAGATAAGGTATTCCCTATAATCATAAAAAATTGTAACCTCCTTCTTATTAAAATATATTTTTTCATCATGGTATGAAATCCAATCCATTCCGAGGATTATATCAAATTCAATCATGGGTATGATAATAATATTAGTAGATAAAGAACATTTATATTCCCTAATTAGAATTGATTCAGAAAACATTGTTGCAATAATATTTCCCTTAAAATTTTTTACTGACAACTCCCTTATTAAGTCAATTTGAAAATATCTAATTTTCTAAGCGAACTGGGATGATATAAACCAATGTGATGATCCAGAATCAATTAAATCATTGGATAAACATGAGGAAACCATTAAATTACCTTCCATCACATCTTTCAGAGGTTTAAGCTCAGCAGTAGTTATCGCATAAGTGTGGCTTTGCTCCCTTGGCCTTTTCTGGGGTAAGTTTTCATGGCACATAGGAAATTTGTTTGCATAATGCCCATTTTCTCTAAAATTGTAGCATTCAACATTGATAACCTATTTCTTCCCCTTTCCATCACGAGCTTGGTGGCCTTTTTCACCGCACCTGTAACAGAATCCCATTCCATTTAGGCAAGTACCGAGGTGTTTCTTCCCACATTTACCATAGGATGAATATTCAACCATTCCCTTCATCCTGATATTTCCATTTCCAGAGTGTTCAGAAGATCTCTTCTTTTCCTACTTTTCATTAATTTCATAATACATAGAGAATTCCTTTTTTGTATTGATAGTGCATGAGACTATATCTTTATATGATGAGAAGGTTTGCGAGACTAATTCTCACTAGAGAAATAGTTTTAACCCATTAATGAATCGATCAATCTTACTCCTTCGGTTACATAGATAATTTGTTGCATGCCTTGCTAACCTTGTGATGTTATCCCCATGCATTTCCACATTGTCATTCTTCTTTTGTCTCAGACTCATAAATTACCTTTCCATATTTTCTCGATGGTCACGAGAATAGTAATTTTCTAAGAAAATATATTTAAACTCCCTTCATTCCATACTTTATACTTCTTCATCGTCCTTTGTGTTTTGAATTAATGACCATCATTGATCTGCATCTCTCATGAGGCGATAAACTTCCATGACAAATTTTTCCCTTTCTCTACTCCCCAAAGAATGAAATATTTTCTCTAAGGAATTTACCCTTTGCTCAGAAACTAATGGAATTGTACTCTAATTGAATATTTGTGGTTGTATCCTCATGAAGCGATCTAACATTGATCGTCCTTGTTGTTGATCTGGGTGCTCTATCTGGGTAAGGTTATTATTAATAACCTGAGTGAGTTGTCCCAATATGGTGATATGTTGATCTGGACAAGATGCATCACCAGCTCCACTATGATTATCTTGTGTAGGAGGGAAATCCCTAGATGGATTACATGCATAGATACAATTTCCATTTCTTCCACTAGGTGCCATTTCTAAACAATGGCACAAACTATATTATTTTATGAATCACAATAAATAATTCCAAACTTGTAAAAAACATAACATAAATTGAGTAGTTTATGGATATAAACCGTAATCATAAAAAATGTTTTCTTTGAGTAAGTATATACTCATAAATCCTTCATAATGGTTTTTAAAGAAAAAGTGAATTATCCAATGCATATCCGCTGGGAGTGTTGTAACGAAGAGTGCAGCTAGGCCCGTTGTTGTGCACCAATTCCCATTCGAGTCTAGATCAATGTGGTGTTTTTATGTTTTACCCCTAGGTAAATCTATGCTAGAGCTGCCTTTACCTTCTCATATCCAAATATGGTTGAATTGATTTGAAAAATAAAAAAATATCTACATTAAAAAAATTCTAGGAAGTTCTTCTATATTAATACTAATAGTCTGTCTTTGAGTAATGTTCTCTAATGAGAGTTTTTCTAATTCTATTTTCCATGGTTTTTATTAAATTTCCTCTGATACAAACTGTAACGCCCCAACCCCAGTTACCCAGAGTCAGTGCATTATTACACAACATTGATATGATCACAAGGGATCAAATCCCGAAATACTGATCAGTTTAATAGCCTTATAAGTACTAGATACATTCATATATTTTACATTACATCATGAGATAAAAATATCAACAAAATTTTTTACCCTTTTGAACACAATTATAACCTCAGCCTATCCCTAAAGTTCAACCATACAATACTTATTCACATCCTATGAAAAATAATTCATAGAAAGGGGTGAGATCAGATTCTCAGTAGGGATAAAAATATTGTGGGATCTTTCATAAATAATCATAAACATTTACGGCAATGTATAAAATGAAAACAAAAGACATTTATACATAAACATAAGCATAATATAGAAATGATAAAATCAAATAATTCCATTTACGCATTCACATGGATATATAACTAGTTGAATAATCACATGATATATCAATATACACTTTCATAATGATGGAATGAAAAATGCCAGACTTCAAAACAACGTAGCCAAGTGATTCTTCCAAGACTACAAATAAGATTTTTTTCAAGGCTTTGTGCCAAGACACTAGTTTGTCTCATGAGACATACAGATGCATTGAGGAGCTTTAGAGGTCTCCACCTGTCACATACTAAGTCCAATGCATTCCTCATAAGAAAAGGTTTAAACATAACATAAACATTCATATTAAAACTAGCATACGAAATGTCAATAGATTATTCATAAACCATTAATGGTACAAAAATAAAACATCCATAGTCAAACATATCAAAAAACCCTCAATACAATATGGAAGATTTGTTACATAATAAATCATCATCAAACCAGATTAAAATTCATCAAGGGACATTGACATAGATGAAATGAATTTTTTTAATGAAATACCTATTTCTATTTTGAAAACATTTAGAAGTCGTTTAATTATAAAAGAAAACATTTATTTTCTAAATATTCATATAATCTTGTAAGGGAATATTAAAATGTGTAATAACAATGGAGAAAAACTGCACCCTCCGTATAAGTTAAAAACATTCTTACCTTAATATTTCGAAAAGGAGATAAAGTACATTGTTTGGAAAATGACGAAAATATTTCTTTCAAAACATATAAGGTAAAATACGGGTATAAATGACATTAAAACATAGTCTATTAATTGGAAAAAATGTTTTGAATTAATTTTTTTAAGAAAACCCAGATGTGGATGATAAAGAGGTCCCAGTAGATACTTATGTACTAACAACCTCAGATAAGTAATGAGATTGTAGTATTAACCCTTACCTTGTACTTATCCTTAATCGATGGTATGTTAACCTCCTGTATAATAATTAAAACATTTTTATTAAATTATAAAATAACTATATACATGAATATGAGATCACATATGATCTTATAATATTTCATTGTTAATAATATATTAGTAGTATCATCATTTCTGGTGTTAACAAATTCGTTTTCCATTATATGCATGGTTACGTAAGCCATGCTTGTTATAGATAGGATGTATTTTATTCATATAAAAAATGATATTATGTTCATAAACATTATTTTTAATCATAAAATGAAAATTATTCTTTAATGATTACAATGTATAATGAATCTCATAGTGTTTGTGGAGACGGTAATTTATACGTACGCACGAGAGACAATATTATTATATTGATGGTGAATTTGTATGCAATTGGTTGGTATATCATATATACATGAATCATTAACATGTTATATCTATTATTTACATAATTTATACTCATTATTATACCAATCCAATAAATGAAGTGTTTTAATAAAAAACTATACCACGACGTGGAGATGGTAAGCCGTACGTACGAACGTATGGTGACATTGTCATTCATAAGATGGATGGAATAATGAATATGGTTGTACCATTTTTATAATAACATTAAAGTATATAAAATATACTGCAGTTATTATTTTAGAATGGAAACAACAAAGAATGAGGAATTGGAAGAAGAAACTAACTTGAAAGAGGTGATGAAATATTTACCTCTTCTTCGGGTTCATCCTTTTGATTTGAACAAAAGGGATCCTTAGGTTGGATTTCTGACCAATTTACAACCTCTAGGAAAATTTTAGGAATTTTGGGAGGATATTTGGTCCCAGTTTGGCCAAGCCAAATTTCTTTGGAGGTGTGAAATGAAGAGAAGGGTAATTTCCCTTTTATAAGAGAGGTGATGGTCACGTTAGGAAAAGCTTGAAATATTGTTTTATAATAAAATAATTTTTTGTTTCTAATCGCTAAAAAATGAATTATTTTGAGGATAAGGTGGGTATGGGTCTAAAACCTATCAACCAATAGGTTTTAGAAGGTTTATTTCATCATATTAATCTTATATTTTTTATTTAACACATAGTTAAATAGTTTAACATTTATGATATCTCTTTGTATTTTTATATTATATGGTTAATAAACATACTATAAACATCCAATAGAACAAAAATGGGTCATTATTAATATATATAACCTTATTTACGTCCTTTTTCCTAACCATTTATTTTTATAAATATTATATTAATTAATAATATAGTATTTGTTATAAAAAGTCAATTATGTCAATTTTGAAACTATTTAGTATTTGGTTTTTGTGAAAATAATAAGAGCATTATTTCTTTAAAACAATTTATTCAATAAACCCTAAAATTCCATATTAAGCTATAAAATTAGTTTAATTAATCATAAGTATCAATTTACATTTATTTGGATATTTATAATATCAATTATGTTAATATTTCATTAATAAGGTAATTACTGCATCATCATTGTGCCATAAAAAAATTAAATTAATCAATGTCAAAAAATTATAAATAAATTTAAATTATGTTGGAATTTTTTATATTTCTAATGAATATTTATTATTCAGTTTATATTGTGTTCAACCCTATATTAAAAATGGACTAGATATTAAACATTGAATTTAACTCTTTCAACTCTTCTTTAAATAAAATAATAATAAATGGCCTAATCTAATCCAAGTGGACCAAAAGGATCATATTTTATTCCTAATGTTGTTTTTGGTCGAATTATTCATATACAATAGAATTTGGACAGGTGTTAGGACAATTATGATATCATTTTTACTCTTAATTACCCTATTTACTTTTACCCGTGGTAAATAAAAGTCAAAAGATGTTATTCACCAAATATTATTTTCATCTTATTGAACCAAATTTTACTTTTCGATATTTACTTTGTCTCTCATTGTTTTTAAATTCAACTCATATAAGGGGTGAAATTATTTTTTATGCAAATTATCAACTGCTTCTCTAAGGTGGGTAAGAGACTGTAAAAAGTTCAATAAAATATTTATACATCTAAACTTATTATAAAATGACTCTAATGAATTAAATTGAACATATATCAGTATTATGTATCTATTTTGACCTAAAATAAATTTAAATAAATATAATAATTATTTAAACATAATGTCTATTTTAAAAAATAACTTATTGTTTTTAACTATTCATAAAAATGGAATGTTTTCAAAAAAATACCAAAATTCCACAATAAGCTAATTTTGATATTTAGAATCAAAAAATAAGTCCATTTTAAAAGATAAAATTTCAAAAAGTTGGTAATAATTCTCATAATGGATAGTTTTATAGGTTGTGGTGTGTTTGAACATGAAGTTGCATACAATGCAAGCTATTGTTTTATCTAGAGGGAAATGTACCGTGGAATCTTGGGATGTTACATCTATACTATGTCCTATCAAAAATATTCATAAGCTATCCATATTGAATATGTTTATATAAATATTATATAATATCCCTAGTGATTCATTAGATTCTGTAGGGGATATTTTAATATATTGAAAAGTAAATGAAAAAAATTATTTTATATGAAAAATGGATATAAAAACCTTTTTTGGAAAAAAGTAAAAATGTTCCCAAAAAAATGGGAATTGAATTTTTGTTGAAAGTCCCCTGATACATGTATTAAAAAATTGAAAAAAATAATGTATTTGAAATTGGAAAATTTATGTTCTATAGTGAGTGATAGAAAATAAATTTCTCTCTTTCATATATTAGTAATTCAAAATTAACTTGTATAAGAAAAACATTATAGTGAATATTTTTCATATATTTATATATATATAAAATGAAACGTAAAAAACCATAATATATCATTGGATTATAAAATAATAAATTCCTCAGTTAATATTATTTACATCTACATGAATGATTAGGATTTGTGTAAAAGGATTTTAAAATTTTAAAAGAATAATTTTAAATAAAACCCATTTGATTGTTACAATCTAAATTCCTATGAATTTGAGAAGATAATATGAAAAATTAAATAAAAGTAATGGATAGATTGTTAATATGAAATATACCATATAATTTTTATATACATCTTATTAAATTATATATATGTGTTATAGATAATATTTCAAGTGGAATGAGAATTAAAGGGGAAAACTGTTCCCTTCTGTCTTTGTGTACATAATGTGTGTGTATCAAATTTTAAATAACCCAAACAAGTTTATAAAATACATTTTTTAAAACATTTTATAGAAATTTTCATTTTATGTTCCGCATAGTATTATAGTTCATTCATTCATTATATTTTAGTTCCCCCCTCACCTATTGAAGAATATATAGTGAAATATTCGAAACAAATGTTAGTTCATTTTTAATAGATAAATGAGTAAAAAAAATTATATAATTTATATAATATTAATAAAATTATATATATCTTATATACTCATCTAATATACATTTCAAACCATCCACGATGGTAGGACTGAAAAGTTATATATGTTTTTTGTGGAACGGTAAGCCCTCATATACCCATGGGCAATATTCCTATTTTTCAATAAGTTTATTTGAATAACAATAATGAGTTATATTATTATACTCATAATTAAAAAATTTATATAAAATTTATTCATTAATTATATCATTATAACAAAATATATACGGATTCTATGGAAAATATATTATTTTTCTTCATAAAGGTGGTGGTCCAAACATAAGAGTGGCTGAAATTTCTATTATTCCTTATATGGAATATTAAATGTGGAAGATAATTTATTATCATTAAATAATAATATTTATTTTAAAAATATTATACTTTTTAATTAAACATATTATTTTAATAAACCTTGTTTAGTGGTAATGAAAAATAAAATACATCACTTCGTGGATTTGGTAGTTCATATGTATGTGTTACTGATGTTATCATTTACCATTGGAAAAATGAAATATAGATAATGGATTTCCAATCATCATAATAACTTTTTAAATTATTTTTGATAATTAAAAAATTATATTTGAAATTTTATGGAATATTATTTATATGAGTAGGAAGAATGGAACATGAATGGACTCAGTTAAGACAAATACATAAAATTTAGATATCATCCATTATGTAAAACCTTATGCTTTATTATATTTGTATTTTTTATATAACATAACATATAGGTCATGGAAAATATTTTTTAGAGTATTTCCCCAAATCATGGTTAAGAAATATGGCTCGTGGTGTGTGTGGATAAGTGAGATTCTAAGGGTCTCTTTTTATATGTTAATGGTGTGTCACACTTGTAAATATATAATAAACTAAAATAATTTAAATTTATTTTTATTCTATATTAACACCAATAAATCCAAATATTTATTATAATATGAGGTCAACTCAAAATACAATCATTAAAAAATTTAATAAATATTTAGATATATTTGTTCACATAAACCATATTTTGATCAATTTAAATCATTTAATCATCAACAATGTGACCAATTTTTTTCCTTCGTAATATTACTATAATGATTATTAAAAAAATTTCCATATTACCTATTTTGAAAATACTACATTAAAAAAACATTACCATATTCAATATTAACATGTTTTAAAGGTCAATTTAAAAAATATATTTTTGTATGGAAATGAAAAATAGTGTGTTGGGAAATATCTTTCTTATGTATACAAATAAATTCACACAACATTCATGTATATAATTGATTCTCAAGAAATTTATTTTTTTATTAAAATTTTAAGGATGGTTATTCCACTATAAAGCCTATTCAGCCGCTAATGGAACCATATGATTTAATAACTATTGAAAAGAATAATGAATAGTTAATTAATATGAATATATAATCACTTGGGTTCTAGAATACTTAAAAATGTATATACATTCAAAATTATGTTACTAAATCATATATTTTAGTAATAAAATTAAAATTTTATATAAAATTTTACTAATATATTTTAAATAAATTATTCATTGATGTCGATTATATAAATATGTTTGTTTCATGATTTTACTTTTCTTTTAAAAAACATCTTTTAATTAAAATCCATAAAACTCCACTGAAGATATTTTAAATGTATAATATATAAAATAAATCTATTTTTGGAATGTTAATTGATAAAATATTTAAATTAAAATTTTAAGTGGAATAATAAATTAATGTTCCTTCTATTTTAATAGAATGTGACTTGAAATAGTCAGGGATTACCTATTTTAAAATATTCTTTGGCACTTAAAATATTTTAATTGTTGTGTGTATAAAATGTTAAGAATAATTAAATCTAGGGTTTGGAAATAATTATGTGATTATTACTCATAAATATTGGATTTGGGAAATTAAAATGACCATTAGGTATTATATCATGCCATGATATAGATCAAAAAACAATAATGGTCCATATGTGGTTTTTTAAAAACGATAAATAAGTACATATGATGTTCATTATATATCAGAGTCAACAATGGTGTTATGAATATTATGTATTTCATTTTTTATTTGAGGGGTATAATTACAATTTATAGTCACAACATGGTCAGGGTGTTATTCAAAGATGGTGGCAAGCCTTTTTTATTTCCTTTTTCAAAATTCATGAATAATTATATTTAAATTTTATTACATATTTTTATATCATTATGATTTTAATTGTGAAAAGTATTTTCAAGATCCTAACTATTGTATTTCCTTGTCCCTTGAAGGGATTTTCCTCACCATGGATGATTCATACATGGATATTTGGTTTTTTCATTAAATAGTATTGTCACACTCTAACTAGATTCATATCACAAAGAAGTGAATATATAATTAGTTATTTGTTCATCATAGTAAAGGTATTATATTCCCTCACTTAACATTCTCCACCATGGGATGGATTTTTAAGTTAGTATCTTGTCATGATCCCTATGGATCACGCTACGATATGGAACATTTGAATTTCTTATTAAGTGAATAAACTTATATTGATATCTTGTCTCTTGTATTTTATAAATTTTTTTTTACATAATGAATCATATAAATAATAATTATTCTAAACATATTCCCCTTCTTGGTTCACTTTGTTGAGATATTACACTTATTTTATTTTATGGCGGTTGATGTAATATTCCTTATTATGATCCCTACCATTCTTATTCCCTTCAATTCACTATAAATTTATATGATTTAGATTTGGTGTGGATATTAATTCCACAACATCATTGTTAAATTGGGTTGAAATCATGTGGATTTTTCTCTTGTTACCAAGAAGGTATCCAATGTTGAATAATGTATAATTGTCCATATAGATTCATTTGTATGAAATTTCTGATGGATTTTTTAATGGAGTGTTCAATCCAAATTAAATTCAATAACTAGTAATAAATTTTGGTAGTTAATTGTTTTTGATATTTTGTAATTAGAAAGATGATTTCAAAGGGAAATTACAATAGATAATGCATGGATGGTAATAATTGAGGATTTTAAAAGTTATATAATTCTGGTAACTCTGTTTCTGATGATAATTCCCGCATTAATAATAAATTATATTATTTTATGCACAAATGTATATGATTATGTGAATACTTTTGTTTTCAAAAATGGAAAGGGACTGATAATTCCCTTGTAAAATAAATATGATTTCATTAATCCACAAATAGATTTAGATTGGTCTATATTTTGTGATGGGTATTTTGTATTTTCCTGAAAATCATATTTCTCAGTGGCCAAGGATAAATGTTTAGTTTACATGTTTCATTGAGTTGTTCATGGATTTGAGATGAAATTTTAATAGCTACTAGAATTTACAATATGCTAGTTTTAAGGTATAATATAGTTGGACCTAGTTTTGATGGGAAATATTGACATACATATCACACTTAGAGGGAAACACACTCTTGAGGGTGGATTAGATACCTTAAAAGATCCATGTGTAACATAAGAATTTTGGATTTTATGTAGTGTTCTATGAAGGGATTTATTTATATGGTGAGATGGAGTTCCCCAATTTGAGAGATACAATTCTTTTTTTATATTGGGGTTTTTGGAAATGTATCTTTAATATGAATTGGGTTGAAAAAGTAAATAATATTAGTTTTATCATGATGGAAACTATTTTTTTGGATTTTTTATGATTGGAAAATTAATTAATGATAAACTATAATGTTTTATAATTGTATAGGACTAGACTATAAGATTATATATGGTTTAATGGTGATGAGTGTGTTCTGTTATATATAATAAGAGATGTGATTGGGATTTAAATTAAACAAAATAACCTTATGTGAATTATGAATATGTTGATATGTTCAATATGTTATACTTTTGTGAATAGGGTATTTAAGAGTTTATTAGCTTTTGATGATTGTTAAGAAACATATGGGTTGTGATCTTGTGGTGGTTGGTGACGAGACACAATGTTTGGCCGCACATATAGGAAAACATTTGTGTGAAATAAACATACATGCTTGAGAATACAGAAGTCGATAAAATTTCATTGGCCATATGAAGTGATTGATGACCCCTACTTCAATTGAATCATATGGGTAGGACCCCAACATGATTGACGATTTAGTGGTCAGTGTGATTTGTAGTGATTAAATTCATAGTTTTATGAACCACCATGTGACTATGTGGTTTGACACGTGGGAGTGTTTAGCCATCAAGATTACTTCCATATAATATTTGTATGGCTATATAGACATGATATCATTAACAGAATTTTCCATAGGGTTAGATTATCTTTCTTGACTTCATGAATGTTGACAGGACAACCATAGATTAGAAATATTTGTGCTGGTCCATAGAACATTCCTAGTGATTTTTTGGTGTAACTTAATCAAGAGACTGGATATTTTGAGTCCTTCAAATGTTCACCTGTCATACATACTAATGAAATTATTATGGACTTGGGGCCTCCACCTTAGTAGATCATTAACCTATGTGATATTTTGGTTATTAGAATTCACACCACTGATTGCTGAATGAATTTCATTTAGTTTTTAAACACTCATTGTTTGGGAGGTGAGTGGCCTCTATATTTTGTCATTATATGGGTTTTATACCTCACACTCTATAAGATAATGTGGGTTTAGTAAATATATGAAATTGTATAAGGAATTCACATTACATCTGTTGTTGGTCATGAAGTAGTAGCATAATATGGGATTAGAGATATTAAAATTGATTTGGACCAAATCATGGTAGATATGGTTGTGTATAGAATGTTTTGGGACACCCTATATAGAGACATAGTGTATGGGATAGGATTTGTATTATGAGGTGAATTCCACTCTAGTGATAGATCTATTAGGTTAGATTATATGTCATGAAGTTATTTTTAGTGTATGCTGACCAAACATTCATTCCTACATGGAATGATGGTTTTGATTATTTACATTCCTTCTGTTTCACATGAATATAGAAACATTTATTTTATTAACATAGTGAGACTATACTGAAATGTATTTCACACCTCAATATGGAAAACATAACTCAAATTTTAGACCATTTTGTTATTTATATAAGAAAAAATAAAATAAATGTCTTGGGTTATTCTATAGGAGCCTGATAAAGATAAGTGATAGTGATTGAGGTAACAATTAGGGTTAATGTGGAGTCATATTATTCCTTTCATTATATTTCTTACTTTTTATAGGTACGTTTAATTATTGGATTATATTGATATTTTTTAAAATGTAACTTATTTTTACGTTGGATTCAACATACAAAGATATTTTTTATGATTTTTTTTATTTTTTTGATGATATTATATTTTTAATTAATTATTTTTGTTTCTTATATTGAGATTGTATTCTCCCCAATCATGATCATAGACACTCACAACTAGTTTTCTGATTGTAGAGATTATAATGGTAGGAATAATGAATTTTAGTTCTCTTTATGTGACACTACAATGTTATTACAATTGGGGTATTATATTATTGATTGTTTTATTATACATATAATATTAGCAATGTTTTTTTCATAACAACAGGGTATTTTATCCTAAAAATCAAACATTATATTAATTCTAAAAATAATAGGCATCCATGATATCCGGAGGAATATTGGTATAGGTGTCACTCTAGTTTATTTATAGTGAAGATAAAATAATTTTATAATTTCCTATAGTGGAATTAATGTTGGGTATATATTGGTCATATAATTTTTGGAGGAATTAAATTTTTTTATTCTGTATTGATTTTCCTTTGTTTTAAATGGGTTGAAATTAATATCACACACTCATCAGGTGAGAGGATAAATTATATTTTGGTATCCCTATATTACTATAGTTAGGGATTCTATTCATGGTTATTCATTGAGATGGTATATATATTTTCAATTTATTTTTATTTTTTTGAATATTTACATTATGATTTAACATTTCTTTTGGCTATGTCATGTCAGAGTCTATGTGTTCTTGCATTATTTTAAGGATGAATGTCTCATATAAAATGAGTATTTTTATTCTCAAATTACACAATTCTAGAAAATTCTATAAAGTTTCTTAATATTTTTAACAATATGATATACTTTTTTCATCTTTTATTATTGGTTTCATTCATGTCATGAAATATAATATGATTTGTGAGTATTATTTATTACGTAGATAATTCTATTTTATTTTTTTGTGGGTGTGAGGTGTTAAACATCATAGAATAGGAAATTATGGCTGTTTGGATTAATATTATGTGGATCTATTGTGTAAAATGATATATATATATATATATATATATGGGATAGTTGGATTTATGGATTATTAGAACATTCACATTTTTATATATGTTCAATGATAAATATACTAAGGATGGTACATGGTATTTAGGGTTATTCTAAAAGGTAATAGGGATATTATAATCTTATAGGGATGATATTATTGAGTGTTTAATGGGGTAGTTATAGGGTACTCAAGGAATCCATATTTGACAGTTGATCAAGTCTAGTTTTTTAAGGATCAAATAAAGGTGAGTCAACAATGAATTATTTGGTGTTTCTACCAGGGTACTCTTAGTGATTGAATTTATAAATAAAACATAATGATTAATTTAATAAATTAGTTTTCAATGTTATTATAGGGGTACTGAAGCCACCATATATGTAAATCTATGATTTTTTATTATTAAAATGATATTTAATACAGTTTATAAGACCAGTTACACTGATACACAACAGACTGTGAGACACTATTTAAATGTGATTGTTATTACCAGAACCACAAAATTGTTGCAATGAATTGGAATAGTAGCTCTTGAAAATTGTGTACAATTACTTTAGATAAATTAAAAAATATTCTATATATGGACACATTTTTAAGTTATGTCCTCAAATACTTTAATAATTATATTCTATAAGAAAAATTTTTTAATTTCATTTATTGAAAAAAACAATAACTAATTTCATCCAATTTTAGGGAAATTATTATTAAAAAGATCTTTATTTTTTAAATCATCATTTAAAAATTAACACAGGTTGATACATTGGTATTTTTTAAAAAAATTATTTTTTTACTGAATAATGAAAAGTAAAATTTTATGAAATAAAGAAATTTTTATTTAATAAATAAATCAATTTAAAATTTCCATTATTTATTAAATTTATCTGAAATTAAAATATATACTATTTATTATAATTTAACATATATAATTAAATATAAATAATCATTATACATGATTTTTTGTGAAAGTTTATTTTTTCCACAGAACATATTTTTCATGGAGTTTTTTATGAGAATAATTATTCTCTATACTGATTTATTAAATAAATATTATATATTAATTATCTTTATGTAAATTTTTATATTATATACCTAAATATATGAGTATAAATCCAACTAATTATGATTATTTTTTATATATTAATTTGAAGACAATCTTCTTTTTGAAAATTATTTTCTTGAAATCCCATTTTTTCCTCAGGATTGACTGTTAATTTTTAAATAATTTTATCTAATTTCAATAAAATTTATTATTCTTACTAAATTTCATATTATTAATCATAATTATTAATATTAAAAATTATTTTAATTCTATTTTTGGGTCATAATGAATAATAAAGGAGTGAAAAAATATAATTATGGTTATTGTCAAAATGTTGTTTTCTGCAATACATTTCCATGTGTAAAATTTAATTTCCCCCAAAAACTGAATTTCATTTTTAAAAATTATATATAATATTTAATATGAAATTTTCCAAATTATCCAATAACGATCAATCTATTTCAGCCTTAAATAATAAATTATCATGGTTAAAAAACTATTTACCATTGTGATGACTAAATTGGTAAATGTGAGTAATGTAGAGGTAAATTTAATAACATGTTCAAAACATGTTAATTTTTAATGCTTGAGGTGTTTCCTGGCCCCATATTCCATAAAACCAATTATTTATCAATTTTTTTGGAACATATTTTTAGATTAACTTCCCATTATTTAATAATTTTGGGTATTTTTCACAATGCCACTCCTCTTCAATTTTAATAGTGAACCCACTCCCCTAACATAATCACACAATTAGATACATTTAGATCTTCCACAACATGAAACATTCACTCAAAAACATCATCATCCACATAATATATGATCTGTTCTTTACAAAATATGAATCCTGGGATCCATAATTTGACATACAAATGATATCTCTATACGAAAATTAAACAATTTCTCTCATCCCTTTCTTAGTACATAAACTTTTATAAAATTCAATTAAAAAAATAATGAATTATAATATTATAACACTAGTATATTCAATTTTCTTTTGTTTCGTCATTTTTATGAAATAATATTTTACAATATCCCTCTCTCTTAAATGTGAAACATATCCATCGATCGTGTGTATGGAAGACTACTGTAAGATCTCAACCTTAAACATTACATAATCTTGAATTAAATGAATTATTCACATTAAGGATATTTTTAGCTTTAGATTTTTAGATAATTAGGCCATAATTATTATATTACATCTCAAAAATTACAAGGAAGACACTTCTACTCAGTTTCAATTTTTTTTCATAAAATAAATACTCTTGAAAAAAAGAGTCATGTCTAGTCCAATGTTTTTGATAGCATGACTTTTCCTTGACCCTATCCTTGATCCTATTCATCTTTAAGTCCTGTGAAAAACATTTCAAAACTTGGGATGAGCATAAAAACACCAGTAAGGGTTATAAAACAAAGAAAGAAAACATTAGTCCATCATTTAGTACATAACATAAAATCTTTAAAATAACTCATGAAATCATAAGATTTATGAATAACACATAGAAAACATAAATCATAAAGGTAACTTGTGGAATCAATATGATACTTACATTATAGCTATCATAGCTATGTATAGAGTTACATTTGGAATGCCCATTAGTATATTCCCTAAATCTATTAGGAGAAACATTCATGTTTTCCTCCATCATGTTACCCAATGCATCAGAGAGATATCTCGGGCTCACCCACACTAGTTTTATCACAGAACCACCAGTATATGTAAACAATGCACCCGAACCATAACATATTCTTTACACACAAAAAAACACAAAGGAAAGATATCACATCCATATTTCAATCACAATATATCATTTAAATATATTGACATAAAAAATCCAGTATCAAAAACGTTTTCAATAAAAAAAATACATAAAATAGTATATGGTATTTATTTTTCTATTAAAAACATTACAGTTTGTTAAAGAATCCATAGATCAAATAATACTCACTGCGGCAGGAAGGTCGTTATCAACACATACGTTAAAATAATTTTTTTATTGTAAAACAGTTCGTTGAAAAATATTCCCTTTGAATGAAATTAAAAGTCAAAGGTGTTTATATAGCGTATAAATGAATATCGTTTATTAAAACAAAATATTCCTCAATGAAATGAGATTGAGATGAAGTCCCTTACCTCGTGTCTGACTTGACTCATTCGTTATTTAATGTCCTGAATAAAAAACTAAATTTAATTTCTACTTTCTTAAGAACATTTTTCTTGTTTATTATTACTTTTATATCATTTATTACCATGTTATAAATATTATGTAATCATTTAAGTTAATAATGGTCGTTTTGTCAATATTTGGCACTTGAGTCAAAAATGGACTTCTTATAATTACAATTTGTTCACGTGGTCAAAATTTCATTATATCCAGAATGTTATTCATGATATAGATATCATATATATCAAATATATCTATTATATACATGTATTTGTAATAATACATAACATTTCAAGGTATGAAATTAAATGCACTATTCATGGAGACGGTAAGCCGTACGTACGTGTGAATGCTACGTTCATTTCTATTTCTTATTATAATGGAATTAAAACATAATTACACATAGGTATATTATAATTATAGTAGAATATAATATAAAATATCATTAACTCCATCCTTTATACATTCCACATATGGCATTAACAAGTCATATCACTTTAAGGGGGCGGTAGTCCGCACTTCCTCAAATGAAATTATCGCATTTAACCATAATGGAAACCATAAAGGTATGATATAAATGAAAAATATAGAAATATAAAGAAAACATAAACATAATATATATCATATATGAATAAATTTCTATCTTAATGTCCACCATTATAGGCTGTATGAGATAATCGAACAATCATCATTTCGTGAGACGTTAGTTTGACATCCACAGAAACAGTATGTTCATTACACATTTGATGGAGGTGTGTGAATGTGTAGTTTGAAACTTTCTCGTAAAAACATCATAATATATTTATGATATAGGTTTTCTTGTAAAATAAAATAATAATGAGAGTTTAGGGGTTAGTGAAGTAAAATAAAAGAAATAAATTTAAGAGAAACTGTTACCTATAATTCAGGTAACTCCCTATTGTTTGAATCAAATGGACTTCTTGATGTGCCTTCTGCCTATGTTAATGATTTTAGGTGAAATAGAGGTATCTTGAGAGCTTATTTTGGAATTTTTTTTAATGATCCAAGGGGCTTGAGATGTGTGAGGAATGTGTTAGAAGTGGTGTCCTTTTATAAAGGGGAGGAGGAGCTCTTTAGTAAAATGTGAAAATATTATTTTATTATATAATGATTTTCAGTATCTAAAGGTCCAAAACAAATTAAAGTCTATGATAATATGAATAATGGTCGAAATAAAATCATCCAATAAGAATTGGATAGGTTTTGGATATTATTTAAATCTGTATAATATAATTTATTCAAATAATTTATTAATGCGGTAACACTGCATCATTATTGTGTCAAAAATAATTTTATTTATTTGATGTCTATAAATTATAAAAAAATACCATAATATAGGAAATATTTTTATCATTAATATTAATATTTACAGGGAAAATATAGCGTATATAACCCCCTTAAAAAATTAATTTTCTAAAAGATGTTTGTTTATGTAATTTTTGTCTTTACTGTAATTTAATTAAAATAAAGTGTCATTATCACTCGTAAGTGGCTCCATAAGGTCTAAAAATAGACCCATGAATGTCCATGGTCGGGCATGAATCGACCAATAAGGTTCGGACTAGTGTTAATGTAATTTTGTATTATTATGATATTCTTTTTACCTTGAATTACAATATTAAACTTTAACCACAATAAGTAAAAGTCAAAACTAACTATTCATCAAATATATTTTTTCATCTTATTGAACCAAATTTTACTTACTAATAAAAACAATATATGTTAGATTATATAAATTCAATTCACAGAAGTGGTAAAATTTCATTTAAATGAATAAGTCAGTTTTAAACTACTACATAGTGGTTTCACTATTCATAAAAATTGTTGTTTTTCATAAAACATCCAAAAAATCTGCCTAAGCTATAGTTGATATTCCAAATTCAAAAATGATGACTATTTTACAAAATTCAAAACATATAAGTTGGATTAATTAATTTCAAATAAACTCTCGTTGTCAAAACAAAAAGCCTATTTTTTAGGAAATATTAACTATCAAAAGATTGAAACTTGTTTATGTCCAATTTCAAAGTGACATTACATCCAATGGCCGTCATTGGATTAAATAGTAGAAATATTATAAGGACCTGACCTTAAACCTTACATAATATTGAATTAAATGAATAATTCACATTGTGGATCTTTTCAGGTTTAGAGTTTTAGAGAATTAGGCATAACAATTACATTACAACTTCAATATTACATGTAGATACTACTACTCAGTATCCATTTTTTTTCATAAAAGAAAAATACTTAAAAAAGAAACATGTCTAGTTCCATGTTTTAGATAGATTTACCTTTCCTTGATCTCATCCTTGACCCAATTCATATGTATGTACTGTGGAAAACATTTCAAAAACATGGGGTGAGCATAAAAAGCTCAGTAAGGGTTATAAAATAAGGAAGAAAAACATTATCCGATTAATAAATAAAAATAAATGAAACCATAATTTTCAATCATAACATAACTTATGAAATCATGGGATTTATGAATAACACACACAAATCATAAATCATAAAGGTTACTTATGGAATCCATATCAAACTTACATTGTAGCTATCACAACTACATAGGGAGTCACAATTTGAATACACATCACAATATATTCCCTAAATCTCTTAGGAGAAGCATCATGTTTACCTCCATCACTTTAGCCATTGCATTGGAGAGCTATCTCGGGCTCACCCGCCCTAGGTTTATCACAGAACCACCCGTATACTTAAACAATTCTCAATAACCATAAAATAATCATAACACATAACACTAGTATAAAGGAAAGATAAAATTTCCACATTCCACTATATCAAATCATGATATTTAAGTAAACAATTCTTTATCAAACCATTTTCAAAAACCATTTAAAAATATATTTTTGAATCAAAGTGTCCCATACCACTTTGATGATTTTAAAGGAATTATCATTTGAAAACATTAATTTCAATAAAAATAAATCCCAAAACCATTTTGAAAACATGGACATTGATGATAAATATATAGAAGAATAAATCTTTAAAACATTTAAAACGATATTTCAGTTAAAGAGTTTTTAACAAAATGAGAGACACTTGAATACAAATAATTGAGGAATAAAATTTAATAAAAACTTTATAATATAATGAGAATTAAAGGTTTCATGATATAATATGTAAAAGGACAGTATATATACCATATAAGAGTGAGTTGGTGCATAAAAATAATGAAGTCTCAATGGAATTTAAATTGAGACGCAATCCCTTATAAAGACGGTATCCTTAGATTAAGGATAAATCAATGACTTAATTTATGTGTGAAAAATATAAATACACCAAATATAAGTGGATATTAAGTGTAAAACAATCAGAGGTCATTCACACATATTTATAGCACGACATAATCAACAAGTTTAAGTTTAACCCATTGAATTGAAATTGGGTTAAGAAGTCCCTTTACAAAAAATCGACAGCCTAACGACATCACTTTAAAATTCAGAAAATGTATTTATGAGATAAAAAGGGTATCTCATCACATGGACATAAAATTTACATCAATAAGGATATATAAGAACATATCCCAAAATAAGAAGATGTAAATTATAATACATAACAAAAAAAGTCTTTTAAAAAGAGGAGGGTGAAAGGTTCCCTTACCGATTTGGTAACTTTCGAAACATACACCACATGAAAGAAGGATCATAAAATGAAGATGTAATTACCCATACATTTAATATTATTACACAGGTAATACATTCATGGGTTTTACATACACCACATGTAATAAATAAGTGGTGAATAATAAAAATATCACGAATTAAAAGTGAGATGAGAAATCCCTTACAAATATTCGGCAGCCTAACGACGCCACTAAAAAATTCTTAAAATGAATTGATGAGAGTAAGAGGCGGTATCTCATCATATGGAAATAAAAATTACATTATGTTGAAAATAAAATAACATCCTCCAATATAAGAACATGGAGCATAAAATAAATGACGTAACAGAGAGTACATGAAAAGAAAGAGAGAGGTCGGATCCCTTACCTCATGTCTGACATGACTCGATCATTCTTTAATCTCCTGAATAAAAAACAAAAGTTAATTTCTAATTTCTTAAGAACCTTTTTAAAGTTTATTTTTCCTTTTAAATCACTAATTACCATGTTATAAACATTATGCAATCATTTATGTTAATAACATTCATTTTGTCGATATTTGGTACTTGAGTAAAAATTAACACCTTATATTTACAAGTTGTCCATGTGGTAAAAGGTTCATTATATCCAGAATTATATTCATGATTTGGATATCATATATATCATATAAATACAGTATATACATGTTTTTATAATAGTACATAACATTTAAAGGTAATAAATGAAATGCACCGTTCATGGAGACGGTAAGCCGTACGTATGCATAAACGTAACTTTCATTTCTATTTATTATTTTAATATAAATAAAACAAAATGATACATAGGTATATTATAATTCCAGTATAATATCATATATAATATCACTAACTCTATCCTTTATAAATCTCACATAAGGAATTAACGAGTCACGTCACTTTGAGGGGGTGGTAGTCCGCGCTTCCTCAAATGAGATTATCATATTTATCCACTATGGAAACCATAAAATAATTATGTAAATGGAAAATACAGAACCATAAAGAAAACATAAAAATAATATATGTCATATATAAATAAAATTCCATCATAATGTCCACTATGAGAGGCAGTTGGAGAAATTTGAACAATCATCATTTCGTGAGGTGTTAGTTTTCCATCCAAAGAAACATTATGTTCTTCATCCATTAGATGGAGGTGTCTGTAAGTGTAGTTTGAATCCTTCTCATAACAAAATCCTATTATATTGAGGATACTGGTTTTGTATCAAAATAAATGAATAAAAAGAGTTTATTGGTTGGATAAGTAAAATAAAAGAAAACAATTTAAGAGAAATTGTTACCTTTAATTTGGGTAACTCCCTTTGGTTTGAAACAAAGGACATCTTGAAGTGCCTTATTCCTAAGGTAAGGCTTATAAGTTGTGGAGAGGGATGTAGGGAGATAAATTGGGCAGATTTTTGAAGATCCAAATTGCTTTAGAGGTGTGAGGAATTGGTTAGAGGTGGTCTCCTTTTATAAGGGAGCGGAGGGGCTCTTTAGGAAATTGTGAAAACATTATTTTATTATATAATGATATTCGGTTTCTGAAGGTCCAAAAATCATTATAGTCGAAGATAAGATGACTCATGTTTGAAAGAAAATATTACAATCAGAATTGGAAATGTTTTGGATAATATTTTAATCATTATAATTTTATTTATTTAAATCATTTATTAATGAGGTAAATACTGCATCATTATTGTGTCATAAATAATTTAATTTATTTGATGTCTAAAAACTATAAAAAAACAACTATCATGTAGTAAATATATTTATATTTCTAATTAATGTTTATAGTCGAATCTATGACTTATATAACACCATATAATTAATAATTTACTAAAAGATTTTTGTTATTGTCAATTTTGTCTTTACATTAAATTAATTAATCTAAATTGTCATTATCTTTCATAAGTGGCTCCATGGGGTCCCAAAATCGACACAAGGATTCCTATGGTTGGACAATACTCAAAAAATAAGGTTAGGACAACTTTTAAGGTAATTTTGAATTATTATAATATTCTTTTAACCTTGAATTACCATATTTATCTTTAACCACGGGAAATAAAAGTCAAAAGTTACTATTCACCAAAAATTATTTTCATCTTATTGAACCAAATTTTACTTCTTGATAACAACCATATATGTTGGATTTTTGAAATTCAATTCATAGAAGTGGTAAAATTTTATTTAAATGAAAAAGTCAGTTTTTTTAACAACCACTAAGTGGTTTCACTATTCATCAAAAATTGATGTTTTTCAGAAAATTACCAAAAATTCAGCCTAAGCTATATTTGATATTCTGAATTCAAAAATGTTGTCTATTTTTACAAATTCGAAACATAGAAGTGGAATTAATTAATTTTAAAATTAATTACCGTTATCAAAACAAATAGCGTGTTTTTAAGAAACAATAACTATCAAAAGATTGATACTTGTTTATGTCCAATTTCAAAATGAAATTTATACCAATGACCAACATCGGATTAAATGATAAAAATATATTTTAATATCACTTTAAATCCAATTAAAAAAATAATCTAACCATATAAATAAATTATATTAAAATGAACTTTGGAATTAAAATACAATATTTTTCATTATTCATTAAAAATGAACTTTATCCGAAAAATTCCAAAAATTTACACAACGTAAATTTTGATCTCCCCATTCTAAAGAATGATTTTAATTGGTCATATAGAATGTATTAAAGTGACCAAAACTATATTTAAAAAGGGTTCGCCATTAAAAGTTGGAAATCAACCTTTTAATGTAAATTATGCTTAAAATTAGATTCATTCACATTTTAAGCCTCTAACATTTATTGGATAAAAGTAATTACATTTAACAAACATGTATAATCATATTGTATTTAGTTTTGTTCATTCCCACCAATGCAATGACTAGGAGTTAATGACCATTTAAAATAATAATATTATATTATTAGTGTGCAACATAATATTTCCATGAAATCCATTATTGCGTATCGGGTACGCTATCGAACATAGCAACCCCTTTAAAGTAAAATTAATATTTAATTTACAAATATTAATAAATATGAAAATTTATTATTTTTTGTTTTCCTGGGATGTTACCAATATAAACTAATTACACATTAAAAATAAATAAAAAGATAAATAAACCATATAAATAAATTATATTAAAAGGCAGTTGTGAATTAAATTACAGCATTTTTCACTATTCATCAAAAAATGAATTTTATCAGAAAAATACCAAAAATTTATGCAAAGTAAATCATGATGTCCTGATTCTAAAAAAGAATTTTATTTTGTCAAAAATAACATAAAAATGTGAAAAAAACTATATTTAAATAGAGTTCATCATCAAAAGGCAATAAATCGACTTTTTAAAGAATAATAGAGTATTTATGTTTAAAATTAGATTAATTCAAATTTTAAGCTCCCAAAATTTATTGGATAAATGTAAAAATAGTTAAAAAAACATGTATAATCATATTTTAGTTAGTTTTATTCATTCCCACCAATAAAATGGCTAGGCATTAAGAACATTTAAAAAATATATTATTATATTATTAGTGTGCAACATAAGATTTCAAAAAAACCTATTGTT
Organism: Viscum album; assembly: GCA_963277665.1. NCBI lineage: Eukaryota > Viridiplantae > Streptophyta > Magnoliopsida > Santalales > Viscaceae > Viscum > Viscum album. Next base: position 2,087,658,390 of record OY728122.1, on the reverse strand, counting down.
GTGTATCAGGTACGCCATCGAGCATATCAACCCATTTAAAGTAAAGTTAATATTTAATTCCCAAATATGAAAAATTATGAAAATGTAATATTTATTTATTTAAATGGGATGTTACATCCTTACCCCCTTTTAGAAATTGCGTCCTCACAATTTTATTCAATTATCAAAAAAGTGGGGGTATTTATCCCTCATAGAATTTTCAGATTCCCATGTTGCCTCATTAACCATATGGTTTTTCTGAAAAACCTTTACCTGGTGAATTACCTAATTCCACAACACTAGATCTCTTCGGTTAAGAATCTGGACTGGTTGTTCCTCAAATGAGAGATTCTATTCTAACTGAAATACATTTGGACTTAAAACATGAGATTGATCTGGCATATACTTTCTCAACATAGAAACATGAAAAACATTGTGTACCTAGGATAAACCTGGAGGTAAATCCACTGTATAAGAAACTGATCCAACATTATCTAGAATTTTATAGAATCCAATGAACCTCAGACTCAACATTCATTTCTTACGAATACACGTCACACTTTACCATGGAGAATCATTGTGAAAGACATGATCACCTACCTCAAAAGAAAGATCCTTCTTATAATTATCCGCATAACTTTTCTGACTGCTCTGAGCTGTTCTCATGTGCTTTTAAATCAACTAAACTTTTTATACCATATCTTCTACCAATTCTAGACCCATCAACGTCCTTTCACCTACTTCATCAAAAAATACTGGAGTTCGACACTGCTTCCCATATATTGCCTCAAATGGAGCCATCCGTATACTGGAATGAAAACAGTTATTATAAGAAAATTTCTCCAAAGAAAGATGTCGGTCCCAACATTTCCGGTAATCCATCAAGAAAACATGTAAAATATCCTCCGAGGTCTAAATTGTTTATTCTAACTTCCCATCAGATTCCGGATGAAAAGATGTACAAAAATTTAACTCAATACCCAACGACTTCTAAAGACCTTTCCAAAAGTTAGAAGTAAAACTCAGATCACGATCAGATTCAATGGAGAGGGATACACCATGAAACCTGACTATCTATTTAACATATAAATGGGAAAGTTGATCTAGAGAAAATGTATCTCAAATATGATGGAAATGAGAAGATTTAGTCAACTGATCAACAATAACCCAGATAGCATTATCACCTTGAGATTCCTTCGGTAATCCCACAACGAAGTCCATGGATATATTTTCCTATTTCCAATCTAGCACTGGTAAAGACTGAAGCATCCATTTCGGTAACTTCCACTCTTCTTTAACTTGTTGAAAGGTCAAACACTTCACAGTAAAATCAACAATACCTCTTTTCATTCCATCCCACCAGTAATAATCCCAAAGATGTTTGTACATCTTAGTACTTCCCGGATGAACTAAAAACGGAGAACTATGAGCTTCAAATAACAACTCATTTTTCAACTGGGAATCACTAGGCCCAAATAATCTCTTTCCAAATATCAAAACACCATCATTATCAATGTCAAATTCATGAAGCTAACCATTCTAAACTTGATCTACCTTTTTCTCCAAATCACTATTTTCCTTCTGCACTTGCTTTATTCTATCTAATAGATATGATTTCATTGAAACTTGAAACAAAACAGAAGAATTTCTTGTACCGATAACATCTATGCCAAAGTTCAAAAAATAAAAAATAAAAGGATCTCGTACTAAACATAGCATGGTCAATAAAGCATTGCATTTTCAACCTGAAGCATCAACCACTTTATTTACCTTTCCTGGGAGATAATGTATCATGCAATCATAACACTTGATTAATTCGAACAATCTCCTATGTCTTATGTTCAATTATTTATGAGTAAAAATATACTTCAATGTTTTGTGGTTAGTATATATTTCACATTTTACTCCGTACAGATGATGCCATGAAATTTTTAAAGTAAAAACCAACAGCAGCTAATTCTAAATCATGTGTTGGGTAATTTAACTCATGAGGTTTCAAGTGATGTGATGCATAAGCAATTACCTTATCATTATACATAATGACACAAACAAGTCCTTTTATATAAGCATCACTATAAATAACAAACTCACAATTTCTGGAAGGTAGTGCCAAAACTATTGCATTCACCAATCTTCTTTTCAATCCCTGAAAACCATATTCCCAGTCTTTTGTCCAAATGAACTTGACACCTTTTCAAGTTAACATTGTCATTAGACTAGATAACTATGAAAAATTCTCAACAAACCTCCACTAATTACCTCCCAAACTAAGAAAACTATGAATCTCAGTTATATTTGTGGGTCTTGGCCATTCTTCCACAAATTTTGTTTTAGAAGGAACAATAGTTATGCCATTTTTTGAAACAATGTGACCTATGAAATAGTTTTTTTGTAACCAAAACACACAATTGCTAAATTTCCCAAATAGTTTCTTTTCTTTTAAGGTTTTCAATACAACCCTTAAATTACATTCATACTCCTCTTTAATTTTTGAATAAACCAAAATATTATCAATGAACAAAATGAAAAACTTATCCAAGAACTCATGAAAAATTCCATTCATAAGATCCATGAATACAAAGGTGCATTGGTTAAACCAAAAGGCATAACTAAAAATTCATAATGGCCATACCTAGTATGAAATGATATCTCTAGAATGTCTAATTCCATTCCATTCAAATACGGGTACCCTGACCTCAAGTCAATCTTTGAAAAATATAGATCTCCCTAGATCGGATCCAAAAAATCATCGATATGAGGAAAATGATACATGTTCTTAATAGTGATGTTATTCAATGCTCTATAATCAATGAAAAGTTTCATTGAACCATATTTCTTTTTAACAAACAAGATAGGAACACCCTATGGTGATGTACTAGGTAGAATGAAAACTTTATCTAATAACTCCTATAATTGCTTCTTTAACTCAAAAAGTTTAATTTGATCAATTCGATAAGGGGTTTTTGAAATTGAATGAGCATCAAGAACTAATTCAATAGTAAATTCAAATTCTTAGTTAGGTATAATACCAGGAAACTCATCAAGAAAAACATCAAGGTCCTCATCTACCACTGTCACATCATTAATCTAAACAGTTCCTTTGTTTTCAATAATATGTGCATGGTAACATTCATTTCCTTCTTTTACTAGTTTCTCAGCCTCTTGATATGTTATCAAAAGTAATGGTTTATTATTATACAGAAAAATGAAAATTATCTTGAAAATAATCCTCTTTAGCTCTATAGTCAATCATATCAAGATAAACAGAAATCCAATCCATACCCAAAATAACATCAAACTCTACAAGAGGAAAACCAATAAGGATTGTAGGTAGATTCTTTCCACACACAAGGAAAAGAAAGTTCTTATAATTTCTTTTTTGTTTCAAAATTTCCTCCTGTTGTTTTTACCATATTTTTAGGATTCATATAATTATATGGAATTCCCAATTTACTTGATAACATCTAAGAAATTAATGCATGCGTAGACTCCAAATCAAACAACACATTGGAATATTCTGAACAAACAAACAGTATACCTGATAGTACTTCATTTGATGGCCCAACATCTGATGATGTTGATGCAATGGAATTCACCACCCATTTATTCTTATAGTCTGGTTTCTTTCCTTTAGTTGAGTTCTTCATTACACACTCATTTTCATAATGACCCATTTTATTGCATTTAAAACAATTTACTTATTATAAATCACATTTTTTCTTACCATTACTCTGCCATTTTCAGTGCAATTATGATCCTTATGTCCCATTTCACCACATTGGTAGCACTTACCATAATGAAAAATACATTCTCAGAATGATTTTTACCATAATTTTTGAAAACTGTAAACTTATGTTTCTTAGCATCAGTCTTTTTGGAAGAGTTCTTCCCTTTCACCTTCCACCTTGACCTCTTATTCTGTTGTTTGTCAAAGAACACATGATCATCGAAAAAATCCATTTCCACCATTTTCTCACATCAAACATGTTTTTTATTACATTTTAACTCACAAGAAGATAAATCCCTTTCGATACATTGGCTTTAATCCTAAGTAAAAACAGTTGATTTTACTATCCAGATCTCATTTGAAATTTAGAGCATACCTTGCCCGCTGAGTGAATTTTGCTTCATAACCAGCCACTAAGTCATCCTCCTGCCTCAATTTTAGGAATTATTTTTCCATCCTAAGATGAACCACCTTAGGAAAATATTTCTCAATAAACATACCTTTGAATTCATCCCAATCAAGAGAATAAATCTCCTAACTGTCCCTTATATTTTTCACCATCGACCACCACTGATCAGCTTCACCTTCAAAATGGTAAACATGGAGACTAATCTTTTGTTGTTATGAATACCCCATGACCTCAAAAAATTTCTCCAATTATTTAATAAACTCTTTAGATGTCATAGGGTCAGATAATCCTTTGAATGATTGGGGATATTTCCTCATGAAATGCTCTACTACAGACATGTTACTCTATGGTTGATCTTGCCGATCTCATGCATGGATACCACCACAATTTATATCCTGAGTCATTTGTTTCATCCCTGCAACAAACCCTTTATTTATGATTCCGACCATCTTAGGTTGCAGATTTGGAAGGTTGTCTTCCTCTTGATGTCGTCCCAACAGAGCTACACTATTTCCTCTACGGAAAACCATTCTGAAAACAAAAATATCTTAGGCAAAGCAACATGGTAATATGTAAATACAATATCATTTCAATATTAACATAATGTAATTTAGGGATATTACTTTAACAATAATCTAACTCCTAATGTTATCCAAACCAAACTCTAATAAAAACTATAAGGACCCAACCATTTAAATTACATAATCTTGAATTAAATTAATAATTCACATTGAGGATCTTTTCAGGTTTAGATTTTTAGAGAATTAGGCCCTTACTATTACATTACATCTCAAAAATTTCCTGGTAGACATTTCTACTTAGTTTCAATTTTTTTCATAAAATAAAAACTCTTGAAAAAAAAGAGTCATGTCTAGTCCCATGTTTTAGATGACATGAATTTTCCTTGGTCACATCGTTGACCCTATTAATCTTTACGTCCTCTGAAAACACATTTCATAACATGTGATGAGCACAAAAAGCTTAGTAGGGGATATAAAACAAATAAAGGAAAAATTAGTTCATCATTGGATACATAACATAAGATCTTTAACATACCTCATAAAATCATTAGATTTATGAATATTGCATAGAAAACATAAATCATAAATGTAACTTGTGGCATCCATATCATACTTACATTGTAGCTATCACAGCTATGTAGGGAGTTACATTTGGAATACCCATCACAGTGTATCCCCTAAATATCTTAGGAGAAACATTCAGTTTTACCTCCATCATGATACTCAATGCATTAGAGAGATATATTAGGCTCACCCTCCATAGGATTATCAGGTAACCACCCCTATACTTAAACAATGCCCAGGAACCATAGCATATTCGTAACACACAAAACAAACATAAAGGAAGATGAAATTTCTACATTTCAATCACAATATATCATTTAAATATATTGATATAACAAATACATTATCATAACCATTTTCAATTCCAAACTACATTAAAGAGTATATGGTATTTATTTTCCTTTTATAAAAATTATGACTTGTTAAGGAAGCCAATGATCAAAAAATATTTGCAGCAATAGAAAGGTCATTGTCACCACGTATGTTAAAAGAAACATTCAATTTTTTCATTTAGTAAAGCACTTCGTAGAAAAATATTCCCTTTGAATGGAATGAAAATTAAAAGGTTTTTATACAGTTTATAAAATAAAATCTTGTATTAAAACAAAATACGCCTCAATGACAGGAGATTGAGACGAAGTCCCTTACCTCATGTCTGACTTGACCCGTTCATTCATTAATCTCATGAATAATAAAATAATATTAATTTCTACTTGCATAAGAACCCTTTTTAAGTTTAGTATTCCTTTTATATCACTTTTTACCATGTTATAAACATTATGTAATCATATAAGTTAATAATGGTCATTTGTCGATATTTGGTACTTGAGTCAAAAATGGACTTCTAATAATTACAAGTTATCCTCGTGGTTAAAATATCATTATATATCGAATGATAATCATGATTTATATATCATATCTATCATATATATCATATATCTCTACTATATACATGTGTTTATAATAGTATATAACATTTGGAGGATAGAAATGAAATGCAACGTTCATGGAGATGGTAAGTCGTACGTACACATAAACGCTACATTCATAAGTATTTCTTATTTTAATTGAATTTAAACATAATTATACATAGATATATTATAATTAAATTATAATATCATATATAATATCATTAATTCCATTCTTTATATGTCCCATATATGTAATTAACGAGTCATATCACATTGATGGGACGGTAGTCTGCACTTCCTCAAATGAAATTATCGCATTTACCCATAATGGAAACCATAAAGGTTTGATATAAATGAAAAATATAGAATCATAAAGATAACATAAACATAATATATATCATATATAAATACAGTTCCATCTTAATGTCCACCATGAGAGGCGGTATGAGATAATTGAATAGTCGTCGTTTCGTGTGGCATTAGTTTCCCATCAACAGAAATAGTATGTTCTTTACCCATTAGATAGAGGTGTGTGAATGTGTAGTTAGAATCATTCTTATAAAAAAATCTTAGTATATTTAGGATACTGGTGTTGTTAGAAACAAAAATAATAAAGAGTGTTTATGGGTTGTAGAAGTAAAATAAACGAAATGAATTTATGAGAAAATGTTACCTTTAATTCAGGTAACTCCCTTTAGATTGAATCAAAAGGACTTCTTGAAGTGCCTTATGCCTATGTTAATTCTTCTATGTGGAAGAGTGATATATTTGGATATTTTTTATACGATGGTTGGATGAGAAAAGGGGCTTGATATGGGTGACAAATGGGTTCAATGTGGTGTCCTTTTATAAGTGGTGGAGGGGCTCTTTAGGGAAATGTGAAAATATTGTTTTATTATTTAATGATTTTCAGTTTGAAAAGGTCCAAAAGATAATAAAGTTGTAGATAATATGAATCATGGTCGAAATAAAATCATCCAATAAGAATTGGAAATATTTTGGATAATATTTTAATCTTTATAATATTATTTATTTAAATCAATTATTAATGAGGTAAACGCTTCATCATTATTGTGTCATAAATAATTTTATTTATTTCATGTCTAAAAAATAAAAAATACCATGATGCTGAAAATATTTATATATTTACAATTAATATTTATATTAGAAAATATAACTTATATAACCCTTTGTAGAAATTAATTTTCAAAAAGATATCTGTTTATGTCATTTTTGTCTTTACATTAAGTTATTTAAAATAATCTGTCATTATCAGTCTTACGTGGCTCAATGGGGTCCCAAAATAGTCCCAAGGGTGCCCATGGTGGTAAATGACTCTTCCAAAAAGTTTAAGACAAGTGATATGGTGGTTTTTTATTATTATGATATCCGTTTTACATTTAATCACCCTATTTAACTTTAACCGCGATAAATAAAAGTAAAATGATACTATTCAAAAAAATTATTTTCATCTAATTGAACCAAATTTCACTTAATAATAAAAACCATATATGTCGTATTTTCAAAATTAATTTTACAGAAGATTTAAAATTTCATTTAAATGAAAGAGTCAATTTTTAACTACTACTTAGTGGTTCTACTATTCATCAAAAATTGATGTTTTTCAGAAAACATCCAAATATTCTTCCTAAGATATATTTTATATTCCAAATTAAAAAATGATGCCTATTTTACCAAATTAAAAAAATATAAGTTGGATTAATTAATTTAATATTAATTCCCACTGTCAAAACAAAAATCCTCTTTTTTTAGAAATAGTAACTATCAAAAGATTGACATTTGTTTATTTTCAATTTCAATGTGAAATTATATCCAATGACCAATATTGGATTAAATGGTAAAAATATAATCTAATTACACATTATAAAAAATTAAAAATATAATCAAAACATATAAATAAATTATATTAGAAGGATGTTTTGAATTAAAATACAGTATTTTTCCCTATTCATCAAAAAAGGAATTTTATCACTAAAATACCAAAAATTTACCCAAAGTAAATCTTGATGTCAATATTCTGAAAAAGAATTTTATTTTTTCAAAAATATCATATAAATGTAACGAAAACTATATTTAAAAAGGGTTCTTCATCAAAAGGAAGTAAATCGACCATTTAAAGAATATTAGAGTATTTCTACCTAAAATTAGATTAATTCACATTTTAAGCTTCTAAAATTTATTAGATAAATGTAAAAACATTTAACTAACATGTATAGTCATATTGTAGTTAGTTATATTCTTTCCCACCAATACAATGGCTAGTATTTAACTACATTTAAAAAAATTATTATATTATTAGTGTGCAATGTAAGATTTCAAAGATACCCATTGTTGCTTATCGGTTATTCCATCAGGCATATCAATCCCTTTAAAATAAAGTTAATATTTAATTCAAAAATATGAATAATTATGAAAATGTATTATTTATTTATTTTCCAGGGAATTTAGAATAACTACCTCGCTAAAGAATGTAATTTCATTCAATAACTGACGCACATGGATAATGATAATATTGGAGATAATTAATATATTAGACACATATGATTTTATTTAAAATCCAAAAAATAATATACAATCCACATCCTCACCATTTATGTATCACCCAAAGATTTATAGATAGATTTAATAAAGAAAGCATGAAACCCTAATTATCTAATAAAGAAGAGTTTATTGTATTCTAACCAATAAACATAATTCTTCCACTTATATAATTTAAATTTTGAAAAACTGATATACACGGTTTCCTTCCATAAGATATTTAGATTCTAATAAGGGAATGTTAATTTTTGATGAATAGTAAAGTAGTCATATGAATAGTAACATAACCTTATGAATGCTAATCTATAGTAATGAATATTATATTAGATAGAAAATAGAAACTTCACCCATGAATGTATAAATACAATTTAGTCATCTTATAACTGGAAAAAATGATCATAGCATAAGTATTGGTATTTTTGTATGTCATAAATACATTAATAAAAATTTTATGAATAATTTAATAATTTAAAATGGAAATTTATTTCCATAAACTTTAATCATAAATTTTTACTTTATTAAATTATGATAATAATATTATTTTATGGGACATTGATTATTTATCAAGGTTTTATAAAATGAGTTATAATATTTAATTAGAATTTTTTTTTAATAAATTATGTTTTTATTTAAAAAATAAATTAACAAATTTAGAATTTTTTTTAAATAAATGGAGATCATTTTTTAATTCTACACATCGAGAAATGGATAATTTAAATTCTTGTGATTTTCCTGAAATTCCTGAATTTTTTAAGAATAGTGAAACACAGTAAAATACCATATATACAAATTATAAGTTAAATGCACTATTTATGACATCATTAGTGATGTAATTCCACTTGGTTCTAACTAATATGCATGTATTACTATTAGGGGTCACATGAAACATCCCTATTGGTTGTCTTGAGGGAATTAAGAAAATATTCAAAATAAACTCATCTCCTCCACTATTTAATCCCCCCATCAATCCAAATTATCTTCAAACCTATATGCCTCAAATCGTCTCATATTTCTTCCCAAATAACCCTCTCTAGTCACTTCCCACATCTAATATTCTCATGGTATTTCCAAAAGTCAATGACCCCTTCCCTTTAATAGATTCTCAAGGAGGAGGATTCATGAGGTAAATTCACATTTTATTTATTTCATTTTCATTTCAAGATCTAATATATAGATATATTATACCCAACTCCTCTATCCCAATTTTCATGATAACTGTAGTATCATATGTATACTAGAAACATATAATTTTAATGGAAGAATATTCATCAATATTCTTACTCCCTCTCTCCTTTTTATTTCATAAATGAAATTATCGTTCGTGAGGTTCCAATTTACAACCTTCATGGAGGAAAAAGTTTTGTTATTCCATTTATCCTTAATTACTAGTCATAATACCATTTTTATTGTTTCAATAGAATATAATATATTAATTATAAAATATTTAGTATTTAGGATCCTGAATACATATATATTATTAAATAATATGACCAAACTACTTCCTAATAATCAAAATTTTGCTAAAATAATCTTTGTGAATGTCATTAATATTTCACCTAAGGATTCATACACATTACATGTAACCCAATTATAGAAATTAACATTAATATTTATGGATTTTCATCAATAATATATAATTTAATTTATATATATTTACATCCATTCCCCAAGACCATCCACACTCATATACAAATATACCAATCCTGAAAACCAAGGAAATGAACACTCTGTAACGACATAATTAAATCATAAAACATATCAATAAGGAAATAATGAACTTTATAAAATTATGATAAACTAAATACATGTCTAATATTTTCTTTATAATTTTATTAATAATTCTATTTTCATATTCCAGGTCTTTATGTTCAAGAGCGGAACACATTCGGACTTATGGTTAGGGTTTCTTTATCTCACTTCCATTTTTGTGACATATTCAGTAATCTAAACTATTACATGTGGATGGTGTATGTATAATTCTAATTTATCTTTAATATCATGAATCTATTTATTTTCATGATATTTAATGTATCATTTGACAATAAATAATTTTGGGGAATATGATTCAATTGACTATAAAGTAGTGAGGGGTTTTCACCCGAACATCCATTTTCATTCGGGTAACATTTATAGTCTAATTAAATTAATGAAATTATTATGTATTATTATTTACTACTCATAAATTATGTTTGACTATTCTATATATGTTTACTGACCAGAATCCTTCTTTATTTTATGTGGAGTTAATGTATTTAAAAGGAACTTTTAAAATTATTTTATAAATACAAGACTAATTCATAGGAATTTCCCAAATTTGTACAAATTTTCAAGATAACTATATAATATATTTTATAACAGATTAATATTTCAAAAATAAAAAATATTAAAATGAAAAAGGTATTTTTGTTAATTTCTTGGTTTATGAAAGAAAACATGCCTTTGTTCTTTAACATCCCTTTAATGAAATCCTTAAACCAAAAAAAAAATTAATTCAAAAGATTATATAAAAGGCTTTTTACATGATTTTACATCAGTGGGATAAAATTTATGACTAAAATATAATTTCAATGTTCATACCTCTTCTTTTATAGGATATAAATTTTTACAAATATTATTTATGAAAAATATAAAAGAACTCTTCTTTCCAAAGTAAAAAAAGAGTTTTCCTAATCTCACTCAAACTTTTATGTGATATAAAACATGTTCAAAATTTATTTCTTGTATGTGGATTTTGTACCAACCATTGGTATATAATATCAAGGGAATCATTATTCACATTTTATTCTAAGGTATTATGATTTGAATGTTTCAAGGTGGTATGGTACATTTTGGATTGTTTAAGGATTGTTTCCTTATAATATTGTCAATGGTATAATTTAAAACTATATTTTCTATGGAAACATCCTTGTTGATAAATATAATTTATTGAGGACTATCATTAATGAAATCATAAAACATATTTAACATAATGGTTTATAATTAGTTAGACTATGGATGTTCTATCATAAAACCATTCACAAATTTACTCTGAATAGTTATTATTTATTCTTAATCTTCAGGGAAATATATTTACATTTCATATTTTAGTGTCAATATGAATGTATATGTTTTTTATATTTATCCATGTCCATATGAGGAATTCAATAGACTTATTACATCTTGGTTGTGGCCTTCTATAGCCCCTCAGTGCATCAGTAGATCTCATGAGACCCACTATAGTCTTGGCATAAGGCTTTCACAAAATGATTATTTATGGGCCTAGCATGATGCTTGGATATTATGGTTATGATGTCCCACATTATGCATTCCCTCATTATGAAAATACTATTGATGATTAATGTGGTTAATAGACTTATAGAATACCAATTATTATGGAATTATTTATTCACCTCTTATTCCTGCCATAATGTGTTGATGTTTTTGTTAATGCCATTTTTTTTATTTAATAATCATGACTAATGTTTATTTTATGATATATTCCACTGTATTACTTACTGTTACTAAGATTTTGAGCTCACCCCTTTTATATACTTTATTTTCTCAGTGCATGAAGAAGATTATTATGAATGACTGGCAGGGATAAACATAGAGTTGTGGATGTTCTCAATAAAAAATTTTATGTTGTTTTTCCATTCAAGTTGTAATGTTAATTCAATATATGTATCTAGATTTCCAAAAATTCTAAAATACTCGGTCCTTAGAGATTTGATTCCTCGTAATCATATCAATGTATTAAAATAATGCACCAGATCTGGGATTCTGGGGTTACTGTGTTATAGTTGGTATTAGAGGAAGTTAAGTAGTAAACATGGAAAATAGATTTCGAAAACATAGATCGGGAAAAAAAATCAAATGATAGTCTATGAGGATAAAAATACAATAACAACCTATAATATTGGTATAAAATAGATTATTTGGATTTTCCTAGAAAATAAATCCTTGGCTGGATACTACATGTGGACCAGGTTTGGGAAAAGATATACCTAAGAGTGAAAACTCTGACAAGGAGTTTTGGTCTTGACCTGGGGTATCCTTATACACGACAACAGACCATACCATGCACTAGGTTTGAATCTTGTAGGAGATATTCTTAGGATAATTCACATTTTATTTACCTACCATTAAAAAGGATTTATTCCCCCAATGTATCTAACGTATATGGTTCTTGGATTTTTTATGCATAAATTTATTCTAGGTGTTATACAATGTTTAGAGTTATATAGAGTTAATAATGTGATGAGCTAATATATAAAATTGAATTTATTAAAAATGGCCTGTAGTGGAAGGAATGAGAACTTCACCAATACAGATGATATGGATAGTAAGAAAGAGAATATCTCTAATGTTCTCACACCATCATATGAATGAATGATTTTCTACTATTTATCCTCATCATATGATGAAATAGTATCATATGTTTCCAAAGGTATTTGAATACTTATCTGAGTCCTATGGCTTGGAAGGGAAGAATAAGAAGAATAGGATGACAGGAAAAACATGGATAAAGGAAAGAAGGGAAATATTTATTTTACAACATGTGATAATTGTGGATGGAAATACCATGGAATATGCATGAGAGGAAAATGATATTGCTTCAGGTGTAGAGAAAAAGGCCACCATGCTCATAATTGCAAGATAAGGAAAGAATTTTCCTATATTCAATGCTTTACCTACAAGGAGATGGGACATTAAGTGGATACATTTCCCCAACATCGAAGGAATATTCCCCAAATGATGATTTTGGATAATGGTCAAGTTATGATTCAACTAGATATGAGGTTGAATGGTTAATATTCCTTGTCAATAATCATGTAATTTGATTAATTCTGTCAGTAATGTTCTTCTTTTTAAAATTATGAGATATATAAGGATTGTACTACAATACTATTTAATTATGTATTTGAGGTTGTATTATGAATGGTATAAAGTAAAATTATTTAGTATAAATTTAATCATTTCATATTAAGGGAACTAAAAACCTTACTATATATCTGATGTTGAGATAATGATCATGAAATGATTGATATGTACAAGTAATGACTACCTTGGAACTGATTATTATCTTATCATGAAGTGGACTATATAATCATAGATAGAGTTTGTAGAAATTTTTTATTTATGGAATATATCCAATAACATGTATCTTACTTAAAGAATGTAGAATAATGTGTGATTTCAATGTGTTTTTTTGGTAATTCATGTTATTCCCGTATTTTAGGAGGATACAGGATTAATTTATTAACATGTTTGGAATGTGAATTTTAGATATTCTTCTTATTGATTAAGGGTTAATGATAGGTTCATCATTGAAATTTAGATTCCAAAATTATATTGTCTTCAATCATTATATTTTAGAATTTTTAACCATTTATGAAATGGTTTAAGTTGATCATAGAATGGGGTTTTAGAGTGTAATGTCACTACATGATGGCTTAATTATTCTTCCATGACCATGTTGTCCAATTAGAATGTGTCGTTTTTTAGTAACTGATGCATTCACATTTCCTCTTATTAACAAGAAATTGTAACCATATTCTTGAGGTTTGTTTTCAATAGTAGAATTTTCAAGTATCAACTATTAAATTTTGATGTTAAATTCAAAATTTCATAGAATAAATTTCTCAAAGGAGTGGATAATGTAACAAACCAATAATTTCAAAATATATTTAATATTGAATGCATGAAACATTGATAATCTAAAAATGACACATTATTATAACATAACCAATAAACATAATTTTTCTTCTTTTATAATTTGAATTTACAAAAACTGACATACACAGTTTCTTTTAGTAAGATATTTTGGGTTTGACAAGACAAACATATTTTTTATGAATAGTAACATACCCTTAAAAAAAGTAATATAACCTCATGTATAGTAATGAATAGTAATTAATATTAAACTGGCCAAAAAATATAAACAACACCCATTAATGCATTAATACAATTTATATATCTAATATGTGAAAAAATAATCATAGTATAAGTATTAGTATTTTTGTATGTAATAAATAATTTAATGAAGATTTGATGATTAATTTAATAATTTAAAACTAAAATTTATTATTTTAAAATTTAATCATAAATTGTTACGTTATTGTCTTATGGTTATATGATTATTTTATGGGACTCAAATTAATTTCATAAGGTGTTATAAAATCAGTTATAGTTTAAAGTTCTTTTAGCAATAAATTGTGATTTCATTTAAAGATGAAATTAAAAAAAATTAAAAAATTATCTTCAAAAAATGCAGTTTTTTTGAATTCTACATGTTGAGAAATGGTTAGGGTGATTTTTTAGGAATTTTTAAAAATTATTGAATTTTTTATAAATAGTGAAATACGGTAAAATACCATATATACATATTATTAGAAAAATGAACTATTTATGGCATTACAAATGATTTTCAGCCACTTGGTTTGAACTCAAATGCATATATTACTATTAAGGGTCACATGGAACGACAATCCTGGTTTTCTTGAGAGAATTAGTAAAATAATGAATAAAATAATCAAAATTCACTCCTCTTCTCCACTATTAAAACCTCTCATCACTCCCACATCTCTTAACTCCTATATGCCTTGAAGCTCTTAAGTGTTCTTCCAAAATACCATTCCCAAGTCACTCCCCACATCCAAGAAGATCTTGGTATTTCCAAAAGAACAAAACCCATTCCCATTAAGATATTATCAAGGTGGCAGATTCAAGAGGTAAATTCCCATTTTATTTCATTAATTTACATTTCAAGTTCCTTTATATTGTAATCATATCTAAGCCCCCTCAGTAAAAATGAACATGATAACTCAAGTATCATATATTTATATATGAATTATATCATTTTAATGAGATAACAATCATCAATATTCTTACTCTCTATATTTTATTTTATACACGAAATTATCGTCCATGAGGTTCAAATTTTCAACCTTCATAGACGACAAAGATTCATTCTTTAATTTCTCCTTAATTACTAGTCATGAAACCATTTTTATGGTTTAACCCAACTATAATATATGTATGATAACCAATTTAATGTTCATGAACTAGTATAAGTACATATTATTGAATCATATGACCAGTCTAGTTTGAAATAATCAAAATACCGGTAAAATAAGTGAATTTCATTAATATTTCACAAAATGATTCATCCTCATTACATGAAAAAAATGGTTGATATGAAAATTAACACTTATTTATGTTCATAGAAAATATTTAATTCCAATTATATAAATTTACATCAATTCCACATGGTAATCCATACTCATATGCAAATATACTGATCATGAAAAACAATGAAACTAACATTCTAGAATGATAGAATGGAATCTTATAACTTATCAAAAAGGACATAATGAACTTAATAAAATTATGATAAAAAAATTAAATTTCTAATAGGTTATTAATTAAGTTATTAAGTAGTGTGTTTTAATATTTTATGACCTTATGTTCAAAAGTGTAACACATTTGGTCTTAAGGTAAGGGTTTCTTCATATAACATCTATTTTTCTGAGATATTACGTACTCACTACTAGTACATCTATACGGTATATGTATACCAACAATTGATGTATAATATCATGAATATATATATTTTCATGATATTCAATGTATCGTTTCACAATCATTAATTTTATGGAATACCGTTAAAATAATTACAAAGGTGTTTTCACCCGAAACTCCATTTTCATTTGGGTAATTTTTATTGTCTAATTACCTTGAAAATATTATTATGTATTATTATGTACTCATGATAAATTATGTTTGACTGTTATATATATTTTTACCAACCAGAATAATTCCATATTTTTTGGATTTACACATTTTAAAAGGAACATTCAAAATTATTTCTGAAATACAAGCCCTATTCAAGGGAATTTCTCAAATTCTTACATATTTTCAAGATAACTATATAATATATACTAAGAAAGATTTATCTTCCTAAAATAAAAAAATAATAACATTAAAAATCTATTCTAGTTAATTTTTTTTATGAAATACAACATTCCTTTGGGCATTAAAATTTCTTTAATGGTTCCCTTATAGAACACTTAAATTATTTAATTCTAAAGCTTATTTAAAAACACTTTTTACAATATTTCACTTTACTAGGACAAAATTTATGACTCAAATATAATTTAAATTTTATTACCCCTATTTTCATGTATATAAATGTTTAAAAATCTGATTTTATGCAAAATACAAATGAACTCTTTCTTCCAGTGTAAAAAATTATTTTTCTCATCTAACTTTATCTATTATGAGATATACACACTTTTCACCACATATTACTTGCATTTGATGTATGTACATACCATTTTTATATCATATCAAGATTATGTTTATTCTCATTATATTCTAAGGGATTATCATTTGATTTTTTCATGGTGTTATGGGACACTTTGGAATGTTTAAGGATTGTTTCCATACAAAGTATTCAAGGGTATCATTTAAAATTATCTTATCTATGTCAACATACTTTTTAAATAATGTACTACATTTAGGTGTATAATTCATGATATCTAATACCATATTTAATTTAATGGTTTATAATTCAATTGATTGTGGATGTTCTATCCTAAAACCATTAACCAATTTACTCCAAATGGTAAGTGTTTGTGCTAAATGTTTAGGGAAATCTATTTTCATTCCATATGTTAGTTTCAATATGAATGTATATGTTGTTTATATTTATCCTTACTAATATGTGGAATTAATTGGACATATTATGTTTCAAGTGGGGCCAGATATAGCCCATCAGAGCATTGGTAGATCTCATGATGCAAACTGCTGTATTGGCACAAGGACTTAATAAAATGATTAATTATGTTCTTGGCACGAGGCATATACGGTATAGTTATGATGTCCCGAATAATGCATTGACTTATTATAAAAATTTTATTAATGGATCATGTGGTTATTATACTAGTATATTTCCCATTATTATGGATTTTTTTAGCTCTTACTCCTGCTATAATGGGTTCTAGCTTTTGTTAATGGCAGTTGTTGTTATTTATTCAACATTCCTAATGTTTACGTTAGGATATATTATGCTGTATTTATTAACCTTAAGGAGAATTTGATATCACCACTTTATTATGTATCATTTTTTCAGGACTTGAAGATGATTATTATGACTGACCTGCAGGGATAAACATAGAGTTGTGGGTGTTCTCAATAATACCTTTATGCTGTTTTTCCCTTCATGTTGTAATGTTAAACCTATGTATGTATCTGGTCTTCCTAAACTACTAAAATACTTGGTAATTAAAGATTTCATTCCATGAAATCATTTCAATTTATTAAAATAATTTACTAGAACTGGGCTTCTGGGTCGCGGTGTTACAATTTAAACTGATATAGGAATGATATCATCACTGAAGTGTTCTTACGACCTACCAGCTCTATGATGCAGTGCGATTCCATTTCCACATAAATATTTCATGGGTGATTAGAGATAGTTAAATAATAGAGAAATATAACATTTATAACATTAATATTATTCTATTAATGATGGATACATATCTTATTCATAGAAACCTGGTCATCTATGATTAACTACACTTGAGAAAATAAAGTAATTAACACCCCAAACAATAGAAATAATGAAATATTGACAAAAACCAGGGGATATATGTTATAAGAGGATTATATATGATATAATAAATATGAATATAATTATTTTATAAATTATTAATTGGTAAAATCCATATAATATAGGGTTTTGGAATTTTCAACATAGGAGAAATGAGAGGAAATAAAATTCATCTCATCATCCTTTTATTAAGGTTCTTTTAATGTTATACAAATTATTTCATTTATAAAGTGTATATACTACTCTTTTTATGCGTTTCATGAATGATTCATACTTCTTGTTGTTTAATTTTTAAATTTTATTATTTTATTCATGGGTATTTGACTTGAATGTTTCCAAGTTGTAGGGAATTTCATAACGTGATTTCATTTCATTAGGTTATATTACAACATTGTTATATTTTTTATTGTAATATTATTTTTGTAATTAATTTTTATTTGATTTTATTTTATTTACCATTTTATTATGTGGATTGTTATTTGAGAATCATAAATTTTTAACCATATATTTGAAATATAAAATTCATGATCCCCAAAAATATTTATTATTGATACAAATAATTAATCCATTTATTAATCCACACATAAATGGTATGATTAATATAATTCATTTATTATGAAATAACCCTCCTCTAATGAAAGTTTTGTATTAAAGACAAATTTATTTTTATGTACAATATATAGTACCAAAATAATTTATTATATATTTTATCTATTCATATTAATGTTATTTAATGTTGTTTGAAGTTATATGTTTGGTGGAGGTCCAAATTAAAAAGGTAAAAAATAATTAATGGGTTATGCTTATATATAAATTTAATGAGGATTTTTATCTTTCAATTTAAATTTTTCTGGTAATTGTACCATTTTCCTATATTTGAAACATAAAAAGACAACAAGAATGTCATTAGGAAAGGGAAACATCATTTAACTTTTTAGCTGAAAATTATTTTTCATCATCTTTCATTCATTCCAAAAAATTTAGAAGATTATTTTGAATATAATACAATTATTTGGTAATAATATTTTACCTATTTATGAGTTTTCAAAACAATAATTCAAAAAGAATATTCAAGTTATTTTACAAAAAAGTAGTTTTTGACTTTCTAAAAAAATGAGAATGATGTATTTGTTTCGACTTAATATAATATAATTGAATATTCCCTCTATCATGAACACTGATAATTTTATATTATCATTTACATCATTAGTATGTTGTTTTACATTACATATTTTCCTTAATACTATGAAAATATATAGTTTTTAAAAGTGAGTTTAAAATCCAAAATGTTATTTTCCTCAATAAATTTTAATGATATATTTATGTTATTTATATTAATCAATTAAATCATCCCATTATTTTACATATAATCCACTATTGATATGTTTTAATGATAGTATACATATGCCTTATTTATATGGTTTATAATTAGTATGGACATTGAAAGTTCATAAATTAACATTATTTATTAGTTTTTTATCTATATACATTATCTTAAAATATTCACATTCATGAGATCATTGGAAATGAAATATCTTATAAATAACCATATTATTTTTACTATGTATATTCCAATTTCATAAAATTTATATCATTCTAAATTATAAGTTTTTATTATGAATTTTATTTGATGGAGTGGGGAAATGTTTAATACGTATATATTCTTTGCTAAATATAGATATTTATTATTAAGGAATATAGTTCATCAATAAAATCAAACACGTGATATATAATAATGTATTATATATGTTGTGATGGGTTGGGCTATGAATTATATATCTCTGTGTTGAATCGATTTCTCTTTTTTGAATAATTATTATTCTTGAATTAAAGGGGTTTTAGGGTATAACAACCCATTGATTAAAGAGTCCATGTATAGAGTCTTGACTGTATAGGTATCATGATGTTTGAGATCTTGTTATATAATATTAGTAATTTAATTTATTGATAATTAAATTATTATTATCCATGAAATTATTACACTAATATAATCCATGGATTAGCATTAATATCATGGTATTATTAACATAGAACTATTTCATCATTATTTATTCCTCCCATTTGATTCATTATGTTAAAGTTATTGACAAAATAATATATGTTTCCAGTCATGTTCCATTGATTATTTTATTTTTTTATTTATTCTTGATTGCTACTACATTATGTTATCCTTACTTACTATTACAATCACCCTTATTTTTTTCCATTACAATGGAAATAAAAAAAGAATATATAAATAAATTTATTCAATATTAATATATAATCTCACTCTGTTGTATTTAGTTTTTTCATTTGTAATGTATAAGTCAAGTATATTACTTTTTTTCCATGTATTATAAACTATCAAATCCCTATGGATGTTTTATCCTATATAAAGTTCTAATGTAATAGTGTTACCACTATTCCATGGCTTCGAATGCCATATAATTTTTTATTGGTATTAGATAATGTTTATTAGAGACATTAGAAACTAGATTTGAGAGAAAAAATATTGTAAATCATAAAACTTGGATAAACATTTATTATATGTAACATTTTAGAATAATACACAAATTTTTGGTAAGTAATATATATTTTAGTTATTATATGTAATTAAATCATCAGTGGAAAATAAAAGTGGATGTGTATCTTGAATAGTATTAAATAATAGTAGTAACTCAAAAAATTCTTCATTGTGATTTGAATCAATTAGAAACCAAATCATATAAACATGCCTTTCTATACACATTGTTTTATTTGTATGGGGGATATGATTGGTAAAAGTTACAATTTTTATATGATCTATTATGAAGAAATAATAAATATAACCAATGGAAACAAAAGACATGTAATAGTGAAATGGTATAAACCTAAATTATATTAGGATGATAATTCTAGGGTAGATAACATGTTTAAAGTAATATATAACCATTTTTAGAATTGTTTTGAATGGAATATAACATTATTAAGGATATTTTATTTAACAAATTAATTATTTCAATACACCATTTGATTTAGTATGTGTTTTACTAAAAAGGTTATTTGAGAAATAATTCTTTAATATTCAATGGGAATAAATTTAAAGGTATTCTTATCATTTAGGGTTAATATGATCACTAATGTTAATGTAACAATTTTTATTTATGAATATTTTTTTTCGAAAAAATATGATGTATAGAAAATATAAGTAGTTAAAAGTTTATTGATGAGTAATGGTAATTTCAGGGATGTAAATTATATTTTTCAAAACATTATAGGAATTAAATTAATATAGTTTTAGAATTATGATAACCTCTATGTTGGTTGATTCCCCATTATATATTGTAGGATCAGGTGGATTTATCCCACAAATGAGGGGTGATAAGGGGGAAAGTCTTACCAATGGCCAATGTGTTGTCCCACTTAAAATGATGTTTTTATATAAATAATGTGATAGATAAATATTATGTTGATTTTTTTGGTTATAGATGATCCTTAAAGATAATAATATTATTGACGATAAATTTTGAAAAACATTTAGTTTTTAGTAAATATTTTGAGATAAATAATAGGAATTTGACTCTTTTATAGATCGTTGGATCTATTAAAAGTCTATTTTAGTGAATTAGGGAAAAAATCATCCTGGATATTTATTTCCTGGAGTAATAAATGATGTAGAGATTTTTTGAAGTAATAGAAAAGGGTGGAATTTTGATTTGAAAATGAAAATATATCATATATGTGTTTTTAATGGTGTTCTCTATCACAATAGTAAAATAATACTTCAACAATAAGAATATGATCTTGAAAAAAATTATCATACTACATTCATATCCCATGAATTAAATGAATATAAAACTTGTCTTGAATTTATAAATTATTGATGGATACAATCCTAATATCTATTTCCTCAATCACGCTATATTATTCAAAGGGCATAATTTTTCTCTTCAGTTACCATATTTTATCATATTTCAAATGGTCGATTTTTGAAAAATAGTTTTCTAATAACCTTTATATTTATCATTCCTCTATATTAAGTGTAAGTTATATTATCCCTCTTATGATATTGGTTTTACATAATTAAATTTTAAAATATTGATACATTGTTATTATTTTTATGATCAAAATTTAACATAATGAGGAAAAAAAATTAAATAACGATTTCGAGAATATATCACCTTTAGTTTTTTTAGACTATGTTTCAAATAGTATATGACACATGAGATCAATACTAAATGAATCTTGAGATACTACCTAAATGGGATCATTATAACAAGAAAATTAATATTTGTGGTATGAATAGTAATACCCACACATTTGAAAATTGTGTATAGTTATTACAGATGAATAATATATATTGTTAAAAAATTTCTAAATTTTTAGTAAAGTCTTTATTTTACACCGAAAATATATTTTATATAAATTATTATATTGATTTATATGATAAAATTATAAAAATAATTTATTATAATTTTATAAATTATATTTTAAAAAAATATCATCCTTTTATTTTAAAGAATTCATATATTAAATTAGGGTAATATTTTGGGATTTTTATGGAAAGGGTAATTTTTCAGTAAATAATGTACAATATAATTTTTTTAAAACAATCAAAAGTATTAAATAATGTATTAACCTAAAAATACCCATTATGAAATGTATTTTATACAAAAAATGAAAATTATTTTTAGTTAGATTGCATCAAATTAACTACATTTAAGAAAGCATTATACTAGATGTTGATATAAATTTATATTTAGGATTAAAAATGTATTTTCAATGAACAGTTTTTAAGGGAATAATGTTGCTCTATATTAATTATTTAAAACCATCCACGATACTAGACAATTTAAATGTTATTTATATATTTTTTATAAAAAATTTTTAATTTAAATCCACATAATGATGATTACTAGTCATATACATAATGTAGGATCATCATGTGTTTCAAAAATTCATTTCTTCAAAAAACATTTTTGTCCTGATTGGGGATTTATTTAAAAATAAATTCAATGTATTTTATAAAATTAATTTTCCAATTTGGAATCCATTTTATAAACAAAAAAACTACTAATAGGTTATAATTTGGACATAAATTTATGTCATATTCAATAGTAAAAACAATATAAATTAATTAGTACAGTGAAAGAGAATAAGGGGTGTTAAAGTTTTCATGCGCATGTGATAAATTTATTTTACAATTTAATATAATTTTATTTATAAACTATATTTTATATTTATATCAAATTTTCATATTTATCTAATAATTAAAATTATATTTTAATTATAAAAGATAATTGTCATATGGTAAAAAGATAATTACAATGGTGAAAAATAAAATGATAAAATTGACTAACATTATATGTAACAATAATAACATGATTAGTTTTAGTTGAGGTATTTTAGAGTGAATTAATATTCCATTGAACACAATTTTATTAAAATTTTGTTGGTACACTGCATAAACGCAACTACCCATTATTGAATAGTTTCTATTATTTTAAAAAATGCCAGTCACCCTCAATTATAACATTGCACCACTTATGTAACTTATTCACACATATCAGGACCACAAGGATGAAAAAACTACAAAAAATATCCATGAAATCTATATCCCAATCTTAAAGGTTATTTTATTCCCAAAATTAAATAGTTTTCTTCCATAATAATAGATCCGAATGAGGGTTCGTTGAGAGAAGTTATCCATCCTCCCTAATCTCTTTTTTTACTTCCAATTTTTTCACCTTAAATTAGGTACTAAAATTTCAAATATAACAACACAATAATATCCCATATAATGATATGTTATTATATTTATAGAATAACATTTATGAACCTCATTCTCCATCAAACATTATGGGAAATGTGGTTTTTACCCACGGTTCATAACCAATGGTTTGCATAAACCGTTGGTAAAGAAGGGCTTGGAAACCCTTTCCCAACAGTTCACTAGAACCATTGGAAAAGGGTACCCCTTTGGCAACGGTTCTATGGAACCATTGGAAAAGGGGTGTTCAAGTTACCCATTCCTAACAGTTTTATAAAACTGTTGGGAAAGGCAACCGCTTTGACAACAGTTTTATTGAACCATTGGGAAAGGGTACCCTGAACACCCCTTTCCCAATGGTTTTTAAAAACCGTTGGTAAATATTTTCCCCAAATACAATCGGGATGCTGCTCTCCCCCAGTCGCGACAGAACCCTAAAATCAATCCGGCACTCGAATCCTCTCTCGAACTCCCCCATCCGAATAGGTGAAGATCCATCTGAATCATATCAAATCAGGTATTTTATTCTTTATAAACATATGCGGCCGTGTTTTTATTGTTCTTGATCTAATATTTTAGTTTTAAGTTGTTATTTTGATGTGATTTCACACAGAAAATTAGTTAAATGAACTAATATTTTGTTAATTAATTAGTTTCCCATGGAATATCATTTGTGTTATAATGTCCATGCTAAATAAAGGGGTAATCTAATAGAAGACTTTGAATAAATTGTGGAAGTTGGGGTATGTTTCTTTTATGAGAGGTTTTTTGTTGTGTTTCAATGTATGTTGTCAACTGTTGTATGGTGATTGAGGTGACCAGTTGGGATTTCTGATATGTGGGGTTGTAATGTGATGGTTAGTGGGAATGGATGTAACAAGTGAAGTTGTGTGATAGGGATGATGTGTGGTGGTGTTGTGCTGTGTGGAGGTGTTGTGTGATGAGGTTGTGGTGCGTGATGTGGTGATGTGGTTTTGTTTTTGTTGTGGTTTGTGATGTGTAATATTTTTGTTGTGATATGTGGTTGCTTTGGTGAGATGGTTGACCAATGTAACATGGCGACGATGGTTATTGTGAGATGGTGAGTTGTTGTGTGGTGGTTTTATTAGTTTCCTGGTTATCTATGGAATAAATTATGTTATTAAAACAAAAAAAAGATAGTAAAAAATGGGATGGAATAGAAATGGATGTGTGGTAAATGGATTTAATTAATTTAACATTAAATGAATTGACAATTTAAGTGTGAATGAAGTGTATTATAAATGAAAGTGGGAAATGCTATGTGTCTTGTGTGGTGGTGGTGTGGTGTGTTGCATATAGTGGTGAAAGTGGTTGTGATGATTTATGTGTTGTATGGTAGTAGTGAAGTGTGTGATTATGTAGTTATTGTGAACCCACAGGTTGGGTATTTTCTGCTATCTATATATCATGTATTTTATGTCATTTTTACACATTCCCAACAAGAGTTAGATAAACTTACCAACAATCAGAGGTTTTCAGTTATGGGTATTTTTTCTAATATCTAGGATGGTGGTTATATGGATGGATAGCTACCATGTCTTCCCTACTCTTCCTTCATAAGTGATTGACCATGTGTTTTTAGGAAAGATGCAATGTGATTGTCCATGTGTCTTCAGGTGAGATGTAATATGATTTCCCCAGTGTTTTCATTTGAGGTGAAATGTGATAAGTCTATAATAAGATGTGACATGTGGTTGGGGTCATGTAGGGTAGGAGGATGGTGCAAGGTTGATGTTATTCATGTTCATGATACCCTAATAATATGGTTATGTGATGAGGCATGTTGTGATGTGATAACACATTATGTTCTTGTTGGTTTTACATTTTTTCAATAACTAATTAGTATGTTTTTTATATGTGTAGTTGATACCTTGGTTATTTTCTTCCTTTATTGTTTACATAAATGTATTTTCTTATAAAGTTCAATCCTATTGAAATTTTTATGACAAAATTACTTTTATAAATTCTTTTTACAGAATGGATAGAAGTTGGATGTATGAAACCGATCAGATCTCAAGAGATTTTCAAAACAATTTTGAGAGCATTATAAATTTTTCATTTCACAATGCTTCAGATAGTGGTATCATACACTACCCATGCTCCAATTATATTGGTAGACCTTGGTTGATCTGTGATGAAGTCAGCTACCACATAAGAAAAAATGGTTTCCAAGCAAAATAATTTTTGTGGTATCACAATAGGGATAAAATGAAATCTCAAATTGTTGATGATCAAAATGAAAGGAATGGAATGAAGAATTTGTTAGATGATCGGTTTTCGTTTAATCATCATCATTAAAAAGAAAGTATTTCGACTCAAGAAGACTTAGATATGAGGACAGCTAATGCATTTAGTGAAAATGATGATATTGATAAGGTGAAAAAATTGAATGATGCTGCCACGACTCCAGTATATCGACAATGCGATAAAATGAAAAAGCTAGAATTTTTAATCCAATTGTTTCATGGGAAAACAATGTATGATATTTCTAAGATAGAAATTGATTACATTCTTACCCTCTTGAAGGATTAACTTCTAGATGATGAAGATATTCCCTCAAACCACTATATGGAATGGAAGTTAGTTTAGGAACTTGGATTTTCAAGAAACAAAATTCATGCTTGCCCGAAAGATTATAGGTTAATCTGGGAGGAAACCGTTGAACGAAATGATTGTATAAAATGTGGCACATCCCGCTGGAAGTCAAAATATGATGGAACACCATCCCACGTTCCACAGAAAGTAATGTGGAACTTTCCATTGATCCCCAGACTCCAGAATCTTTTTATTCCTGATGACATATCAATAAAAATGAGATGGAATTATGCCAAGAGAAAGAAGAATAATGATGAGGTGGTTCATCCTACAGATGGATTTTCATGGAAGAGATTTGATGCTCGACATCCTAATTTTACAGTTGACGTGCATAATGTGAGGCTGAGTCTTTCATGCGATGGTTTTAATCTGTTTGGGCAGATTCTTACTTCACACAACACATGGCCAGTTTTTATAAACATTTATAATCTTCCCCCATGGCTGTGTATGAAAAAACCATTCACATTCATGAGTATACTCATATCTGGTCCTTCTGATCCTAGCATTGATACTGATGTATACATGCAGCCTTTAATAAAATTATTGAAACTTCTTTGGAATATTGGTGTGCGCACATATGATGCATTTTCGAAAGAAATATTTCAGATGTGTGCTGCGCTTATGTGGACGATCAATGATTTTCCAGCTTATGCAATGATGTCTAGATGGAGCACGAAGG
Source organism: Viscum album (assembly GCA_963277665.1). NCBI lineage: Eukaryota > Viridiplantae > Streptophyta > Magnoliopsida > Santalales > Viscaceae > Viscum > Viscum album. Next base: position 2,087,631,105 of record OY728122.1, on the reverse strand, counting down.
GAAAACTGTCATGTCCAGTTTGTATGAAGAATACACAATCCGGAAGACTGAAACATCGATGTAGTTTCAGTTTTATGGGACATCAATGAATATTTCCAAAGGATCATCCATATAGAATGAATCGTCGAAGATCTGATAATACCATAGAGGCCGATGAACCACCTCAGCATATGTTTAGAACTGACGTACTTAATGAATTGAAAGAATCAGTTTTTTGTTCGGTAAGGGTCAAATGAAATTTGGAAAAAGAAAGAATGTTTCCACTAAAACCTGTAACAATTGGAGGAAGAGGATTATCTTTTTTGATTTTCCTTATTGGTCAACCAATTTTTTACATCATTTCTTAGACGTAATGCATATTGAAAAGAATATATGCGAATTGTTGCTTTCGGTTTTTCTAAATGTCAAGGGGAAGACAAAATATGATTTACGATATCGGCGTTACTTGGTGGATTGGGGCATCAGACCAGAATTACATCCTGTGTGTATCAGTGAAAATAAATGGGAAATTCCATGTACTTATTATGTGATGAAACATACGAAAAAAAATAATTTCTAGAAGTATTAGAGACTATTAGAGTTCCTAATGGCTATTCAAGCAACATATATAAATGGGTCAATAGAAGAGAGTTGAAGCTAAAATCTTTGAAGACTCATGATTATCATGTTCTACTGCATGAGTTTCTTCCAATAACAATTCGTCATCTTTTGTCCAATAATGTAAGGGTGGATGTTATTCGGTTGTTCCATTTTTTTAGAGATCATTGTGCTAAGAAGTTGTCTATGTCTTTCTTGTAAAAAATGTTGATAGATGCCCCATTAATTTTGTGTGATTTGGAGAAAATATTTCCTCCATCATTTTTCACATCCATGTTGCATCTGACTGTCCATATTCCCACTGAAATACTTCTCGGCAGACACGTTTCTTTTTGTTGGATGTATCCAACTGAAAGAAATATGTTCACATTAAAGTCTTATTTTCGGAAGAGAAATCATCCCAAAGGTTCTATCGTGAACGGTTACTTGGTTCAAGAATGTATGGATTTCTGCTAGATGTATTTGTCTGATCTTACTACAAGATTAAAAAGAACAATGAGAAATGAAGAAGAACAATATGATAAAATTGAACCAAGTTTTCCATCACTTCTTCAAACAGGAGGAATTCCTGGATCATATACATTGAAGACATTAAGCCATGAAGAGTGGGAGATGGCACATCGCACAGTTTTGTTCAACTTTGATTTGTTCGATGACTATATCAGGTAACTAAGTTGATTATATATCTTACATATATATCTTTTAAACTATTAATATTTTTTATCTATAGGGAACATAAAACAATGATAAATAGGAAGCACCATTCATTATCTATGAGAAGGAGAGAGACTTTGCATAGCAAAGAGTTTTCTTCTTGGTTAAAATTGAAGGTAAAAATATTATTGTTTAAAATAATTATATCAATATTTAATTATGTTTAATAGTCATTTATATTGCAGGTATTGAGTTTGTCTGCTGACTCTGTCTCTGAGGAAATAAGTGCTTTGGCTTTTGGTCCAAATACCGTGGTTCATGACTGTAAATCAATTGTTATCAATGGGTACAAATTTATTATCACTGAACGAGGAAAGAACATGAGAGCACATCATGATGGTGTTATGGTTACTTCCACAACAGATTGTTATGCCTGTTCATCGGATAGTAGACCGCGATTTTAAAATGTGGGTTATTATGGAGTTGTTGAGAAAATAATAATATTTGATTATTACTCTCCTGGACGAGTCACAAAGATGAAATGCCATTGGTTTGATTCGATGACGAGACATGGCACATTTATTGATGATTGTGGATTTTGAGTAATTAATATGACTCACACTCTTTCTACCGAAGAACCATATGTGTTGGCATCAATGAATAAACAAGTTTTTTATTTCAAAAACCAACTTCGACCTGAATTTGGTGTCATAGTTGAAGTAATTTCAAGCCATATTTTTTATGATGTTGATGATGGAATTGACACTGTCCCTAGTGCCATTGGAACCAATCCATTTATTTCTTTTGATGACTCCAATACCTCAATTTTCAGAGTTGATTGTGAACCTAAATTTGTGGTTGAAAATATATTGAATCATTCATCCATGTTCTCAATTCTTTTGGTTTACCTTGAGTTGGGTTGTTAAGGTTGGTAATATTCAAATTGATTTAGTATTGATCACAAATACGTTTTAACTGACTTGACCATTATGTGAAATTTCAATGTTTATTGGTTGCAGTTTTATTTGAATTGCTTTTTCTAATTTGGAATTGAACTGTTTTCAAACATAGTCAAACAATATTTCTAACTTGGTGAACATTACAACTTGTATGATTTATTAAATCCATTCAAGATCTTCTAAAACAATTGATAGAAAAATTACCAATGAATCCCCCTATTCCCTCATATATTTAGTTTTTTGGGTAACACATTAGTTTACTTTTTCTAATTAATTATATATTTGTTTTCAAAAGCATGAAATGCAACCAATTGGAGAGAGATGAAGGAAACAAATGATGGAGGACAATCATTGAATGACGGAGTTGGGAATTCCATCATTAGTGCCTGTAGTGAATACTTTATTTCAAATTGATATATTTAAAGAATACATAATGTCATGTGATTAATTTTATTGTAAAATTTTTTGTAGGATCCACCTATACGTCGACAGTTATTCGACGAGGATCCTAGTACTAGTCCTAGTACTCAGGTCGGTGGTATGAAGAGGGTTTGTACTAGAGGTGGACGAGCAGCTGCGCATACCCAACTAGACCCTGCCCCTCCCACTGACAAGTCATCCTTCCCACTTTTTGATCCCGGTGTGTCGTTATAGACACATGGGATATTTAGGCCCCCCATGTTTTCGCTACCTTCTCCATCTTCTGGCCCATCATTTTCACATCCCATGATGATTCCCACTCCCTAATCAGAATCTGGTCAGACAGTTGTCCCATCTTCTTTTCCTTCTACTTCTTTCACTCCAAGCTTCTATATTCCATCATCTTCGACTCCTGTTCCACCACAGGGTGTTCCATCAGTTTCGATGGATCCAACGGCGCTCAGCGATCAGACTGGCGCAGGTATATTTATAAACCATAATAAATTTTTATAGCAATATTTATTTTCATTATAACAATTTTTGATAAAATATTTGTTTTTCTTTCATGAAAAATACATCTAATGACAGGAGGCATGGTCGGGGGTATACATGCATGCGTTCGGTGTGGAACCGCCACACACAGGTATTGGTGGATTATAATGAAGACAACCAAATGGCTGAGAAAATAGGGCAGCAATGTCGGAGTTTTTTTGGCGACGCTTGCCAAATACTCCGACATCATTCCCGTCATCCCCCTATCATCAAGAAATTTTCCACATGAGGTCAAGGATAGAGCTTGGGTAGAGATATGGGTAAAAAATATGTTCTATTTAATGCCATGAATTGTTTTTGTATATATATGAATTAATATTTTGATGTCAGCTTCGATTTAATTTTCCCGATGGTGAGGGTGAATGACCGGAACGTATAAATGATTTAGGTGATATTTGGAGAGCCTACAAGCATGAGTTGTATATTTTCTGGGTTGCTAGAGTTGGAACTGAGTTAGAGGTGGTACCAGTGGTGGATGATTATCCTATAGAGAAGTATCGTCAGATGATTACTCATTGGATGCGTATCTAGTTTAAGGTATTAATTACATTTGAGGTATTTAAATAATAACTTTCATGCATTGCATTAATACTATTTGTTGCATTTTCAAATATTATTTTGGAATCATCTGGAGAAAATAAAAAGAACATTGATGCAAAAAAAATACCTCCACACACTAGGACTCACTATGATGCCTAATCATGAGAGGAAGCAGGTATGACAATTGTTTATAAATTTTATTTATGACTTACACATTCTTTTGTTTCCGAAATTATTTAATAGTTTGCTAAATATTTCATATAACTTTAGTTTTCAATGTCATTGTAGAGTAAACTACAAAATATTGAAGGACGTGTGCCTCAAGCAAAACTGTTTTGCTCGAGTAGACTGAAAAAGGATAGAAGTTCCGTCAATGAAGTGACTCAGCTACAGATTGTATGTTTTAATATGTTGATTTTATATTTTAATATCTATTTTGTAACTTAATGATATATTTATATTTGTAACAGGCTGCTTTAGAGGCCCTCAATGCCCAATAACCAGACAATTTTGGGCCAATAGATCACTTACATCAGGTGTTGGGAGAGGAGCATCCTGGCAGAGTACACTGCCGACCTAGGATAGCCCCGAAAAGGTATTGGCCCTCCTCAGGTATGAGATGTTGTGCCACCGAGCTGAAGAAAGTTAGGGCACATGCAGAACAGGATGAGAAAAGGGCCAAATTTATGGAAGAACAGTCTGCTAGGGAAAACAGTGCTTTTATGAAATTTATTGAAGTTCTACATCCAACACTTCCAGTAGAGGCCAGCCCAGCTTTTGATGAATATATGTCATCGATAAGTTCTATATATGGTGCACCAGGTGTTAGTTCTATTGGTGGTCAGGATGATTTCCAGCATGACGATGATGATGCTGAGGAGTCTGATGCGGAAGAGTAGGGAGAGGAGGAGGGCGAGGCGGGTGGTGAGTGCGAGAAGGAGGGCGAGGGAGAGGATGTGGGCGCTGAGGAGGGTGAGAACGATGATGGTGATGAGGAAGAGGGTGATGATAATGGTGATGATGGTGATGGTGATGTGGGACAAATTTATCCATTAAATTTTTGACAAATATTATTAAGATTTGATATTTAATCTATTCTAGTTGTTGGTTTTATCTAGACTCGTAGTATAGTATTGGAGTTGAGTTATTTTTATATATTATATATTTTTATGTATGTTGTTGTATTTCAGAGGTTGTGTGTTTGGGAACCCCCTCCTTGATGGACCCTGGACAACCCCCCAACATCCTCCTTGGACCCCGGATAGCCCCCACCATCCTCATTGGTCCCCAGACAGCCCCCTGGACAGCCCCCCAAACAGCCCCCCAAACAGCCCTCGAGACAGCCCCCCGGACAGCCCCCCCTCCCTCCTCCCTAGACCCCAGACAGCCCCCTAGATAGCCCCCCAGACAGTCCCCCCCACCCTCCTCCTTGGACCCCGGACAACCCCCGAACACCCCCTGGACAGCCCCCCGCACAACCCCCCCACCCCCTACTTGGTCCCCAGACAGCCCCCCAGACACCCACCGGATAGCCCCTCAGACAGCCCCCACCCTATTTTATTTCATTTACTACTAGAAAATCTATAATATATATTTTATTTATTTTTCATCATGATAATCAATGTAAATCACATTTACACATCTAATCAATATCATAGATTCTTGGTATGTTATAAAAGGGATGTATTCATTGGGCATGAAATTGTTAGCTCTGAAATGTTTCATACCATGATAAACTAACATACATTCTATACTAATAATGAAATAAAAATATTCTATATGAATTTCCACAAGATTTTATGTAAATACCATTCCTCTAATAGACACATGAGGATTCTCATAAATCATGTTTACCTTAATATTTCCGCAAGGATTTTTAGTAAAAGTGTTATCTTCTATTAATTTTATGATATTATCATTTTAAATGTAAATGTTTCATAAATAAATTAATTTAAAGACCCATAGTCAAATAGTGTATTTTAATAATGTGAATAAACAACTGACATACCACTCTAACTGTGTCTTTTTTTTTCAATGGACAGGATTATAAGTGAAAAGAACAACTGGCATATGGAAAATCGAACAAACGCATTCAGATTATATTGATAATTTATCACAACGATCCATGGGTCATATGTGACATGTACGAGCCAACCCAGGCTCAATCCGAGGCACGATGTGGCCGGGATCAGTCTAAGTGCCTTCTTTTTGTTTAAAATGGACAACATTTTATGCACATTCGGAAAACCAACCAAACAAAATCAATTTCCACTGAAACATTAGGATAATGATCCATGAGTCCTATATGACATGTATGAATAAACCCCACCTCAATCGGAGACACGGTGTGGCTGGAACCACTAAAAGTGTCTATATTTTATTTCAAAAGAACATCATTTTTAGTGAAAAACATCAAATGGCATACAGAAAACCAACTGAACGCATTTGTATTGTGTCGATACTTTAGCATAATGATCCATGGGTATTGTGTGATGTGTAAGAGTAAACCATGCCTCAATCCGAGGCATGGGGTGGCTGACACCATTCAGAGTGTCTCTCTTTTGTTCAAAATGGACAGAATTATAACTGAAAAGAACAACTGACATACGAAAAACCAACCAAATGCATTCAGATTTTGTTGATAATTTATCCCAATGATCCATGGGTCATATGTGATGTGTATGAGTCAACCCCGCCTTAATCTGAGGCACGGTTTGTCCGGGATCACTCTAAGTGCCTCTCTTTTGTTTAAAATGGACAACATTTTAAGTATATACAAAAAACCAACCAAACACATTCGGTTTACGTTTAAACATTAGGATAATGATCCATTGGTCATATGTGACATGTACGAATAATCCCCTCCTCAATCCGAGACATGGTGTGGCCGAAACCACTCAAAGTGTCTGTCTTTTGTTTCAAAAGGACATCATTTTAAGTGAAAAACATCAACTAGCATACAAAAAACCAACCAAAAACATTCAGATTATGTCGATACTTTAGAACAACGATCCATGGGTTATATGTGACGTGTACGAGTCAACCCCGCCTCAATCAGAGGCGTGGTGTGGCCAAAATCATTCAAAGTGTCTCTCTTTTGTTTAAAATGGACAAGATTATAAGTGGAAAAAAAAACTAACATACGAAAAACTGACCAAACGCATTCGGATTCTATTGATAATTTATCACAATGATCCATCGGTCATATATGACGTGTATAAGTCAACCCCACCTTAATCTGATGCACGATGTGGCCGAGATCACTCTATGTGGCTCTCTTTTGGTTAAAATGGAAAACATTTTTGGTACATACAGAAAACTGAACAAACGGATTCTGATTGTGTTGATACTTTAGCATAAAAATCCATGGGTCATATGTGACATGTAAGAGTCAACACGGCCTCAATATGAGGCCTGGTGTGACCGTCAAAACTCAAAGTGTCTGTCTTTTCTTTCAATAGCACATCATTCTAATTGAAAAACATCAACTGGTATATGGAAAACCGACCAAACGCATTCTGATTGTGTTTATACTTTAGAAAAACGATCCATAGGTCATATGTGACGTGTACGAGTCAACATCACCTTAATCTGAGGCGTGGTGTGCCCGACACTATTCAGAGTGTCTCTCTTTTGTTTAAAATGGACAAGATTATAAGTGAAAAGAACAACTGACATACGAAAAACTGACCAAATGCATTGGAAATGTGTTTATTCTTTTGTAAAACAATCCATAGGTCATATGTGACTTGTACGAGTCATCCTCGCCTTAATCCGAGCCATGGTGTGGCCGGGATCACTCTAAGTGGCTCTCTTTTGTTTAAAATGGACAATATTTTAAGTACATACAGAAAACCGACCAAACACATTTGGATTCCATTGAAACATTAGGAGAATGATCCATGGGTCATATGTGACGTGTATGAATCAACCCCACCTCAATCTGAGATGCGGTGTGGCCGAAACCACTCAAACTATATGTCTTTTGTTTCAAAAGGACATCATTTTAAGTGAAAAACATCGATTGGAATACGAAAAACCAACAAAACTAATTCAGATTATGTCTATACTTTAGCACAAAAATCCATGTGTCATATGTGACATGTACAAGTCAACCCCGCCTCAATCCGAGGTACGTTGTGCCCGACACCATTCAAAGTGTCTCTCTATTGTTTAAAATGGACAGGATTATAAGTGAAAAGAACAACTAACAAATGAAAAACTGAAAAATGCATTCGAAATGTGTTTATGATTTAGGAAAACGATCCATGGGTCATATGTGATGTTTAAGAGCCAAACGTAGCCTTAATCGAAGACACGGTGTGGCCGGGATCACTCTAAATAGCTCTCTTTTGTTGAAAATGGACAACATTTTAAGTACATACGGAAAACTGACCAAGTGCATTCAGTTTCTATTGAAACATTGGGAGAACTATCCATGGGTCATATGTGACGTGTACGAATCAACTCCACCTCAATCTGAGACGTGATGTGGCCGGCACCAATAAAAGCGTCTGTCTTTTGTTTCAAAAGGACATCATTTTAAGTGAAAATCATCAATTGTCATACAGAAAACTGACCAAACGCATTCGGATTGTGTCTATAATTTATCAAAATTATCCATGGGTCTTATGTGACGTGTAAGAGTCAACCCCGACTCAATCCGAGGTGCGGTGTGTCCAAAACCACTCAAAGTTTCTCTCTTTTGTTTAAAATTGAATTCATTTTAAGTGAAAACAACAACTAGCATACGGAAAACTGACCAAATGGATTTTGATTGTGTAGATACTCTAGCACAATGATCCATGGGTCATATGTGATGTGTACGAGTCAACCCTACCTCAATCCGAGACACGGTGTGGCCGACACCATTCATAGTGTATATCTTTTGTTTAAAATGGACATCATTTTAATTGAAAACAACAACTGACATACGAAAAACTTACCAAATGCATTCAAAATGTGTTGATGCTTTTAAGAAAATGATCCATGGGTCATATGTGATGTGTACGATTCAACCCCTACTTCATCTGAGGCACGGTGTGGCCGAGATCACTCTAAGTGCATCTCTTTTGTTTAAAATGGGCAACATATAAAGTACATATGGAAAACTGACCAAACAGATTCTTATTATGTTGATACTTTAGTACAACGATCCATGGGTCATATGTGACGTGTAAAAATCAACCCCATCTCAATCTGAGACGTGGTGTGACTGACACCACTCAAAGTGTATGTCTTTTGTTTCAAAAGGACAACATTTTAAGTGAAAAACATCAAATGACATAAGGAAAACTGATCAAACGCTTTTGGAATATGTTGATACATTAGGACAATGATCGATGGGTCATTTGTGACATTTACGAGCTAACCTCTCTTCAATCCGAGGAACAGTTTGGCCGGTACCACTCCAGGTGTATGTATTTTGTTTAAAATGGACATCATTTCAGGTAAAAGTATATGGTATACAAAAAACCGATCAAATTATGAATTGCATTACGGATTCCACATATAATTGTCATCTAAATTATAAATTTAATTCTAAATGAATTATGTATTTTTATAATTACGTTATGAATTCTAATTTAATTATGGATGTGTATAGTTCCAGGGTGAATTATATGTTAAATGTGTATGAATTTGTTCTCTATATGTATGTGTTAGTTGGTTATTACAAGTACAATAATTGTATATGTATGTGTTAGTTTATTTCAGGTACAAAATTTAGATTGAAAATGAGATGGAATGCACAAAATGAGGCCTGATGTGCAAATTGTAGAGCTGATGTGCAATTTGCAGGCTGTTGTGCAATTTGCACATCATAGGCTATGCCAACGGTTTCAAACCATTGGCATAGGGTCTCTGATTCTTTTTTTACCAATGGTTTAATGAACCTTTGGTAAAAAACCTTTCCCAATAGTTTAGAAACCATTGGTAAAGAGGAGAGTCCTTGGGATTGCCCAACGGTTCAAGCCAAACCGTTGGGAAAAACTATCCCAACGGTTTGGCACAACCGTTGGGATAGGTTAATTTTTCCCCACCCTATCCAAATGGTTCATTGTAAACCGTTGGGAAAAGCTTTCCCAATGGATTACTTCACTATGGTTTGCAGAGCCGTTGGTATAACATATACCAATGGTTCTGTAGCCTTTCCCAACGATTCAGAACCATTGGGAAAGACTATATTTCCAGTAGTGAAATGTGAAATAATGTCATCACTCATGTGTACAACCGACCACCACCTCATGAACTAATTTTTTAAACACCCACTCACATGGATATTAGTAATGATATAAATATTTATTATATATGAAATACGATATTCTAAATATTATATAAAATTTATATAACAATGAATTCCTTATACATTCACCAATTAAGGTAATAATATCATTTCCCATCTGTATGTACGGTCTATAGTATCCCTGATATGATGTGATTCATTTTTAACATAAAACTATCCAAAATGATTATAGAAAGGAATATAATAAATAATTATTATATATATATATTAAATTAATACAATTTATAGGATTAGGGATCTATATAATATGCACCTGAACCAAAACATTTACATAAAAACATTTATGTGAAAGAAAATTTGTTAACATCTAAAAAAATTATAAAAATGAAATACAAATACTGAGCTGCTGGACAGATGTTATTATAAGAACATATATGATATTATTAATAGGAAAATAGTTCTGTAAGAAATTAATAAAATGTTTTAAACAATTATATTGATTGTAAATGCATGTTCACCTAGTGGTAATCATGGTTTAGTTAACATCATCAATATTTCCTTTTAAGGGGGGGTATATTTTAATGTTACACTCTTAATTTCATTTATATGATCTAAATAATTCCCATTATACATGTAATATCATAAATAATTTATAAATCATGTTAATTTATATTTCAAATTTAACAATGTTATCTGATTGTATTGGACTTGAGAATTACCATGTTGTATGGAATTACATAAATAAATTTCTTTATTGGGTTTAATTACTTCTTTATCATATTTTGTAATATAAGATTGTGTGTGTAATGTATTTTGATTATTTTATGTCTTATTTCCCATTATATTGTGTGGATTAATATTTTGTACACACAATAAATCCATTGATTATGATCACTTGAATGGAAGGATTAGTGGAAGTTATTTCGTCACAATTTACACTGACTAGAGAAATATTTGGTATTATATGCCAATTTATATGAAAAAGGTGAATATAATGAAACATATATATGTTATATCCTGAAAATCATAATATTAATTACATTTAATATTCTATATAATTTTATTTATTTCATGTCTATTATGATTCCAATGTTTAGAAAGTGGTCAGGATTTGTGCTTCTAAAGCATTTTAACCTGGATTGTTTACTATTGAATTTTTGTTTAATAAAATTATAATATATGGACTAATGAATCAATTTTATTTTTTTCTACTACAATTATTAATATAAACTTCATTCCAATTAATACCTTACACAAATTTTCAATTAAAATTATTGATTAAATGGATTTATGAAAAAGCGTCATTATTTCTCATTTCACTAAAAAATTATTTTTCTCCAACATCACCATTTTACTCAAAATGTATTAATGATAATTTATTAATATTCTCCAATTATTTTTTGAAAATATTTTTACATATCAATGATTTTATTAAAAATATATTTAAATTAGTCTTCTATATTTTTTCCTAAAAATATAATTTTTTCACTTTTTATCAAAATTGTTAAAGGAATAATTGTCTTAACATACACAGAATGAATCTTATATAACATCATTCATGACCAATAATTATTAGGAGTTACCTTTATTGTTTATAATTTTATTTTCAATGAATTTTTTTCATAATTTATTTAATTATCATCATTCTAAAAGATATATTGAAAGTGAAAATTATTATTTTCATAAATAATAATTTAATTATATTATTAATGTATTTCAATTTATAAAAAAAAACTATTTATTTTAACTAAATTCCTCTATGGATATTGTGTAAGAATCCAAACTTTATTCTTTCCCTATATAGTTTATTACAAGTTTGACGAGCTAAAATATTGACATTCAATTTCTTGATTAATTTGTATCTCGTTATCTTTATCATGAAACATTTCCTTTATTCTAATCAATAAACATTAAATATTTATTAAATTTCAATACCCAAGGAATCGTAGATATCATAAGTATTTAAAACATACACATTTTGTATAAAAATGTTTAATTATAAAATATATTCAATTGAATGGGGAAAATTTTGGAAAAATCTATATCCAATGCTGAATACTATTATTTTTTGAAAAGGATTATCATTCAAAAATTAAATAAACCATCTGATATAAGTTGAATGAATATAATATGCACTGATAGTTGTATCCCAAAATTATATAACCCCATAATTAATTGATTGATATAAAGATAAAAATATGTAATATATCATTAATTTTTTAATTTTTTTGTTCTATACATTGATTAAACTATATTGGCATGGGGCCTTCACCATATATATAATTATTTATGAGATCATGGAATATAATATTAATAATTTCAATCATTAATAATAATAATAATACTATTAATTAGATTACAAAATTAATATCATCCATGGAGTAGTTGAATTTCATGTGAATATTTATATCAATGGGTTTTCTTATAAATCCTTATTACAATATTATTCATTATTATCATGATATTTATTAAATTGATAATTGTTCTAGTCATTTTAATTGATATATTATTAAAAAATTAATTACTAAATAAATTTTCTCCTTTATGTAACCCCAAATTAGGATTCTATCTTACCATTTTATACTTAATTTCCCCAATATATGAATAAGGAATTATTTAATTAATTAGAGGAAGAAGAGTTTATTATTTCACTGTAATAGCCAAAGGATTTAAAAATAAATTTAAATTAATGAAACACTAATCTCTACATAATAACACATTTTTGAGGAGATTTTTATAAAATTTCCATTAAACATATTTTTCCCCTTATGTGGTTTGAATTTCGAAAAACAGGCTTCTAAATTTGTGATCAGTAAGTTATTTGAAGTCTGGTTGAACCAATTTTTATTTTTGTTAAATAGTTACTTACCCTTATGAATAGTAATATTAATAGTAATATTAACCTTATGAATAGTAAATCATTTTATTTTTTTGGGTTATAAGATAATGAGATCCTGATTTCGTTTTCAATGTGATATAAAAATAGTTATATTTCTAGAATTGATAATTTATAAATGAATTATGTTTTTTCATAAAAATTAAATTAATCATATTAAGAAAACTATTTTCAAAAAATGGAGAACATTTTTTATTTTTACATGTCAAAAAACAAATTGGGTTATTTTGGCATTTTTCTAGAATAGATGATTTTTTAGTGAATAGTAAAAAAAATGTAGTTTTATGTTTTTTGGTGTTTAATGAAATCATTATGATGTAATGTTGATTTATTACTTTTGGTAAACTCTTGAGGATTAAAATATGATTTTTGGTGTCTCAAGTGACGAATTCAATGTAAAAAACCATGGCCAAGCCCATGTTTTTGAAAATACCACTAAACATGTGTCCTTTGAAATTATTTTAAAAGTCCTTTCCTCAACTATAAAATCAACCAACAACCCCATCTTTCTCTCACACATATGTTGATTTGAGAATTTTTAAAATTCTACCAACTCCCCCTTCCATATCTCTTACCCACTTCAAAGACATACTATTCTCACAATGGGTCAAAACCAAAGGCCTTAAAGAGGATTTAATGGCAAAGAGATCAAGAGGTAAAAATCCACTTTCATTTTATTTTGTTTTATTTTATTTTTTTCTTATATTATCATTCTCTCAACTAATCAAAGAGGCATAAAAGCTTCATAATATTATATACTCTGGATGTGATCAGGTTTATTGAAAAATTCATCGAATTACTTCTTCTCCTCGCCCCTCTTATTCTAAAAATAAAATTTTGTCCATGATGTGTCAATTTACTAACAACATTTACGTTGTGTCACCAATTTCCTTTACCTCCTTGAAATATAGTTTTAAAAACCCTTTAATGGCCTGAACGGATTGTAATTTTTATTATTTGAACTATCTTATGTTCTATAAGTAACATACTTATAATATTAATGCTACATGTGGAATAATATTGTGTTTGTTGACGAACCACCAAAATGATCTCAAAATAATTAAGGGTTTATCTAATTATTAAACATCATATATGATAAAAAATTATTTATGGTATCATTTAATTTTCTAGAAAAATATTAATAACAACTCTTTACACATCTAGAGTTTCTCTTACATTTATAAGAAAATATCTAATAATCCAACCATGGAATTTTTATAAAGCATGCAATTAAAATAAATGAAATAACAAAATCTTATATGTAAATGGGACAAATGATTTTATAAATTCATCATATATGGTGTTATAACCACGATTAATTTTATTTAAAATATTAATAACACCCTTTTATCAATTATACATGAGGTTTAAAAACGTTTTATGTAAGAAGAACCTGAGGTAAGGGAATTCTTAACCCAATTTCCATTTTTTGGGTAAACCTCATGCATTATTCATTATTTAGTATTAAGATTATTCGTGTGTTGAAATTTTTTTATATTATGGTATTGTATGTGTATTTATAATGTATACACATAATTAATTCGTTCTATTAATTTATTCCATCAATTTTATGAAATTTGTATGGTATATTCCTTTAAAAATCATCTTCTAAAATTTTTTTCACAAGAATTTGAAGCAATGTTTTTACTCAATTATTATAGTTTTAAGATAACATTCAACATAATGGGAATTTTTTATTATCAAGGGGGAGACCTATATCTCTCACTAATGAATTGTGTATGTTTATGTTTGAGGTTGGTCGTACGGTTATTCTAAGTGTTACTACGATACTTACACCATATTGTAGTGGAAAGGGTTATATTTTAAGGTTGCGGTGATGGTTAGAAAACATAAGGTATCCATGAGGATTGCAAAATATGTAATTAATTCCTTATTATAGAATAAATTATTTATATGTATTCCTGAATGTATTAAAAAAATTTCATTTTTTCACAAATTATGTATATATGGGCGAGATGTATGTCTTTAGGAAATGATTTCATTTATTTATATTTATTCATGGACTAAAGGTTTTGTTCCATATTTTTTAATCCCTTAATTTTTTTTCTTTCTCATCCCATGTTTTTTATGTTTTAAAAATGTTATAAGGATGGGTTTGAAAAAAAGTTTGTCATGATATATGTTATGATGTTTTTTTGAAAAAACCATGTTGTTGTTTTGTTTTAATAGTATTATGTTTTTGAATAATTTAAATTGTTTTAGTAGTACATATATTATATGATGTGGGTTCATATATATGATTTATATCCTATATTAATAGAACTCTAAAATAAAATTTTCTTTAGGAAGGTAAATAAGTGAAATCAAGTTGAAATACCCAGATTGTGTATGTTTAAGGAAGAGTACATATAGTTGGTATCCGAGCACTGATTAGATAACATTTGAAGTTATTATTATGTTAATAGAATACCATAAATGGTTTTTATGTTGAAATGATATTGAATATAATGATTTCTTTGTTTATTCATCTATGGTATGTATCTTGATAATGGTTTTCTACTGAATAAATAAGGAAGCTGAAGTTGGATGAAACCAATGGGATAATCTCATTCCGGATCCCCAATTGGGAATGGTGGAAATTTGAACAGAGAAATTTGTGATTGTTTTGTCTTAGCTATGGAAGGTGATAAATATTAGTGTAATCCAAGAAAGATAACAAACAAATATACCATAAATAAAAAAGATTACAGTGGAACATTATATGAGATGACCCCCTCCTTCTTTTTATGGGTCTTTTGTCCTATTTGAGATTAAAGGATGGATTATTTCCCTAGAAACTATATTCAATGTCATGGGATTTTCAGACAATGAAAATTATAGTCTTTCAATTTACCATTTTGAAGGAGATGCTGATCAGTGGTGGTCAGTATTCAAGAATATTAGGGATAGAGAGGATATAGAAGACTTAGTGTGGGATGAATTTAAAAGTCTTTTCCTTGGAAAATATTTTCCTAAGGTTGTTTGACCTGGGATTAATAATCAATTATGTGAATTGGGGAAAGGGGGAGACGTTGTAGTGGTTGTTTATGAATAAAACTTCACCCAAATGGCATGCTATGCTCCAAATATTGTTCGAGATATTGATAGAAAAATGAATATATTTAACTCAGAATTGAGGCCAAGACACAAAAGGAAATTATCCTACTGAGAATTAAAAAGTTATGAGAAGGATTTATGATTTTACGAGTGTGTATGAATGGAGTTTTATGATGATCACTTTTACATTGACAATAAATAGAATAAGGGGACCATATGGAAAACAATGGGTAAGAATCAATTAATGAAATCTGATGGTAAGAAAGTACAATTTCATGTTTTTGAAAATTTTGGTAAAAAGCATGATGAGGAATGACATACCAAAACTAGGAAGTGTTTTTATGTTGTATGTTTGTACATATGGACATATATTTTAATGGAAATGATCATAACATGAGTTCTAATAAGAAAACTGTAATGTGTTTGAAATTTTATGAGATAGGTTAGTACGAAAATGCATGATCAAAGAATAACTTGAGTGATGGAATGAAGCCAAAATATAAGAAGAAATTTATAGTGATATCCTTTGTTACTATTTCAATAGATGTAGGTACACCCATGAGGTGTTACGAGTTACTTTTTTTATTTATATAGATTTTTCAAATGTATTTTTCGATACTATGTCTACACATTTGTTTATTTCTGAAAAATTTTCTAGTAATTTGGAAATATCACATAAAAAATGAGATTAGAACATATTATTAAAACAGAAGGGGGAAATGTTACATCAAAAGGAAATTTAATATTCTGTGAAATATTATATATGGAAAGTAATTACAATTAAATCATGTTGTTTTTTCGATAGTAGAGTCGGACGTAATTTTTGGTATGGATTTTTTTATTTATCATACTATGATTGATTATAATACTAAAGAAGCTTTTTGTGAAAATATTTTTAGTTCAAATAGAGGAAATAACCAACACAATTGATATCATATTAGGAAGCTTAGAAACTATAGAATGATTAAAATTTATGTTATCTTGATTATATTATATAAAACAAGGGAACTGTTTAGATCGATGATGCCCTAGGGGTAAATCTATACATTAATGTTTTTTCTAATGAGTTACCCATTGTTATACTAGATCGATATGTTGTATTCAAAATTTACATTGTTCCTAATGCTAATCCAATTTAAAATCCCCCATATCTAATGTCTAAAATTGAACATATTGAATTGAAAATTCAATTGCATGAGTTTCTTGATAATGGGTTTTTCAATCTACAGCATCTGCATGGGGATACATTTTTTTGTTAAATAAAAAGATAGTTCCCTATGACTTTTCATTGATTGAAGAGAACTTAATAACACTACAATTAAGAATAACTATCCTTTTCCTCGCATATATGACTTGTTTGATCATCTTTAGGGAGGCCATTATTTTTCCATGGTTGACTTTAGATCTGAGTACCATCAACAGAATGTGAAGGAGGATGACATTCTAAAAATAGTTTTTCAAATTCGATATGGTAATTTTGAATATGTTGATATTCTATTAGGGTTAACCAATGATCCTTATGTATTCTGGGATACTATTAATTGAATATTTCATGAGTTCTTGGATATGTTTGTGGTTTATTTTTTTGATGACATTTTTGTATATTCTAATAGTAATGAGGATCATGAACAACATATAACGGTTGTTTTGAAAACCATAAAAGAAAGGAAACTATATGGAAATTTTAGAATGTGTGAATTTTTGTTATTAAAAAACACTTTCCTTGGTCAATTTTGTTTTCAAGAGATATTATAAGTATTGATCCCACTAAAATGAAAGTTTATGAATAATGGACAAGACCCAAAAATACAACCTATATTCACAGTTTCCTTGGGTTAACAGGATATTACTAGATTTTTTTTGAAATCATTTCATGTTTATCTTTTCCATTGACTTATTATAATTAATAAGGAGTTAAATTAATCTCGACTGAATAATTTGATGTTTGTTTTCAGGAACTGTATTTGATATTGGTGAATTCTTTAGTTATAACTATACTATATAGAAATGGTGATTTTTCATTGACAATGTTGTTTCATTAAATAGACATGGTTGTGTTCTGATTCAGAATGATCAGGTAATGTCTTATGATTCATGATAATTAAAACCTCATGGGTTGAATAATCTATCACATGATTTGGAATTATCAGTTGTGTTTTTCTCATTAAAAATTTGGAGGAATCATTTATTCAGAGCCAAATGTGGAATATCTTCCTTCCACACTAAAGTATATATTCACACCAAAGGAATTAATCATGAGGAATATAAGATGGCTTGAATAGATAAAAGATTATAATTTCATGATCAATTATGATATTTGGAAATAAAACAAAGTATAAGATTCCTTGAGTTGAAAACATAATGCATCATTGACTATGTTACAGTTAAAACAAGA
Source organism: Viscum album (assembly GCA_963277665.1). Taxonomy (NCBI): domain Eukaryota; kingdom Viridiplantae; phylum Streptophyta; class Magnoliopsida; order Santalales; family Viscaceae; genus Viscum; species Viscum album. Next base: position 2,087,612,791 of record OY728122.1, on the reverse strand, counting down.
CCCATTAATTAATTATTTGATGAATTTTGACGTGGAAGTTGTTGGTGTAGGAAATTCCTCTATGTTGTTTTAGGTTTCTGTGTAGTCATCATTGTGAGACAAAATTAATAAAGTGCCAAAAGGATATGGGGCATACAGAAGAAGGTTGAGTTGGTTAAAATTGGTAAGTTACTAGAATTTATTACTAATAATTACTGTGTTCTATTATTTTTTATGAGATTATGTGTGCCATTTGATTATCATTTGAAGAAATTGGTGTTATGTTAATCTCAAAGTCCTCTATTTTCAATTAATCCTCTAATAAAAATGATGTACTAAGACCTTCAAGTGTATTTCATGTGGGATAGAATAAATAGAGATGATTTATATTTTACTATGAAATGTTGGACATGTCAATAGGTTAAAGAAGAGTGCCATTTTTCGAAGGGGATGCTTCAGCCTTTACCATTTCCATAGTAGAGATGGGAAAATATATCTATTTATATCATTGGGGATTTTCCAACCAATTCTCGATGTAACAATTCAGTCTGTGTTATTGATGATTAAATTACTAAATATTCATATTTCCTTCCAATTTGAGATATTATTTCTTTGTATCAGCTATCTCGATTGAACATTAATGTGATTTTTAGGTTACATGGGGTTCATCTTTCAATTTTATCTATCAATGATCATAGGTTTACTTCTAATGTTTGGAAAGTCATTCAAAACACATTGTGAATAGAATTAAATTTCAATTCAACATTTCACCCTTTGACAGATGGCATGTTAGAATAGATAGTTTAGACATTGGAGGATATGCTTCTAGCTTGTTTAATGAATTATCATGGAAGTTGGGATTGAAATATTTATTTAGTTGTGTTTTATTATGTTAACATTTTTCATTCTAGTATACAAATAGAAAATTTTAAGGCATTATATGGGATGCAATGTGAAACTCTAGATTATGGGATGATGTCAGGGATAGATAGTTTAGGGGACAAAAATTAGTAGAGGAAGTGGCTGAGAAAGGGATGATAATCTAGCAACACATGAGGAAGGTTGAGAGCAGACAAAAATATGTAATGTAAATAGTAGGAGGGAAGACTTTTTTCAATGTAGGTGATCATGTTATTCTTATATTATCACCATGGAATATTTTTATGCACTCTAGAAGAAAGGTTAGCTGAGACCACAGTTCATTGGACCTTATGAAATCCTATTAAAATTTCAACTAGTTTACTACCAAGTATATTTTACACTGATTTTACCTCACGTACATAATTATTTTCTTATTTTAATGTTGATAAAGTATGTTCCATATTTATATCATTTTTCAGCCCATAATCAGTTCACCTGAAATTGAATTTTCTTTATATAGGGACACCTATTCAGATTCTTGATCAAAAAGAAACCGTTTTGATTTATAATTTAATCCACTAGGTAACGATTTTTTAGAGGAACCACACAGCTGAAGAAGTATCATGGGAATCTGAAAATTCTATGAGGGAAAGGTACCCTTGTTTATAAAATAAGTAAATCTAATTATGATCATGCAATTTCCATAATGTGGGGAGAATGTAACACCCAAATGTTTTAAAAATAAATTTAAATGAATGAAACACAAATTCTATACATAATAAACCACTTTAACGATATAGTTATAAAAATTTCATTGAACATAATTTTGTCACTTCATTAATGTTAATTTTGAATAAATGACATTTATTGTTGTTATAAGTAAGTTATTTAGAGTCTGATAGAACCAACTTGTATTTTTCAGGAATAGTAACATACCCTTATGGATAGTAATTTAAATAGTAATTTGACCTTTATTAATAGTAAATAATAAAATTTGTTTATTTTTTAATTTTTATAAGATAATATGATCTTGATTTATTATTTTAGGTGATATAAAATGAGTTATAGTTTTAAAATTGTTGTTTTTCAAATAAATATTGACTTCATTTAAAAATTATGTTATTCATATTTAGAATATTAATTATAAAAAATTGTGTACATTTTTAAATTATACACATCGAAAAATTCGTAAGGTATTTTTGGGATTTTTTGGAGATAGTTGAAATGTCAGTGAATAGTAAAAATACAGTTTTATGTTTTTAAATGTTTAATGATATTATAATGGTGTAATAATAATATAATCAATCTGGTAAAATCTTGAGGATTATAATATTATATGAGTTGTCCAATGTGGCTGATATCATGGGATAAACCATAGAAATGAATTTTTTTTTCAAATACCACAAATCAGGTGTTCTTTGAAATTTATTAAAAACACTTATCATCCCTTATTAGTACAAAACTCACCCCCTATTCATCTCACATCTCTAAAGCATTGATTATTGAATATATTATGCTAAATATACTTCCCAAGATTCTTTTCTACTTTCCAGACCATCTAGTCTCACCAAAATGGTAAAACCCATGGCCTTAAGGAGGATGTCAAGGCAAAGAGCTCAAGTGTTAAAAATCCTCTTTGATTTTCTTGTGTTTTCATTTCAATTCATTTCACTTATTATACTATATTTACCTCCCCTTATCCAAAAGGAGATAAATCTCTCGATTCTTATATATGCTTTATTTTATAATTTTTATGGAAAAATAATCAACTTATTTATTCTCCTCCCCCATATTATTCTATAGAGAAAAAATCATCTCTACTATGTCGATTTACAGACCTCATGGACAATGTTTCATAATATTCCATTACTTCCTTCATAGATGGTTGTAAAACCAAATTAATGGTTGAAATAGATTGTAAATGGTATTATATTATCCCTCATATGTTATTTATTTAACTTATATTCAAAATATTAATGGTATGTGATGAAACAAGTTCATGTTTATTAAAGAACCGCCAAAACAATCTCAACATCATTAATGTGTTTTCTAATGAATCATTATCATATTTGATAAGAAAATTAATTATTGTATTACTGAATATTTTGGAGACATATTAATAATAACAAATTCAAAAACATGAGTTTCCCTTATATTCGACAAAATAATCCCTTATAAACCAACCATGGAAATCGGGTAAAGCACTCACCAGAAAAAATGGAAATAACAGGATATATTATTAGTATATGGGATGAATAATGTTATAAAATAATCATATAATGTGTTATAAACATCATTATACTTGACTAAAATATTTATAAAACCATTTTAATCATTATAAATGAGAATATAATAATTTTTAAATAAGAAGAACAAGAGGCAACAAAATTCTTAACCAAATTTCCATTCATTGGGTTATTCTTCTACAATATTCATTTTGTGGTATTAAGATTACTCATTTGATGATCTTTTTATATTATGTTATATTATGTGTATTTATGATGTTTACACATATTAAATTCATTATATTAATTTCTCAAATCAATTATATGTTTTTTGTATGGGACTTTCCTTTAAAAATCCTCTTTTAAAATTCTATTTCATGAAATTAAATATCAATGTTATTATGAAAATATTAATTTTTTTTATTATTATCAAGTTTTTTGGAGTTTTTTATGATGATGGGTGGTACCTATATCCCTATATTTAATTGGGTATGTTTATGTTGGAGTTATTTTGTATGGTCACTCCAACTATAACTATGATAGTTACACTATATGGTAGCCATGCATGTTACATTGTAAGATAGTCGCGAGGATTACAAATCATAAGGTAGTGACAATGGTTGCATCATATGTATTTAATTACTGAAGACACCCTTATTTATTTATATATATTTCTTCATGTTTTATGGAAATATCATGTTTCAAAAAATAAGAATACCTGGGTGAGAAGTATGTCTTTGGGAAGTGATTTCATATGCTTTTAAGTATTAATGGAAAAATGGATTCCTTCCACCTTTTTATATCCCTTACTATGATTTTTTTTCTCAACCATATTTTTTTAAATGATTTTCACATGTTATAAGCATTTGTAATAGAAATAACGAAGCCATGTTAAATTTTATGATGTTTTGCTGAATAAATCATGCAGTTGTTTTGTTTTAAATGTTTTATATTGTTGAAAAAAAGTACATTATTTTAGTTAAATATAATTTGTATATTATGGGTCGGTATTTATGAGTTATTTTATATCATTTTAATTATAGATACTATGGAATTTTTCACGAAACATTACATGATTTTAAGCATAATTATTAATCAGAGTACTCACCACTTATCATTAAGTGTTGTGTCATGGAAGACTATGTACATAAATTGAAATCATAGGACAAAAAAAATATTTATTTAATATCCATAATGATATCCTAGCTTCTTATGAGCCCTTACATCTGAATTAGTTGCAATGGGGAACACATGAACAAATGGAGGAGCTAAAAATCCCAGTAAGTAAATGAACATCTGAATAAAGCTTAAGCACCTGAGTTTGGAGGGACAACAATCTGATACCAAAATCATGGAAAATTTAGAATCATAACATATAATCATGGAATCATATACACATGTAATCTTATAAAAATGGGATCATATGAACATGGGATCATATAATCACAGGATCATACAAATGTGGTTATAACACAACACATGACTTAGTCCGAGTCATGGCTAAACGCCAAGATCATTTCCCTTAGTACACTACCACAAAAACAGTTTTTCGCAGCGCCCCCTTTTATCAGCGCTAACGAAAAAGCACTGATAAAGGCACCCCTTTATCACCGCCTGCTTAGTAGCACTGATAAAGGGCCCCCCCTTTATCAGCGCTTGCTTAGTAGCGCTGATAAAGGGGGCCTTTATCAGCGCTTTTTTTAGCGCTGATAAAGGGTCGGCTTCAAAATATATATATATATATATATATATATATATTAATATATAAATATAGTTATATTGTTATATAAATATAATATATAATTTTTAAATATATTTTAGATAAGTAAAAATGTACATTTACAGTTATTATACTTAATATTTAAGATATTTAGTGAAAATGACTTCTTAAAAAATTAAAAAAACATTTTTAATTAATATTTTGATAATCATTATGGAGTAATAGTCATTTAATAACAATTTGAGTACTAAAAAATTAAAAAAAATTAAAAAAAGATCCAAAATATGTTGAAAACACAACTCAAACTTCAAACAACCATAACTTTTGATCCGGGTGTCCGTTTGAGCTCTACCACATATCAAATCAAAGCCTGCGACGAGCTCTACGTCGCTGTGACTCGACGAACCCCGGTCAAGCGATTTTCGAGGCCAAAAGAGGCACAGAAGGCCTCCAAAACTGAGTTTTTTGTTGGGGTACCCCAATTTTTTAACATTTTGTGGATTTTCACCCTCGTTTAAGGGGGTATTATTGGATTTTTTTGGTGGGGTTTGAATTTATTCCAAGGTATTACATTCATATTGATATTATGTCTTTGAAATTTCATCCTTTTTTATAATGAACTGCTATTTATAATCAAATATATAACAATATATTCATATTTTTAAAATATTCACACCTAAAAATTTAATTATAAATATAAATAATAAAATATATTTACATATAAAATATATTAGCTTTATCTAAATAATAACTAACATCCATTTTATTTAAAATACAAATATATGAATATTTATATACCTATATATTAATCTAACTATATATATATATTAATCTAACTATATATATATTAATATAACTACATATATATATTAGTATTACTATAAATATATATATTAATATCACCATAAATATATATATTAATATCACTATATATATCTTAATATAACTATATAAATATATATTCATATAACTATATATATGTTAATATAACTATATATATGTTAATATAACTATATATATGTTAATATAACTATATATATGTTAATATAACTATATATTAATATTAATATATATTACTATACAAATAAATATAACTATATATATATATAGATATAGATATATATTAATACCACTATATATATATATTAATATTACTATATATATTATAATATAACTATATATATATATTATAATATAACTATATATATATTAATATAAATATATATTAATATACGAAAAAATATAACTAAATATATAAATATATATATATATATAAAGATATCATGAATTGTAAAGAAAATCAAAATAGAGTAGTGGTAAGGTCTTAGGCACGCAGGGGGGAGGTCTCGAGTTCAAATCCTGGTGGAGGCAGGGGTGCGCGCGCATGGGGAATATTGGAGAAAGCGCTGTTAAAGGGTGGAGGGGGGTGCGTGGGGTTCGTGGGGTGTTGTATAGGGGCCGAAAATCGCTATAAAAGGGGGGGTTCAAGCGCTATAAAAGCCCCCCCCCCCGATTGGCAGTATTTTTAAATGTTTTTAAATTTTTTTAAATTTTTTTAAATGTTTTTTAATTTTTTTTAATTTTTTTTAATTTCTTTTTAATTTTTATCAGCGCTTTTTTAAAAGCGCTGATAAAAGGATCCTTTATCAGCGCTAAAACTAGAGCGCTGATAAAGGAAGCACTGATATAGGAACCCTTTATCAGCGCTAAAAAAAGTGCTGATAAAAGGGGTCTTTTATCATCGCTAAAAAAAAGCGCTGATATAGGACCCCTTTATCAGTGCTTTTTTTTAGCGCTGATAAAGGGGTCCTATATCAGCGCTTTTCGGAGCGCTGATAAAGGGGACCCCTACTTTATCTACGCTGGCTTTATCAGCACTTTTCTAGCGCTGATAAAAGCCATTTTTAGCGCTGATAAAGGCCGTGTTTGTAGTAGTGGTAGCATAAGCAAATGCTAACCGCCAAGACCATTGCACATAACATCTCATGAGAATTAACATTAACCAATACATTGGAGAACTATCTAGGTACACAAATCATAACATGTTCATGAATATTCTTTCCATATAAATAATCATACATAATCAATCATTCATAAACATAAGGAAACCCATGGAGAGAAATGGGTATCACATTCTTGATATCAAATATAATGAATGTGGGTATCATAATATTTTCCATGATAGAAATGAATTAAAACACACAAAGATATTAATTAGGTAAAATAGGAATATATCATGGTATGTAATGTAATCATAATTAATAAAATGTTAAAAGAGTATTTAAAAATTATTAGCATTAAAACACTTTAGTTTGGTTTTAAAGAAAACACTAAAGAGATATTAAAAAAGAAAAGAGAAAAAGCTTTTATATAAAAATATATGTGAACCAAGAAGGTTTTAATAATAAAAATATTGATTTTATAAAGAAAATAATTTCTTAAAATAGTGGATATAGTGCACTTGAAATTGGGTAAAACTTTTGAAGTTTCCCTTAAAACAATTTTTCTTTATGGGAATTATCGAGGAGGGAATTAATAAAAATCATGTATATACTTGAAATAGAATGAGTGATGGATATTGAAACATGTGTTCCAATAATATAAACATAATGTAGATGTTTTACAAAAAACTAAATCAAAAATTCTTTTCGGTAAAAACAATGAAAGAGAAACCTGAAGGAATAATGTCGATTTTGGTAGAATTCCTTATGGATTATCGACCTGATATTAGGTTTACATAAGAGGGATTAATGAGAGAGAAAAGAATATATAATATTTTATAATTCCTGAGGATAGTATTGGGTAGATGAGTAATTATATCTAAACATTAGGGATTACTCATAAAATTAAATATCATTGAGGACATTATTGAATAAAAGTGAAAGAGAGAGGATCCCTTACATTAAATTCATTGGTGTTCTCCAATTTTTATTAATGAACTGTATAAAAAAATTATTTTTATTAATTAATAATTCTAGAACCTATTATATATTTAATTGAATTATTAGAACCTTTTTTTTCAATCAAGACATTTTTTATTGGTTATAAGGGTCAGTTTCATTGTTCGGGCCCGTTTGTTTCCTTTGTTTTAATGATTGTTTCAGGTTCGGATAAACATGCATGATAAATGTGGTTTTCCAGAATTGAAGATTTATGATATTATATAATATCCAAAAAATTATGTGGTTATAAAAATTTATGTGGTTTTTGGGAGTAAAATGAATTATTATATAAAACCTTAGTGACAACCGTTTTCATTAATCTGTGGGTTTTGATTACAACGATCATGTATTTCTTTTTAACATAACACCATATGTATAAATGGATTATAAAACCATAACTAGGATATATTACATATATAAAAACCTTGTTCTACTATAACACTAATGGTTTCATGACCATAATTAGAGATGATAATATAAATTGATAAACTGGTGTCCTTAAATGTTATAAATTAACACATCTCAAACTGTGTTTTCCTTTGTTTCAAATAAAATGCTGGGAAATGAGAGATGATGATGAAATATCCCATTATAATAACAACATTCCAGTTCATTTATGGAAATATATTTCTAATACCATTTGTATTAGTATATTTTTGGAAAGAAAAGAGAATAAAGGAACATAAAAATGAATGAAAAGAGATGATGAATTATACATCTTGAATCAACCTTCCATGAGAGAATCTTAAGGGGGGAGGTTTTGGTCATTTAGGAGACCAAAGGCTGATGGATATGTGGAGGGATATTTGGGAGAAATTTGGATATAATATTTGCAAGGCATAAGGCTTGATATTAGTAAAGAGAAGAGGTAGTGTGTGTGTGTGGGGGGTTATAATGGAGGGGAGGAGGGTTTTCATAATTTCTTAATCATTACTTGATTAATTTCCATCAATACCAATAATAGTGATGATTCCATGACCAAAAAAAGTAAATGGGTCAGGATAATTCTATCCAAGGGTGGTGACATCAACCATGATGAAATGAATAGTTTATTCAGATTATAATTCATATTTATAGAAAATTACTATTGATTACTATTCCTCAAAAAAATCATGTATTTAAAAAAACCACAATAATTTCCCTAAACTTTTTTCGACATGAATATTCGAAAAATTTAATCCAATTTTCAAAAAAGAGTTATAAATATGATTAATTTAATATTTAATTAAATTCATTATTTAATCAAAAAATATAATTTCAAAACATTTATTTAATTAGTTCAAAATATAGGCTCATCATAGATTCACTTAAATATTATTTACATAAAATATTAGGAAATGTAGCTATTCAGTACGATATTTTACTATTCATTAGGGTGAAATTACTATTTATAAGGTTATGTTAATATTCAACAAAAATTATTTTGGTCATTTTAGATTCCAAATAACATTTTGATCACTACCATGTATGTCAGATTTTAAAAATTAAAATCACTAAAGTGAAAATCATAGGTTTAGAGTTTAGATTGAACCTAGTAGTTCATTATATTGTAACATCATCTGATTATGACATATTTATAAGAATGGAATTTCCATTGAAATTCATCAGGTCTTTACATTAATCCCCCATTATGAAATTTCTCCCTCAAAATTTCGTTTTTAATTCTAGGCAATAAATAGGTGCTTGTACTTTTCCTTCATTACGTCCTCTAGTTCCCATGTTTCCTCTTAGTATGTATGGTTCCACCACAACAATATAACTAGGTGATTATTCTTGTTATGTATAACTTTATCTCTACAATCTAAGATCATCTTTGGCCTCTCCTCATAAGAATGACCATCCTCCAACTATACCACATCTAATGAGTGTACATGTGAAGGGTATGATATGTACTTCCATAAGGGGGATACGTGAAAGATGTCAGGTGCATTGGACATGGTTGGTGCAAGTGGTAGTCGATAAGGCATATCCCTAAAAAATTCAAGAATCTAGAAGGGGATGTTGTACCTGGGGTTAATATCCCCTTATTTACAAACCTCATTACCTTCTCCCATGGTGATAAGTGTAGAAATAAAATGTCTCCAACATTGAACTCAAGGTATCATCGACAATTGTCTACATAACTCTTATGTAAACTTTGGGCTTCCTTGATATGCTGTTGAATGTTTTTCACCTTCTCCACCATTTTCGACCATTTCACATCCTATCAGCTTACACTCACCAACTTCATCCCAACACGCCAGTATTCTGCCCCATTTACTATAAGGGTATTCATATGGTTCCATTAATATTCTGGAATAGAAACAATTGTTTTATGAGAATTCAACCAGTGGAATATGTTCGTCCCATCCTCTTTTGAAGTCCATAAAACATTCACCCAACATATTTTCTTATTTATGAATAGTTCACTCAGATTGAGCATCATTTTGGGGATGATAGGCCATACTAAAGATCAGATCAGTGCTTAGAGCGTGTTGGATAATTTTATAGGACATCGAGGTGAATCTCATATCACAATCAGATTTAGTAGATAGTTTTACTATATGCTACCTTACCACATCTTTTATGTATATCTATGAATTTTTATCCATTGATATTTCCTCTTGAATTGTGATAAAGTGAGATGTCGTTATAAGGCGATCCACAATGACCCATATAGAATTTTCTCGTCGGGATGTCCTTGTATGTCCAATTGAAATTTCCATTGTAATGTTCTCCCATGTCCATGCTGGTATGGGTAGTGGTTTAATCATCCCCTTATATATTTTCCTCTCAACCTACAATTTTTGGCATACTGGGCACTTTGATGTATATTCAACAATCTACCTTTTAATGTTGTCACACTAAATGTTTTATAGGTGTTATCAATACATTTTTGTGCCCCCTGGGTGGATAGTGAAGTAAAAGCATTTTGTATCATTCAAAAGATCCATTATTATCACCGGATCTGATGGTACACATAATCATGACCCAAATCATACAACCCCTTTCTCATCAATCATTAACTTTGAGGATTTAACATTTTTATGATCTTTCATCTTTTTTAATGTTCCACATCCTTTACTTGAGAAACCATTACTTTTTACATGAGTGATAGTTGAGAAATAATTTGAGAAACTATAGAGGATGATCCTCACATAATGATTACCATTTCCAACCTCTTCAAATCTAAGAAGATCAGATCCTTTTCAGTACTCATAATCAATAAAGATGTATGACCCTTTTTACATAGATCATCTTCCACCTTATTTTTCATACCATGATGATAGTGTATTGACCAGTCATAATACTTGATGAGCACTATCCAGCTCCACTGGAAAATATTATTCATTTTTTATGTGAATATATATTTGAGACTCTTGTAGTTAATATATATCTCACACTTCTCTCCATAGAGATAATTTCCCAAGATTTTTAATGAAAATATCACTACCGCCAAGTCCTAATCCATTGTAGGATAGTTTTTCCACATAGATTTTTAGCTTTCTTGAGGCATAAGCTACCACCTTTTCATTTTTCATTTGCACACAGCCTAAGACCGTTCTGTGAAGAATCATTGTCCACTAAAAATAGTTCTCCACTTGATAGAAGTGTGAGTACTGGTGCAATGATAATCCTTTTTTTCAACTACATGAAACTGTCTTCACATTCCTGATTCCAGATAAACATAAATCCCCTTAGTGTCATCTTGGTCATTGGGATTGAAAATCATGAAATTTTATTATTAAATCGTTGATAATACCCTGCTAAACATGGAAAGTTGCAGATCTCTATTATAGATATTGTCCTGAGCCACTCTTCAATTTTCTTTGTCTTAGAAGGGTCTACATATACCCCTTTTTGGTGATAACATGCCCCAACAATGATACTACATCAATCCAGAATTCATATTTACTGTACTTTTCAAACAGCTTTTACCTTGCCACTATTTTTAACACAATATTCAAATTCTCCTCATATTCATCCTTTCTCTTGGTGTATATCAGAGTATCATCAATAAATACTACCACCTATTTGTCGAGATACTATCTAAAGACTATATTAATTAAACACATGAAAATTAATTGAATATTAGTGAGTCCAAAGGGCATCACTATGAACTCATAGTGTCCATAGCTCATTCGATATTCATTCATGGGAATATATTCTTTCCTCACCATTAATTGGTGATATCCCAACAGAAGATCAACTTTGGGAAATAATAGGACCCACAAAGCCGATCAAACAAGTCATATATCCGTGGAAGGGGATACCTATTCATTATTTTTATTTTATTATGCTTACGATAATAAATAAAAATGCACATTGATCTATCCTTCTTCGTGACTAAGAGAACTAGCGCACCCCATAGTGATGCACTCAGGTGTATAAAACCCTTCTCCAAATTCTCATGTAATCATTTCTTCATCTCTTCTAGCTCTACGGTGGCCACTCTATAAGGTTTCATTGATATAGGGGTAGATCAAAGAATATGTTCAATTGAGAACTCAACCTCTCAGTCAAGAGGATGACTATAAAATTCTTCAGGGAATACATCAGTGTAATCCCTCATGATATTCATGCCTTCAATCATGATTCTTTCCAATGTGTCAATAATTTGGGCTAGATATTCTAGCTCATAAGGATGAAAAATCCACACATGATATGATTATTCTAAAGGATATTCATCTTCCTCTTTAAAATTGTAATGAATCAAAGGATGCTTCAGGATGTGAAGAGTGATCTACCTTTCCCAATAGTTGATATTGGATTTTTATAAAGATATCTAATCCATGACCAAGATAGTGTCGATCTACACTAAATAAGGTATGAAAATAATTTCGATGAGGATTTGTCCAAAAACATTAAATGGGAGGAGTTATAAACCATGGATGCATCGATTTCTCCATTCGATGTTCTCACAGATAACATTTCCTCTATAGTTTGAGGTGGTGTTTGAATAATTCTACTGAACATTCATGAAGTGAAACAATGCGTAGAACCATAATCAATTTGTATGTGTTTCTTTATTTAATGAATGAATTTCGTACCTATCACCACATTGTTTTGGGGATCCACCTCAATAATAGTGATTGCAGAAGCCGTTCCATGATTCCTTGGAGGTTGTGGTTTATTTCCTATGACAAACCTTGTCTTAGGGAAATTGTTAGCATAATTATCTGGCTCCTTGTTATTTTAAATATGCACCACTAGTTGAGCATTAATTTTAACCATCCTTTCTTCTTGAAAGTAAACATGATTCTTCATATCCTGTCTGGAGTTCTTGGCTAGATATCATATCATTCCACATTTAAAAAAATATTGGTTCTTTTAAGAATTTTTACATGATTCTTCTTCCCATAACATTTATATGCGTGATATTCGGTCTTCTTTCCACCGTGTGAATTATTTTTTGAACACCCATGTATTTATCCATTTTTTCACTGCTTTTCACCAGGACCACGAGACCAGAGAGAGTCTCCATTATCCATTTCAACCATGAGGACACTAAGGATAATCTCTTAAAAACAGTCAAAGTCTTAGATCACCAACACCTTCCTTAGAATCAGTTGTATCCAGCTAAAGAATCAATCCACCTAGTTTCAGTGTTCATTACAATTCTTGATGCATACATTTCATGCCTTGTAATTTTTTCTTCATACATCATGATGAACTCATCTTCCTTCTACTTGAGTTTAAGGAACTTTATTTACATCGTGAGTTAAAGGTCTCGAGGAAAATATTTATTGAAAAACATACTCTTGATTTCCTTACAATCCATGGAATAAATTTCCTTTGGGGACATTGTTTTCTTGATCTATTACAACTAATGATCAACTTCCAAATAAAAATGATAGACCGCCAACACAACATTCTCTTCTTCCGAGCAACGGAGGATGGATAATATCATCTCAATGGAGTTAATCCACTATTCATTGAGGAGTGGATTAGAAAAACCACTAAACATGTTAGGACTTTTCTACATGAATAATTCTATGACAACATGATCTTTACTTGTAGATAGAGGGTGTTCCACATGATTCAAGTATTTATTCATAACTTGAGCCAGCTGAGCTTGTACTGTCATAATGTTTTGAGCTCCCATTATCATCATATATGGCACACCATTAAAGATATCATCACATTTCCTATCACATTGATTTTTGGAATGTGTTCTTCTACTTCATACCATTAACTAATAAAAAACATATAATTATACATCTTGAATACTTAGATATTTTGCTAAAAAATGAAATTTTGAACATAAAAGGATAAACATGTAAAGGATATGTATATCCTAACTTTTGATTCCTTTTTTTAAATATAGGTTATCCTAGATCTATTTCATAACATATATTCTTGTGTAATTTTTTAATTCCTATGATAATTGTTTGTACCATGCTCATGAATTTTCCAAATAATATCCCCGAAAAATGTTAATACCAAGAGTGTTGCAATGCTCGTTGTCGTGTAACGGGATACCCCAAGTCAAGCCCGAAACACCTTGTTGGAGTTTTCACTCCAAGGTACATTTTTACTAGAGCTGCCTCTACCTATTTTTATCCAGAAAGGGACATATTTTCTTGATAAACCCCTTACTCTAAACTTACCCAAATTTAGTGGTGTTTACTTGTACATTGTCTCATCCTTAATGATCTCATTATAGTTCTCTATTTATAATCTCCACAAAAAACAAGACCATCTTCTAATACCAATTATAGAAACCCTATCAGTTATTCACATAATATTAAATTATTTTATTCATAATTATACATTAGTGTACAAGACAGGGATCAATAATTCTCGTGTCTTGGAAGACTGGGTACATGTTCTGAAATTATTTGACTAAAAAAATTATATATTTAGTATCCATAAAGTGATAATAACTTTCTTTGAGCCCTAACATCTACATAGGGTAACCTGGGTAACATATGAACAAAGGGATGACCTAAAAATCCCATTAAGGAAATGTACATAAGAATAATGCTTAAGAACATGAGTTAAAAGGCATGACCTAATGATATAAAAAGAATTGGATATATAGAATCATAACATATAAACATGGAATAATATACACATAGAATCATATAAACATGGGAACATATGAAATTTGGATCATATGAACATGGGAATATATAAATGTGGCAGCAACATAACACCTGATATTAGTACGTGTCAAGGTTAACTGCCAAGATCGTTTCCCATAGTTGTGCAAGCCAAGGCTAACTGCCAAGACCGTTCACATAACATTTCATTATACTTAACATTACCCAATTCATTGGAGAACTATATGGGTGAACCCATTGTAACATGTTCATGAATATTCTTTCCCCATAATTAATTATACATAATCAAACATTCATATGTGTAAAGGAACCCATGTAGTGAAATGGGTGTCACATTCATGACATAAAGAATAATCAATAGGGGTATAATAAAAGTTTCCATGAGGGAAAGTAATTAAAACAAAAATGGAAATTAATAAGGTGAAATAGTCATATATCATGGTACGTGACTTAGAAAAGAAGTGACAATATCTTTGAAGAGTATTTAGGAAATTCCTATCTTTAAATCATTTTAGTGCGGTTTTTAAAAAAACTAAAGAGCATTTAAAATATTGAAGAGAAAAATATTTTCTATAAAACCATATGTGAATAAATATGGGTATCATAATAAGATTACTATAATTATTAATAAAATGGAGGATTAAAAAAGTGGATATAGTGCAATTGAAATTTGGTAAAAATTTCGAATGTTTCTTTAAAACGAGTTTCCTTTCTATGAAGTATCGAGGATGGAATCACTTAAAATAATGTATATCCTAGAAATAGAATTAATGATGGATCATAAAACATGAGTATGTAGAATATAAACATAATTTATATGTTTTACATAAAAAAATACAAATTCATTTGGGTAAAAAAAAGATAGACCAAACTGAAGGAAAAAAGGTGGTTTGG
Organism: Viscum album; assembly: GCA_963277665.1. Taxonomy (NCBI): domain Eukaryota; kingdom Viridiplantae; phylum Streptophyta; class Magnoliopsida; order Santalales; family Viscaceae; genus Viscum; species Viscum album. The sequence goes on along the minus strand of OY728122.1, from coordinate 2,087,597,124 downwards.
GTAGAATTACTTACGGATAATCGGCATGATATCAGGTGTAGTTAAGAGGGATTAATTAGAGACAAAGGAATTTTTAATCATTTATAATTCATGAGGAAAGTATTATGTGGTTTTTAATTATACCCCATAATTATGTATTACTCATAAAATGTAATACCATAGATGACATTCTTGAATAAAAGTCAAATATAGAGGATCCCTTACCTTAAATACGGTGGTGGTCTTCACTTGTTATTAATGAAATGAATAAAACAATTAGGTTTATTAATTAATAATTAAAAAAAATTCTATATGTAACTGAATTAATGTAACCTTATTTGATCATTAATGTCCTTTTTTATTGGTTATAATGTTCAATTTCATGGTTCAAATCTTTTTTCATTTCTTGGTTTTAATGATGGTTCATATTCGGATAAACGTGTATGATGAAAGTCGTTGTACATAATAGAATTTTTGTGTTATTAGTAAAAATCCATAAGATTACATGGTTATAAAAATTAATTTGGTTATTGGCAGTGAAGATGAATTTTTATATTACACCTTAGTGAAAACCGTTTTGGTTAATCGGTGGGTTTTGATTACATCGAATATGTTTTTATTTATAACATAGTACCATTTGTAAAAAAGGATTACATAACCATAAATAGGATATATTAAATATTTAATAGTCTTGTTCAACCATAACACAAATGGTTTCATGGTATGAATAAAAGATGAAAATATAAATTGATAAACTATGGTCCTTTATTGTGCAAAATTAACTCATCTCAAACGATTTTTACATTACATTCAAATAAAAGTTAGGGAGAGGATAGATGTTAATGAAATATACCATTATCATAAGAAAAAAACATTAAATTTATTGAAATAGATTTAATACCATTTCAATGAGTAATTATTAGGAATGAAAAGAGAACAAAAGAAATTAAAAATGAAATAAAAAAAAGTGAAATTTTATCTCCTTCCTAGAGAGCTTCATAAGGGGAGAGGTTTTGGTCTTTTTAGTATAAAAAAGGATGTTGGAAGTGGGGAGGGATATTGGGAAGAAATTTGGGTAGAATATTGGCATCAAACAAGGCTTTATAGGATTATAGATAAGAGGGAGTGGGTGGGGGGTTATAAAGAAGAAGGGGAGGGTTTTCATAATTGTTTAATTAATAGTTTTTTAATTTACCTCAAAACAAACAAAGGTGATGATTCTATCCCAAAAATATTAAATAGATCATGTTAATTATATCCAATGTTGGTAACATCATCCTTGATTCTAGTAATTTTCAATTTATCTTATAATGCATATATACGTTATATTATTGAATTTTACTATTCATTTAAAAAATCTAGTTTTTTTGAAAAATCTAATAAATTTACCCCAACCATTTTTCAACATGTATAATACAGGAATGAAATCCATTTTTTAAAATGAATTTTCTTAATATGATTAGAAAAACATTTAATAAAAATCATAATTTACTCTACAAAACTATTTTAAAACAATTATTTACTTATTCGATAATATAGGTACATTATACTTTCACTAAAATATTATTTATATACTATAATAAGTATTGTTATTATTCATTAGGTTATGTGAATATTAATAAATGTAAAATTTATATTTATAGTTTTATGTTACTATTAACCAAAAAATAATTTGGTCGTATTGGACTCCAAATAACTTACTAATCGTAACCATGTATCTCAAATTTTCGAAATTCAAATCACAGAAGTGACAAACTTATATATAGAGGTTCCATAACACTTAGTATTTAATTATGTTATGAATTAATGTGATTATGAAATATTTATATGAAATAAATTTCCATTGAAAATCATTTGGTCATTATAGAAGAACTCTAAATGAAAAAGATCTTTTGGAATTTAAATAAGTGAAATCTAATTTAAATAGATAGATTATGTATGTTTAAGGATGGTCCATAGATTCACTATTTTTTAATTCATGTTTTCAATTGTAATGTGATATTCATGTATCTATCTATATTTCTAGGACTACTAAATTATATTGACTTTTGGGATGTGATTCATTGTATCTAGTGGAAATATAACAGTGTTACCACTGACTATGGTATACTAGGGTTATGGTCATTAAAATTTTTGCAATTTTTACATTGACACTAATTTAACTGTTAATGATCAAATAATTATACTGGAATAGATTAGGGTGATGATTGCGATATAAATTCTTAGAGTATCAATAGAAATAATATGACTTATATATCTGAATTCTAATAGATATTTTGGGATGAACTAGAATGATTTTGTGGTTATATTATTTAGTCATTTAGTTATGAAGGCATTCGTGGTTTACTGTGGCACTCAATTCACACATTTGATTTAGATGGAAACGTTTTCATAAAATATGAATCTATATTTACTTTTTTTAGTGTTTTCAAGCATAAAATATTTAGTATTGATAGATCCCTTCTATGAATAATGGAGGATAGACATTAATATTCTAGTAGAGTTCTTATAAATTTCATTATAATGATTTTATATTATAATGAGGTGAACTAGGAAATTATTATTGTGTATAATTTGACCAATAATTTAGTTCTTATCATGAAATATATACATAGTGTGGGTAATCTTAGTTTTTTATCTCATAACGAACAATGTTTAGAGGTAAATCCATAGTAAATCAAAATCATGGGATCCTATTGTCCAAAATTTATTTGGATATCATCAAAGTGTTTTATGTGTAGATAGATGAGGAATATCTAATAATTATATAATCATTTAGTACTGAGAATTTTTATAGTGTTCATAGAAATTTTTTCAAACTTTGGAATTTGTTCAACGAATTGGAAAATATTTGGGTGTTTGAAAGTACTGTTTTTCAATGTTACCATTCCATTGCATTGGTTTGAAAATTTATAAATGTGTCTACGGTTATGTCAGTGTGAAAATTCACTTAGAGGTCACATATATGAATATTATGATTTTATTCAATTTTATGTTATCAACCATTTCATTTTAGATTAGTTTTTGTAGTGGATTATAGTCAAATTTATGAACATTTTTTCCATTTATAGTTCATCATGATGTAAAATAGTTTTATTTATATATCATGTGTTATTGGAATAACATATTTGGGGTTCACATTTTTAATCATGAGGAAACTGATGTTGATGTTCTTGATACTAGTGTATATGGATTATTGAATACTAATAAGGTGTGATACCCGAATCATTATATTAGTATGTTATATTTCTTCAAATTAATATAGGTTATTCCAATGGTTTGGAGTCTAAAAAATGGAATCAATTATTATGATCCCATTTCTTCAGAATATTTTAAATTAGTGGATCTACTTGGTATCATATTTTATCCTTATCATAGTGTTTTCTTGGTTTAAACTTTGTATTTTTAGTCGAATAGATGGATAATTCATCAATTCAAAAACTAATGCATTATGTTGGTTATAATAATTTTTGTTTTTAATTGATTTATTATGATTATAAATTTGATAGGATTTTTTTGGGTTATATAAATTTTTTGGATGGTTTAATAGAGTGGAATGATCATTATTTGGGAATGTAGTCAAATTTATGGAGGTATTTGAGTGAATAATAATGGCACAGATTGCATAATTTTAGAGTATATTTTATGTAGTGTGAGATACCCTTTTTCCAAGTTATTGATGTTAGGTTTTTTAGCATAACATGTTTTGCTATGTGTGAATTATTTTTCTTTAGGTTTAGTGAAGGACCATGTTTTTGTAACGATGAGAAAAACCTATGTAAAAGAATATCCTTGGGAAGATACATTACATAGTGTACCTATTTTTCATTTATCATGTACCATTTTTGATTAGTTGTATCTTGGGAACTTCTATGGGATTCAATGGAAGCTGGGTGGACCTAAAATGGGTTCATGTCTGTACTAAATTCTCAATAATTAGTGAACGAGTCATCAGGGTATACATATATTATTTTTCATGTTTTTTATATAAATTATTATTCTTTAAATTTATTATAAATGAAAACTCAATAACATATTTTTCAGGTTGGACCACCCACCCATTCTCCTCAAAACTCACCATATCCCTATTTTTTATAAGTGAGATATTTTCAGTATGTTATCTATTTGATCAGTCATTTAATCCAAGGGATAATAACTAGTAAATCTACAAATCCCTAGTTATATGTTTTATAGTTTAAATGTTTTATCTCTTTTTGTTAAATACCAATATTAATTATTTGGTCTTGTATTTATGCTTTTTATATCCATGTTTTATTGACCAATTATAATCAATGTGTAGGGTCATTCTATATCATGTAAGGTTGTTCATAAATATTTACACTATTACAAATAGTTTTTATTAGAATGTATGATTTAAGGTCCTTGGGGTTGTCCATGTGCATATATACTCGGACTAGGTAAGGTTCTCATACTAAATAGGTGGAAAATTATATGTATTAATATGTTAAAATTGGGATATTATTTAGAACTAATGGTTTATTTATATGCTTGTTAAACATGGATATTTTATTATGACTTATCCTTTGGGATTATTGTAATTATGATGTGTTATGTTGAGGAAGTGGTGATTTTCATCAACATTATGATGTTCTCGTGATATATAATTTCTATATGATGGATGTGGAAGAGTTTTTATATATTCAGGGAAATTTTATTTTTTCCATCCAAACACAATTTAGTACGATTTGTTGTGTATTTTTGTTTTTGGGATATAGGATAAGTGACTTTTTATCAGGGATGGTGGGATCCTATGATGTTGTGTATAATATAGAGGTAGTGTTACTCAACATAAAAGGTGAGTAATACTATGTATAGTTGGTAGGGGGGTTTTAGTATTGATTGTTATCAGTAGTTAATATAATGAGGATTATAGAGCAAGAACTTGATCAAGGATAGTGAGTTAGAAATTGGATATAACGGCCGATGGATCATTTCATTATTGATTGACAACTCATCGGAATGTGGTTGTTTTTAAAGGGTTATTATATTATGTTTTCAAATGATCTTTCTATTTTTTCCTCCCTAATAGTGATTTCAGACAATGGGTACATCATATTATACTTACATTTGATGAATAACTTCTCATCATACTAAGAGATGATTTTTCCCGGAATGGGTTATGGTATGTAATTTTAGGGAGGTTTAATGAACCACATTTTATGAAATTGCAATTTTTTTATATTCTAATCCTACACTATTTGTGGTCACCCAATGATATTACAAATAAACCAGCATGACCCCAACATGATTTGTAGATATATTATGTCTCCTGATATATCGAAGGAATATTTACATATATTTTTATCACAATGGAAAATTAATTTCATTGAGTATTGATGTGACCTTTAGGGTTTTTTATATGGGCCAGGTGGATCTTATAGGTCACGTTTGAGTAGAATATTTATTTTATTATAAGCCACTATCATATAATATTGGAAGATATGAATTATAGATTACAAATTTATATAATGTATGATACATTAAATTAAAAATTTATTCTACTGTTTGGTCTAAAATATAAATTAATGTTATCATTATATGGTTTTTATGTTTTGTTATAATATATACGCTATAATTTTTTATAATCAGAAAAATGGATTTTTATACCTATTATCTAATCACATACCATCATTATCAGTTGAAATCCTCTATAATACTACGAGGAGTGACTATGTTATGGGATACTACCGTTTTCTCCTAGAGGTGGTGAATCATAATGGGGATGTTTAGCAAGGTGTGCCTAGGTGGAGTGGTCATTGTTCTATATGGTTCATCAATAACTTGTAGGACCTTGAAAGAGCAATTCCTTGGTATTAGTACCCTAAGAACACATGGGTTTTCTTTTTTTATTTCCAATTAAATTAATTATTTATAATTTTTATTAATATAAAATTTTAGATTGAATTCGGTCATGCATGGTTGCCTATTATTTTTACCTCACTACTTAGTGAACATCCATAAAGAGAGGGAATTGTCTTCATTCCTTTCTTGATATTTTTTTCTTCATTCCATCAGATTGATATGGTTCTGGCCACCAATCTTCCTAATTTACTTCATTGGTTATATCAATATATAATTATTAATCATGAGATATACACTCAATTACCAGATTATGTCATGTTTCTATGTTTATTCAGATCAAACATGAATTGATTTTGAAAGATTATTGTGTATATACATACAACCACATGATTTGTGGTTACTAGATATTAGAAATATTAATAATTTGATCATTCACTATATGATATTTTGGAATGTTGAAGAAGAATTTTCTTCTATAACCAAAAAATAATTAAGATATTGATTCACGCACAGATTTTCCCAAAATAAGAAGGTAGGACGGTCCTTGTAGTCTAGCTTGGGTTGTCGAATCCTCAGAGACCTAAGAAGTAACCTATAGACACGTACATTCTATGGATTGTTTTTGGCTATGAAGGGTCCAACTTGAGTTGATTTTATATGGATTTATAGTAACTCTAAGAGACTTAAGTGAATTCAATTTAAAATAATGGGTTGATCCTAGGTTATCACTTGGGGTGGATTGGACGTATTCCCTTTTCAATTATTTCAATTTCATATATTTGAGTTGATTTAATTTTATAAGATAAAACAACATCATCACTTACTTGTTTAATACCTACACCCTTTAACAATAATCACCTATACACTTGAAGGATGAATGTTTTGATCACTGCAAGGTAAATGTTCATATTAGCACTTGAAGTGTGTGGCCTTAAATTCTATAAGGATGATGTAGTTTAAAATCATCAAATAAAATCTCAATTAAAGAAAGTGATTAGAAATTAATGGGGTGATAAATAACATCCAATCAAGCCCCTTTCTACTTCTTTAGATCAACCCATTAGTGGGTTATCCCTCCATTGATCTCATGGTTTAAATGGAAGCGGAAAGTAGACTCGTGAGGGAGGAAATGGAGAAGTAAAGAAAACAATAAAAATAAAATGATCACTCCACCATTGTGTGAATAATTTCACAAGGTTTAGTGTGAATAAATTCACACCATGAAATAACAGTATCAATTTGATATTAAGAACAACAGAATAAGAGGAAAATAGGAGATTTTATTATGAAACTAAAGTGTATTCAATAACTTACATGTGAAAGAAAAACTCGAGACAACAAAATCGCAGCATAACATTACAATTGAACAAAACACCAAAGATCCTTCAATCCTCCAACACCACTGCCATAAATAGGAATTTTTGAGCCCTTGGGTAGAGCCTCCAACAGTACAAGTCTCCTCAATTAATTTTGGTAGGCTATATGTGGGTGGAATGTAAGGGAGAGTTGATTTTTCCACCCTTGACCCGAGGTGGCAGCCAGCTTTCCTTCACCGAATAGAAGCACTTTTAAGACCTTCTATATGGCCGAATCCGAGTGGGACATACAAAAAGAAAATTGTTCCTAGGATGTCTTATAACCGCCTGTAAAATTTGGGGCCATTTTGAGTTGTGGATTCAGAGATAAGATCAAATTAGTGGGATTTTTTTCTGGGCCACAGAATCTGGCCCAGAATTTTATCTCTAAATTGGGCCACCTAAATGGACACCATGGAGGATGAATTAGCATTGGATCCTGAAAATTTATTTGTTACTATACATGTATTATATCATTCCACGAAATATGGGATTCAGTGGGCCTGTAAGTTGGGCCCCACAGTCTTATCAGTGGTCTGGTGTCCAATCTGACTTCTCCAGAATTGTTTCCTTTCGTCACAAAATATCTCAATCTTCTTCCATGAATTCTCCAATGATCCATGAATCAAACGTGTTCATATATTTAAGTGTATATAAAATTCCCAAAATATAAAATTAAAATATGTATAATTAGATTCCTTAAAATCAGATGAATCATTGGGTACTTTAAATGATGTTAAAAAATGTACCACATAATAGTGCATTTTAAGAAAGTATTACAATCATAATGTGAAATGATGTTCAAAGTGTAAAATGCACTAAAATGGTGTTTTTGAATAATAAATCACATGAATATTATATATAATAACAATTAATATTATCCTCATTTAGTGGCTGATCAGATATCATACTTTTTTTGTATCATATGGTTGTTTAATATATGAAGTGAAGGCTAGTAGTTGAGATTTTTACTGTGGAGATAATTGGTCATTGAATAAAAATATGACATCATATGTGATGAAAATGTATCTGGTTTTAATTATATTTATATTTTTAGTAGGGTGGAGATGTTACTCTCTAGTATGATGTGTTGGTGATATATGATCCACCAATGATGAGGTGTCCTAGGATTACAAGTTTCATTGAAACATGATATTAATACATAGACACGCAACAAGGTTGAGGCCAATAGTAACATGTGAATAATGAATATGTAATGGGAGAAATAGTCATTCATGTATTCAATGGTTCCTTTTTAGATCTATGAATATGGTGATTGTATTTATTACTGAATGTGTAGAGGGATAGGATTTATTAATTTCCTAGGGTTTTGATTGATGACTATGATTACAATTTTTATTGTATTCTTCAAATATAAAAGATTTCATTGAAAAAGTGTCCATAAATTTTTGAAATATTTTTGAAATAATTTTGAAAAATAAATCTTTTATTCATACATATTTCACTTAGAGGCTGCTGGTTTGGGGTTGACTTTTTCAACTATTTTTTGAAATAAGGGGATGCACACCATTATACATAATTTTTTACATAGTTTAATAGTAAATCGCCATATTACATTAATACCCAAATTAAGTAGGTAGCCCACCCAATGATCATCATGATTAGAGTGGAGGATGGTATGATAATTATTATTGTCACATTTCATTTCCCTTTTCATTCAAACACACTAACATATTTATATAATAGGATATTTTATGCGGAATCCATTTGTTATAGATGAGGAAATTTAGATATAAAGCTTATACAATGCTTGTAATATGTATGAAGATATATTTTTTCAAAAAATAGTCATGTGAACGGGCCATGTAATAAATTAATTGTTTATATAGGTGTTTTGGATTTATTATTGGGTCATTGTAATTTAGTTTCTTCGATAAATAAGAATAAAATATTGTGTCGTACAATATTTTTTCACTTTTATTAAATTTGGTCTGAAAGTTAACGATTTAACAATGGGAGAGAATTTAATCATTATAAAATAAATATTACAAAATTTATTATCATTTAATTAATTAGTTTTGTATGCTATGGTTTTTGTTATATTATTATATATTTATGACTTATTATTAACATTTCATATGTACTTTGTTTTCTTCCATGAAAATAGATTTACTTTTTAGAGTATATTAGACTCTTAAAGTTTGATTCATACTATAATTATTTATAAAATATGTTTTAAAATGTCAAATATTAGATAAAATTTATTAAAATTAAATTTACATTTAATTATTTGATGAAATTTACACAGTACATAGAAATTTCTAGTATTTAATTCCATTAAATTGTATAATTTCATTTAATGTATAGTATTTCTATATAAGATAATGAAGTATTGGTCCAGTGTAATTTAGTTCATGTTAATGAATGTATTATCTAAATTCTGAATGTGAACAAATTTTTTTTAATGAAAATATAATTAATGTAAATGAATTATGTGTGAATTATTTAATAAAATATATATTTTAACCCACATTTATTATTTTTTATATAATTTAAATATTATGATGTTAATATATTTATTTAATCTTAATTGATATATAAAGATCATAAGTGGTGGAAAATACGGATTATGTGAGACCATATAGTGTAACAAAATATTTGTAGATTTCATGAACATTCTACCTGAGGTTATGAACTCCATAACATCAAGGATGTCAACACATTGACATCACAGAACATGATAGAAAACTGATAATTTAAATTTCCAGTTCATGAACCATCTATGGTAAAATAATTCATGAGGGCCATATGAACATAAATTTTAGAGGTCGAAAATCCCATGTAATTAAAATTTAAGATGAACTAGATAATGAAAATATATTTATTAATAAAATATATATAATTAATTAATGATTTATTAGGATATAATTCTTTAGTATGTATGATTTTTTAGTTTCAAATATTGATTATGAATCCCTTGAATAGTTATTAAATTAGGAAAAATGGAATGTAAATTCTATATTAAATTATATTATTTAAAATATATCTCATGGGAAATCAATTATATAGATTTGAAGACGATCTATGAATTGAAATAGATTATGGATGAGTTTTTTATAACATATTGTTTCAATATCAATACATTAAAAATGTATTCCAAAAAATTAGTTTGATTCATTAAAATAGAATGTCATATTTTTTATTGGACACAAGATATGTGTTTGAATTGAAATAGTTATCCATAATTTTTATAACTATAAATTGTTTTTTATTTAAAAAATAATATTGGATGTAGTTTTTTTTGGATTTCTTATTTCATAAAAACAATGAATAGGAAAATTAAGAGGAATTATTATTGTGGTATGTATCCAAATAGTGCACATAATTGAACGATTAAATAGACACCAATATGTCAAATGTGTTGGGAGAAGAAAAATTATTTCTTATTACTTAAAGGAAAAACTAATTATTCATTAAAAAGGGATAATTGTATCTCTATAATTTTACTGTGATGTAAAATAATTTATTTTTAATGGGAATAAAATAAAATGATGGATGGTGAAAGACCAACTATCAATTTAATGTTGTAATAGTAATTAATTATTATGATTATATTAATTAATATCATTAAAAATATATACTATATGGAAATGAACATCAACAAAACTACATGACATAAGGGAAATGATCATCAATTATAATAAATATTTCATAATTTGATTCTATAAATGACATATTTTTTGAACTGAATTTGAACACACAAAGAGATTTAATTTAATCATTGGTAGCATTGGAAGAGTTAAAAAATGAAGTGAATAAATTACATGATTACTTAAAAAAATTATATTGTAGTTCATCACAATTTGTTGCACATTCCTTATTTTTCTAGAAAAATAATGGATCAATGAGGAATTCAAAAAGTATATATATACTAATATAATTTATTCAACGAATATATATTATCTTCCATGGAATGATGGATTCATATAAAACTATAACGATTTACTAATTCATTATGAAATTTACATGAAATGAATTTTGATTACAAAAATCTAAAATTCATTGGATATTCTGTGTCTATTAATGTAAAATCCACTATCCCTATGAAGATAATGGATGTAGGGCAGTGAAATGAATCCCTTGAAATAATAAATATTATATTTTTTTCTTTGTTAATATATGTTTTCATAATGAATTTTGTTAAAAAAATCTACATCACTATAACTAAAATACAATACCATTAATGAAATTGTAAATGATTATTAAGAAAAAGTGGGTATATAAAAATAATTCTCTTCTAGAATTTTAGGTTCATTATATCTCTTATTTTGAATATGTTATCATGTTTTTATGTGTACATCATATACAATTATAAATTAAATAATGGACATGTATTTTTATGTAATTGTATAATTTATAGGTGATATCCAATTTATTTTGTTAGTGAAATAAATATGAGTATAATTTTTTAACATATGAAATATATTTATTTATAATAATCCCATATCTATTAATATGTAAAAATTATCATAATGTGAAATGGTTAATTTTTAATATACATAAAAAAATTGAAATACATATTATAACTAAAATAATTAAATATGAATCAATGTTTAAGGAATAAACGTCTTGATGATTATTTTTAAAAAAATCCTTAATCAACTATGAATGAAAAAATGAGTTACATGAAAAATATAAAAATTATTTGGAGGGGGGGGCTCCCTAATGTTGACTTCTAGAAATCCCCTAATTCAGGAATAATTAAATATAAAAATTGAAATTAAAATTCCTAGTACAATGTCAACAATAATACATATTATATCATTGCAATGAATAATAATGAAAATAAAGGATACTCAAAGATATGTTTAATTTGCATTTTTGAATTTTTATGTTATAATGAATAGAAAATGTATTATTATTAACATAAACATGGATGATATATTTTGTTTTAGGTTAAGGATTTTAATATGATTTATTTATTATATAATGAAATAGTTAAGTTTATGCAGTCATATATGAAAATTTACTATACTGAATGGGAGAACTATAATGTATAAGTATATATGAAAAACTATCAATTGGATAAAATAAATAGTGTGTTTTATTTCTATATTAAAATGGTTATTTGAAAAAATAGCTTATATAAATAATTTAAATAATACTTTGGGTTATCCCACTAAAATATATACAAAAGTGTATTTCAGAAAACATCATTATTAATTTAAATTTTTTATCATAAAATTTGTAAAGATAATATGTTCCCACATGATGGAGATCAATGGTTTTCCTCAATGTCTTAGTGAATTATTCTTGGGGAATTATATAATGAGTGAAATCATAGATATTCCTATCAGTAGTCAATTTGAAAAATTTAAAATGATACATGATTAATTTGAGGATATAATAAGAAATTTATATCATTATATTTAAATATTATGAGGCCAATATCTTATTTTAATGGACTAATCTTAAAAATTAGTTCAAAATATGGTAGAAATATTGAACATTATAAAGATTAGTTTGAATAAATATATTGAAAATCATAATGACGAGATTCTATTATAGAAGAAGAAATATTGGGGATATACTTTTCTAGTGAACTAATAAATAAGTAAAATTGGATCCATGAGCTAAAGAAATAATTATAGATGAGATAATATATATATATATATATATATATGACCATAAGATAATTAATTCTATAATGGGACCATGCCTTTCTCCGGATATCCATATGGATATCTCACATGAGATTTTGAATGAAGGGGAACTAAAAATATAATATGCATAATAAAATATGAAATATTATTGATAATTTGAGTTATATTAGATGAATAATCCCTACAACCCAATAATTTCAATATTTTTTATATTTTACATTAGTCTCTAAGAATGGTAAATTTCTATGTCCAATCATTTGTTGTTAGTTGTGAAAGAATTCATCTAGGAAATAATCCTACCAATAATATTGAACTACTCTGGATTGTGGATATATTATAATAAGTAAATCATAAATGAAAAGATAATTTAATATATTTTATATTGAGTAGTAATTTTTCTAAAGAGGAAAAATAGGATTTATAATAATCAAAGATATTAATTTAAAGAAAAATATTATATTTTTAGTTATTATTTATGTTTTAATGGGTTTTTTATCATATGTATGATTGAATTTATCATTAATATAATTTTTTTAAAACATCCATTGTAAATTTATCACAAAAAATAATATTATAATTAACTAATATATATTAAGAATGACAATAAATGTACAATTTTATTTCATTATACAACTGAATAAATTAAATATCATTTTAGTATAAAATTTATAATACATATAGATAAAAATAAATATTATTAGATATAATATGTATTTGGATCACAATATTGATGAACTATTATTATATATTTATTACTTTCTTGAATTATTATTTTAATTTGGGTTATAATTTTATTGATTTTAAAATCAATATCAATTTTGATTATGAAACACTAAATGATACTGGGATATACAAGAATCCACTCGATTGTGATGTGTAATCACATATTTATTTTGATGGGACTCGTAGTGGGATGGTGTTGATTAAAAGAGTTTCATTTGTTTTTAACGAGTCAATATGTGAGGTGATGAATAACATGTTTTGTGAAGATAGTGGGTTAATATTTATTGATATAATTAATGCAAATATAAATCCTTATTGAGTAATTATTATTAAAATTATTATGATTTCATCGATGTTCTAAAATTTCAAATACAGATTTCATTAGTGACTTGTTGTTTATAACATGAAGTTGATGACGATGAATTATGAGAATTCATTATGGGAATGAAATTTTTCTATCATTACATGAGTATAATTTAAAGGTTATTTAGAACAATATTTAAAGGATGAGGACTATGAAATTGAGATTTGGTGATACTATTTGGGAGACTATGAAAAAAAATTATATTTCTCATGATGAATTTATGAAGAATAAATATGAGTTATGATTTGGAATTACAATTTAGTGTAGTTTTAATCATATATATTTTTATAATATAGTAAAATATGTGGAAAAAAACCATCTAGGAAAAGGTACCCCACAACTAATACATAGGCATTAAAGATTAACATCAACTATCCATAGAGATAAGAGGTAGTATAACACTGACTAAGAGTAGAGTTATGTAATTATAAGAATATTGTGGTACCCCAGAACAGTAGGTATGTGTATGGGTGAGTTCTTATGAATGGAGGGAGTGTGTGCATGTACAGGTAGGTGAGTCCAGTGTTATCGATGGGTGGAATTTAGTTCATGGATATGATAGTAGGATACTCACTTCTGTCACATCATTAAAACACATACACATACTAAAATATAGGAGCACATAACACTTCATAAAATGATATATGAGATAGTGGTACCCCAACCTCAATCATCCATTTAAAAATATAAGTATTCATCCTTATATAGTCAATATATGTTATAGAGATGATAAAACAAAAGTGAAATCATCATCATCAACAGAATGACCCTCTCTTGACCATCACTGGTTTAGAACAACAAAAAATTTCTATATGCACCCAGTGTATCAATTAAAACCCATTAATCATTTAATAAGTCCATATCAACCTCATGAGTTGTAGGAGAGTTCTAAATACCCATTTCATATGATGTCAATGAATCTTCCATGCATGGATAAATGAAATATAATGTGATTCTTCTATATAATAAAACTGATCCATTGGAATTATTAAATGATTGATAAATACATGAGGTTCATTAAAAATATGTATATAATCATGAGAATACAAATGAATTTATATAGATATCTTATAAAATGGAAGTCATTTCAACAAAATTCCTATACATTTTACATATGTGAATTGGGAATGAATGTGGGAGGATGCATGATGATTCATGTATTTTAAAGATGATACCATAAGTCCCATGTCTTCGACCATTTTATAAATGAAATCATGAATTCTATTTGAATGGATTATCATGACCAAAAATCACAGGGATAAGTTATATCCTAGAAACATATATAATTGCATTTGATGGAAACCTGATTCCATGTTCTTTATTTAAATGAGGCCAATTATTCATAAAATCAACTAGTATACAAATTGAGTAATTGTGTATTTAATAAGAGGAGATATAACACCTAACAGATTCTAGTATTCATATTAATATTATAGATATTAAATTTTTAATAAATAAAATATTTAATTATGGATTTTTAATGAAAAATTAAATATATTTCATGGAATGAAATTAATGACATATTATCACATTGAAAACAATTTTATGGTATGGATAATTTTTTTCTTATATCTGACTAATATTTTTTTCTTAAAAGAAAAAATAGAGAGACAATGAATCTAATAGGAAAGTGCATTTTTTAGGCTCTATATATATCTAAGTCAAAGATAGATAGAGTTAATTATGTAAATTTTTTCTAGAAGAAGACCACATGTACCCATATATTAATGATGTGAATTAAGATCATTCATGAAGAAAAATAGATTAATTGAAAATAATATTTTTTTAGATAAATATTGATTAACATAGAGGATTTCCTAGAAGAAAAGGAAATATATCATTCTTCTAGGGGAATACTATAATAAGAAAACTTTTTTCTTTCTATTTATCTTCATATATGAAGAATCTTGTATCTAGAGTGTCAAACCAGCTACACATGGACTCTAATTGGGATAACTATCTAATTAGTGAAGAGGTGTAGTCCTCCAGTCAAACCAATTGATTATGGATTATATCTAGGTTGTATAGATAGTTTTATTTATATGTATAGATAATGCAGGATCCTTATTAAGGTTTCCAACCATCCTATAAATGAGAGGGTCTTTTTTTGAATAATGAAAATACAATGTTATTATACCACTAATATAATAAGTAAACATAAGGATAGTTTTAGAGACAATATTTCATGTATTGAGAACATCATAAAATTCATGAGGTTAAATTGAGAGACTTTTTGAAATGAATTTTTTTATTAATTCAACCCCAACTCAATGGAAGCTAAATGATACTTGAAGTTATCAATTGGTTTTAGTTGGATTTTATATCTAATGATCCATCGTTTTTTGAAACTAGATTCTAATAATTATAAGAATGATATCATACCACATATTTGAATGAATTTTAAAAATTTTAAAATGGTATAGGAATGAATTGATCAAATCAATTTCGTTTTTTATGCGAAGAAGAATATGAAATTGTCCCCCCAAAGGATAAACTGCCCCTTCATAGTAAAATCTAAAACCAATGTTATCTATGATTCATACCCCAGTGTGGGGAATGAATGGAAAATTTCTCAGTCACTCATTGAGATAAATTAGAGAAGTTATTCTATTGATAAATAGTTAATAACATTGAGATTTTAATCTAATTTATGCTCATGAGTTTTTAAAGAATATAAATAGAGAATAGTGTATCTTGTTTATTAATTGATGATAACATATTTTATGTGGAAAAAAGATTGGGAGTAGAGGAATAATTCACCAATATATACAAAAAATAAATTTGGAACAATGTTTGGGGAAATAGTGCATAATATAATATCATCCCCAATATATTTTAAATCTAAAAGACACAATGAAGGATATGAAGACTAATGTCATATCTCCAAAAACATCACATGAATTAATGATGTAATAATGCATGGATTCTTATTAATATATAAATGTAATGACTTTTCATTTGAATGTGACCAATATAAAAAATATGTGAGCTTGGGGGGAATATAAAAACCCCTCTAAACCATATGAAAATTTTAACAAATTAATAGTGATCTAGATCATAAAAAAACAATTAAAATGTTTTCCCAATGAAATCTATAAATGTGGTTCCATAAAAGTGTAAATAACCAAGGTGATTTCAACTATGAGTATCTAGTCACATCATCAGTATATTTTTTGAATATAAAAAACCCAAATATGATATAATTATTCCATTAGGGATAATCTCTTAATTAATGATAGAACGGATTAGGTTTGAATAATATAGTAAATGATTCATTTGTTTTAACCATGGTAATGTATCAAGGTATTGTTATTGGAGGAATTTATGGAAGTAAAAAATAACCCATATAAATTTACCCCAATCTTATTTATGTCAAATATATTATTAATTCCTGTAAATGTAATATTTATGAAAAAAATAGGATAAATTTTTGTGTGTAAAAAAATGACCTTCAGTAAAATGTGAATAAATAGTAAAAATATATTAAATCACAAAAAACATGGAGGGAAAAATGGTTTGGATAGAAAGAAAGATCAAGTAGTTCATTCATTATTTAATGTGGTTGAAAGTCTTACTATATAGAAGGAATGAACATATGGATTGAATATACATGTACACAACCATTAACATTATGAACAATAATTAAATCACATTCAGTACTAAGCTAATAAAGATGATAAAATTGAGGATGTGAGTGAACTCATTGGCCACCCCCCACTCTCTAGGGATTATTTTTTCTCTAGTGCATGCTTTTATTCCAAGAACCACTCCCGATCCCTCCCTACTATCACCACCCATGCATTGAAGGTCCTTCTTTGGGGTTCATTATCTTCTCTCCTTCACTTTCCCCTACTCTCCTCCTCTCCTTGTATCTCTTGGGAAATTATCTCTCTCTCTCTCTCTCAAATATTATGGTATCTCCTCTTCCCATCCTCTTCCACTATATAAAGATTCTCCCCTTCACCTTTGAATCTTTACCATTTCCACTCTATAAACCCTCTCATTTAATGGTTTGTAGGATTCCATGCAATTTGTTCCTCTTTCATCTTCATTCTAGTGATTTGTGTCCTGGTATCCCTCACCAACATTTCTTTCTAACATCCCTATCTTACAAGGCCACATCTTGGAAGGACATAATGTGTATTTAAAGGCTTGGATCTGTGATAGAGGATGCTTGCTCTGTTGCTTCTGTAATTGTTTCATATTTCTAGATTTCCATCATATTTTATGACAATTATGATTAGTTCATTTCCATTTTTGTTTTTATTTGAATTGGAAAATGTTTTTATTATTTTAGTGATGGGGTATATTTGAATGTTTCTTCCCACTAGTATGTCTTCTGCACTTCGATCTCAGACATAGCTTCCTAGTCATTTTCCAAAATACAATTCATTCTTATATGATGGTTATTGTGGAGGCTTTTGGATTGTTTTGTTTTAGTGGTATTCTACATTCAAAGAAGATAAACCATGAGACGATTTTCACGTCAGTCCTAGATTGTTGGATTTGGTGTTTCCTATCCACCTTGGTGTCAATTATGATTCCCATGGTCAATCATGAGAATCTTGATCCTTATTGTATGGGTGCTCGGAAGCTAGATTATTTCTCCATGACGGTGATGGTGGTTTCTGGTTGATGTCGTTCATTACAAATTTAAAATTTTCCACGATCTAATAAATATTTACAGTTATTCATACAATATTCATGTTGGCCCTCCCCAGTATTGGGGGTGGGTGATGATGATGATTTCTCGAGTGTTAGGTGCACTAGGGTGCACAATTAAAGGGGATTCATGGGCATTGTATAATGTCTCATATTTTATTTATGAAATTTAAATATTTGGATTGGGTGTTGTTTCATAGTTGGGTCCTTTTTTTGTTATTTGAATTTGTATCTAGTAATTTGTGAGGTATGCGCTAGTAGAACAAGTTGTTTATTATGAAAAAGAAATTTGCAATTTGAGTCAAGGATGAGAGTGAACTCTGACCGTAAATGGTTCTTATAATGGAAAATGAGGATTATCCAAATTCAATATATATTTTTTTTGAGTTTCAAGAAACAGTTTATGGAAATTATAATAAATTTTAGTGTTTCAATGATAGAAAAATTGAAGTCAACATTATTCATGTGGTATTATAACTACCATGAATTGAAAATGTGGAGGGAAACCCATATGGTTGTTAAAAATTTGGAAAGGTGTATTCCAATTATTATTTCATATGAGTCAATAATTTTAATGATAGACTATTAATTTGGGAGTTTTTGGTATTCCATCTACACTCTTATCCATCATTAAAAAATATTTTATTCATATTTATTCCGGGGGAGTGTTTGATTGATTAAATATGAGACAATGAGGGAACTATTCATGTTCACAATAACATTCCAATATGATGGTTGATGTGTGTATATGAAATTTTTATTAATATATAAATTTTATTATATTCACCCAATTATATTTTACTTTATAACTTTTAGCATAATTTCTCATGCATGTTTCTTTTGGAAATAATATATATCCTTAGTTATATATATATTTTGTTTTCTACACCAAGTAATCCTATATAGAATTATAATATACTAAATAATTCTATTTTATTAGTGAACCATGTGATTTTATCCTTCTCAATGATTTTTTCACCTAATAACCATATAAATGAGGATAATATTTATTTTTTGAAAAACTGATGAAATAATATAGCCTCACATAGCCAAAGAATTTTATTTTAACTAAGGGGTAGAATGTATCTGAGATACATATATTTACTTTTATTAAATCTATTATATTGAATACAAAATAAAATCTGGGATTTTGTGGATCCAATTTGTTGATTTTTTATTCATTGAGTCAATATGCTAGGTGATGATCAATATGTGCAACATGATAAAGGAGAATTGGAATTAAGATAATTGAATAACATCATGAAATATGTCAATTATTACATGAGGATAATTGAATAGTCATTGTTAGTGTTTTTTAATCAAAGAGAATTTTGAAATTATTATTTTGAGATATATTTTTTGTGAAAAAATAATCCATTTTTATTTTCAAAGTCGATTCATTGAATATGTATTTAGAACATTTTTTAGAAATCATACATGATAGAATAGTATTCATAAAAAACTTTTATATGTTATAAATAGATCATTCAATCACCTAGAATGCGAAAGTGATCCCAAAACCATTATATAGGTTCGACTGGTCATCCAAAATCAAAAATGGAGGTATGAGGTTTTATAGCACCAATATGGATTGCACATGAAAATTTCTAAGAAAATTTATCTGAACAGTCCCACATGAATGTTCACAAGTGAGTGGAATTGAATTTCCAGATGGTAGGAATACACAGGGAGTCACGACCCATAAACATCATGTGTGTGTGTTGCGGTTATAGTAGTGGTCTTCATCTTTCTCTATTTTATTGATTCATTCGTACAGAAAAAATATATGGAAGAAATAAAATGTTCTAAAATAGATATGGGATAGTGTTACTTTGACACAATTAATAAATTTTAAAAATATACACATTTAACATAGGTTTACAGATTTATTTGTTATGTAATGTCTGAACACATAATATTCATTCCCTTATTTGTTCAATCCCTCAATCAAGCATCACTAGTTCAGTGTAGAGTTATTTTGTAATCCATTTACTCAAGATCATACCAAATCATCATCCACATTTATGAAGGTTGCATCAACCTCCTCAGAAACAAGTGAGACCAAAATAAATGTGGAATATGATATTCACAAATCTACCACTCATTAACCAAATAACTTGTGTGTGATGTCACATATAATGAATTAGTACATTTCGATGAATTAAATGTTTGATAAATTCATGAGATACAATATATATATATATATATACATTAATGAAATTAATCCTGGATGTATTAGATTAAAGGAAAAATGGTGTGTTGTTCTAGGTAATTCATCTATAGGTTACACCATTGATTAAGAAGTGCATGAAAAAACCATGTGAGGATTTCGGTATTTAAATAAGGATAAATATGGTTGATGTATTTTTGGAATTTTATAAATTAGATTCATAATTATTTTGAGGACTGATGTATTATAAAAAAAATGATGTGGGGAAGTTATAACCATAGACCTTAATGGTTTTAAAATGAAGGAATCATAATTAATTCATGGTTACTTAAATGATGTCAAATATGTTGTATATCTTATAGAATACCGACAAAAATCATGCATTTAATAAGAAGAAATATAATTACCAACATGTTCTATTATTCATATTTAAATTTAGGAAAATAAATGCTCTATTCCTAACACATTTAAAAAAATGTTATTGAATGAAATAATAAATTTTGTTTTGGAAAATAAATAAATCGTAAATTATGAGGTGAATAATAATTTATTCATTTGTGTTAAATATTTTCATGTTGGTGATGAAATTTTTTTTATTAAATAATTTTTAGAGAGCCTACTTCCATGGATTATGACTATTTTCATAACTGTGATAGAAATACCTATAAAAGAGGGAAGATGTCAAATATGGGAAATTATTCAAGAAGGCCAACAAATGTACCAAACTATTTGAAGATAGGAATTAATATCATTCATGATCAAAAAGGATATTTGAGGCCATTATGACTATTGTAGAAAACTATTGATCATATTAAAAGGCCCTACACATGGAAGGGGGTCGTTATATCTTATGTTTCAAGTATTAATGAATAAGAACATATTTATATATCCAGGTCAAAATTGAATATATATTTTCATAGTTTTTCATGTCCTGCTCTAGAGGGGCTCGTGCTCTGACTACCCCAATCCCACCTCCAATAGGTCAGGGGTGGTGACTAGAACAATGTTGACATGTCCCAAAACTGGGAGGCAGTAGCCTAATGTAACTGTACCCAGGCACACATATCCCAGAAAAAAATGATGATATATAAAAAAATAGTAGCTGAACAATGTATGAAAACAATTATATATCTAACAACCTGTGTAAAAAAGTGACTGAACTGGAATGTAATAGGGCCAAAAAAATATCACCTATATGAGCCTGTAACCACAAGTCCATATTATCAGAAAAGAGGTATTTGGACTACTCTCTAAACCACATGAACTCACCACATCAGTCTCTCCATGCTAATAAACTCCTAGTCTAGGTCCACCTATGACTATTTCAATGGGTCAATCATCTACACAAGACAATACATGTTCGGGAAAATCCTGTGGAGGGGTGAGTACAATAATACTCAAGAGGAATCCCCGAAACCAAAACGTAAATACAGTAAAATCCACATACGTATATGATTAAAATCCATGTATCATGAGTAACCATATATACCCATTCAAATACACAAATATAGAGTTAATTCACATCCAATTAAAAAATATAATATTCCAATTGAAGAAAAATCATTATAGGAGAACTCACTCCATGAGCTATGATATAATTAGAGATACTCACATTGTGGTCTATCCCATTTTTCCCCTACTCAAATGAGAAAATTTTGGTCAAGGATAATTATGATACATAGAGAGGGGATTGTTCCCACTCCAACATGGTAATACCACCAACTAAATATGGATAAATTTTCAATGTATGTGATCCTTCCATGGTCCTTGGGGAATACATCCAACCCTACATATTTTGGAATTCTAGATAGAGGACCAAAACCATACAATCATAGGTTACATCAATTCCAAAAAACTCTACTAGGGGTGATAGCGGATCCTACTCCAATTCAATGAAAGAGTTCAATAACTCTATCTAGGAATCGACTTCTTGAGTGAACAACAATACAATAATGTGGATGTAATTTTATACCAAACCATTGACTAAGGTTCCAAGGGAACACTCTCAACCTATACCGGTCCTATATAAATAATCACCACACCATGTCAAAAGGACCATCTCAACATCAGGGTCCAAAGTCCAGAGACCAATGGTAAATTGTATATGATTTTTGAATGTTATAGCCATTGGAATGTTTCAAAGGGGGTCACTGGGTATGTGGACAGACTGCATGGTCAGTCCATTGACCATGGTAGTCATCTGTTGTTGTTGAACACTTAGACCTACCATCCTATTTCTTTTGTGGTTGACTTCTATGGTTGACTACACTCTAGAATATGTGGTCGCATGACAACTAGATCCACCATGGCTTATGGTCGACTACTGCGGTTATCCATGGCTAGGAACTAGCCTGGTCGTTGTAGTTTTGAACTGTATGTTGGGCCCTACCCAACCCTCTAGTATTGGCATGTACATTCGGCTGAGCCCCTAACTCACATGTTTCCTAGCCCAACCTAGACCACACAACCGCTAACCAAGTTTCATGCCACCACCGTATCATATTTTTGCCCAACTACATCCCACAACTCCAATCGATGTATCCCTCAGCCGCATCTCAGGCAACCTTGATCACAGTCCACTCCCACCATAGTGGTCCACCCTTTCCAGATCCTTCGGTGAACACGCATTCAACCGCCATGCTCCACACCACCTATCATGCTCCATTCCACCCACCGCAATACACACCCCCTCTATGCTCTACGCCATAGTACAACCACCTCCAATCCCTGATGCCACCGCCTCGCCTCACCAGACAATCATATGAGACCCACACTGGGGGTCCCATAAGCAGACTAACAAGCCACCTTCAATTCCTATAATTCATAAAAACCGTATATATATGAGATCCTCGGGTCCTGATCTACATATACATGACCATTATTGTCAGTTTTACCCCAATACAGGAGGTCTTATCATATTCGGACCCACCTGGCATGTGGAATCATGGCCATAGGGGTCCAATGGAGATGAACAAGAAGAAAGGGGGAGAGAAAACACAAATAAATCCTTTAGGATCAAACCTTATCCATTTTTTGTCTTCCTCAATACATTTCCTTTAAGAGGATAAATGAAGAGGAATTAAAATAATTCTCTTGATAATCAGGTAGATAAAATCCTATCTAGCAACAATGATCTAACATAGGATCATTCTGTTTGTGGATTGACTTGCGTTCATTGTAGAAATCAATAAAGGGGAAAATAAAAAATAAAAAACCACACTACCTCGATTTGATTCAGCTGCTGATGAAGGAAGATTATTGTTCTGCCATCATTAGAGAGGATCCTTCAAATCAGCTTCCCATTGATTGTCGATCCATGATATGTCACCATTTTATTGATAGGTTTATTTCTCCACATCTCATAAGAATTACAAGGTTAGTGTGATAACCCTAAATTTACGAAAAAGACCAAATAAAAAAGAAAAATTCAATTTGTTATAATTTTTTTATATAACTGTTTTAATTACAATTTCATCATCTATCATATTTTTTACATATGACCCATGCTGACTAATTTTATGTTGCGCCTAGGGTAAACACCACATTAAAAACTCAACAGAGGGCTTCTATTTCAAATACATGTCACTATGTCTCCATTATTAGGAATTAAAAGTAAAATTATTTTATTTTATTATTTTATTTATGGTTACATGAAAGGTGAAGTTATCTATAGATGACCCCCACCAACCATATTTAGGTCATGCCTTAAGTGAATCCACTATTTTGAGCTCAACATTTCCCTTGGGTTCTAATCTGAGCATCTATTTAGGTGTTATTCCAATAATTCTAGAAAACCATGCTCATATGCTATTAGAAGTTTAATACTTTTCAAATGATTATTCCCAGAAAACTGAGCCTCAGAGTCACATGTTTTCTCAATTTATTTTCTCAAAGCCATTCTATATAATTTCTAAAAATAAATAAAAGGATATAAATGCAATGTTACATTCTTTCCACCTTGGGGATTTTCATCCCCAAAATCCCAAACAAGGGCTACACATAAAAAAGAGGGTCATGAGAATTAATCTGAACGTCCCACTCACATCTCCTATACTATATATTCTTGTGCTTCCAATGGAATAGATGAAAAGGGATCAACCATCCTTGAAGTAACCTCTCTTGGAGATTTTCAATCTCTACCGGGTTCATAAAAAATTCATCCCACCCTTGATGTCATGGTCACCACTTTCGAGTACATGGTATGGGTCATGAATGTACCTACTCTGTTGTGACATGTGGAATGCATCGTGTATCCAATATAATGTCATTTATAGAGATAAACTATACTTATACTCAGAAACAGTATGCAACATCAAGAAAGGGATGATGAAACTTGATGATAGGTTGTCACCCCATCCAAAATCCAACAAGAAATTTCACAACATGTCCTCCAAAACCTAAATGGTCCTCTAAGTCCTGTCACCCGTCTATTGGTGAAACAATGTTTTCAATCTTAGATAGGTACCATACACCTCTTTTAATCTATTCCAAAATCAATAAGTGAAGTGTGAATGATGATTTGAAACATTCATTGATGTACCACCATAAAGACAAACTATATCTTTAATGTAGAGGCGCCCCAATCTATTTAAAAAACTCTTCATCTTGATCAAACAGGAAGTTGGTTGACTTGGTGAGTCAGTCAATGATCACCCATATTGCATCAGGTACAATGGATTTACTTGGTAAATCCCTCACTAATTCCCTCAATATCCCATCCCACATCCATTATGTAACACAAAAGGGTAGACATAAACCCGCACGAACCTAATCCTCTACCATCAATTGTAGACAAGATAGTCATTGAGAGACAAACTTTGAAACTCCATCCATCATATCTAGCAATAAAAATAGAGGTCACAGGTCCTTGTTCATATTTACAACACCTAGATGTACTACCAAAGGATATATATGGATCTCCCTTATAACCTCATCTAGAAATAGAAAATGTAAAACGGTGTTCCCTTGGAAAAGAACCATGTTCTCCCCACATTTCAAATATCCATCAGAAAGCATGTCCTATAGATATATGAGAATGTAAGGTCTTTCAACTGGAGTCCCCAATCTATTCCTCCTCATAGAACTATAAATTAATAGGTGTGAAAACCGTTTAACGGTGTTAAAATACTCTATCTTTATCCACAATGGATATCTATAATGTGGTGAGCTGCTTGGATGGCTCCTTTAGTAACAGAAAACAAGATATCATTTGGAGAGAGC
Organism: Viscum album; assembly: GCA_963277665.1. Classification (NCBI taxonomy): domain Eukaryota; kingdom Viridiplantae; phylum Streptophyta; class Magnoliopsida; order Santalales; family Viscaceae; genus Viscum; species Viscum album. The sequence continues at coordinate 2,087,571,204 of OY728122.1, read as the reverse complement.
CTCCTAGAATGTTCCCCTTCCTACGAGTTTTGAAAATATCATATTCATAGTCCTAGAGGAACTCTATCCTTACATCCTATAACATGTACATATCCTTCTTTGAGAAGAAATAATTTGGACTCTTGTTATCAGAGTAGACAATAAATCAATCACCCATCAGGAAGTGTCAAAACGTCATTAATGTGAAGAACACCATTGATATCAGTATATCATGGGTCATGTAATTATTCTCACTTGGTCTCAAATGTTTCAGAAGACAACCAAAAATGGTCCTTGAAGAATCTCAGAACACCACATACTCAACCCCTTCCTCCAGTAACTTCAGGATGGGAGCTCTCGTTGACCTCTACCTCAACTCCTAAATGCACTACTGACACCTCTACATCCAAATAAAAGGACACCCCTTTCGAGGAAAAGTTTTCAAGGATGATGATACTCTAGAGAATTTGCGTAAAACATCCAATAGTACCATTTCATCCCTATGAAACTTTGTAAATCTATAACTCTTGAGAGTCACCCAAGAAAGCACTTCCTCAAACATTACTTGATCTAATGAAACTATAGCCTCAGAAATGACACATCCTAGAAAATGGAACTATAAAATCCTGAAATGAAACACCAAGATTATCCCATATAATTTGTTCTCTTAGAGTGCATCTAGGACCATCCAAAACTATCTAGTGTTTTCCTGCTCAGGAACCGAGTACATTAGGATGTCTTTGATGAAGACTAAAATGAACCGATCTAAGTAAGGCTGAATGTTTAGGTTCATGAGTCCCATGAACACTATTGGGGTTTTTTTTGTTCCAAACGGCCTGACCAAGTACTCATATTGATAATAATGAAATATAATGGTCACCTTTGGTATATCCTCATCACGTAATTACAACTGGTGTTTTCCTGATCTGAGGTCAATCTTTGGGAACCGTCACACCCCATTCAACTAATCAAAGAGGACATAGATCATAGATAGTTGATAAATTTTATTCAAGCTAACCTAGTTAACAAGATAGTAATCCACACATAACCTCAATATCTTTTCATCCATATTGGAAAACCAAATTGGGTTTTCCTGGGGTGAAACACTCAGTGTCATGAAGGCCATCCACTACAAGTCCTCTAACTGCAACTTTATTTCAAAAATCTCTAAGTTATCCATCCTATCTATCGGTGTAGATATTGTTATCATCATAGGGTGGAGATGAATTGATAAGTCCATCTCTATGTATGGAGGTAAATTAGAAACATCACCAGGAAATACATCCTCGTACTCTTCCACCACTTTTGGAAACTAAGGACTCATATCATCCACTACATTGAGGGTGAGTATATCAAACTAATCAGTATTCGCCTACACCCTCATATGTGTGATTTCATCATTCGCTTCCAACATTTCATTTTCTCCAAAAAATCAAATCACAGTTCAATTACTATGGGCACACCACACTCTATGCCCGAAATTGTAAATATGAAAATGAACTATGCATAACCAGTATATAATATGAATGACGTCATAGGTCCTCAATGGTGCTACAAAAAGATCTAAAAAAACTCATTCCTCCATGAGTTAGGTCATGCTTTTGAAACTAGATTTTGATCATTGAATCTCCTCCCATAGGAGTCTCCTTGCATAAGTGTTGAGTTAATGTTCAGTAGAAATATCCTAGTATCGAACAATGTTCATGGTAAGACGTGATAGACTAGAACATGTATCTATCAAAACTACATCTATGGTGGAAAATACATATATAGTACCATGTATAATCCATGGAGACTCCTATTACTAAGCCTACATTTCCTGAAATTGGCATGGTCCCTATCTACCAGCTCTCTAGGCTTGGAATGGACAAATTAGGGGAAGTGGTGGTAACATGTTGAAACATGTACCACTTCATGATTCTCTACCGAATCGTCCACGACATCCACCACCATGAGGATTTACATACTCCTATCATTTTCGATGCCTCGATAGCCCTTCCACCATCACCAAATCACCTGTATGATGGGCCAGGAAATATTTTTCTTTATGTCCCCCTCTTCCACTTGAGTAACACCGTCTATCCCTACGATTTCACAAGCCATGCTGGGAACCCAGCACTACTAACCCCAGGTCCCGTGATTGTCCCCAAATGCATCTCCCCTTCTTGAATACTTGTTACTGGAATTGGATGCCTTCTTCCAAGGTCTCAACTACAGGGTTTCCACTTCTAGCTCCCACCATCAACATCAACTCCTCTAGAAATTTCACCAATAATAAGGTTGTATCAAGTACCCCATCATGGGTAGAAATGATAATTGATACCAATGATGCATTGATGTCCCAATATAGGTCCAGCTCTATGTTCTGAACCCTAATGAACTGTTCTCGCACCATGCCTATGGTGTAGCTAGAAAGAATAGTAAACTTTAATGAATACTCTTCCACAGTCATAATGCCCAACCACAAATGCATAATATCTTTTATGTGTACCTGTCAAAACATGGCCTGATAGAACCCATCTCAAAAGAGTCCATTAGAGTCTATGATTGATATATTTTTCTCATCATGAGACATTGTCACTAAGCTCCACCATTACCCAATGGATCCTTGATGAAGCTTCATGGAATGGAATTCCACATGGTTATCATGTATCTTCAAAAGGATGAAAACATGGTTGAATGCCTATAGACAATCCTAATCATACTCGATGTCAAGACCACCCTGAAACAAGGGAGGTTTCTACCTCTAGAACTCCTGAAATGCACCTAGACCATGTGAATTCTTAGCTTCTAGTGATGGTAGTTGTTGATACTCGATGGGTGGTGTTATAGCTAGTAAACCACCTGGTGGTGCTATCTCCGATACAATCCCCAATGTCGATGCATCATCACTAGAAATATCATCCTCACGATATCTTAGTGGATTTCTGGATGGCTATCTACATGGAGGAATCATGAAATAAAACAACATCTATGATGGTCAATTTTGTATATATGAAGAGATGAATCAAAAATGACATGGAAACACAACCATTTCTATATGATAATTGTACCATTATTTTTCTTGTAACTATTATTTTCATGTATCCAGAAGAAAAGTAGGTTGTCATTGTCCTAGTGTATAGATACATTGACAGCCACACCAAAACTGGAGTCCTTCACCAGAAATCCGAATCGAAAAATTTTAACACTATTTCCCCAAACCAACCACAAATACTTCGTATTATAATTTTGGACTGAACCATCTCTGATAAAACTCTATCACGAACCTTCCAAGAGGTTCCAATATTGTGACTACCCTAATACATCCTCTAATAGTCCAGGGGAAAGTGACCAGCACCTAGTAGGCATATACCAAAAATGGGAGGCATTAGCCTAATGTACCAATAGGCACACACACATATACAAAACAAAAATGATGAAATGTAACAAAACTCATAGTAAAAAATTCATTTAAACCACTATATGTCGCACAAAAAGAGTAAAATAGTGAATGAACTAATATGTAAATACGTCTAAAATGAGACCACCATAAATATTCTGTAAGCACAAGTCTATCATATAAGAAAAGAGGTATCATGACTAGTGTTTAAACATTAAGAACATTACTTGTCTATCTTCCATTTCTAAGCACTCCCTAGTCCTGGTCCACCAAGGAACCCATCAAAGGGTCCATTTTCAGACCAAGACATGACATGTGTGGGAAAAGTCCTTGTAAGGGTGAGTACAAAAATATCTAGTAGGACACCCTGAAACCATAAAAATATAACATAATGGAAATATAGTCAACTCCATAATGGTATTTATCTACAATGCATGTAGAATAAATAAACAATTATATCTAATCAAAGAAACAAGTCTATAGGTAATTAATAACCAATTACTAATGGATTCAACTCGAAGCATGCTCGATTCAAGACAACTCACCCCTCGACCCATGATACCATTAGATATGATCACGAAGAGGTCTATCTCAAATGGGACCCTCCCAAATGAAAACATATTGGTCAATAATGATTATTATACATAGAGATGAGATCCTACCCAATAAAATTGGGGAATATCACAATCCTAATTTGGATAAATTAAAAAAGTAGGGGATCCTTCCCAACACCCTGGGGAATACCACACACATACTAATGTGGCCCACTAGATGGAGGGCCAATTACCTACTCTTAGACATTATGTAGATTAAAAAACCCATAGGTTTTAAAGAGAAAACTACAATATTCCCATAGATAAATACCATAACTCTATATGGTACTCGACCTCTAGAGTGAACTACAATCCAGTAATGTGGATGTAATACTATATTAAACCCTTGAAGAAAGAGCAAGGGGGATGCTCTCAAACTATAATAGTTCAAGATATAAAATCCCCAAATTATCTCAGAAGTACATTATTAATTTTAGTGTTCCAAATCCACACACAACACATCAAATGAATGAACTAATTGAATGCTATGGTCATTTGAAATTTTCATAGGGGGTAATCAGGCCTGTGGACCCACCACATGGTTGGTCTACTGACCATGATGGCCGACCTCCACGTTCGGCCACCCGGATGAGCCACCCCAAAACTAACATGGCTAACCACTATGGTTGACCACTGTCAAACGTTTGTGGCCACCTAGAAGTTGGATCTACCGTGGCTCATGGTCAACCGCCACAGTCGATCGTGTCCTGACTCCGACCCGATAGCCCCAGGTCCGACCTACCTGTTAGAACGAACCAACACCCCTACTCCCAGACAAGTACACATGTTTGTTGGCAGTATCCCATAGAGACCCTACCACCACCACTGCCTGCAACCTCGTTTTGTCCCACAAATCCGATCCAGGTGGTCTCAGATCACGTCTCATGTGACCACTTCCACCTCCAGTCACTTATGGTCTAACTCAAGTAGTTGAGGCCTCCACTGGTCCCCAATGGCCTTGCCTTGCCTCTCCTAACCCCCACGCTAGACCCATGTCAGTGGTCCCTTCTGTGGTCTACAAATCCACCTCTGATGCACTGAATTTCCAAGTGGTCACAGATGTGAGATCTTTGGGTCCCGGTCTACAAAGCCCCGACCACTACTGTCAGTTTTCCTCAAATCAAAGTTCCAGTCATGTTGAGAGCCACCTAGAAAGTTGAATCACTGACATGAGAAACCATTTTTGAAGAAAGTGAAAAACAATGGTGTAAAAAAACACAAATAAAACCCTATGGATAGAACCAAATCTTTTATTTGTGTTTCCCTCAATCTGTTTTTGTTAAAAGAATAAACTAAGATAAATTAAAATATAGTTCATGATAATCCAACAGATAAAATTAAATCCCACAATAATGATCAAACCATTGATCAATTTATTCATGGATTGACCTGGGTTCGTCATGTAAACCATGAATGGGGAAAATCACAATGATACAAAAGCCCTACCTCGATTCAGATAACTCAATGAAAAAGGATGATCATTGTGTCGTCGTTGTTGAAAAGGTTCCTTCAAATTGGTTATGCATTGATCGTTGATGCATGATCCTTCACCATTTTTAAGGGAGTTAATTCTACACATCATAGAGGAATTCAAGGGTTATGGTGATAACCATGAATTCTAAAAAAATGTTAAATAAAATGAAAATTCAATGTGTTATAAAATATTTTTTATCAAATAATTTTAATTAAATTTCCATCTTACATGGAATTTTTATACACATGGTGAGAACAGACAATATTTATGACACATATAGGGAAAACAACACATTAAAAACTCAATAATGGGGTTAGATTTCTAATCTGTGTCACCATTCATGAATTATTTGGATTTAAAAATAAAATAATTTTTTAAATATTTTATTTAGGGTTAAGTCCTTGGTGAATTTTTCTACAGATTACCAGCTCTACCCAATGTGTTGTCCTACCTAGGGTAAATATGTCATTATGATCTCAATGGTTCCCTTAGATTTCTGATATGTGAACTTATTAAATATTTATTCCTCTTTTTTCTGAATGACCGACCATGTTTTCAATTAAATGTTTAATATTTTTCGAACAATTGTTTTAGGAAAATCGGGCCTCAGTATCAAACTCTATAATGATTCCTCTTCTATAAATCATGACATATATTTTCTATCAATAAAAAATGTGAAAAATATGAGATGTTACATAAAATGTGATTAAAATATTGATGATACAATTAAAAAATAATAATATAATTATATACATATTTATATGATATTACACTAGCATTTATTTTCCCAAAGTCACACCTTAAATATATTCACTACATTATTCATGTATGTTTCCTAACCAACCATGAAATCAACATACCATTATTAATTGAAAATATTATGTAAATTATTTAATATATTATTATACTAGATGATTAATATTATTATTTATTGTTCACTGGATTGATATATTAGACATATAATATACAATATGAAATATTTAATGGATCCAATATTATTCTAAATAATAAATTAATATTTTTTTCATCCTTGTTTGAATGCTTAAGAGTTTTAAGTTTATAATGATAATTTATTAGACAAAATATTGATATTTTATTCAATCTGATTAATAGAATCATTATAATTAAATTTATATCATACTTAAACATTAACAATATTATTATATCAATCCCTTAATAGCGATAAATATGAAAGGATCTCATTGGTTCATAGAGTCCCTCTTCTATATGTATAAATGGATGATGGTTTTGATTTTACATATTGTGGGAGAGGACTAATATAGTTAATAATTTATAAATGTAAAATATGTTATAGATAACAAAATTAAATATTAATTTACATTTTTTAATATAAAGTGGAATAATGTTTTTTTTCTAAAATTATAATACTAAATCATAATTTTAATAATGATAATGTTTTTATAATTATAATATATTATAATATATTTTGAGTAATAATAAGCCCCCATAATGACATGGAAATGAGAAAGGTGTTGTTAGAAATTTATACCTCACTTCATGAATTATCTAATTTTTAAATTAGATTAAACCACACTAGAATTGTTTTTAGAGATGAAATAATCAACATAATAGCCTATAATTCTACTTAGTTGGGTATTTGTGTACTTTATGTCTTAAATAATGGGTTGTGACAAGATAATCCTTTTTAAATTTAATTTGGATTTATTTTTTTTAAAGACACAAGTTGTTATTATAATTTGAATCACTTTCAAGGGAAGTGGCTATTTTTTTATAAATAACAGATTGACGAAGATATATGGTAGAGAAAACATCAAAATATTATTTGATGATATCTTTTAATCATCATTCCAAAACATAATCATTAGAATTATGACCTTCAACATTTTATCTTTTACTACAGTAACTTTTTTTTCCAATGGTGACGTACAATTTATGAAAAAAGTAACGAGGGAACCCACTATATATTTTGTATATATCGATTAAATGTTTTAAATCAATTTTTTTAATTATCTAATTTTATATGATGTTCATTTAATATAACAAAATTTTAAATTATTAAAAAATATTTGTAAAAAATATTCCTTAAGATGTAAAATACCAAATGTTGGTTTTTAAAATAAAAAAACTTAAAACTATAATATCTGTTATATAATACATAATTTTTTATGAAAATGGTCTAATATATTTTTTCTCGAAAATATATTCTAATTGATCTTTAAAATTCTAGTTTTTCATAAAAAACAATATTTTTTTACTATTCTTCTAAATATCTTTTATTTTTGAAAAATCCCAAAAATAATCTTAATATAATTTTATTAAGACAAAAAAAAATTTATATGTTTTACAATTTTTAATTTATATATTTTTCTCATTTAATATATAAATATTAAATATAAATATATATTGCAAAAGTTATCATATTTGAAAATATGTTTTCAAAATGATAACTATTTTTTATTCATAATTCTTTTCAATTACTAAGTAATTAATATTGAATCAATTTTTTAATTTGATAAAAATATATTAATATTATTTAATCATCATTTAAATATTATCTTGATATAAAAAACATAAAATTTATAAATACATTTTTAGGTATAAAATGACTTCCTTATTTTTTATAGCTTTCCCAATTGAATTTCCTTATTATTAAAAGTAATTATTATTTAAATATATGCATATTCCATAATGTGTTTACTCCCATTATCTCATTGCTATTCAATGGACGTATTGTAACAATAATATATCATATTAATATTTTATTTAAATGTATTATAGTTTTTGTTTAATTTTGGGATGTGTGTGCATCAAGATATCTAACACACTAATTATGTCGTTAAAATATATAATGATATATAACTCCATAACATCTCCCTCCGTAGGAAAATTTCATCATCATAATTTTCAACTATCACATAACAAGGAAAATTAATATTGGTATTCAAAAGCTAGGAATGACTAAAAGGAACAATTTCTGTAACATCCCATGTAAGTAATGAATAATAGATATTTTTTATCTATGTCTATTAATGAATTAGATAGTGTTTTAGAGGCTTAAAATGAAAATAAATTAAATCTTAAGCATGGAATACACTAATATTTTTAAAAGATTGTTTTACTACCTTTTGATGGAAAACCATTTTTAAATCTATATTTTGACAATTTTATAAGCTATGTTTGTCAAAATAATCTTATTCTTTATGATTGGGACATCAAAATTTACTTTGTGTGAATTTTTGGTATTTTTTCGATAAAGTTCATTTTTTTAATGAATATTAAAAAATGATGTATTTTATTTCAAAACCTCTTTTTAATCTAATTTATTTATATGATTTGATTATATTTTGAATTGGTTTTGAAGTTAAATTAGAATATATTTTTACCATTTAATCCAATGGTGGTCATTGGAATCAATTTCACTTTGAAATTGGACATAAACTAGTGTCAATCTTTTGATACTTATTGTTTCGTAAAAACACGATATTTGCTCTGACCACGGGAATTAATTATTAAATTAATTAATGTAACTTATATGTTTTTAATTTTTTAAAATAGACATCATTTTTGAATTCGGAATATCAAATATATCTTGGGGTGAAGTTTTGGTATTTTTCTGAAAAACTTCAATTTTTGATGGATAGTGAAACCACTAAGTGGTACTTAAAAAACTGATTTTTCGTTTAAATGAAATTTTACCACCTCTGTGTTTTGAATTTAAAAAATCCGACATACATAGTTGTAATTAAGAAGTAAAATGTGGTTCAATGGGATTAAAATAATTTTTTGTGAATGGTAACTTTTATGTTTTTAATCACTATTAGAGGTAATTAGTGTAGTTTAAGGTAAAAATAATGTTTTAATAATATGAGATGAGCTTGACACATGTCTACCCTCATTTTATGTGTCATGGCCGACCAAGAAAATCCATGGGTCAAATTTGGGACCCCATGGATCCACTTTGGTTGGGAAATGAGATAAATAAATTTTTATTTAATGTTTAAGTAAAAATGACACAAACATGAGTTATTTTACTAAACCAATTTTTACATGGGGTTATACAAGTCAGATGTTTTATTATAAATATTAATTGGAAATATAAAAATATTTAATACATCATAGTATTTTTTTATAATTTTTAGACTTTAAATAAATTAAATTATTTATGACATCATGATGATGTAGCGATTACCTCATTAATAAAGGATTTAAATAAAATGAAATGATAATGTAAAATATATGACCTACACGTGTCCAAAACCTATTAGATGGGTGGATTTAGAAACCTTATCACCTTACCCTAGAAATATATCAACGTGGGACCTTTTTAATAGAAACTCATTTTATAATAAAGTAACATTTTTTTACTTTCCAAGAGTGCCCCTCCTCTCCTCTTATAAAAGGCCCCCACCTATACCTCCTTACCCACACTTCCAAAGCCTTTGGATCGGCCAAACCCTACCCATTTTGTCTCTCCACATCCCTCTCTTACTCTTTGAATCCTTACTTTGGGAAGAAGTCTTCCCAAGGAAGCCTTTGAGCTCAAACCAAAGGGAGTTACCCGATTTTAAGGTAATGTCTTCACTTGAGTCCTTTTGTTTTATTTTACTTCTCCAACCCCCTAAAATCTTTTTTTTCATATCTTTTGTAACAAATCCAGTATATTCAATATTATATGATGTTTTTATAAGAAGGATTAGAGCTACACTTACACACACCTACATCTAATGGTTAAAGAACATATTGTTTCCGTGGATGGCGAATTTCGGCCTCCCGAAACGATGATTGTTCAACATTCTTTTAACACCTTCAAGGTGTCCATTAAGATGAAAATATATTTATATATGGTATATAATATGTTTATGGTTTCCTTAAGCTTATGTATTTTTCATTTTGGGCATACCTTTATGGTTTCCATTATGGGTAAACGCGATATCTTCATTTAAGGAAGTGCGGACTACCGCCCCCTCAAAGTGATTTGATTCGTTAATACCATATGTGGGACATATAAAGGATGGAGTTATGATATTATATATGATATTACACTGGAATTATAATATACCTATATATCATTATGATTCCATTTCATAAAATACGAAATAGAAATGGAAGCAGCGTTCATGCGTACGTACGGCTTACCGTCTCCATGAATGGTGCATTTCATTTCTTACCTCTAAATGTTATATAATTTTATAAATTCATGCATGTATTGGATATATATGATATATATTATATCTACATAATTAATACCATTATTGATATAATTTATACAAGAACAACTTGTAATTATAAAGGGTTTATTTTTTACTCAAGTACCAATGATCGTTAAAACGACCGTTATTAACTTAAATAATTACATAGTGTTAATGACATGGAAATAAGTGATATAAAAGGAATAATGAACATTAAAAAGGTTCTTAAACAAGTAGAAATTAGCTCAAGTTTATTAATCAGGAGATTAAAGAACGACCGAGTCAAGTCGGACCCGAGGTATGGGACATCGTCTCAATCTCCTTTCATTGAGGCATATTTTGTTTTATACAAAACCATCTTTTATATGGTGTATAAACCCCTTTGACTTTTATGTTTATTCAAAAGGAATATTTTTTTTATATGAAGCGTTTACTAAACGACAAAAGGGAATGTTTTTGTCATAATTATGCGGCGACAATGACTTCTCCGCCGCCGTGACCATTATTTGAGTTTCGGCTTCCTCTACAAGCCATACCTTTTTTTAAAAGAAAAATAAAAACCATGTTTTACTTTTCATTTATTTTGGTATTGAAAATGGTTTTCATAATGTTTTTATATCAATGTGTTGTATTGATATCTTGTGATTGAAAGGTGGATATGTTATGTTTCCTTTATGTGTGTTTTATGTGATACGATTATGTTGAGGTTCTTGGGCATTATTAGGAAGACGGGTGGTTCCGTGATAAACTAAGGGCGGGTGAGCCCGATATAGCTCTCCAATGCCTTGGGTAACGCGAAGGAGTGAAACGTTAAGGTTTCTCCAAAGATATTTAGGGAATATACTGTGATGGGTATTCCAAATGTAACCAAGAGGGTTACTCCCTACGTAAGAATGTTATGAATGCCTCAAGTTACCTTTATGTCTTATGATTTCTATGATTTATCCATGATTTTATGAGGTATGTTAAGGTGCTTATGTTTTATGGGTAATGTATGATTTCATTCTTATGTATATATGAACTTATGTTTCCTTTCCATATTTTTATAACCCATACTGAGCTTTTTATGATCATCCCAAGTTTTTTTGAAATGTTTTTCACTGGTCAACGGAAAGGTACATGATATGATGATAGTGTCAAGGAAGTGTCAAGAATGAATCCATGTTTTATTTTAAATATGTTTCCATTGATGGGAAAAATGAATACTACCTTTATGTAACCACTTTGTTTATATGTGGAATGTAATGCAAGTTTTATGTTCTAATTCTCTAAAACTCTAAACCTGAAAAGATCCTCAATGTGTAATCTTTTAATAACTCAAGATTAAGTAAGGTTTAAGTATGGGGCCTTATAGTTGGTATCAAAGGTCGGTTTAGATAACTTTAGGAGTTAGAATTCTATTAAATGATTATCAAAAACTATTTTTTAAATAATATAGCATTTGATGATTACCATGTTGCTTCATCTAAGACATATTTGTTCAGAATGGTTTTCTTCAGAGGAAATAGGGAAGCAGTTCTAGAAAGGCATATAGAAGGAAATAACCTTCCGAATCAGCATCCTGAGATGGTCGGAATTGGAACTGAACAGTTTGTTGCAGTAATGGCGCATTTGACTCAAGCGATAAATAGTGGTGGTATCCATGCACGAGATCAGCCAGATCTGCCGCAGAGGAACATGTAAGTGGTGGAACATTTCATGAGGCAACATCCCCCATCATTCAGAGGATCATCTGACCCTATGCTAGCTGAAGGTTGGATTAAAGAACTAGAGAAGATTATCGATGTCATGGGGTGTTCAGACAATCAAAAGGTTAGTCTTGCTATTTACCGTTTGGAGGGTGAAGCAGATCAGTGGTGGTCGATGGTTAAAAATATCTGGGACGCTGATGAGATTGATGCTCTCGACTGGGATGATTTCAAAGGTATGTTTCTTGAAAAGTATTTTCCTAAGGTTGCTCGACTGTGGATGGAAAAACAATTCTTGGAATTGAGGCAAGAGGAAGACTCAGTGGCTGCCTATGAAAAGAGGTTCACTCGATTGGAAAGGTATGCTCCAAATTTTATCTGAGACCTTGATAGTAAAATCAATTGTTTTTGCTCAGGATTAAAGCCAAAATATCGAAGGGCATTAGCTTCTCGTGTGTTTAAAAGCTATGAAAAGATTGTTCGATGTGCTGAGAAGGTGGAAATGGATTTTTCCGATGATCAAGTGTTTTATAACAACCAACAGAAGAATAGACCGAGGTGGTAGGAGAAAGGGAAGAATTCTTCAAAAAAGTCTGATGGTAAGAAATCTAAGTTTCCAGTTTGTGATAAATGTGGCAAAAGGCATGCTGGGGAATGTCTTCTGAATTCTGGAAAGTGATACCGATGTGGTAATATGGGACATAATGCTCGTGATTGCACTGAAAAAGATCAAGGTGATGGTAAGTTAAAATTTTATTTATAGTTAGTCAAATGTTTTAAGTGCAATGAGATGGATCACTATGCAAACGAGTGTCCGACAAAGAGATCGAGTGATGGGAAGCAGTTAGACTACAAGAAGAAAGGGGTGGTAAAATACTTTGCAACTACTTCAGCAGATGTCGGGCCATCAAATGAAGTTGTATCAGGTACTTTGTTTGTTTTTTAGATTATTCCAGTGTGTTGTTTGATTCAGGGTCTACACATTCATTCATCTCTGAAAACTTTTCTAGTAAAATGGGAATTCCATCTCAAGAAATGACTCCTGAACTTTTGGTAAAAACACCTGGGGGAAATGTTGAGGCAAAAATAATTTATAAGAATCTTCCTATCCTTATGTGTGGAAAGAACCTACTTGAAAACCTTATTGTTATACCTCTAGTGGAGTTTGTTGTTATCCTGGGTATGGATTGGCTCTCTATTTACCATGCTAAGATTGACTGTAGAGCTAAAGAAGTTTCTTTTCAGAAAGACTTTCAGTTTGTGTACAAGAATGAACCCTTACTGTTGATAACATATCAAGAGGCCAAGAAACTTGTAAAAGATGGAAATGAATGTTACCTTGCACATATTGTTGAAAATAAAGGAACTGTTCAGATTAATGATGTTCTAGTGGTAAATGAGTATCCTGATGTTTTTCCTGATGAGTTTCCTGGAATAATACCAGATCGGGATGTTGAATTTACTATTGACTTAGTTCCTGATGCTAATCCAATTTCGAAACCCCCTTATCGAATGGCTCAAATTTAACTTTTAGAGTTGAAGGAGCAATTGCAAGATTTATTAGAGAAAGGTTTCATTCGACCTAGCACGTCACCATGGGGTGATCCTGTTTTATTTGTTAAAATGAAAGATGGTTCTATGAGACTTTTCATTGATTATAGAGCCTTGAATAACATCACTGTTAAGAACAAATATCCTTTGCCTCATATCGATGATTTGTTTGATTAGCTCTAGGGAGCTCAGTATTTTTCAAAGATTGACCTGAGATCGGGGTACCATCAGCTGAAGGTAAAGGAAGAAAATGTTCCGAAGACTGCGTTTCATACAAGATATGGCCATTATGAATTTGTAGTAATGCCTTTTGGGATAACCAATGCACCTGAAGTATTCATGGACTTAATGAATAGAATTTTCCATGAGTTCTTGGATAAGTTTTTGGTGGTTTTCATTCATGATATTTTGGTGTTTTCTAAAAGTGAAGAGGAGCATGAAAGACATTTAAGGGTTATTTTGAAAACCTTAAAGTAAAAGAAATTGAATGGTATATTCATCAAGTTTGAGTTTTGGTTGCAACAAATTTCTTTCCTTGGTCACATTTTTTCTAAATATTGGATAACCGTTGATCCTGCAAAAACAAAGGTTGTTGAAGAATGGACAAAACCCACAAATGTAACAGAGATTCGTAGTTTCCTTGGTTTGGCAGGCTATTACCAATGGTTTGTTAGATATTTTTCACGGCTAACTAGTCCAATGAATAAGCTAACTCAGAAGGGTGTTAAGTTTATCTGGACAAAAGAATGTGATGATTGTTTTCAGGAGTTGAAAAGAAGATTGGTGAATGCTCCAATTTTGGCACTACCTTCCCGGAATGGTGAGTTTGTTATCTACAGTGATGCTTCATTGAATGGACTTGGTTGTGTCCTAATGCAGAATGATCAGGTAATTTCTTATGCTTCACGATAGTTGAAAACTCATGAGGTAAATTACCCTACACATGATTTGGAATTAGCTGTTGTTGTTTTCACTTTAAAAATTTGGAGGCATTATTTGTATGGAGTAAATTGTGAAATATATACCGATCACAAAAGCTTAAAGTATATATTCACTCAGAAATAATTGAACATGAGACAAAAGAGATGGCTAGAATTAATCAAGGATTATGATTGTACAATTCATCATCATCCGGGAAAATCAAATAAAGTGGCCGATGCTTTGAGTCGAAAAAGTAATTCTTCATTAACAATGTTGCGTTTGGAAAGTGATCATTTGGTTAAGGATTTGATGAACTTTGGCATAGAGGTTGTTGGTGCAGGAAGTTCTTCAGTTTTGTTTCAGGTATCAGTGAAATCTTATCTATCAGACAGAATCAAGCAAGCATAGAAGCAAGACAGTGAGTTGTAGAAAAAGGTAGAGCTGGTTCAGAAGGGTAAGTTGCCTGAATTCAACATTGATAATGATTGTGTTTTGAGATTTGGGAAGAGATTGTGTGTGCATTGTGATTCATAGTTTAAGAGAGAGTTGTTATGTGAAGCTCATAGTTCTCCGTTTTCAGTTCATCCTAGAAGTACTAAGATATACAGAGATCTGTGGGAGTCTTACTGGTGGGATGGAATGAAAAGAGATATTGCTGATTTTACTGTGAATTGTTTGACATGTCAATAGGATAAAGCAGAGTGGAAGTTACCGAAAGGGATGCTTCAGCCTTTACCAGTGCCAGAGTGGAAATTAGAGAATATATCCATGGACTTCATTGTGGGATTGCTGAAGACCCCTCGAGGTAATAATGAAATCTGGGTTATTGTTGATCACTTGACTAAATCTGCTCATTTCCTTGATATACGAGATACTTTATCTCTAGATCAAGTTTCCTGTTTGTATCTTAAAGAGATAGTCTAGTTACATGGAGTTCCTCTCTCCATTGTATCCGATCGTGATCCCAGTTTTACTTCTAACTTTTGGAAAGGCCTTCAGAAGTCGTTGGGTACTGAATTATATTTTAGTACAGCTTTTCATCCTCAATCAGATGGGTAGTCAGAACGAACAATTCATACCTTGGAGGATATGCTACGAGCTTGTTCGATGGATTATCAAGGAAGTTAGGACCAACATCTTTCTTTGGTTGAGTTTTCATATAATAACAGTTTTCATTCCAGTATACAAATGGCACCATTTGAGGCATTATATGGGAAGTGGTGTCGAACTCCAGCTTTCTGGGATGAAGTGGGTGAAAGAAAGTTGATGGGACCAGAATTGGTAGATGAGTTGGCAGAAAAAGTTCAGCTGATACAGAAACACATGAGAACAGCTCAGAGCAGGCAGAAGAGTTATGCAGACAACAGGAGGAAGGATCTATCTTTTGAGGTAGGTGATCATGTTTTTCTCAATGTCTCACCATGGAAAAGTGTGATGCGATTTGGTAAGAAATGAAAGCTGAGTCTAAGGTTCATTGGACCATATGAAATTCTGGAGAGAGTTGGATCAGTTTCTTACCGAGCGGCTTTACCTCCGAGTTTATCTCAGGTATATAATGTTTTTCATGTTTCTATGCTGAGAAAGTACATGCTAGATCCATCTCATGTTTTGAGTCCAGTGGTAGTCCAGTTGGAAGAGAACCTATATTATGAGGAACAACCGGTCCAGATTATTGACCACAGGGAGCAAGTGTTACGGAATAAGGTGATTAATCAGGTAAAGGTTTTGTGGAAAAACCACATGACGGAAGAGGCAACATGGGAATCTAAAATGCAATGAGGGATAAGTACCCCCATTTATTCGATAAGTAAATAAATTGCGGGGACGAAATTTTCTAAAGGGGGGAAGGATGTAGCATCCCAAGTAAGTAATTAATAATAGATATTTTTTATCTATGTCTATTAATTAATTAGATAGTGTTTTATAGGATTAAAATAAAAATAAATCCAATCTTAATCATGGAATACACTAATATTTTTAAAAGATTGTTTTACTGACTTTTAATGGAAAACCATTTTTAAATCTATCTTTTGACAATTTTATAAGCTATGTTTGTCAAAATAATCTTATTCTTTATTATTGGGACATCAAAATTTACTTTGTGTGAATTTTTGGTATTTTTCCGATAAAGTTCTTTTTTTAATGAATAGTGAAAAATGTTGTATTTTAATTCAAAACATCTTTTTAATCTAATTTATTTATATGATTAGATTATCTTTTTAATTGGTTTTGAAGTTAAATTAGAATATATTTTTACCATTTAATCCAATGGTGGTAATTGGAATCAATTTCACTGTGAAATTGGACTTAAACTAGTGTCAATCTTTTGATACTTATTGTTTCATAAAAACACGTTATTTGCTCTGACAGTGGGAATTAATTATTAAATTAATTAATGTAACTTATATGATTTTAATTTTGTAAAATAGACAACATTTTTTAATTTGGAATATCAAATATATCTTAGGGTGATGTTTTGGTATTTTTTTGAAAAACTTCAATTTTTGATGAATAGTGAAACCACTAAGTGGTACTTAAAAAACCGATTTTTCGTTTAAATGAAATTTTACCACCTCTGTGTTTTGAATTTCAAAAATCTGACATAAGTGGTTTTCATTAATAAGTAAAATGTGGTTCAATGGGATTAAAATAATTTTTTTATGAATAGTAACTTTTATGTTTTTAATCGCGATAAGAGATAATTAGTGTAGTTTAAGGTAAAAATATTATTTTAATAATATGAGATGAGCTTGACACATGTCCTACACTCATTTTATGTTCCATGGCTGACCAAGAAAATCAATGGGTCAACTTGGGGACCCCATGGAGCCACTATGGTTGGGAAATGAAATAAATAACTTTTTATTTAATGTTAAAGTAAAAAGGACACAAACATGAGTTATTTTACTAAACCAATTTTTACATGGGGTTATACAAGTCAGATTTTTGATTATAAGTAGTCATTGGAAATCTAAAAATATTTCCTACATCATAGTATTTTTTTTTATAATTTTTATACATTAAAAAAATTAAATTATTTATGACATCATGATGATGCAGCGATTACCTCATTAATAAAGGATTTAAATAAAATGAAATGATAATGTAAAATATATGGCCTAAACATTTTCAAAACCTATTGTATGGGTGGATTTAGAACCCTTATCACCTTACCCTCGAAATATATCAATGTGGGACCTTTTGATTCCGAAACTCTTTTTATAATAAAGTATCATTTCTTTACTTTCCATGAGTGCCCCTCCTGTCCTCTTATAAAAGGCCCCCACCTCTACCTCCTTACCCACACTTACAAAGACTTTGGATCAGCCAACCCTGGCCCATTTTGTCTCTCCACATCCCTCTCTTACTCCTTGAAGCCTCACTTTGGGCAGAAGTCTTCCCAAGGAATCCTTTGAGCTCAAACCAAAGGGAGTTAATCGATTTTAAGGTAATGTCTTCACTTGAGTCCTTTTGTTTTATTTTACTTCTCCAACCCCATAAACTCTTTTTATTCATTTCTTTTGTAACAAATACATTATCTTCAATTTACTAGGATGTTGTTATAAGAAGGATTCAAGCTACACTTACACACACCTACATCTAATGGTTAAAGAACATACTATTTCCGTGGATGGCGAATTTCGGCCTCCTGAAACGATGATTGTTCAACATTCTTTTAACACCTTCAAGGTGGCCATTAAGATGAAAATATATTTATATATGATATATAATATGTTTATGTTTTCCTTAAGCTTTTTTATTTTTCATTTTTGGTATACCTTTATGGTTTCCATTATGGGTAAACGCGATATCTTCATTTAAGGAAGTGCGGACTACCGCCCCCTCAAAGTGATTTGATTCGTTAATACCATATGTGGGACGTATAAAGGATGGAGTTATCATATTATATATGATATTACACTGTAAGTATAATATACCTTTATATCATTATGATTCCATTTCATAAAATACGAAATAGAAATGGAAGTAGCATTCATGCGTACGTACGGCTTACCGTCTCCATGAACGGTGCATTTCATTTCTTACATCTAAATGTTATATAATATTATAAATTCATGAAGGTACTAGATATATATGATATATATGATATCTAAATCATGAATACCATTCTCGATATAATGTATATATGAACAACTTGTAATTATAAAGGGTTTATTTTTGACTCAAGTACCAATGATCATTAAAACGACCATTATCAAATTAAATAATTACATAGTGTTCATTACATGGCAATAAGTGATATAAAAGGAATAATGAACTTGAAAAAGGTTCTCGAACAAGTAGAAATTAACTCAAGTTTATTATTCAGGAGATTAAAGAACGACCGAGTCAAGTCAGACCCGAGGTATGGAACTTCGTCTCAATCTCCTTTCATTGAGGCATATTTTGTCTTATACAAAACCTTCTTTTATATGGTGTATAAACCCCTTTTAATTTTACGTTTATTCAAAAGGAATATTTTTTTATACGAATCATTTACTAAACGACAAAAGGGAATGTTTTTTTCATAAGTATGTGGCGACAACAACTTCTCTGCCGCCGTGACCATTATTTCAGTTTCGGCTTCCTATACAAGCCATACCTTTTTTTAAAAGAAAAATAAATACCATGTTTCACTTTTCATTTATTTTGGTATTGAAAATGGTTTTCATAATGTTTTTATATCAATGTGTTGGATTGATATCTTGTGATTGAAAAGTGGAAATGTTATGTTTCCTTTATGCGTGTTTTATGTGATACGATTATGTTGAGGTTCTTGGGCATTATTATGAAGACGGGTGGTTCCGTGATAAACTAAGGGTGGGTGAGCCCGATATAGCTCTCCAATTCATTGGTTAACGCGAAGGAGTGAAACGTTAAGGTTTATCCAAAGAGATTTAGGGAATATACTGTGATGGGTATTCCAAACGTAACCAAGAGGGTTACTCCCTACGTAAGAATGTTATGAATGCATCAAGTTACCTTTATGTCTTATGATTTCTATGATTTATTCATGATTTGATGAGGTATATTAAATTTCTTATGTTTTATGGGTAAATTATGGTTTCATTCTTATGTATATATGAACTTATGTTTCCTTTCTATGTTTGTATAACCCATACTGAGCTTTTTATGCTCATCCGATGTTTTTTTGAAATGTTTTTCATAGGTCAAGGGAAAGGTACATGATATGATGATAGTGTCAAGGAAGTGTCAAGAATGAATCCATGTTTTATTTTAAATATGTTTCCATTGATGGGAATAATGAATACTATCTTTATATAACCACTTTGTTTATATGTGGAATGTAATGCAAGTTTTATGTTCTAATTCTCTAAAACTCTAAACTTGAAAAGATCCTCAATGTGTAATCTTGTAAAAACTCAATATTAAGTAAGGTTTAAGGCTGGGGCCTTATAATTTCACTTTTGTATCATATATTCTAACATTTTCATGAATGGTAATGTAATATATTCATTAATAACAGGTGTACCCAGATACTAAGTTTATTTTAAACCATTTTTTATAAATAAATATCAAGGTTTCAATTCATCTCTTTTATAGTGGGTTTATGTTTCCATGAGTTCAAATTTATCCTTGTACAAGTAGATGATCATATATTTATTTGAAAATTTAAAATTGATTACCAATTTCAATAATTTATTTAATATTTATTTTAAATTTATCAATTCATTTTTTAAATAATATCAAACCTTACTAGTGATTAATTTCAACTTCAGAATACATTACAAATAAAACAATAATATTTAGTATAAAATTAGATCATATAGGTGGTATTTAAATGTAATTATTAAACAACCTATAAATACTAGGTTATCTACCTTATAATTCAAAAATTCATTCATAAACTAATAGTTGAGGTTGCATTTCCATTTTTCCATTTACTTTTTGGAGAAACATTCAATATTAAGGGTAGTATATGCATTCCTCAGTTCAATTTTCATAAGATGTTATGGATGTTTATAGTCCCTATTAGCCATTAGCATTGTGAATAGATTTTAAGAGTTTACAAATTCCATTGAAATTTATAATTTTAGTTTCATAGGATAATTATCCTGATTCTTATAATCGTAATTTTAATTAACTAGTCTCTTCATCTCACTATAAAAATTATGCATTTTTCATTATTCCCTTCCACACATAAATTATTTTTATTAATTCCTTTTAATTGTTAAATATTCACAACTATTTTACATATAGGGAGTCAAATCATCATTCCATAATCATCTCTAGCAAATTCAAATTTTTGAGACATTAACATTACCTTACTTATTGTGTGAGGAAGTTCGGAAAGGCTGATTCTGTCACGGCCCACCTTCACCAAAAGGAGGGAAGGGTCAACAGATTGTCAGGCCCTTCCTTCTTTAAGTTGAATGAGAGATAATGACCCTAAAGACCCGCCTTCAGTACGTCCCGGAATGGTGACTAGTGCCAAGGGTACAGAAATTTCTCACAAATGGAAGGCATTACCCCTTTTTGTTTTATAAGATCGAGAGATGAGATGATGAAACTCAACAACACCAAGGTAAAAGAAAAGTAAAGCAAAAAAAATACAAAAGTTGACTACAAAGGTAAGTACCAAAGAGAAAAAACAGCAACTGCAACTACCCCAAAGTTCCAAGCTAGTATGGTCCGGCGCGATCCTCGAAGTCCTCATGGAAACCTGAAATCAGTTTTATATATGTAGGGTGAGCATACAAGTACACTCAATAGGGAAAACCAAGGACTCGTGTGCACGAGTGGGGGAACGTACTAAAGTCCCGTGAAAACATAGAGTAAACCAAACACCTATCAAGGTAAACTACCCACCCCAGGCCTCACCAAGGCACACTCCCCAAATAACACAAGTCAAGTAATATATATAATCAAAGCACATCGATGTTTGGGTACCCCGCGCCACATTCCCACTAGTTATTGAGACATCCTATGCATCAGACCAATCCCGCCATTCTCACCGCAGTCCCACTGCTACACCTGCCCGCACACACCTGGGCCATAACCACCACACGTAGTCACACTGCTGAAATCCCACCCGCACACACCTGGGCCACATCTGTCACATGTAACCACGCCTGCAAACACCTTGGCCAGAACAACCACCACCACGCCCGAAGACACCTGGGCCTCATCCTGAATACACTTGGGAAACCACCTACCGCACACACCTGTCCAACCGTCACACTTCCCCGCCCGAAGGTTCTTGGGCTAATAATGGACCTCAGGCTATCACAACCTACCCGAAGATACTAGTGATATCCGAGAAAGGGATCAGAAAAGGAGATAACAAGCAGCCACTAAGAATTGTGTTGGTAAAAACACCCTCCCCCATGAAATGTGGGTGTTCGGAACTAAGTGCTCAACTTGGGTGTGGCACGAATAAGAAACACAAAACTATAAGTAGATATAGGTAACAAGCACTCACCCAAAGTTTAGGCTTTTCTAACCACCCTACAGAACACAACACCACTACGTCCAAGTCACAAGTCATGACTCTCGCCAACAAAACCCATTTGTCCCATTCTTGTTTCATGTTCAGTAATAATTTTTAATTAATTTTAAGCACTAATGGGCAATTAGTAGGCATAGGAACAAGTCCAGGGAAGTAAACAGTCAAGAATCACCCATAACCGCCACACCTGGTTCTCAACAACAGAGGATCGCACCCCAAATTCGTGATATAAACAAGTAACCACCGAGTCTTAAAACTCACAACCACCGGGACTATAAAAAGAACAGGGGATCCCATCCCCTCCCACATCTCCATCAATCAGCCCCTAAAAGAAAACAACCAAACTACCACCACCAACAAAAGGCAGGGCAATGCCGGTATTTTCATATTTAAATGATTTAACACACTCCATGATTTCAATTTTCGAGTGTTTTAACCGGGGTTATCACAGAGGGGTTGATCCTGGTGCCTCAATTTATTTGGCCAGATATACGTGATTATCCAATTTCCTTTTTACAGCAGGAGTTCAAAATTACAAAAACCACCACCAGGGTTCATTAGTGCACAGAGAAAGACCACCAACGACCATGATTTTCAGAAGGCATAAGCCCGCACAGTTCATAATTAAGATCATAATATAAAACAACATCAACGATCACAGACCCCCCTTCATTCCTTATAGGATTCATTCATTATCTTTATTTAGATCTGGCTTATCCAATTCTACAGAAACAAAAACACGCCCACCCCGCATGATACACAAAAGAGAGAGACGAAGGATAAATTCTCTACTTGTTGATAGGTGATCGACGTTTAGGCCGGGGGCGGAACATTACGGATAACGATGCGGCGCGCCTGATGCACCAGAAGCTTTTCATGAAAATCCATGATTCAGGAAAAAAATAAACCACGGCTAACCCTTAGTTTATAAGAGCCACAGACGGTTGAGGTGAGAAAGCGAAACCGCGGGGTAGTGGGTTGGCCACGTGGCCCCACTCATCATTAAAGGGGGTTCGGGAGGTTTAAACCGAATCCTTAATTCATTATGTATTTAATTTAAACTCTTATGCATGTTACGGGTCTTTAAAACACGCTCAAAAAAGTCAAAATAGGGATTAAAACCCTGTTTGCACAAAAATGAGCGCTACTGGAAATAACCCGCGGGGTAGGCCAGAGCCACTAGTATTCTAAGAGCTACCAGTGGGCGACAGCTACCGGTAGGCCAAGCTACAGGTAGGCTACAACCACCAGTAGACTGAGATACTGGTAGGCTTCAGTGACCGGTAGGCCGAGCTACCGGTAGACAGAGCTATCGGTAGGCTGCGGCCACCGGTAGACCAAGCTACCGGTAGACAGAGCTACCGGTAGGCTGTGGCCACCGGTATACCGAGCTACCGGTAGGCCCGCTACCGGTAGGATAAGGCTACCGTTAGGCCTACACCACCGTGATTCCCAGACCAGAAAACCCAAAATGAGGTTTTCACAAGTAATGGATCCCAAAAACGCGGGCTATTACATCAGATCCCTCTTAAACGATTCTCGTCCTCGAGAATCAAAACAAACCAGAAGGGAAGAGAGGGTCCGAACAACCACCTATAAAGATACCTCTTAGGAGCGAACCCATGCTATCTAAAACATTTCCCTGCCAATAACCAAGCAACATACCATGCTAAACTACCCAGGCATGTGGGGTGGGGAGTCCCCTCCCCCATGTCAAGATATTATCCGCTTTGGGCAGCACTGACTCACCCACACGGGTTTAATCGCATCCACCTTAATTCATCTTGATTATGGGTCGGGTCCTCTCCTCCCCCATAGCCAAGGCTTTTCACACACATCTAGAGGAAGAAAAACCAGTACATTCCATAGCAAAAGACAAAACGTTCTACTACAACAGGTACAACAAGAACAAAAACTCAAAACAACTCGGGGTACTGGGTACGCATCTATGCTTCCCTCTCCCACGTACTCTCCTCAAGCCCACCATGTCTCCACAACACACGAACCAAGGGAATGGTTCACCCACGAAGCACCTTCTCCTTGCGATCCTCGATCATCACTGGTCTCTCTACAAAAGTCACGTCGTCCTCGATGTCCAGCTCACCCCAATAAAGGACATGTGAAACGTCGTGCAGATATCAGCGGAGTTGGGACACATGGAAGACATCATGTATCCTCAGTAGCGACTGTGGTAACGTTAGATAATAAGCCACTTCGCCGACCTGCCACAACACTTCAAAGGGTCCGATGAACCTAGGAGAAAGCTTACTCCCCTTGCCAAACCTTCACTTCCCACGCCGAGGTGAGACCTTCAAGAACACGTGGTCTCCAACCTCAAATCAAAGGGCCTCCTCCTGGTATCCGCATACGACTTCTGTCGGTCCTGGGCTACCTTCATCCTTTCCTGTATGAGCTGAACCTTCTCTGTCGTGCCCTGCACCACCTCTGGGCCAAGGATGCTTGCCTCTCCTACTTAGGTCCAACACACAAGCGAATGACAGGACCTCCCGTACAAAGCTTCGAACGGGGACATACCGATGGTCGAGTGGTGGCTATTATTGTAGGAAAACTCTACCAGAGGCAAGTATTGCACCCATGATCCTCCTGAGTCTAGAAAACATGCCCGCAGCAAATCCACCAAGGTTTGGATGGTGCGCTCTGTTTGTCCATCTGTCTGGGGGTGGAAAGCAGTGCTAAGGCGTAGCTGGGTGCCAAAAGCATACTTCAATCCTCTCCAGAATCGTGAGGTAAAACGTGAATCCCTATCCGATACTATAGACCTTGGAAATCCATGCAACTACACCACCTCATCCACGTACTTTCATGCTAAAGCATCCACATTACTCGACTCCCTAATCGCCAGAAAGTGAGTCAATTTCGTCAACCTGTCCACTACCACCCAGATGGCATCGCATCCCCCTTGGACCTTGGGTAGTGTTGTGACGAAATCCATTGAGATGTCATCCCACTTCCACTCGGGGACATCTAGGGGCTACAGTAGGCCTCTTGGAACTCGGTGTTCAGCCTTCACTTACTGACACACTAAGCACTTGGCCACAAACTCTGCCACTGCTCGCTTAACTCCGGGCCACCAGAACTGCCTCTTCAGTCCCTGGTACATCTTGGAAACTCCTGGGTGTACTGCCAGGGGTGATTTGTGGAACTCACTGAGAACCTTTCCGCGCATCACTCATGGAACAAACAACATTTCCTAGAAGAGCATCCAGTTCTGACCATCCTCTGTCCATCCTCCCAGAGCATTGCCCTGATCAACTCGGTCACACATCACTTCACACTCCGGGTCTCCCCATTGAGACTCCTCCACTTGTCAAAATAGAGATGATTGCACTATCATCTAATATAGACAGCCTCTGCTGCTATCCATCTTCGCATCCAGGTGTAAGGAAGCCAACTCCTCCATTTCCTTCCAGGCATCCGCCGACTCTCGGACCGCATCCTTCTGTGTCTTCCTACTCAGGGCATCGGCCACTACATTTCCCTTGCCCTCAGTATAAGAGATCTCAAAGTCGTAATCCTGGAGGAACTCCACCCATGTCTGCTGTCGCAAGTTTATGTCCCACTGGGAGAAGATATACCTCAAGAATTTGTGATCCGTGAAGACCATAAAGCATTCCCCGATGAGGTAGTGCTGCCATAACTTTAGCGCAAAAACGACCGCTGCAAGCTCTAGGTCATGGGTGGAATAGTTACGCTCATGGGGGCATAGCTGCCTGGACCCATAAGAGATCACTCCTTCTCGCTGCATCAACACACATCCCAGGCCCTGTCCTGAAGCATCACAGAACACCTCATAGGTCACCCCTTCTTCTGGTAATCTCAGCACTGGGGCACTAACAAAATTCTCTTTCAGATAGCTGAAGGCTGACTCACACTTCTCACTCCACCCGAAAACCTGGTTCTTCTTGGTTAGGGTTGTCAAAGGGGCTGCAACTCGAGAAAAGTTAATTACGAACTTCCAATAGTAACCTTCCAGCCCATGGAAACTATGGACCTATACCACATTCTTGGGTGCTGCCCAAGAAACAACCGCCTCAACTTTTGACGGGTCCACCACTACCCCCTGCTCGGACACCACGTGCCCGAGGAAGTGCACTTCTCGTGTCCAGAACATGCATTTCGGCAACTTCCCATAGAGCTGATTATGTAGGAGGACCTCCAAAATTGTCCTCAGGTGCTCTGCATGGTCCTCTTCTGACCTCGAATTGATCAAGATATCGTCGATGAACACAACCACGAACTGATCCAAGTACTCCTGGAAGATGGAGTTCATAAGCCCAATGAACACAGCTGGGGTGTTCGTAACACTGAAGGGCATGAATACGAACTCCAAGTGTCTATATCTGTATCT
This sequence comes from Viscum album, assembly GCA_963277665.1. NCBI lineage: Eukaryota > Viridiplantae > Streptophyta > Magnoliopsida > Santalales > Viscaceae > Viscum > Viscum album. The sequence continues at coordinate 2,087,544,605 of OY728122.1, read as the reverse complement.
GAACATCGTCTTCAGGATGTCTCCCTCCTTCACTATCAACTGGTGGTACCCAGACCACAGGTCGATCTTCGAGAACCATCTTGCCCCTATTAGTTGGTCAAAAAGATAATATATCCTCGGAAGAGGGTAGCGATTCTTGATCGTCACCTGATTCAGACTCCTGTAGTCTATGCACAACCTGAGACCACCATCTTCCTTCTTTGCGGACAAGACTGGAGCACCCCACGGTGACGCACTCGGGCGAACATAACCCCTCTTTATCAGATCGTCAATCTGGATCCACAACTCCCATAGCTCTGAAGGTGCCACCCGGTAAGGATCCATCAAGATTGGTCAAGCACCGGGCTACAAGTCTATCCCAAACTCAATATCACGCCGAGGGAGTAGAGTCATCACCTCCTCATGGAAGACTTCCATAAACTTATGGACGATCTTTGGCACTTCCACTATTTAAGCATCTACTGATTCCACTGTCAGCTCGGTCAACAAGGAGAGGAGGGGTTCCTCTCGCCTGTTTCCCATCTCACTGCTCCACTCGTCGGTGAAGGTAACACACCGGCCGTCCAAGTCTGAGAACACCACCCTTCATCGGAAACAGTCGATGATGGCACACACAGAAAATAGCCAGTCGATGCCTAGGATGACATCGTATGACTGAATCTGTAGCAGAAGAAGATCCCTAACCGACTGATGTGGCCCTATCATCAGTCTACATCCCCGAAAAACAAACAACAAGTTGGTATGACCTCCCACTGGTGTGCTCAACACCAGGGGCACTGGAAGTCTCTCCATATCTAAACCCAAGGCATGGGCTAGACTGGGTGCAACAAAGGAGTGCGAAGCTCCAGTATCGAACAAGGTATAAGCAAGAGTGCTAAACAGACTGATCGTACCTCGAACAACCTCTGGCCCTGCTGGAACTGCTGCCTCTACGGCATGCAACGGTCCACACCTAGCTCCTCTTCCCCATGGCTTCTGGCCACCTCCCCGACCATTCCCCGGTCGAGGTCCCTGAAGAGTGCCCTGAGGCTGGCCTCCTCCTCCTACGTCTGCCCTTGGAGGATAGGGAGCTCGCTGTGCCTACTTCTACTGCTGGAAAGGTCTGGCCGGAAGCTGCTGCTGGGGCGGGTGGTGGGGCTGTCCACCACCGCCGTACTGCACCCAGTCCGGGCATTGACTCAGGAGATGTCCAGGGCTCCCTCATATGAAGCACAATAGTCCTGGGCCTGAAGAAAAGGAGCGAGGACCAGGGGATCGAAACTGAAACTGCTGCGGCCTACTCCCAGCAGGTCGGATCCTAGAGGATCCTAATGCTGGAGGCCCGGTGCTGACGGCCTTCCCCTTTGATGGTCCCAGCTGGATCTCCTCTCATGACAAACCTCCTAGAGCGTTCATTCTCTCCACCACTTAGGCCTTCTTCTGGACCTCCATGTACGTCGACAGGGTAAAGGGGGTAACAGCGTACTGGAGGGATGGTCGAAGCGCCTCCTCCAAACGTCTCGCCCGAGACTCCTCGTTGGGAAAGAGGTCCGGAGAAAAACGTAGGAGGTCCTTGAACTTGATTTCTAGCTCCCTCACGGACTTACTCCCTTGTTGGAGGGATAGTAGCTGCTGTCTCTTTTCCGCCTTCACCGTCGAAGAGAGTAATTCCACTCGGAACTCCCTCTCGAAATCCACCCAAGCCACATCAGCCTCTCTCCTCTCCCCCAGGTAAAGCGTCCACCACTGACGTGCCGCTCCCAGCATCTGGCTGATGGCCAGAGGAACCCAGTACTCGTTCGGGGCCCGAATCAGGCCGAAATCTATAACTATCTCCTCTAGCCAGCCTTCCGTCTTCATGTCGGAGGTGCTGCCCTCATACTTCTCGAGGGCCTATCGCTGGAAGGCCCGAAGAGTCTTCTGCCACTAGTCATCCTCTTCCTCTGGATCAGCTCTCTGCCGATCAGCCAATGTAGTCTCTGGGTCCTCGATTGCCTGTACCACACGTGGTCACCTTCCAGGTGCCATAGCTGCAAGGTAAACAAGGAATTCCTAATCCCAAGTAGTGCAGAATATCGTCTTCAAAACATCTTAAAATTTTTAATTTATTCTTAATTACCAAGACATCCCAGAAACACAAGAACACAAGTCATTATGATGCATGTACCTTTCCTAGGGTCTCTACCCTGCAATCAGTGTGGCCTCACTCGGTCGTTCGGTAGGTCCAGAGTCCTTGCATCGGATCACGGGGGCCCTAAAATCCCACATCCTAGCCGGTCTTCCCTGGCCTAATTCATGCGCCAAGGTCACCCAACACTGTTGTCTTACCATCCCATGAAATCCTCACTGTGCCTAACTCCAGAAGACATCATATCTCTCAACCATCACCTCTGATACCATTCTGTCATGACCTGCCTTCTCCAAAAGGAGGGAAGGGTCAGCAGATTTCCAGACCCTTCCTTCTTTAAGGTGGAGAGATAATGACCCCTGAGACTCGCCTTCAATAGGTCCCGGAGTGGAGACTAGCACAAAGGGTACATAAATTTTTCACAAATGGAAGACATTACCCCTTTTTGTTTTAATAAGATCGAGAGATGAGATGATGAAACTCACCATCACCAAGTTAAAAGAAAAGTAAAGCCAAAAAAATACAAAAGGTGACTACAAAGGTAAGTACCAAAGAGGAAAAACAGCAACTGCAACTGCCCCAAAGGTCCAAGCTAGTATGGTCCTGTGCGATCCCCGAAGTCCTCCTGGAAACCTGAAAGCAGTTTTATATACGTAGGGTGAGCATACAAGTACAATCAGTAGGGAAAACCAAGGACTATCGTGCACGAGTGGGGGAATGTACTAAAGTCCCGTGAAAAAAAAAAGAGTAAACCAAACACCTATCAAGGTAAACTACCCACCCCAGGCCTCACCAAGGCACACTTCCCAAATAACGGAAGTCAAGTAATATATATAATCAGAGCACATCGATGTTTGGGTACCCCGATCCACTTTCCCACTAGTTATTGAGACATCTTACACATCGGACCAATCCCGCCATTCTCACCGCAGTCCCACTGCCACACCCGCCTGCACACACCTGGGCCACAACCACCACACGTAATCACACTGCCGAAATCCCGCTCGCACACACCTGGACCACATCTGTCACATGTAACCACACCTGCCAACACCTAGGCCAAAACAAACACCACCACGCCCGAAGACACCTGGGCCTCATCCCGAAGACACTTGGGAAACCACCTGCTGCACACACCTGGCCAACCGTCACACTGCCCTGCCCGAAGGTTATTGGGCTAATAATGGACCTCAGGCCATCACAGCCTGCCTGAAGATACTTGGGCTATCCCAGAAAGGGAGCAGAAAAGGAGCTAACAAACAACCACTAAGAATAGTGTTGGGAAAAACACCCTCCCCCATGAAATGGGGGTGTTCGGCACTAAGTGATCAACTTGGGTGGGGCGCGAAAAATAAACACAAAACTATAAGTAGATATAGGTAACAAGCACTCAACCAAAGTTTAGGCTTTTCTAACCAGCCTACAGAACACAACACCACTACGTCCAGGTCACAATTCACAAATCTCGCCAACAAAACCCTTTTTCCCATTATTGTTTCATGTTCAGTAATAATGTTTAATTAAGTTTAAGAACTACTGGGCAACTAGTAGGCATAGGAACTAGTCCAGGGAAGTAAACAGCCAAGCATCAACCGTAACCCCCATACCCGGTTCTCAAAAACAGAGGATCGCACCCCAAATTCGTGATATAAATAAGTAACCACCAGGTCATAAAACTCACAACCACTGAGAAAATAAAAAGAACAGGGGATCCCATCCCCTCCCACATCTCCATCAATCGGCCTGTAAAATAAAACAACCAAACTACCACCACCAACACAAGGCAGGGTCATGCCGATATTTTCAGATTTAAACGATTTAACACACTCCATGATTTCAATTTTCGAGTGTTTTAACCGGGGTTATCACAGAGGGGTTGATCCTGGTGCCTCAATTTATTTGACCGGATATACGTGATTAACCAATTTTATTTTTACAGTAGGAGTTCACAATTACAAAACCACCACCAGGGTTTATTAGTGCACAGAGAAAGACCACCAACGACCATGATTTTCAGAAGGTGTAATCCCACACAGTTCATAATTAAGATCATAATATAAAACAGCATCAACGATCATAGCCCCCCCTTCATTCCTTATAGGATTCGTTCATTATCTTTATTTATATCTGGCTTATCCAATTCTATAGAAAAAAAACATGCCCACCTCGCATGATACACAAAAGAGAGAGACGAAGGAGAAATTACCTACTTGTTGATAAGTGATCGATGTTTAGGACGGGGAGAAACTTTACGGATAACGATGCAGTGCGCCTGATGCACCAGAAGCTGTTTGTGAAAATCCCCGATCCAGGAAAGAAATAAACAACAGATAACCCTTAGTTTATAAGAGCCGCGGATGGTTGAGGTGAGATCGCGAAATCGCTGGGTCGTGGGATGGCCATGTGGCCCCACTCGTCATTAAAGGGGGGTCAGGTGGTTTAAACCGAATAATTAATTCATTAAGTATTTAATTAAAACTCTTATGTGTGTTATGGGTCTTTAAAAAACGCTCAAATAGGACAAAATAGGGTTTAAAACCCTATTTGTGCAAAAAAGAGCGCTACTGGAAATAACCCGCGGGGTAGGCCAGAGCCACTGGTAGTCTGAGAGCTACCGGTGGGCGACAGCTTCCGGTAGCTCAGCTACCAGTAGGATGTAGCTACCGGTAGTCCGAGATACCAGTAGGGTGTGGCCACCGGTAGACCAAGCTACAGGTAGGCTGCAGCTACCGGTAGGCCGAGCTACCGGTAGACAGAGCTACCGGTAGCCACAGCTACCGGTAGACTGAGCTACCGGTAGACAGATCTACCGGTAGGATGCGGCCACCGGTAGACCGAGCTACCGGTAGACAGAGCTACCGGTAGGCTGCGGCCAGTGGTAGACCGAGCTACCGGTAGGCCCGCTACCGGTTGGCTAAGGCTACCGGTAGGCCTACACCACCGTGATTCTCAGACCAGAAAACCCAAAATGAGATTTTCACAAGTAATGGATCCCAAAAACCCGAGCCATTACAGATTCTCTTAATAATAACATGTGATTTTTTGGTCATCATTTCCATTTAATTTTTTTATCCATATTACATTCGATTATGATGATAGTTAGGAATGTCACCATGATTACCATCGATCCATTTGATAACATAATCCATTATGCATCCAATCATATCTAAAATGAAAATGTTGAATAACATTTTCAAAATAATTAACACAGTAATAGAAATTTAATAATGAAAAAATGAAACTTTTTATTTCCATATGTAATGTATAATAACACCATAAATAATAATATTATTATTTTAGTTCTAGATTGATCCTAATTAGATCATCCTATATCATTTTTCTTTCTATATATATAATTTTAAACAAATCATTTTTATTTATATTACTACCTGATATATATCATAAATATTATTTAATAATAATATTGAAATTAAAAGGACTAGTGCATTTGGAGGACTGGGTATTTAAAACATTACCATGAAAATAACACTTCTTTGATCTAATATCTATAGTCAAATCAAAAATACCTTTGATATCCTAGAACTACATGAGAAGACCTTGGTTATATATTGAAAAAAAATGTGAGCTACAGATAATTGTATGAGAATAAAAATAGAAAGGAAGCATTACATATTAGTCAAAGTTATAACATGATATCATAAAAGAGAAGGATCAGAGGTAATCACTTAAGAGAATAAAAAATGAAATATTAATAACAATATCATTACACTAAATGAAATGTGGATGAATCACACAAAATTTCATAAGCATATGTCAGGGATAGCTACCAAGACAACAACATAAGGTGGAAGGATTCCCATAGGGGATTAGTGTTACTCCATAATCCCATATATAATGTCTCATGAGACGAAAGATTTACCCCACGATTGAGGGAGATATTTAGGTAAACCCATAATTATAGTTTATTATTATTTATTAAAAATATGAAATCGATCTCACAGCATAGACTAAATAACACCCAACAGAAAGAAAATGGGTTGTATAACCATCATTGTATCATACTCGCAACTGATTTCTTAATGATGGAATTTTTGAAATAATCATAAAGAATTTATTACCAAAATGAATGAATAGAGAATAAAATATATTATATATATATATATAATGTAATTCATTATATAATATTAATGTTATATAATAATTTAGTGAGGGATATAAGGGTCATAATAAAAAAATGATGGTTTAGAGAGGAATTATTCCTTGTGTAAAAATCATCATGTACATTTATTATAATCCAAAATAACAAACATCAGTTAATTATTTCATTCCTTTATAAACATTATTAATGTTTATAATTATTTTTTATTTTATTTTATTTCATTTAATATTAATTTTTTTATCATTTGTATTCATGTTGTCACTTTTGATCATATTAGGATTATATTTAAAAAATAAATTTGAGAAGTTCACCAAGGTCAAAGGGATTATTATTTCGACATGAAATTAATAATAATGAAAATATTTTTTTAACTTATATAATTCAAATTTACATTGAAAATAAACCTTAAAATATTATTATGTAAAATTTACTACATTATAATAATAGAGATGGTAGGTTGTTAGTACACATGAGTAGTGATTCCACATTACAAAAAACATGATAGAAGGAAAGTAAGAGTTATTTTATCAATTAATAATTACCCATGTATCATTATATCATATTTTTATTTAAATTAGTTTATATACCCACCCATGTGATGCGGTGTAGAATAACAAATGACATCTCTTCATGGATGTGGTAATTCACACGAGTGAACAAAAGAGGTCATCGTCATTTAATGAGTTGATTAGTATGAAAATATATGTTATATTTCTCATTAATAATGATAAAGTTTTCAAAAATATCATATATATAAATTAATTAAATCCATCATCATTTATATTCATAAGAGGCAATGATGGAAAAATGATTACATCTGTTCGTAAGGTGATAGTCTATCATACACGTGAACAATGGTTTGTTTCCCATTTGATAGAAGATGAAATAAAGGTAGGTGATTGCATTAAACAATTATCATTATATTTTAGATATTTATGAAATTATATCTTTATATTCGAATAATATTTGATTGAGGAGGAAAATGAAATAAAACAATAATGTCCAGTTAATAAAGATAACTCTTCTTCCAAAACCAATTTTATGTTTTCTAGAATAAGAAATTCTATGAGGGTTTTTTGGTTAATATATGGCCTCTTGGTCCTGGGAAGTAAATTAATGATGTGATTTTTGTAGGTATCATCCAAAACTAAAGGCATTTTTCATGAATAAAAATGAATAGGTGTTTCCATTTTTTAAATTGGGGGGGGGGGGGAATTTGGAATTTCAAAAAATATTTAATAAATAAATGTCAATTTTCATAAGAAAGAGGCCCAAAATAATAATAATTTGAATATAATATTAATATGGGTTGATAAAATCGAATACAGTATAATTTGGAATTGTTTAGGTTGAGTTTTTAATGTTTTCTTTTTTCTTTTAACTCATGTTATCTTATGTGATCCCTTTTGATGATTACCGTTGTAATAATATTTTTTAAAAATATGGGGTCATGATTTTAGCAACAAAAGTTATATTGACCCATAAATAGAGAGTGGATTCTATTTTCTACCATTTCAATGTAACTTGACCTATGATAGTATTTTCAATAATATTAAATCATTTAATAAACCATTATTTATTATAAAATAACACTAATTCCATTTTTGGAACTATTTACTTATATAGACTATGAAAATCACTTAAAAATAATAAACTAGAAACTAATAAATTCAAACATCTATAATAGTTTATATATATATTTAAAATTCATGAATATACATTTTTACATCAAATCATTTAACTTTGAATTTTTGAAAATTATTTATGTTATTGTTTTATTAATTAATAAAATTTTTTGTTAGTGTTGCGAAAATATTTTATCACTATTAATAAATATTATATTAAAATGAAATATTTGACAATATAAAATTATTCATTTATATTGGATGATAGAAAGTTAAATTGGTTAAATATTTGGTATTTTTCTATTAACTGTCATGTTTTGATTAATAGTGATAAAATATTGCAATTAACTTAAAACCCTCTTTTTATAAATATAATTTATAGTGTTAATTTTTATTATAAATTGGTTATAAATTATAAGTATATAAAATTTTATCATTTAATACAGTTTAGGTAGTTGGAATTAATTGCAAATTGAATAATGGAATAAAAACCATTCAATATTTTTGACGATTTCACTTTAAATCCTCATTTATCTCATCCTATCAATGGGATTAATCTTAAATTTATCATAGAAAATTATATATTATGAATTTTAAAAAATTGATTCCATGTTTTGAATAAGATGGTCCAAATTTAGTAACAGTTTTCATTTATTTTTGGACAAAACATCAGTTGTAATCATTGGTAATTATTATTACCACACATAAGGGTAAATCGTGTAAATAAGTAGAAAATTAATATTTTAAAATTAGCCTAAGACTTTTCATGATTTCATTTGAAGATTTATTTTTGTAAAAAATAATCATTTGGAATATTTTTTAAGTTCTGGGAGAAACATTTATGGATTGAATTCATTTATAGTATTTTATTTAACGAAAAGTCAATTTTTTTCAATCTTTTGTTTATAATAAGTTATTTATTTCCAATATGTTTTTATATGGGGGATCTATTCTACTATAACTATTAATTGGAAATATAAAATTATTATCTTCATCATGATAATTTATTTTCAATTATTATGTAATAAAATATTAAATTAATATATTTGATAATGATGATGTAGAAATTATTTAATTAATAGACATTTCAGATAATGGTTATAAAAAATTTTAAAATTAATAAAATATGTTATATTTATTTTTATCCATTAATTTTAAATATTACCTTGAAAAATTATGGATTTATTAAGGGTTCATTTCTAATTTTTCTTATATATTTTTATTTTTTAAAAAGTAATGAATTGAATAGTATAATAATTGATATCAATCATATTTAAAAAGGAACAATAGTTTATTAAGTGATTAAATATTCCAAAAAATATTAAAATTAAAAAAATATTTTGGATATGGATTAAAATATCATATGGTTCTTTTGACATCTTATAGTAACTATATTAAACATTAAAGAGTAAAAACTGAGGTTTTCACGGTAAGAGTTAATTCTTATAACAAAGGGTTAAAGACAAAAGATAAGGGTAATAATGAGAAAATAACATTTCATTAAATTATTTTATGACATTATTTATACCGATAATATTCTTATGTTTTAAATAACTCACTTAGTATCCATTTTTATTTTTAAAATAATTTATATTTATTTAATCATTTGAGAGTTTGCAAAAGTGCCCCTTATCTAAATTATAAAATGGAACATCCACCATCACATCCTCACACAACATATATCATTTTATATCATCCATAACATGAAATAATACTCTAAAAATTTCATTCCCCTCATCCTAGAATCCTCTCTTTGGGAATAAAGAAAAACAATGATGTCCATTTGTTATAAACCAAAAGCAGTTACCCGAAAATGAGGTATCATTAATCAACGATCATTTTCATTTTATTTCATTCTCAAAAAAATCTATTTTTATTATTAAATGATTATATAATAACCAAAATATTTTAAATACACTTATAGGATGTTATTCTAAGAGTTATACATAAAATGTTACACACATCCACCACATGAGACATAAAATAAGCCTTTATGTTTACGACGAACTACATCATCATGAAACAATGTTGTTCATTTTTCTTTTAACACCTCGTGTGGTTTGATATTTTAATAAAAAAACAGGTATTATATAATATATATTAAATTTAAATTTTATTAATAATAATTTAGAATTTATATAACAAATACCTTAATTATTCCCATTTTTTGTAAATACGACAACATCATTTGTAGAAGTGTGGACGACTACCTCCTCAAAGAGATATTATTTGTTAACACTATACATGGAATGTATGTAGGATTATTTTAATAATAATATATGTTATATAATACATATATATATATATATATTTAATAGGGTTATAATATATATATATATATATATCATTTAATTTTCAATTATTTAATATCTAAAATATATTAATATAGAATTGAGGTGTATGTACAACCTACCGTATCCATGCATATTGCATTTCATTTCCTATCTCCAAATTTTATTGATTATTATCAATATTTATATAATTTTTATAAATGATATTTGTATCATGTTTTAATGTATTTTTATAATTAAATATTCATCTATGTAATAGGGACGACAAATAATAAGTCAAAACATATTGGAGAAACAAGGAAATAAACACCCGAAATAGTGAATATGTTGAATGATTTTTAACACAAGGGTGATAAAATAATATTAGCATATCATTTATGATATAATAAATATAAATAAGGATATAATATCAATTAAAAACCTTATTTCTGCATTATATTAGAGGATAATGTAAATACATCTAAAAAGGTATTTTGAGGTAATGGGTCATTGTCTCAATTTTATTTTTGTGGGACACATGCCTTATACACTACCTTTTTTTAATTTATTATGCTGTATATATCTCACATGAATGTATTCTATGAGTATTACTCTAAATTTTATAATATTATCATATTTAAATAACTTTATTCAAATCATGCATATATTATTATGCTCATTATAATGTGGTAGGGATAATTACACAATGCCATCATTATTCTGGATGGTTTTCATTTAAGTCTCCAATTGTGTATATTTATCTTCCAGGCTAGTGTATGCTTAAAAAGGATTTTTTAATATTCTCATGTTATTGTTTAATTTAATTATTAATCCTTTCTAAATTTTTAAGAAATTATTTAAAAGTAATATTCCACTCATTTTCAAACAAAGGTACTTTATGACTTTTTATAAAAATTTAAACATATTATATTTTTAACATATACAACATGGAAGTAATTTTCCTCCATTATTACCCTCCAATTTTTAACACATACATTAAATTTTTATATGGATCATTCAATGAAATTTTTTTTCTTTTATAAATGTGTGGGATTTTAAATAATTTATTACAATGTGGTATGTAATTTCTTATTTCAACATTATTTCTGTGAGATATTCCTTATTCACCACTTATTTATTTTGTGTGTTTAATATCCCCATTGAAATATTATATCATGAAACTAATTATCTTCCTGGTATTAATTTGTTCATTTGATAATTATTTATTTTTATAGGGATTCTGATGATAATATTTCAATGTGGTATTGTACATTTTGTTTTAAAAATATCTTCTTAAATATATTAATAAATATATCAAGAATTACATAGATTACATAGAGATTAGAAAATGATTTGGTGACATTGTTATTAGTTTTATTTAGCAATTTTTTTGCTATTTTGGGACAAAATATAAAGAAGGTAAATAGAACATCGTGTTTTTTATCATATAATTAAAATTTGAATTATATTTTGGAATAATATTTTATTTTATTGTGAAATTTTTGTATTTTAGTTAACATATATAAATTTTAATCATATAATTATGATTATGTGATTTATGAAATTTAGTTATTGGTATATGATATTAATATTAATTAATGTTATTTGGAAGAATATATAATCAAATTATTCTAATTTTTGGGTTTCAATATTAGGATAAAATATGAAAATAATGTTATTTTCTAAACGATATCTATTGAAATTTCGGTATTATAATTGAATTTTAGATAGTACAGTTTTTTATTATCATGAAATATAATTATTAATTTCAGGGAATTAAATTTTCTTATCCTAACCATTTTGGGGTTTGTTAAGGTATAATGTTATTTGTAATAGATAGTTATACTTTTTTGGATTTTGGGATCCAAAGAAATTGATTCAGATTCTTTAGGCATGAAAAAAACATTCTAAAATAAACAACTATTAGAGAAAATATTAGTATGTGGATGTAATTGATTAAAGGATATATTGATATATATAATGTATATATGTTTCCTTATCTTCTTAGTCAAGAATGTAAAAATAATTCCCTAACACCAAAAAACTTATTTTAGATTGAAAATGTTTTCCATTTAATTTTATACTGAGAAATCAAGGGACTCATTAAACCATCATATAATTATGGTCTTGTGATGATAGATATTCTGATTACCATGTTCCATACCATTCCCTACAAGAACATGTTACTTAGGTTACTCTTTTATACCCATGTTTTCAAAATTAATATCATATTCTAAATCATTTTTTTTGTGACCATTTCATTTCATTTTCCCACATATTATTAAGATATGTCCCTAAACCTATTTATGATGTGTGTTTTTTAGTAATTGATTATTTTTAAATATCAATACTTAGAATACTAAGATCTTGTTCAAACAATGAGGATTCAATTGAATTAAGGAGGTATAATGTAACACCTCATTATTTTACAATAATTTAATTTTTAAATTAGTTTAATATTTTCTACAATTATTTATATACAAAATCATGGTCATATTATAATACACACAATAACAAGTTTCCTTTTATTATACTAAAGGAAGATTTACAACCAGAAAAAATATAATATTAAAATATTATTATTTAATAAAATAAAATATACCCTATGTGTTAAGTTAGTAGTTATGAATAGTAATAAATAAATTATGAAAATATAAGGCTATTTTCATTGTTAAAAAATTAATTAGAAATTAATGTAGGGTTTAATTGAATATATAGATGTTTTTTTATAATGAACTATTATTATGCTCACAATGTGGTTTTATCATAATAAAATATATTTATTAAAATTAATAAATTTAATTATATATATATATATTATTAAATGAAATATGTTTTACATTAATCTATGATATTTAATTTGAATAATATAATAACAATCACAATATTACGTATAAAAACCTGTATTTTTTCAAAAGGCATTTTTACCACCTTTTAGTGGATAACCTATTATAAATACAATTTTTTAAACTTTTATGTGATTTATTGGGAAAAAATAAAATTATTATTCTAAAGTGGAATATAAAAAATAATATTTGATGAATATTTTCTATTTTATAATATGTATCATTTTTTGAGGAATATATATAAATTATTTAATTTAAATTTAAAACCAAAGTTTAATCAAAATAATTTTATTTGTTAAGTTTAATAAATATTTATTTTTAAAGAGTAATAACATCATTTTTTCATTTAATCAAATTTAGTTTATTGAAATCAACTTCACATTGAATAGTGATATGAAAACATTTCAATATTTTGAACAATTCCATATCAAATGACACATTGTTCTCATTCCATCAATGATAATAATTTTAAATTAATTATGACCACTTATGTGTTTTGAATTTTAAAAAATGAATTCCAAATTTGTAATTGTAATCATACAATATACTAATTCTATCCATTTTTTTGGGAAAAAATATGAATATTAATATTTGGTAATTTTTTTTTACAAAAGTTAAGTGTAAATTTATTAATTAAGGGTAAACATAATATTATAAAATTGCCTCTAAAAATGTCCTAATTTTATTAGATGAGATATAGTTGATAAAAAAAATCCTTGGGACAATTTTTTGAGACCTTTGAAAAACATTCATGTCATTTTGATATTTATAGTATTTTATTAAAATAAAAGTCAAATTTTCCATTATTTTGTTTTTAATGAGTTAAATATTTTTAATATGGGGTAAAATAGGTCATATGTCCAAATATAATGATTAATCAAAAAGATGATATGTTTATATTCATAAAGATAATTTATTTTTTATTTTTAAGAATGATATCATTAAATTAATGGATTTCACAATGTAGATGTACCAATTGTTTAATTAATAGTCATATCAAATAAATGTTCATAAAAATATTAAAATGAAAAATATATAATATATCTAATGTCCTAAAAGAATTATATAAATTAACTATACATAATATAAATTTATTAATGATTTTTGTACGATATTGTGTTCTGAATTTGTATTTTATAAAATTTTATTAAATGAACAATGTCACAATTAAAATTAATGATATTTTAAAAAATAAAACAAAATACAATTATTTAATATTAATAAAAATTTTAAAATTTAAAAAATTATTAGGGTAATGTTTAAAATTTCATACATGACTCATTTATGGTTTGTTTGGAAACATATAGAAAAAATATTAACCCTTAACTAGTAAAAAACAAGTTTCCACGGTAAGAGTTAAATCGATTAACTAAGGGTTAAAGCCAAATAATAGTGTTAGGAATGTGAACATAACATGTCTCAAAATTATTTTTTTAGATGAATAAGACCACTAATCATATTATCATAGAAAAAACTAAGTTTTTATCAATTTTATTTTTAAAAATTAATTTATATTTATTTTATATTTTGAGAGTTTTCTAAAAAAACCCTTTACATCTAATATAAAAGGGAATCACCTCCCTCACCTCCTAAAAACATATTGATCCATCTAGATCATCCAAAACCTAGCCAAATAATCTTCCAAGATACATACACTAATCATATTATCCTATCATTGGTAATTTATCCAACCAATCAAGGTTGTTGGTCTAATCCGAAAGGAGTTATCCGAACCTGAGGTATCATTCCTCAACAGTCACATTAATGTTTTTCATTATTAGAGAATAAAATTGTTATTATATAATAATTATATATTACCCTTATTAAAATAAATATTCTGAGACGTTTTTATGATAATATTTTTACCTACACATTGACACACATCCCCTAAATTAGATACACATTCATTGTTCTTCTGTATAATGAACTACTGCATCACGGAATAATGTCTTTCATTTTTCCTTTACCAACTCCATTGAATTGTAATTATGATAAAAAATAGATTTTATTTGATATACAATATATTTATGTTGTCTTCATACTTCCTAAATTTTTATATAACAAATAACTTCATGCTTTTCATTTTTTTCAATAAGATAACATCGTTTGTGGATGTTTGGATTACCACCACCTCAAAGAGATTTGATTCCTTCACACTATATAGGGAACATATATTGGATTGATTCAATAAAAATAGATAATATATATGAAATATTTATTAAACTAGAATTATAATATAAATACATATCATTTAATTTTCATTATTTTAATAATGAAATGAAACTAATGTTGCGTTCATGCATTCCTACGGACTACCATCTCCATGAACGGTTCCTTTCATTTACTATATACAAATATTATGGATTTTTATAAACATATATATATATATATATAATGGATATATATGATATTTAAATCTTGGTTTACATTCTGGGGATAATAAAATCGAAATATAGGTAATAGAATAAAAAATAACAAGTCAAAACAAACTCAAGAAACTGGGTAATTAACACCCGAAATAGTGAAAATGATGAATGATTATTAACTAACTCGTGGTAAAATAAAATAATACAATCATATGAGAAATCATAACATTGAATATTTTTCTCATATAAATTAATTAAATGATTTATACCATTATACATATGGTGTAATCATGCACAACTGAAAAGGATGTGTGGGGTAAAAGATATTCATCTCACACTTATTCTTATGGGACACATTCCAAATAAAATACTTGTTTTTTGAGGTGTATATAATACCCATGATTGTATTTTATGATTATTATTAAGAATATTATGCTACATTAATATCCAAATAATTATCTTCCATTTAAAGAAATATGATTGTATATATTATAATATGGTAAGGGGTTATTTCAAAATATTATGCTATTAGATGTTACATATATTCAATATACCATAGGTGAATATTTATCTTCGATGATAATTTTTTATAAGAGAGATCTCAATTTTTTACTATTCTATACTGATATTTTAAATTCATTAACAACCATTTTTGAATTTTTGTAAAAAAGATACAAGGAATACTCCCAAACTCTTAAAAAATAAATACATTATGAATTTAAAAAAAAAGTAAATTGATTTATTTTTTATGTTATATAGAATGGATGGAATTTCCCACTATCAAGAAACTCTAATGTTAAGAAGATAACCTTAATAGTTGACATTGTATTTTAAAAAATTATTTTATAATATAAATGTGAACCCTTATAAATAAATGATTACAAATTGGTATTGGTATTCTCATTTCACTTTTATTTCTGTGAGATATTCCATATTCCCAACTTTTTTGTGGTGTAATTATTATTTTAAATATAATATCATGAATCAATTTATATTCATTGTATTAAATGTTTTATTTTGTAATAATATACATTAATGGAGAATATGATTCAAATATATATTTTTTTTTCGAAAACATGGATTTAATGATATCGTATTAAATTTATTATTTAATTTATGATGACTGTTTTGGAAATGTAAGACACAGGTTTGGACTTGTTATTGAATGTTCGTCAATGCATCAATAATCTCATCATAAGTGATTAGTTGGTGAGAAACCATTTTATTTTCATTCCAATATAAATAGTCTTATTTAGACCCAAAGACATAAAACATATTTTGAAAGGTCTTTATAGAAGTGGTTCATATGCCATATACAAGATTTACAACAATTAGGAATACCCTTTTTTGATAATTCATTTACTATTATTATCTATGATATTTTTTCTTCGATATATGTATTGATGAATTTAATTCACAGTTTAATGATTAAATGGAATGTGTTTCAGTTATCTATTGTGCCATATTGGTTATACCTTGTCTAGTTATTTAAATGGAATATGCAATAATTTACTCAACTTGCCATGTTGATTTATTCCCGTTAATTCAATATTTCTTCCACTTTACATGACCATACAATGAACATGAGTTAACATTTTTATTTTTCATATTTTCCATATGTTATGATGATGATATTTTTTAATTCATTTAAAGAAAAAAATAATTTTACATTATTATGTTTTACTTTTTACCAATGTAATAATGGAACCATTTATGTCAATATTTCTGCATGACAACTATTCTAATCAGTCATTTAGGATTCGATTTCATGTAATTATGAAAATGTAAAAAAATAATGAATTATCTCCAAGAATCTAGGTTTGGGGTCATTAAAAATGTTCCAATAACTAATTATAATATTTGATCCTAAAAATAACAAAAAAATAGGTTTGGAAGAAGAAAAAAAAATTAATAATAAAATAGAATTTACTAAAAATTCATTTATTTTTTCATTGTTATTTTTAATACGGTTTATAACTAATATATTAGTTTCATTAATAACATATTGTTTTTTTTTTGAATTACAATTTTTTGTGTCGATTATAATTTTAATATTTAAATGATAATATTTCGTGGTTCATTTAGGCTCGATGATGCATTTTTTATAATATATCATATATAATTTTATTTTTGAACAATACAGATAGTTAAATTTTTCCACCTTTATAAAATTATCACTAAAAATTTCTTATCATAAACTATGGGGAAATATGGTGGGGTTAATTATTCAATATGGATTTAAATTATTACCATGTTTCCTTTTTTATTTATAGTTCACCCATATGACATTAACATAGTGAGTTATCTTATAGTATAAATCATTATCTATGTGGTTAAAGATCATTGATGGATTCACCTGGTAAGGGATATCATTTTTATATTGGACCACCTATAAATTCCACATTTTTGATATACACAGGGCCTAAAAATCCATTACAACTGAACGAAATGAAAAAATTCAATTTAAATATGGGGAGTAACACCTTACCCATACCTAAACATCTAGATATCAGGGATGATTTCTATGTATGTCCTCTGCTGACATTGATCATATAAATTTATTTCAAAAGGGTATTTTTATATTATACCATTTCTCAATAATTGTAGAACCTAATTGCTTTTTGTCCACATCCTTTAGTCTAACAAATAGGTTTTTTACTTATATTCCTATAAATGGATCTATTGGGAGAAATTGAGATTAATTTTTTAAATCTAATATTGTATTGGAACTTGACCAAAGGAACGATGTTATCTCATTCTCCATAGAATTATACCGACCATGATGTAAAAATTTCTACCAATGTCACTATTGTTCAGACATATTTTCCATAATTTGGATTTTTATAAGCCATAATAAACTGAAAATAAGTATTTATATCATTTTGATGGCTCATATAGAACATTATTATAAATCTAGGTTTGGGGATAGAAAAAATTATTAGTGGTCTTCAACTATAATTTTCTACCTCTATAATTTATATCCATACAAGTTGACTGGGTGAGATTTCCTATAAAATTCCAATGAATTGTGTATTTGTTATATTATTTTTAAATGTAACCCATATGGTGTTATTTCCTCTTGATGTCTTCACATGAAAAATGAAAAAAAAATCCATGGGGACATTTTTTCATTTCGAGGAATGTATGAGTAATGGTGGCAGCATACCCTTAGTAGTTTTCCTTTTAAAATATACTTACTAACATACCCAATGCTATGATGAAAAAATTGTGGTTTCAATATTCATATTTTCAAACAAACAAACCTCCCATAGATCATGGAACATAATTGTGCTCCCTAGGTCAATGGATTAGGTTAATCTATGTATATCCTCTAATGACTCCATATTTATATCAGTATTTGATAGAACACATAGTTTTGACCAATATATTATGACTCATCCACTATAAATTTTGAAATCTAAGGATTCCCCATTTCTTATATCTTACAAATTTTTTATTTCAAAATAATTTCTATATGAATAATTTAAATACTATGAAAGCTATGGTACCGTAATTAATTTATTAATGAATGGTGATGTTTCATCCTTTTTTACTAACATTTCTATCTATTTTCTATCTTAGAAAGTTCGATCCATCTCAATTCAAATTAAAGATAACATTGGAGAATACTTTTTATAAATTGAAACTTCCACATTGATTTTATTCCTTAAAATGGTAGTGTATTGGCCACCCATAGTAACTGATCAGCTCAAAAAATCTTCACTGTTGAATATGAATCTATTTTT
Organism: Viscum album; assembly: GCA_963277665.1. Lineage (NCBI taxonomy): Eukaryota > Viridiplantae > Streptophyta > Magnoliopsida > Santalales > Viscaceae > Viscum > Viscum album. The sequence goes on along the minus strand of OY728122.1, from coordinate 2,087,525,525 downwards.
ATATGAATATATATATATGTGGTTTTTTGTGTTCAACTATTTTGTCTAATATATATTCACACTTCTCCTTGTATGGATAATGTCACCGTATTAACAATAAATTGATCAATGTTTCGAATTTCAAATCATGCTCTAGATTTTATTTCTCAAGAAAGGTCAACTACAGTGTGTATTATGATATAAATTTTCCATTTTTCATCTATTAACATACCAAACCATTCATTTTTTCAATTCTATATAACATTAAATATACCACCTTCATAGAATAATGGTGATATGTTTACTAATAATACTCTTTTTAACTTTTTATAACTCTATTCACAATCACATATCCAAAAAAATTTACCCCCTCTGATTGAAAATTTAGTTAGCGAGAATATCAAGAGATTTTTCTCACAGATAATCAATAATATTTAATTGGTCTATCAAACCTATTTTTATCAATTACAATTCATATTCTATGGAACTAGTTAATTTTATCTATGTTTGAAGCATCCAATGATATCCCTTTTCACTTGATTACAGACCCTAATAATTTTCACATATATTCATATTTTGGAAAAAATATCGAACAATATTCAAATTATCCAAACACACATACTTTTTTAGAGTATACGAGAATATCAACTATATTTTCAACAAAAACAATTATTGAGGTAATCTAAAATTATGACATTTGTTATGTCCGTAATTATTTTTTGGAGATTTATTGAGACTAAAAGCCATAAATATGAACTCATGGTCCTTATTCTTTATTTGAAATGATGTTTTGGAAATAAATTCATTTTTAACAATTAATAGGTGATATATCAAGTAATTTTAAGCCTTAAAAAAATATTAGACCTTAAATTTTTTATCAAAAAAATAATCTATGTATGAAAGCTACTCTAGTTCATTATCATTATTTTGTTGAGTTCATGATACTAAATTGAATGGGAAATTGAATCATCTTTATTCTAGTGGAAGGTGATAGGTCCACCAAATTGTAATGCTCTCACAAATAAGAATCACATTTCTAGATTCAATTATAGATAATATTTCAGTTTATCTAACACAACTATGTCTATTCTATGTCGAGTATTGGATTTTGGGGAAAATAATATTGATGATTAATTGAGAACTCAACCTATAGTTCCAGAGGAAGACCATAAAAAATATGAAGGTAAAAATCAATATAGTCCCTTTCATTGGGAATACCTCCCAGAATGATCCTCTCCTTTATATTAATTTTTTAGGCTATATATTTTTTTTATAATGAAAAAAATACATTCTCAAAAAGAAGATTCTAGAGGAGATTCTATTTCATCCTTTCTATTTTACAAAATTAGAGGATGACATTGGCTGTGAAGAGTGAAATAAATCTCTTGAAAGTTGATATTGGATTTATTTAAGGAAATACATTTTATGCCAAATATGACATCAAAATCCCAAAAATAATGTAATATAAATATTTTTGGAATATTTTCCCCATGAATATTGACTATGAATAAGTTATACAATTGTTGTGAAACCAAAGCTCCTTTTTGTGCTCACAGCTAGCTCAACCCTCAGGTTTTAAGGCTATGTTTTAATAGTTCTACTAAAGGTTCATTATATTAATAAATTCATAGAACCAAAATAAAATACTATTTTCACTATTCATAAATAAATAACCATCATACACTTCACCAAATAATTTTAGGGATCCACCTATATAATGGTGATTGTATATTCCCTTTAAACAGTATATTGTATTTAGATTTAGTTATCGTAGATTTTCTCTCAAAACTATTGTCTTAGAAAGTTTGGTTTTATAATTCATGTTTTCCATATAGTAGATACATTATAATATGTTCTAAGAGTTGATATAACCCTTGTATTGTTCTTCAAAATTATTGGTCATATTAATTTACTATTGTCAATGATTATCCTGATTCTCAACTTTTCAACATTTGAATAATCTCTATATAATAATGACAATTAATTTTCATACATTTACATAACTTCTTAATATGAGAATATTAATTACATAAAATTTCAATACAGACTAGTATATTTTAGTTCTAGTATCTTTGGAAATGTGAAAATATAACAACCATGTTCATGAAAAATCTCCATAATCTCCAACTTATTACTTTATAAGTATTACCGATCATATAAATATCTTCCCTAGTACCATTTTCATAACTATGGAATCGAAATATAAGAAAAAGGTAATATGAGTTTCTTAATAAGTGTAAAAATTGAGATATTTATTATTACTTAAGGGAAAATGAGTATACTTTTATAATAACATGATTTTATTGTTGGTTAATTATACACTACATATCAAAGAACACAATCATATGTCATGACATAAATCCAGGCAGTTTATAAGACCTAAATCATATTGAAATCAGTGATAATCTTCCATGATATCATAACAGAATTAAAATATATAAAATTGTGGAATATATAAAAACATAGAAAAATAATTTTATTTGTAGTCAATGAACTTTTTCAAGACTATCACTATTGAATGGATTCTCTCCATAAAACATTGTATTAGTGGAGGATCAATCACAAGAATTCCATTATACACAATATCCAATATTTAACTAGGTTCACACACAATTATAGTATTACTTATCTCATTCCATATAAATCATTACCCATGAATTTGGGGTAGATATAGGTCCCACTGATTATATAATGAAAATTTTACATATTATTTCCACAATATCTTAAATCATTCATCATATCAGAACCCATGAAATGATATGGGTTTCATAAGAATCATTTTTTATGAACATAAACTATATAAAAGTAGATTAAGGATGGTATCATTATATTATATATCAAAAAAATATTCATTGAAATCATTTGATTACAATTTATTTGGGAAATTACATTGAAATTCCAGATAGAATAATTTTTGGTTAAATACGTTTTCCATTTTGAAATCACTTCTTTAAAAAAATAAAACATTAAAACTGAAAAAAGTTGTTTTTAAATAATTATGGTCAAATTGTATTATAATATTCAATTAATTGATTATTCATGATGATGGGTAAATCAATTCATACAATTTTACAAAAATAAAAATGTATTCCACATTTTTTTTAATAAAGTCAAAAAGTACCTCAATTTTAAAACGATACGAAATTCCTTTCAAAATGTTTTGTAAAAATTAGAATGAGTAAAAAATAAATTAAAAATAATAGAAGGATTTTGATAAAAGTCACAAATTTTTTAATATATTAGGGGTTTGTAATAAAATATTTTCCTAATAGACACTTAACATAAATAATCTTGAATATATATGATATTATGAAATAATCCCATTACCTTGAGTTCTATAGTCATCAAATATAATATAATATTCTATAAAATACATTCAAATTTATTATAGTTCCCTAAAAGAGAAATTTTAATACATATAATATAAAATATGATACCTTATATCATTTTAAAACATCATTTTAATCAATAAATTCCAATTAAAAATATTATTATCATGTTTTAACAACTCCGTTTATCATGAGTATTTTGGTTTATTAGTTTTGTTCCATGTTCATTTATAATAGATAAATTACATCAAAAATTAAAATAATTATATTAATAATTAATATATATTCATTATATAAATATTTATATTCATCCGTAAATGTTATTGGTAGTGAAATGAATTACAATATTCATGGATATTGTAAAATTTATATACACATAAACACAGTTTCATTTTTCAATCAAAAAAAATAATAGTAAATACTAATTAAAAATTAAAATATAATTATTATAAAATATATTTCATACATGTAATCATCAAATTAATCCTCATTACTATCCATGTTTAATATAAATGAAAATAAAAATAGATCACTTCATGGAGGTTATTTCCCCTACATGTGCATAAGGGCATTTTCATTTCCCAAAGGGTACGATGGTAATGAAATAAATATGATATTAATATTACACAATTATTATTTTTTCATTAATAAAATATATTAACATTAAAACCATTATAATACCCTTCCATAAATTAGTTTCACTGAAAAGTAATTGAATCACTATGTATATGAGGTAAGTCATGCATAAAAATTATAGCTACTTTAACATATCCTTGGCGATATATAGGGATTATAGTCTTGTTTTAATATTAATTATAATATTTATAATATATAAGTTATTGAAATTATTTTTGAAAAATAACATATATTTAATGTTGATAAGGTTGAGTTGAAAATAAAATGACTTGGTAAGGAAAATACCTCTTTTTGAATTTTTTTCTTTATACCTCCTCTAATGGGATATAGTATTTGTATTTTGAGAATACTATAACCTTTACATTGGAAATATGGATGATTTAAAGGTAAATTTAAAGATGGTGATGGATATAAAAGGTTTAATGTGTTCTAATGATGTGTGGGAGGAGTTTCTATTTTATATTTGGGGTGAGGTGAGTATTTGGAATTTCATAAAGTTATAAAATATCATAATTTCATTTTTTATAAAAAATGGCTCATAAATGAGCATGGATTCAATGATAAGGTCATATGAGATTGTTATCCTATTAACAAATTGAATTTAAAAATGTTTCTATATCATTCAAAACCATATTAATTTTATTAACCCGTATTTAAAAAAATTTAATTCCAACTATAGCAACAATTTCAACCACATTATATTTTATTAATTTAGACAGTTATGGTAAAATTTATAACACAAATAGTTTAATAATGAAATTTTAGATAATATCATAACCACCATGTCATAATTAAATATTTTTATGACACAATAAAATTTATTAAAATGCAATTTTGATAAAAATACATTTAACGTTATACCGAAAAATATTTACACAATTTGGTCGAAAGATAAAAATAAAAAAGTTATAATTTGAATAAAATATTTGAAAATAATAATAATATTTAAAATTAACCTACTAAATTCATGGACCACTATTACTTTCTAAAATTGTGACACTTTTAATATTTTTTTTATTATTTATTTCATTTTTACATTTACTGAATACCTATTGATTTATAATTATGTATGAATTCAGGTTATTTATATAATATCTAAATATTATAAATAAACTTTCATTAGGAATAAATTTTCATTAATCACAAAATGTATAATAAAATTCATTTTTATTTTATTTTTTCCCTCAGTAAACACATTAATGATATTAAAAACCTAGTGAGTGTCTTTTTGTAACATTCCATGATTAAAATAATATATATGTCATTTTAATTGAACAGTTTCCAATAAAGTAATAAATGTCGAGTAAAATTTAATTTTGGTGAAATAAAATTTTTCATATAACTATGATGTTGAAATAACATGGCCTTACCACATAATTATAGCATAGATTAAACTGATTAATTAATAAGAGCAGACCCCAGTAATCATAGATCATGTTCCTACGTACATTACATTAGCATTAGATATATGTATATCACATCCAAAAGGACTAAAAAATTTAGTAGTCACATTAAACTAGAAATAAACATTGTTCATTTACTAACAATGAACTGAAAAAGTAGAAAATATTTTTTTATAACAACTTTATTTTCTCAAGTATATCCTTCAATACAATTCATAGTACACATAAGGGAATCGTCGTAAAAGGAAACAAATTATGTGAGAGATCAAATTTACAGTAATGGTCAATATAGTGGATTTAATAATAAATCAATGGGTATAATCATTGTGAATTGGAAAATATATGAATATACGTGTCATGAAGTAAATAAACTGAGAAATAATTGCATAAAAAATATTGTACGGTAAATACCCAAAAACTAAGTCTATTTAACTAACATTAATATCATGAAATGATAAGGGAAAATATATATTGGAAGGTTTATAAATTAAATAATATCTCATTTAATCAATAAACTAATAATAAAATTCATCCATAGATTTTTTCATAGTGATAAAATCATAGATAATAATAACTAAATCAAAATTTAGATAAAGCATAATAATTGGATTCAATGATTCCATGTTACATAGAACCTTTACCATCAATAGATTCATAATATTGGTTAGCATAATACTATTATTACCTTAAAAAATATATTTTATAATGTCCTTTGTTACAAACTCAATGGTTTGGTGACAAATTATTTTCATCTCAGGAGACTACTAAGGAATCAAGGGGCTTACTATAAGAATACCCCATCCCATGTTGTATAAGTACTCATAATTATTTATATATCAAATTTTCAATTTAATTCATAAATAATATACCTTATAAATATGTATCTAGATGGAGTAAATGATACGTATTTATCAATATTTAACCAATTAATCAAAAAACAATCATCTACCCGGCATAATATAAAATGATATATTGTTTATGAAAAATTGATATCCATAATAGATGGAATGGCTATTATTGGGGAAATTTAATGTTTAATGATCATGAAATGAATAATTATTCAATGGGAAGTTAATGAAAAAAATGAGCCATTTTTGTTAATGCTGATAAAATCGTTGGTCAAAATAATAATAATCCATCCCAAGAAAGAATAAGTATGGTATCGATAATAAATATACCCATAAGTGTAGAATAATGGTTTTCATAATTCAATAAATAATAAATGCCTAATAAGATATGTATAATCGAACTTAAATATAATATTAATTTTTATTTAATTTTTTTAAAAATATTTTTCATTGAATGCATATTTTAATTTTTGTTCAAAAAAAGTCAATGGATAATTCAAATAATTGAAGAACTTTAATTCTATAAAAGTTAAAAAGAATGTTCATTTTTTACTATAAGGAGTATATAATAATTCCATGTTCGAAAAGTGATATAAAGATTCAAGTTAAAATCATTCATACTGAAAAAGGGGTAAATAATTATTTAATAATTAATTATTAAATGGTAAAATACATTTTTGAAAACATTTTAAAAAAATTCCTTTGATAGAAAACATTTTTTAACTAAAGAAATATATAGAGTAAGGTTTCCTTAAAATATTTTCTAAAATCTTTTAGTACATAATAGTAAAAAATTGTTTTATGACATGAAGAACATCTTATATTTATATTGAATAAGAAAACTAAAGATATTGTTAAAAAATTATTATATAATTTCCTTATATGAAAATTCATGAATAAAAAACATCGTTTATAATGAGATTGTGAAATAAACACTTAAAACGAACATTTTTTAAGTGTGAATTAAACAACCAATTAATTAATTTTAAGAACTATAATTTCAAATAAAATATGTTTATATACATTAATAGTAATTATAATTAATTATATATATAATAATATAATAAAAAAACAATTATGTAATATTTAAAATTGAAAAACAATTTGATTTTTGAAATTTCATTACCACTTGGAAACATTATGTTTTAAACTCCACATAATAAATAATTAGTTGAGAAACTAAAAATAAAATTAATAATTATTTATTAATAACATAAAACCTAAAATGGGATGTATATACACTATATATAAGTATCGTGGTGTATAACAATACAAAATACCTAAATGAAAGGAAATTGTGTCAAAATACCATACTACTTGTGTAACATTTCAATCGAAATCCAAAAAAGAAATAATAATTAAAATAGAAATTAATAAAAAATGAAAATAAAATAATTAAGGATGTAATATATCAAATTTTTTAGTCTATACATCAAAGAAAATAATAATGTGGTGAATATTACATATATCTCAAAGATTTCAAAAGTTAGATTAAAATCACATACTTTGTGATTCCTTTTGAGTCAACATACATTATAATCCAATATAATGGAATTAACCATTTTATTAATTTCAAAAATAACCATTATCATATTTATAATATCATATATAAACTTTTTATAAATTTATATTACAAGTTTCTTAATTATCTTTTATTATTTTCATTATTTGGGATGTTAATTTCCTAGTTTTTTTATTATGTTTCTACTTGTTATTTTTTCATATTATGGGGATAATGATTTAATAATAACAATAATGTAAAATATGATTTAAATATCATATATATTCACTGTATTTGTATTTATAATAAACAAAAAATTGTTTATATATGAAATGGGAAGAACATTTCATGAAGATAGTAGGTCGTACACACGAAAGAATAATATTTCCATTTTTCTATCATATTAAAAATGAAATTGATATATTTATATATTTATATCATCATTATAGTATAATATTAATTTTATTTTAATCTCATTTTTTATTAAAACCAAATCTAATACATTCTATCATAGTCTGAATGAATCACATCGCATTGAGGAGGTGGTAGTCCACACATGCACGTTGGATGTTATTATATTCCAAAAAATAGAAATCACAAAGATTTATATAAAATATAAAATTAAAGAATCAAAAATAAATTATAAATATTATATATATATATATCAAATATAAAATATAAAACCTTTATAATTTCAAATATTTAATGGTGGTAATGGAAGACGAAACATCATCACCTCGCAGGGCAGTAGTCTGCCATACAAATAAATGGTGATTACAAATCCCATTTTATTTCTTTTTGTGGTAGTTTAGGTGATAAAATTGAGATATTGAAATTAATTATATTTATTATAATGAGGTTACTATATGATAAATATATAATAATAATTTATGTGTAAGAGAAAGAAGAAAAAACAATCACTTGTTGATGAACGCAACCTCTCTTTTGGAAACTCATTATGGTTTATACAAAAAGACTACCATGGTTATATTTCATCCCAAATAAAGGATATAAATAAGAGGTTAGGTATTTTTAGAGATTATTTGGGAATATTTTTAATGATAAATGGATTTTTGTAAATGACTAGGAGGGTTAACTTCCTTTTTATAGTGGATGAGGAGGGGTATTCTTACAAATTTATGAAAGAGGGAATTTCACCCATGATTTTTCCTTGAGAAGTGGTTACTGTGATGAAAAACATTAGATCTAATGGATTATATGTTCAATATATCGTCTACTTATGGATTTTGGGAAATATTATAGGTCATTTTGGTCCTTACGTGTATGGTTTATTCCCTTGTTAAGTTAATTTCTCTCTTAATCGTTGTAATTAATTTTAACTACAATAAATATTTATTTTTGTTCCGAAATAATATTTCATTACTAGAAATTATAAATTATTATTTTTAAAATTATTTAATACATGTTTCCAAATTTAAATAACATTTGTGGCCAAAATTAATTTAATATTAATCCCATAGAGGGAATGACATAATGAGGTTTTTATGTAAAACTTTTCAGAAGATTGGAAACTTTTTATCTCCAACTTCAATATGATATTAATTTAAAATACCTAAATTAGATTAATTGATGTCTAATTTAATTAAATATTCATTAAAACCATATTAATATATAATATATTTATAAAAATAAATTAGATGAAAAAGTAGTTTTTAATTAAAATACTGTATTTTTCATTATTCATCAGAAATTAATCATCACAAAAAAATACCAAAACTTCACCCTAATATAATTTTGATGGCCCGATTTCAAAAATGAAGTTAATTTTTACATATTAAATTAATAGAATTTATAAAATTTTATTTTATAAATTATGTACCATTAAAAGGAAACAAAATGACTTTTAAAAATATATAGGTTTTTTTGTGCAAAATTGGGTTTCTTATTATCTTATACCTATAAAATATTTTATATGAATATGAAAATAAATATTTCAATGAATATATAATCTAAAAATATTATTATTTTCATAAAATTATATTATATAATTAACTATTTTTGTATAAAATACCTTTGTGAGCATAAAATTAAAAATACTATTTTATTTTAGATTTTTTAATATTTTTATTTCTAATTAATTTTTCACCAATGAATTTTTATTATATTTTTGAAAATCATATATTTTAAAATTATTTTTTATATTATTCGTAATCTAAAATTAAATGGAAAGGTTATATCTAATTATATTATATAATAAAAATTTAGTAATAAGTTTTTTTTACCAGAAAAGTCTGAACCAGGCGAAAGACCGATCCCACAAATTTATTAAGAAAAAAGTGCAAGTACAGATAGTAAAAAAAATAAAAGCGCTACATTACATCAAACCCATACTCATCCCTCTCCCTATAATCGGATAACTCATCACCAGGATCAGCTGACTCCCAATCTGAAGATTCATACTTCCGCATCATCTCAAGATACATGTTTTTCTTCCTAAGCATCTCCTCAGACATCTTCTCCTTGTTTGACCGTTTCCCACTGGGCCCAGTATCCACCTTCGGAGACCCTCCCCTTCGCTTTCCACTGTTCCCATTTGCATGAACAGTTTCTTGCGACCCTACATTCTTGCAAGCATACCTCGTCGCCATTGGATTGGGTAGGTCCGTATAGTCCCTCCGTGTCTTCCTCCTACTTTGGGTTTTCCCTTCCACTTCCTTACTTAGGGGATCATGAATTCCATGCTTTACCACCTCAGTGTAGGATGATTTGTGATTATGGATCTCTTATTCACACTCAACTCTATCCCCCCACTTCTTAAGGGTCATGGGGAAATGATATTTCCATCCTTCCCACCCTCCATTTGAGTTGTCTTGACTGTGTCATCAGCACATGGACTTTTATATTCATCATTCACTCTGTCTAGGTTCACATGACCTTCTTTCCCTCCAACTTCCTCTTCCACTTCAATCACCTTTGCCTCAGTTGATTTAACATCACCCAGCACTACAAACCTGTTTGTAGAATAATTAATCAAGTCATTAAGATTTACCTGTACCATACAATCAGGTGCGTTCTCCTGTTCAGACACCATTTCCATCAGTGTAATACTATCCTACATCAATGCAAACCCCCTTCCAATGTACTGAAAGTCATCATTTGACCCCGCCACTTCATGTTGAACCTTGGGTTCAGGTATTCCAGATTCTTCCATATGTGAAACTGAGTTATCAATCATATTCATATTTTTGTTAGATTCAATCAGAATTGAATCTCCAGGCCGAGGCACATCCATTCCAGGATTGGCCAGTTGGATTTCTCCAACATCATCCACTGAAACCTGATCAGATCTGTAACTCAGAGATTTTCCATTCAACACATCCCATGGTGTCACTCCCTAGTCCATGATAGCAGTGGGCACCGGAAGAGAATCATCAACCTGTTGCACATCTGGAGTAGGATCAGCCACCGCTGTGCAGGCCTCCACTGCCCGTGCATCTCGACCATTCCTTCGGCAGACATCCATCCCATGTCCTTGCTTATGGAAAAAAGAGTATAATGGCATCCAAGACTCATCGGCAAACTAGGGTTTCATCCTGATCCACCATCGGGGAAAACCTCGGGAGCATCGGGAGCATCGGGAGCCAAAGGCCATCGGGAGTATCTATATTAATATGTTTTTTTTATGTAAAACATTTTCATGCATTTAATACATGTTATCAAAGAAATTATTTGTTGAGTGTGATTCAAGATAACTTAGAAATACATCCTATTCAAGAAATAATATATATTATATTTATTTAAAACATTTATTATACTATAAATTCTTGACAAGTTATTCAATATCATTTAATAGTTATTATTATAGAATTTTCAATTTTTTACATTCTCCCAACCTAAAAAAAATTCATCCTCCCAATATAAAAATATTCTTGGTAATAATTTTTTTGATATAAGAATAATACATTATTGAAATCTCACTTCATGAAGAAGGTTTCTAAAACAAACTATTTAAAAGTGGAAATTAGAATTACCATGGTCATATGGAACAACACATAATAAGTTTTCAATGAAGGAGAACATAACTCAAATATGAATATATGGACTTGGTAAAAAATCATAAATAATTATTTGTGGTGATTGAAATCAATGATAAAAAAAAGTGAATGATAAATGGAAAGTTTAGTACCTCAATATTAGAAATCAATAATTATTTTAAAGACCTTTGGTTCAATAAGTATTAATGTATTATGATCCAATCTTCTTTCTAGATCATTTTCCTAATGTTAGGTAATTATTTTAATTCCTAAGAATATATTGAAATATAGTTACATGATCTATTTCTATTTAATAAATATAAGATTAATTCATTTTTGTCATTATATCAATTCATAATTCATCATTTACCTATTGAAATGGAAATCTAAAAATTATCATTGATTTCTTATGTGCTAGAAATAAATTTTAACGAATCATAAGACCCATAAATGATTGAAAAGTCATTAAATTTTACACTAAATATTATTATAATCTAATATTTCAATTTCATTATTCACTAAACCAAAAAAGTAACACTACTAGAATATTATTAATATATTTTCATCACTTTTTTGACTAAATAAATTACATATTAATAAGGAAATTGTGCAGGTCAGTGGATCACATTAACCTCTTATAATCCTTTATTCAGGGGTTGAAAACCTAAAGCCTTGCCATAAATGATTGATTTCCACCTAGAGTTATGGTTCTATACTTCTAAATCTATACTAATATAATTACTATAACGTTTCTTAAAAGTATAATGGACAATATTGAAATCAAATAAATTATTATATATCCTTTTTATTAGTGTTTTCTAAATAATTTTTTATAGAAAAACTAATAATTATATATTTATATTATTACACTGTCATTGACTAAAATATTAACCCAAATTCCAATTAAAACCTTTAAAACTATATCTATCCAATGTAAAAAAATTTTAAATAACTTTTCCATAAAAATATATACTTACACTACTTCTATAAAATGACCCTAATCTAATTATACTCCAATCCCATAAAAATTAATTATAGGTTTTTTATGTCATTGAGCTTATTACTATTCATTAACTCATAAATACATGATGGAATCCATACCACTTATCTTAATGAATTCTCATCTACCTAAAAAAATATAGATAATCCCTATTTGTTACATTATACATGTAACTGGAATATTATTGGTGAAATATGTCAAAAACAAATAAATAATTCACCTTTTTTATTTCCACATAGGTCCTTACATGGATTAGAGATTTCTCTTTAAAAGAGTTATTGATTTGAGTAATACATAGGTTCTGCATATTAAAGGTGATAAATTGTAAATGGATCTGTAAGATGATATTTATTTATATACGTAATACTCATAATTTTTTCTCATAAATTTATTTCTTTGTTCCATTAATTTCAACATAGATATAATCCCCCCATTATATTGAGACATAATCCTAGGTTCCTCCTTCCACATTTCAAGCATGAAGAAAATTGACCCTTATTTTCTATGTGGTCTTCACCACTAGAGCACATAGAAACGTCCATCCTTATATAATTTGGTGTGTTTGGGAGTTGGTTAAGGTATATGATGTTAATTCTATTTGGAAAAAACTAATTATCCATAAAAATGTTATCTCTTAATCCTATCAACAAATAATTTGGTTGCTCACTGTGACCACCTTTTCCTTCATGTTCAATTTTAACATTAATTCTTTAGGTTCCATCTATTGACTAAAACTAGGTAGTATAGTGTGATTAATAATAGTCAAATTCATAAAATGGTATAATCATCTCTAGGATATCTAAATAATGTATCATTAATTATAGTAAAAAACACTATAGGATTAAAATATTTTATTTATTTTCATTGTATCTTAAAATCCTTAATAATGGTTTGTAAATTAAATTGGAATTATCCAACACATATTATCTAAGAGCTTCAAATCAGGTGTGCATTAAGGCATGTTATCATGTGACAGGTTATGCTCGAGTTAATCTTGATATACACTATTTGGGGTAGTTACCCCAGGCACATCTATGATAAAACTATGCCCACTTTTAGTGTATATACTATGTTGTATTTCATGTAATACCCACATTATATACACATTATAAAAACAATATGATGTACTTGTATACCTATTATAAGCATTCAAACTTAGGGTTATGTTTTCTAATCTATGTTATTAAAATTATAGCCCCGTTGATTCTACCAAACATTATATGATTCCAAACATAGATACCCAAGACCATTATGCCCATATTAAGTTCCAACTGTCATTAAATTGGAATAAGATACATGTAAAAAACATCTAAAATGACAGAAAAGTTTATTTGTATAATTAAACTAGATACATACACGAGTATGGTATTATAAATAAATACTCAAATTATAAAATATATTTTTTAAAATTACTTAATTTCATTTAGTGTATCCTTTTATATGATTCTTAGTACACTTCATAGAATCCTACAAAAAGGAAACAGAATAATGTTGAGGTCAATATCTCATTAAGTGTTAGTAAAAAATATTAAATAATGAATCAATGTTAATAATCATTATAGAAAGGTAAATATTTGAACAATCATTCCATGTAATAAATTAATTGAGAAGGAAGATCATAAACCATATAAAATTATAAATAATGGAAAACATTACATTTAAATAACATTATAATCATGATAATTCAAGTATCAATAAATATGTTAAGTTAAAAAACTAAAAACACATTCTATTTTTCCAATAAACTAATAATGAAATGACTCCATAGTTTTTTTCATTATGAAACTATCATTGATAATAATAAATGAATATAAATGAAGTATATTATTAAATATTTGATGAAAATTTTCCATGTTAAATTTCTCCTTTTCTATAAAGACCCTTATTAATAAATTTTAATATATTACAATCATTTCCTTTAATATTATAGTATATAATTTACATGGTAAAAAATTCAATGGATTTTCCGCCAGTGTTTTCATCTTAGGAGACAACAGAAGTATTTGGGGGGATTACTTTAAAAATCACATATCATGTGTTGAAATAGTCCAAATCCTTCCATATATGATTAATAATTGATTTAATTTATAAAAATGTGCCTTATCAAAATTTTTCTGCTTGGAGTAAATAAATGGAATTAATCAATATTTTCCCTATTAATAAAATAATTATCAAGTACACATAGTATGTGAAAAATAATAGATGGTTTAGGGAATAATCATACCAATGATAAATTATTGGGTTATTTTGGGTGAAATATAATGTTTATTGATAAACCTAAGTTTAATAATTCAAAGTGAATATATCAAAAATTAAAATGAATTGTGTATGTTAATTATGATACAATTATTTTTTTAATATAATCATTAAAAATCCAATGAATGAATAAGGAAGGTATAAATATGACATATACACACAAGATTATAATATTTTTTCATTTTTGAAATAAAAATAACATAAAAAAATTTTAAAAAATTTTTCTATTGAAATTATCATTTTAATTTCAAAAAAGAACATTCCTTTTTCGCATTAAAATGGTTAAAAATGATCCTTATTGTGAAATTGGCAAGAATATTACATCATTAACGAATATAAAAAATGGGAAAAATTACTCTAATAATTTTATTTAAATGGTCAAAACCATTTTTTTATAATTTTATTAAAACATGGTTTGAGAAAAAAACATATATCTGACTGTGGAGAAATAAAGGGTATGCTTTTCTAAAAAAATTATAAAAAAATTGAAGTTACAATGGTTGGTACAATGGTTCTATTACCTGAAAAATATCATAAATATCCCTAGTATAATAATATTAAATTTTTCATTAAAAAATTATTATATAATTACATTTAATTTTTTTTGAGTAATAAATTATCTCTATTAGAATGATATTTTGAAATAAGCCCTTAAAATGAACATAATTTTGAATAGTTAATTAATAAATTAATTGATTATGTGTTTTATCTATAAATACAACTAAAATATTTATAAATAAATTAACATAAATTAAATGTCTCTACACAAATAATCATTGAATATTTATATTTAATAGGAAGTAAGATAACCCAATAAAAATGAATTGAGTTATTAAATACCATTACCACTAAGTGACATTATGTAAAAATCACCTA
The DNA here is from genome assembly GCA_963277665.1 of Viscum album. Lineage (NCBI taxonomy): Eukaryota > Viridiplantae > Streptophyta > Magnoliopsida > Santalales > Viscaceae > Viscum > Viscum album. The sequence continues at coordinate 2,087,509,702 of OY728122.1, read as the reverse complement.
TAGTTAAAAAATTTGAAATTTAAACTCATAATTAATTTAATAATTATATAATCATGATATTAAATTTAATATAGGTTATATATAAACCAATTAAATAGAATTAGGTTCATAAAATTACAATATTCCTCCATAAAATGAAATTGAAAAAAATTCCTTTACTACTTGACTATCATATGAATCAGTATATTAAATGAAAAAAATAATATAATTATCCTATTAAATATCATAAATTTAAAATAATTCATGATATAATATATCAAAATATGTAGTAAATACACAAAAAAAGTAAATTTTGTGGTGTAGATGATATTTATCTCATAGATATATAAAGGTAAGTGAAATTCAATTACCCTTCATTTACTTTTGGGTGAACATTATTTTACCTCCTAAATTAGGGTTTTAGAAATTATATTAATTGAATCTAAACCATAACATTTTTTATAATATCATGGAGGTTATTCTGAGAATATTTTATTATCTGTTAATTAATAATCCTTCATTATTTACATTATTTTAGGAATTAAAATCCAAGTGTTTTGATTATGTTTTAAATTTTATTATTATTATATAGATTTTTAATCATATAATAAATGTAATATATCATGTTAATATCATTTATATTCAGTATATATTTGTTTACAATAAATAACAAAATTTTGATATTTGAAATTTAAAGCATTATTAAAGGATATGGTAGGTCGTACTTATGCATGAACATTACTTCCATCTTCTAATTGTATTTATAATGGAAATAATATTTTTATATATTTATATAATAAATCCACTATCATATAAAAATTATATATATGAATTATTTTTTTAAAACAATTCTTATTACATTTCAAGTAAATTTTGAATGAATGACATTGCTTTTTGAAGGAGGTAGTCCACACGTCCCAAAAAATGTTATTATATTCTAACAAAAATGAAATCATGAAGGTATGTGTTATATAAAATAACAATCGACATTGGTCCATGATGCATTATTTTTCCTTAAAAATGAATGACTATTATATATCCTATTTTATTGAAGTGGGTGTGAGTGTAAGTATTACCCATGAAATAAATACATCTCAAAATATTTAATACATTGTGGATTTTATATGATCATGATATGATAATATATTAAGGGGTTTATAATGAAACCAATCAAATTTTTTTCATTGAAGAATCTTACCTCTATTTCAGTAACTATATTTTTTTTATACCAAGTGAATAGATTGGTTAGACTTATTCCAAAATTTAGGATTATATGATGATGGTAGGGTTTTTGGGATATTATTTGGTTAGATTTTGGATGAACCAAATGGCTTTATTTATGTTAACAAGTTGTTGGGGTGTATTCATTTTTATAGTGGAGGAGGTGTGTGGTTGTTGAATATTTTTGAAAGATAGTTTTCCACCCATGTTTTTTAATCCCAAGTGGCTCCAATAATGAACCCAAATTAGATAAAATGGAGTTTATGGTCAAAAACATTCATTAAAATGTGGTATTTTTCAAAATTCTATGTCTTTTGGGCCTTTTATCTTAATTATTATTTTTTTCTTAAGTTAATTTTTCTATTAATAATTGTAAGTACTATAAATTAAATTCACTAAATTTATTTTTAAATAACTAAGTTTATGTTATTATTAATTATAAATTATTATTATTACAAATATTTAATCCATTTTTCAAAATTCTAGTAAAATAAATGGTGTGTATTAATTTAAAATAAATCTCACAGAGGGGAAGAAAAAATTTGTTTTAATGTTAAAATATTCAAGAGTTTGAAATGTTTTTAAATCCAATTTCAGTGTAAAATTTATTGAAATTAACTAAATTGGATTAATTGATCAATAATTTAAATATATATTCATTAAAATAATATTATTTTATCATTTATTTTAATAAATAAATTATATTAAAATGGGTGAACATAAGTCCCACTAAGGTAAACAATTTAGATGTAATCTAGAGTAATATAAAAAAATGAATATAATTATGTCATGAGAAAAGGTAAATAACAAATTTTAAAATAAAAAACATGAATAAAAATATAAAAATATTACTACAATATTCAAATTATATATTCATAATCATATTGTAATGGTTAATCACTAATGGGTGGTAAATGAAAATTACCAAGGTTATCAACCAAGTTATTGTAAAACAAGTCATTTCTAGAGATTATGTTCTTTACACAATGAATTAGAGAACTATATGGTTGCACATTTTATATGTATTATTTAATATTTGGAACATATATCATAATAAACCAGTTCTAAAATAATATGCGTACAATAAATATTTTATTACATAACAAAATATTGGTATTCCCAAAGTGCTTACTGACTTGATCATTAAGTCATTTTAGAAAATTCAAATGGAATATGGGTTTCAAATGTGTAAATACCCTAATATAATAAATAAAAACAAAATGTTTTTTAATATCCTTATATAATAAATGTGTTTGGGTATTCAATAAAATAAAATAAATTATAATTTTTTAAATAGAATAGGTAAATCATCACAAGTAAATTTAGAAGTATAATGTATATATAAATGGGTTTAGAAAAGTGTCAAATTTGATGGGTCAAGGGTATCCCACATATAAAATACATTTTATTAGTATGGGTAGGTTATATATGGTAATATAAAATTGTAACCATGACATTTAGAAGTCATATATGAAAAGAGGTTCTGAAATTGAAGAGTAAGGTAGGATAATTCCATCTCCTTGAAGAGTTACTTCTATATCTTTTTGAGTGAAGCCTTAAAATCCCGAGATAACCTTGAAGGACTCCATCAAAGATTAAAATACAATTTATTCATGGAATATGGATTTTTATTTAATGGTAATTGAATAATCTGTGACAATTTATAACAAAAGAGGAGGATTCGTTTAATAATTTTAAAATATATTCCTTGGAAATATTGGTTTGGTAAATCAAAAAAATGGGATTTACCTTGGGGTTTTCTCATTATTTTCTAAATTTGGGACACATATTTTATTATTTTTACCCACAAGGACTAAGAATCACGTTATATTATGTCTTTTGGCATGGATAATTAAGTATTACAAAAAATAATGTTTTTAAAGAAAATGTATCAAATATAGGGGTTGTAATGTTATTATAGGTTTGTTAATTCATTAAAATATATTAAAATAAATGTTTTTAATATAATAAATTATTTTAGGTTATGATTTTTTGTACAAATTATTATTTAACTATTAAATAATTATAAAGACATTAAAATTACGAAAACCTCAAACATTATTTTTACATTTCTTTCGATAATAACGTATTTTAAAAAATTATCATAAATTCACCTTAACAAAATTATGACATCTATATTTCAAAAAAGTTCTTTTTTTATCATAATATTTATCTATATATAAGAATCATATATTTCCAAAATAAAATTTATTATTTTGTAAAAAAAAACGGGTTGAAAATGCATAGTCCACATTATAACAGTTAAATACCATTGAGGAAAAATAAAATTATCTTATCATTTATATTTTAATAATACTATTTTTGTCATTCTATTTATGTAAAATAAATATAATTCATAAAAATTTAGTTTATTATAAATATTTTTATAATATCCAAAAAGTATAATTTGTGTCTAAAAAAATTATTTATCCAATTATATCTCAATTAATACTACATTTTTTATGAAAAAAATTATATATAACAGAATTTTTTGAATGAATATTGTATTTATAAAATTGAATTAAAATTTATCTAAATATCTATTGGACATGTTACCCCTTATAAAACCTATATTTGACCATAGGGAAATGCGTGAAATGGTGATAGATTCACGTGGCGGCTCATCCAATATCAAATGAGTGATAATGTCCACTAATATAAAAATCCCTCATAGGGAATTTCATTGATGATTCTTAACCTGGTATTGGTTGTTGGAGATCCCCAATGATAGTTCCTCCCTCTGATGCACTGATAAATGGGATTCTAACATCATTAATCTACAGATTGAGGCTATTAGTTCTCAGTCCAACATTAATTATCCATTTTAATTTATACATATTATCAGTATTTATAACAGTAAATTTATTTCTATGGGTATAGTTTAAAACATCCACATAATCTAATTTTCATTTTTGACTCATGATCAAATAATGGATGAATACTTAGAGAAATTTTTTCATTTATACTCTATAAATTTCACTCCATTGTTAAAGATATATTGGTATGATGTGTACAATATAATAAATCCCAAATTTGTATGAAAAAAATATCATTTAAATATCATGGGACGTTACATTCTTCCCCCCTTATAATTTTATCCCCAAATTTTCAACTAATTTCCTAAATTAAGAAAAAAGGTGGGTAATTTTGACACACTGTTTCCTTTGATTACCACATTGCATATTCATATTTAAGGTTTTTCATTAACTCATTGACATGTTGGGATGTATTGTTGTGTAGAAACTTATATTTAAGGTCAATGACCTCCACTGGATTCTCCTCATAGAAGAGGTAATGTTACAATTGTACCACCTCTAGATTAAGTAAATGTGAAGGTTTTAGAATTTACTTCCTCAGTACATAAACATGTAATACATCATTAACATGATATAGATATGGTGAAATTGCAAGTCTATAGTTTTTTTTCTCCTATGAGATCAATGAATTCATAGGGGCCAATGTATATCCAGATAAGCTTCTATTTATTACCATACCACATGAATCTCTTCCACGGTGATATTATATGGAAGCCATTATCACCAATATTAATCTCCTCAAACCTTTGATAGTTTTCATCCTAGATCCTATGCTAACTATAACAATCCTTCATGTGTTATGGTATGGTAGAATCCTTTTTTATCTCTATAACAACATCAATCCAAAGATTATTTCTCCAAACAACATCATCCAGACATTTATAGTTATACAATTGTTCCTATAATTATGTTTATAGGGTTCCATTTAAATACTCGAGTGGAATATCTAGTTCTATGACCACTCAATTAATGGGAGGTGTTGATCCCATCTTGGTTTAAATTCTATATAAAATAATCTCAACCTATCCAAAAGGGTTTGAATTGTTCTTTCATATTGGACATTTATATGGGGTTTATATTCAATATTGAAGTTCAATTTAGTGTTAAGATCATATTTAAGTGTTCTCCAAAAAATATATGTGACCCTTCGACTATAACAATAAAAAAATCATATATTTCCCCATAATTCCTCAGAACTTCTATTTCATATATCATGGAAATTTAGACAAGTGGGAATTATTCATGATTTTGTTAAAAATGTGTTGTCTTGTTTACTCAATCCACTACAACACATATTTCATTTTTCTCATTTTTGTTCATTAGAGAAAAGTTACGAAGTTCATAGTGATATTTCCCAACATCCATGTTTGTATGATTTTTATTTACAATGCCTCTTTGGGAAGTTGACACTCAACTTTCACCTTCTAACAAACAAAACACAATTCAGTTTAGTTGGGAATATCCCTTCTCATATTATCCTACAAATAATTATCATTAAGGTAAATATACATTTTTGGGATTCTATGATTTATAAATAATATAGACCAATGATATTTATCCATCAGTTCGGTATTTACCACTAATGTAGATGGAACACATAGCCTGTTACAAAAGTTTAGAACATTTTATTGAACAATATTTTACTTTGGAAACTATCCTTTTTTACATCCTCTATCTTATTTTTAATAATGGATATATTCTCTATGATTTCATGATCGTATCTAGTATTGATGTTTGATAAATAATTTGGGTTATGTCTAATTTTTTCCCTTCCACCATGATTCTCATATCAAATCATACTATGTACCTAATCAATATATGTCATTTAATCTTCCTCATAGTCAAAAAATAGTGGTTTTCCTAAATAATTCATCACTGACACTAATTTCTCTATTGGGTTGATATATAATTGAATAGTCACAATCTTTAATAATTTCCAAACATATAATTTTTCTCATATTCATTTAATATTTCATTAATTTGTACCTAATACTCTCATGGTCAGTGTATGTATTCGATATATCCGCATTAAATATAGTGCATCCATATTATTTGTGGAAAAATAATATAAAATATTTCTAGGTTATTAATAGGACGAATATTCTCTTAAGTCATTTACTATTCATATGCATAATCAATCATCATGACATTTTTTACAAAGACTCACCCATTCCCTTGAAAAGATTCATCGCTAAAAATATTTAATCCATATATTGAATAGGGTAGAGCTGATATATGAGTAGGAAAAAATATATTCTTTAGATTTTAGAAACACTCTTCACACTCCTATTTTCATGTGAACATTTCCCCTCTTTATGTTAACTTGGTCTGTCAATTAGAAATTGCTGAAATGTTTCCCAAAACCTCTTATATTATCCTATTAAACAAATGAAATACAAATCATAGTTAGTGTTGTAGGATAAACCCTCTACTCTATAACCATTTTAATGGTAGGGTAAATTGATAATTTTTCATTTGATATAATATAAAACAATAAATGTTAATTTTGTTAACATAATTCACAATATTTGAATTTTTCAAATTGCATATCATTCCTCAATGTTTTAATTACAACCCTTAGATTATCTGCATTCTCCTTAAGTCTTTTGAAATATATCACAATATCAATAGTAAAAAGTACTGAATGTTTTTCAGAATTTTTCTTAAAGACTCTATTACTCAAATCCATAAATATAGAAGGAGCGTTACTCAATATAAGTTCATAACAAAAAACTCATTATTTAGTATCTTTATAGGAAGGTAATCGATATAATATATTATTTTTTCACCCTCAACTGATGACAACCATATTTAAGATCCATATTAGAGAATAATTAATCCCCACGAATCTGTTCAAATAAATCCTCAATCCTTTGGATAGGGTACATATTATTTAATGTGAACCTATTATGTTATCCATAATCATTTCATATCTACATTGATATATATTTGTCCTTAATAAATAAGAATATGTTATCCCGAAGGAGACAGACATGGTCGGATAAACTCCTTCTCAAAAAGATCTATAATTTGTTCCTTTAATAACAATTTCTCAACATTTTTCATTCTATATGGGTTTTTAGATACTGTCTTGAATCCATGTATGAGTTCAATAGATAAATCTACATCTCTTTATTGGGAGATATTTGTAACTGTTGATGAAATTAAGTAATGAATTATTGAATTATATGGACATAATAAATCTTTATAATTCCACTTCCTCTCCCACATCACAGATTATCTCTATATGGAAAGCTATGGGAGGTTCTTCTAGACAATTCTCTAGTTAATATATCTCTCCTTTGAAATAAGTTTAGGTAGTGAATTCAAGTATAAAAAGATATCCATTACTATTTATTTAATCTTCCCATAATAATTTTATATATAGTCCATCCCTATTATATTTTCTAATTACATCATGGGAATAACCAATGGATTTTTTATGAGATTTTTCTTGACAAAGTCAATTATTGAGTTTTTATATACTGATGATTCTTAGGTAATCCATCAAAATACATGAAAAGAAACAATACATCTAACTTTTAATGAGTTTAATATTATTAGAAAATGTATATGAAATGATGTAATTTGGGGAACCATATTCAAATATGGTACTAGCTAGAATTGAGATAAAAATGAGAGAACCTTCCACCACATCATTTTGAGTTTCTACTTCATCAATTATTATTGAAATGTTTTAACCATCCTCCATTTTCCTATGATAAGGATTATAGTAATTCCCTTCAATTATCATTTAATTTTTATGGTAATTGTAAATGATCCCATTTTTTTCATACAAGAATTATTTATCATTAGGAAATTCTTTTCACCATCTTCCCTTTGTAGTTTGTGTTGAGAAATTAAGGCTTCGCCTTAGGTAGAAATTTCCAATATATATAACCATATCTCCAATACTATTATCATTTCCAACTCATGTGAAAGTATCTTTTTAAATTCATCATCCCACATTTTTTCATATAGGAAGTTTCAATTTCATAACTCTTTATAAATAATCTAATATCCTCCCTGAGTTTGGATCAAAATATCCTTTATTTTCATTATCTATATGTGACCACTATATTTCTCTAATATGTAGTGCAATCATATTATATATCCTCACTATCTCATCATGACATTAATATTAATTATTTTCTACATAGATTTGTTTATGTGGTCTCAGAACACAAAATATTCTGTCAACCATTCCCTTAGGATCCCTAATGTTGAAATTGGTGATGTATGATAATCTTGTAATGTTCATCTCTTAGCTTCCCACAGATTCAATATCATTCTTAGTCAGATCATGAAATTCCATAATCATTTTAATTCTCATCAAATATTGTAAACATTTATAAAAAAATGTCCCCGCTAAACACTTCCCACTCCAAATCACAAATCTTCTTTCTTGGAATTTTGTTTTTCATCAGTGTCCACCATTGATCTGATTCACTCTCTCTGAGGTATAAAAAATTGGTGAATCTTAATTAATTGAATAGTTGAGTATATAAGAAATCTTTTACATAGATATGTTCCATTGTTTATCAATCAGGGGATCATTAGATCAAGTAAAATAATGTTGTCGTTTTCACTTGATAGACTCAATTGCAAAGTTATTACCTTCGAGGTTAACATAGTCTCTCAAATTGATTATTGTTATTGTTGAAAATTAGAGATAATTTATTAATCATAATCATGAAGTTATTCATTTTGGCCACCATTGGAGGGATATCATTTCTTCATCCATTGTTCTCATCATTAATATGGTCCCTCCAATTTCCCTCCAAATTTTTAAAGAATGTAATTTTAGTGAGAAATTTTTTTCTTTATAGAATATGATAATTCTAATGGAATTTTATGTCTTAAAACACCATGTTTATATATTTACTTTTTTAAAAGTTATTATATTAAATATATATAATTCATAAATTAGTTAAAAAATCTTAATAACAAAACATATCTTGTGGTTGTGTCAAACTAGGAGTGCCGCAAGGCCTATTGTCATTGATTATTTCCAATTAGAGTCTATCTTAAAGTGATGTTTTTAGGTGTTACCCAAAAATTGTTTTGTGAAAGATCCACACCCACTTTGTCATATCCAAACATGATTTATATTTTTGGAAACCACATACTTATTACTTTGCCAAATACAATTATTTTTTTCTGTATTTAAAATTATCTTAAGGGTTCATCCTATTGTTTTAAAATCCTAATTTACTAAAATAAATAAACCATATTTTGATACAAATATTTGAATCAAAATCATTTATTACATTACTTTTAAAAACATGCTACATACCAAGGATTTTTTATTGTTTAGTTTCTTAGAAATAAGAAACACAATATATTAGAAAATTAAAACATTATTCTAATCATATTTAATATATTTTTTCATAGGTTAATCATACATACTTTTACAAAATCTTATAACTTATGTAAATTTATAAAAGGAAAGCGTTTAGAATAAGGCCCGGTAATGGAAAAAAATTACTTGTGATCTTGTGGTATATCTATAAGAACATGATGCACATCATTATGGCCACTAAAATGGAAAATGAGGAGTATCAAAATTTAAATAATATGGATCATGAAAAATAAAATTTGACACAACGTTAAATTTTTAAATTCATAATTATATCACAAATGTTAATCACTAAAGTGATATAAATAAAAATTACAATGGTTATTCACCAAGTTATCAGAAAACATTTCATCTCTAGAGGTTAAATTATTTTCCCAATACATTGGGGAAAAATAAGGTCACACCCTTAATATATGATAATTAATATTATAAAAATATATAATTACCAAAACAATGAAATAACCTGTGTAGAATGAGGAACACATTCCTTATCAAAATCATTTAATTTCAATATTTCTTAAAGGAATGATAATTATGTCATTTTTATCCCATAAAAAGGGAGTTTGGATATCTTATGTGTAAATACATGAATAAAATAAATCATTATCACATATAATTGAATATCCCTAAAAATTAATTGGGTGGGGGTATTCCTCAAATAAAAATAATTGATACTTTTTTAAAGAGAGGATATAAATATTGAGAATTAAATTTGAAATCATAATAGGTATAAAAATTGGTTTTAGAAAATGTTACAATAAGGGTGGGAAAATCTCACCCATTTATAAAATGTAATTTCACTTAAAGTGTATGATCAAATGGTTAATAGAAAAATGTTACCATAACATATATAAAAAATATATGAAAATAAGTTCCTTAATTGGAGAGAACATAAGGATAATTCTCTTACCTTGAAGAGTTATTCCTATATTAATATTAATGGAACCTTTTTGGATTTATAGAACCTATAGGAGACTCCATATGAGGAAAAACTACCAAATATTCATGGTTGATGTATTTTGACTAAATGGAAATGGGTAAATGGATGGGTATTTATAAAAAAAGTAGTCAATTTTTTTAGTAATTTCCAAATATAAATACTTTGAAATATAGGTAAAAAATTAAAAACGATGGGATTGAACATGGTTTTCTAGCATCTTTTTGGAAAATTGGGAAATATTTCATTTTATTATTTAACAAAAAAATGAATAATCATATAATATTACTTTTGTTTCATATAAAAATTAGGTTTCCACAAAATAATGTCTATTAAGGAAATGGTTCCTTTTTAGACTTTGGAAAGTATATTATATGTTTGAAAATTGATAAAAAAATATATTATAAAAATTTGTATCAATAAAATAAAATATTTAAGCCATGTATTCTGGTAAATTATTTATTATGTCATTATGTAATTGTTATGTAGTTATTAAATTAAATGAAAATCCCAAATAGTATTTTTTGAATTTCAGAAAAAAATGAAGCACTTTAGAAAGACATTCATAAGTTACCCATAACCTAATTTCTTTGTAATTATTTCAAAAATGATGTTTATTTTTCATAATAATTCTATATGTATGCGAATTTAACTTTTAAGTATAAAAATACTTATTTATTAAACTATGGAGTTGAAAATGCTTTATTAAATTTTGAAAACATAATCATTTTCATTGAAATAATTGAATTATTATGTAATTTATATTTAATTAAGATTGTTTATCATATTATTTCGTTGAAATAAATATTATTTTAATACCATAATTTATTATAATAACCTATAAAATGTGTAAAAAATATACTTTGTTTCTGAAAAATTAATTTATCAAATTCATTCTAAATTATACATATATTTTTATTAAGAAAAATTAATTATAAAAATGGATTTTATAGAATAAAAATTTAATTTATATAAATTAATTATGTTATATAAAAGATATTTTGATATAGATAACCCATTATAACACCTATATATGACTTAATGAAAAGGTTTAAAATCATTTTAGATCCTCGGGGTGCCTAAACCAATATCAACTTAGTGTTAATATTCACTACCCTAAGCATATCCCTTATTCAGATCCTTTAAGGTTACACTTTTTGAAGTTTTTCTTTGGATTGGTCAAGGGAAAAACTCAATGATGATATCTCTATCACCTGTTCTGATAAATGGGATTAAAATAGAAATTCTCCACTAGTTGGGGCCATTGATTCACCTTTCATCATTAATTATCAACTACGATTTATACTTACAAATAATAATTATAACATTGAAATTATTACCAAGAGTACTGTTTCCAACGGCTATATTAACCAATGGTCTTGTTAACCAATGTTCATATTTAAACAATGGTCTTTTAATATCCTAATCTATGTAGTTTTAATTTTCATTTATAAACTATAAATACCAGATTATCATTAAATATATATTATTGGGATGTGTACAATGTAATATAACACACATTTTCTAAAATAATAACATTTAAGATGTTTGGGTCATTTCATATAACATGAGAGAACATCGAACAGTTTCATTATATATTTTGAATCCCTTTTATCTAGCTCCCTTATAATGAATGGTTTTTCACCACTAAAGAATCGATGAACATTACATTCAATATGGATGGTGATACATGAATCCTAACATACAATACATAAAAAAATTAAATCTTTTGTTTTAACAGATTCATCATCCATATGATTTATCCCATTAAATTCTTTCTCCGTTTTTATATAATGATTATGAGAAATGTACTTATAGGAAGATAATCATTTAAATATATTCTTCTCAATGGAATCAATTTTATCTTACTCCATTGTGATTCTAATTATAGTACACCATTGATTTTATTCCCAATAGAAATGATAAAAAACCAATACACTTTTTTCATGTTTTGAAAACTGGTGAAGTTAAATATATATTCCATGGAACTTTTTAAATTTTTTGTGACTAGTGGTTCTACGAACCCACTAATAGAAGGTGAAAATTTACTCATTATCAATCAATATAATTTTGTTCCCTCATTATACTGTTTTTAATATGAACAAGATAAATTTTTTGAGAATGTAGCTCGAGTAAACATGTATGAATTTTCTTTCAATATCCTATAACAATCATTTTCTTTGGAGGAAATCATTTTTATTTGAATAAAAATCATGTCTAACATGATTTGACTGTCTCCCATCCACTACTCAAAACCAAATTATCTTGGGAGAAATAAAAAACATGTTTGGAAACCCTGTAATTCGAAAAAATTATTTCATTGATATATACCTTTGGATAACATCACTTATGACACGTTAAGATTAGCTAGGGACAATACTAATCATTAAAAAAATAGTTGTATACTATATTATATATATAAACATATCCATAAAGTTCATAACAATGTTTTCATAGTCTAGATTATAAATGTCAGATAAATATTTCATTAATAACAACTATAATCACAAATGCTTTTCATACATAGATATTACATATTATATTTACTGATATGAATTAAATTATATTTCATTCTATGCCATAATTATTTATATTTAATATCATTTGAAAAATAAAAAAATAAAAATACTAGTTCAGAAAAAATCCCCAAAAATATCCCACTTAAATCATCATAAAAATGACCCTTAATATAAATATATTACTTAACAACTTTCTTCATAACTTATAGAATGTAAAAAAAGGAAATGGTGCGCTCAAATGCCTAGTAAGCCTAAAAAATGAGATATCAATTATTAGATAAAAATATCATGATAAAAACGATTACATGAAAATTATTTTAATGATTAAAAATCCCAACCAACATATAATAGATTATAACATTAAGTCATATTATAAATCTTGGATGTTCAAAAGAAATGAATCATAATGGAATCAAATAACATAATCCAGAGGAGCCTCCCATTGGTATAATACAATAATTTTTGGAATGTATATCAACAATGGATATTAATTCCATAATTTTCAAGTATCTTGGTAAAAAAATATTATAGTGTAATGGGATAACTCACTGATCTAACATATTTTTCAAGTTTCAAGCCAATGTGTACAATATTACACAAATTCCCTTACTAAACAAGGTTCAAATTCCATTCCATTCCACTTTATCTCATAATATATCAATATCTTCCTAGTTAATTGGAGGAATATATAGGTTATACATGTCACATAATGAATATCATATATACAATTTTTACAAGTACATATTGTAATCATTATATCATAACAAATGATATAGAATGGGTTTCAAAAACATAATGTCATAAAAAATATAAAACATATTGAAAAAAATCATGATGGTATTATTGAATAATTTACCTAAAAAATAATTCGTATGTTTCAAGGATGTCATTTTAGATGGAAATTTTTTTCAATGATCACTTGAAATATTTATTAGGGAAAATAAATTTTCAATTTAGAAACAAATTCTATAAAAACATAGAGCCATTATAAAGAAAACCATTTTCATTAAACTAAATCATTTTAAATTATAAATTAATATTGAAATAAAATATTAATCTTAATTATAGTAACTGTTTTTCATCTGGTATAAGTAACCAATATTACTAAATTATTGTCAAATAAGTAAAAAATTACCTTATTTAGAAAATGAGAAGATGATTCCTTTCAGTCCATTTTGTAAAAACTAAAATATGGTAAAAATGAAAGTTAAAATAATATAAGGGTTTAAAGAATATTATTTAAAACATATCTAAAATAATATAGAATAAAAATATTCCATATAAGGCACTCAAACATAAACAATCATGAATATTGATGAGATTTTGAAATAAAACAATTACATCGAGTATTCCTTATATCAAAATCAATCTATCATCACATATAATAAATTTAACTTTATTTCAATTCTATACTATAGTTAGGTTTATATATATAATTTCATATGTGATCCATTTATAAAATTTCAACACCCCCTTTTACTAATATTTCTTTTTTAATTTTTTTATTTTCATCTGTTATGTCTATCATTTATCATGAGTATTTCAATTCAGTAATTCCATTCCATATATATTTATTTAGGTTCCACTACCTATAATCATAAATAATGAAAAAATATAATATATATTAGTTATACACATATTAATTATTATTCATAAATGATATATAAATAAAAATTAAATACACCATTCATGGAAATTATAGGTCATACATACGCATGAACACTAATTTCATTTTAAATTTGATAGAATAAAAGAAAGGTAAGTATTAATACACATTTTGAAGATAAATTTTTTATTACATATATCATATATATAAATAGAAATTTTTCATGTTATTTTAAATGTGTTATATTAATGTAAAATAAATCCAATCACTTCCTAGAGGGGTGAGTCAACACGAATGAATGGCCGACATTATCGTTCCACAATGTATTGGATCGTAAGAAGGTATAAAACATTTTCTTATATATAAGTATAATTTTTCACTAATAGTATATATTAATTGTAATCCCATATTAATTCCAAAAAATATATTATTCCTAGGGAAAATTAATTGTATCTCTATGTATAGTTGTATGGCTAGATGTACGCATGAGAGGCACTTTCACTTCTAGATTGAGGGGAAATATGTTGTATAATAGTGTTTTAATAATGATAATTTTTTTAATATGAATGATAATTAAGTTATTATTTTATTATTATTAGAATATATTATGTGTATATAAATTAGAGTTGGAAATAAATTATTCTGGTAAATAGATTGCCTTTAATTTAAAATTATTTCATTATATATCTTTTAATGGAATCTAGTGTACATTTTTTGGTGAAAAAAACATATAAAATGAGTATTGGGATGTTGGGAAGGGAAATTTTAAGAGTCCTATAGAAATATATTAGTCACGGTTATGTGGTGAAGTGAGTTAGGAGGTTCCATATTTATATTATGTTGAGGGGAAGATTTGGAATTTCATAAAACATTACATTATAAAAAATTTATTCTCTATCCAAATGCCTCAAATTGGTGATGGATAAGAAGATATGGTTTGATGGGGTTGTAATAAAATCTGATATTTAATTTAGACTTGTTATTTTCATTTTAATCATTAACATTTTTGTTATACTTTAGTTAAAATAGATTATTATAACTATATTAACAACATTTCCAATATCAATGAATTATAATGATAACACAAAATTCAAAATCTTACCATTAATAGAAAAATTTTGACATTCGGGACCATATAATAACCATGTTATCTTATTTCATTTTTTTATTATTTTTTGGAAATTACATAATATATAATTTAGATAAAATATCAATACTATTAATTTTGACAATACTAGATTAATTTTACATAAAAGACAAAAAATTAATTTCTTGAAGTCGAATATAATATTTTAACACAAAAATAATAATTTATATTCACCTACTAAATGTCTAAAACACTATAAATTAAAAAAAATATATAAAATTTAATATTTTTAATTACATTTATATTAATTTTATCATTAATTTAATAAATATTATTTTTAATGAACAATAATTTTGGGTATTTTTATAATATCATAGAATTATAGATATATTTTCATGAAGAATATAATTTTGATATCTACAAAATTGAAATTAATATTCATTCATAATAGATTTTATTCCCTCCATTAAGAGATAAAGGATATTAAAATCATTGTTATAGTTCCTTTGAAACTTTCATTATTTCAAATAACATATACAAAATTCCCCTAGTAAAATATAAATTAAAATGATAATTTTAGATCCCAAGATAATTAATTTATAAATAATTTATTACGATATAATTTAAGAATTAAAATGATGTCCCATGAACATTGTTTTAAGATAGATTAATCTGATTTTCACTTAATTGAGCCAAAAAATATAACAATAAAAATTATTTATAATGAATAAAAAAGAAGGGTGTCATTTAAAATATTTAAAATATTTATTTTTAATGAAAAAATCCATTTAATAAAATTAAACACTTATAAATGGTATATATTAATTTTATTGTAGGTTCCCAAAATACGTTAGAAATATATTTTTATAAAAAAATAAATTTTTGGGTATAAAATGGATTTATTCATTTCCAATTCCTAGAAAAATATTTGTTAAATTTTTAGAACCATTAATCAGTTAAATAAAAAAATTATAATAATTACAAATTTTGATTAATTAAATTTATTAATATAACAAACATCTCGTAGATAAAAAAATTTCAAAAAAATGTCTGTTTTATTTTTATTTAATTTTAATTTTTAATACAAATCATTTAATAATGAATGAATTAATTTCAAAAACCTGAATACCATATATTCTATGCACTTTAAGAAATATAATTCATAAATTCATACCGAAAAAGTAAATGTAGGATTGACACATAGTATTTTAATAATCTCTATAATTCGTTTAAACTCATTGTCGTGTGTAATGAATTTTATCTATGAAATCAAATTATTTTAATATATTAATTAAAGTGAAATGGTGTTACAATAGATCCCTTTAGATTGTTTATAGTATGTTTCTTCTTTCAGTTTTGGATAGTTGGGAATTTGGTTTTCATTCATCTGCGAGATTTTCCCATAATTCCTCCATATGGAAACACAATTTAACACATTTTATCTCTAATCCCATGATGGTATGAAGATTCTATAATAAATATCTCAACATTTATGGAACAAAAATGTATATTTTTTTAAATATAAAATTCTCATAACGATAATTATTTTTGTAAAATTAGATTAAATAAAAAATAGATGTGCTACTCTATTCTTTCGTTTTCGATGAAAAAGTGAGAGGTATATTGTGCGTGTCTAGTGATTTTTTCCACATATGACCAGATATGATCATCTTCATTTTTATTAGTATATTTTATTCCATCCCAATTTGAATAAGGGTGTTTTTGTAAAAAAAAATTAAATTATTTTCTATAATTACGCACATTATATTTATTCTATAATTTCATTCAACTATGTGTTCTTTATTAACACCCAACACTGATCAAATTCTTACTCTGTGGTATAAATGACCAACATGCCATTCTCCTTTACTAGTAATTTTAGGATAGATAAATTTTTTCCAATGGATTTATTCCATTATTATAGGATGAGTGGATCAGTAGATCCACTAATGTAAGGAAGAATATGTCACATAAAAGAAATCAAAACAACTTACACATTCATTGATAAAGGAGATAATTCAACAAGATTCAAGTAATTTTTCATAAAATGATCGATTTGGTCTAGAAATTTTCAAAGGTTCTTAGGCAGTACTCTTCTATATTTAATAATACCATTTGTTAAATAATCACATTGCCTATCAAATTGGTTGTTGGAATAGATTCTCATATTTTCCCCCACTAACTAAAAAATGAATATTGGAATACATTAACTAATAAATATTAAAAAGAAACGCATATATAATTATGTTTAATAAATTATAAATTATGAGAAAACATGAACATATGAATCTATAGGTTTTAATCTATGTTATGAATTGTAATGTTTCATAATATCTTTTATAACCAATCAATATCATCATGTCCTTCACTATGGTTCATAAGGATTTGGTGAATTTGGAAGGATTATCCTTCGAAAGTGTCAAAAAAGAAGCATAGAAAAGAATAATTTAATTCAATAGGGTATGATTGATTAAAGTAATAATTCTCCTTTTTGGTGTTATTACCCCTATAAAAACGTTTATAGAGACCCATGAACATATAGCGTCCAAACAAAGAGGTAATTTCAAGAAATCCACTCGCACTATAAAGAACTAAAATTTATAGTTAATTTCCTGTATATAGTATTAATTCAAGGTTTCATACTAAAATTTTATATTCCTAATCCTAAAAAATAACTACACCATTATATGATACATACTATAATGACACAAGAATTTTTCTGAATATTAGTATATTATTTTTAACACGGATAACGATTAATTCAAATCATGGATCGAAATGGCATAGCCTCTTTACACGAACGAGAACATATTAAATCAATATAGAAATAAAGAATCTTCATTATGAACTCCATTATGAGCTCTACAATCCCTTTGATCCGAAAAAAATTATTTGATTTCCTAAAAAACATAGACAAAAAGGGTGAGATAAAAATAAGAGTAAGGGAATAATCATGGGAAATAAATAAAACATTAGAGAAAATGGTTTAAAATTTTATCATAAAATTGAATAATAATTATTTATAATGTAGATGAATAATATAAAAATGGTATCACATTATGAAGGGGAAATATGAAAAATAGTTTGAAAAAATGACAAAATCATTAGTCAAGGATGACCTCCTTAACAACATTACATGGTAAGCACAATCCCATAGTACGAAATGATTACTCAACAATCCTATATATATCAAATCCGTTGAAAAATGAATTTCCCAATACATTACAGTGATATTTGGTAACAACCATTTTAATTTGTTCATGATTATGTGTGAAATAAATAGTAATTCATGCTTAATCTATAAATATCTGAATAACCTATAGAAATAAAATTTCTTTTGTCTAACTTCAAATCATAATAAAAAGTGATTTCTTAATGTATGAATTTTATAAATGATCACAAGGAATGAATTAAACCACAAAACTAAATTGGTATAAGTTATTTTTATATATGTGATATAAATATATACATAATTTATAATATTTCCCAAATTACATGAAATTAAATATAATTAATGTGAGTTAAATAAAGATGGGTCAAAAATCAATAGAAATGGTTGTTTAGAGACATACCTTACCTTCAGTCTGAATCACCATATACATTCATCATCATTTAGAATAACAAAGATATATTACCTTATATACTTCATTTGGATCCTTTTTCCTGTTTATTTTTCTTTTTATTTATTTATTATAATTCTATATTAAATTACATTATAATTTATGTTCATGTTAGATGTATTGATGTTATTCTTCAAATATGTCCAAAATCTCCTTGGTTAGATCACTATTGTATAATTTAGTATTATTCAGTTATCTATAGTATAATAAATGAGAAATAGTTATAAAATTTATACATATCCTATTATTTTAATAGAATACATGAAATTTGATTCTAATAAATGAAATATGATTCAACCATTGAGATTGTGGGTTGTACATATGCATGAGTAATATTTAAATTTTTAAAATAACATGATGTTATTAAGATAAATGTTTTTTATTTTTTCAAAAATTATCATAGTATAATAAAAATCATATTTTTTCTTTAAATAAACATATATATATCATCCATGCGATGAGCTAATAAAATGAAAATCACATTGCCTCATGGATGTGGTACTCCAAATATCCACACAAACAATATTATCATCTATTAAGTAATTTAATGGTAAGAAAAAAATTATATAGTTATATTACAAATGATATATGATATATTAATATCATATATACATTGAATATGTCATCACAATTATCTATGAGAGGTTTTGATGGAAAAAAATTACATTAGTCATTAAGTCTCTAATCCTTTTTACACATGAATGATGGTTTCATTTCCCATTGGATAAAATTTTATATGGATATATATTTTTAAAATAACATATAAACTTACAATTATATGGAATATACAAATATTATTATACCAATCATTGAACATGTAATTTGAATGAGGTGGATGGATAAATAAAACAAAAAATAATAGGTAAATACTGAAATGTCTTCTCAAGAAAACCCCTTTAGGTTTTCAATAAACACACTCCAATGATGGTTATAATGAAAATAAATGGACTCTATGAAAATTTAATTTATATAAAGAATGAATTTGGTTAGTTATTTATAATCAAAATTTATTTTATAGTGTCGATCGTCCAGATTGGCCGTTGTTGGATCAGATTGTGTTCTAATCCTCTTTTCCAGATCTCGATGGATCGGTCTTAGCCGAATATTCATAGGGTCTTGGCACTATTTCTATAGAGACCAAAATCATGATGTACATGGAAATTACGTTAATTTTTTGGAATAATTAGTACATAACAAAAACAAACTCACAAGGACTGTAATAGTTTCGTGTCTTAGGAGACTCAGAACATAATCTTCTAATTGTTGTGAAAGATCTTCAACATCTCCCATAAAGATCTTCCCCTTTTGTTTTCTTACATAATACCTTTATTTGTATCATTGGGAAAATAAAACATATAAAGGGTGAGATCAAATTCTCAGTAAGGGTAAGCATGGATAAAATAAAACAAATCATATACATTTGAACAAAAACATGAACATAATGTTTAAACATCAAAATCTTGAGCAATGACATAAAACATGGCAATATGTAAGGCATAGATCATAATGGAACCACAATCATGATAAAATTTCATGGTAATAAGACATGTAATTGTGTAAAACCATTAATCACATGATATGATTTCCATTGTTGCAAAGGCATTGCTGCAAAGACCATATTAGTGGACAAAGTCCCTTTCTAAATCGAGTTCACTCTTATTTCAGTCCTGTATCACTGAACATGATTAACCTGAAGTTCTATCCATGTCTATATAATTAGATATAAACCTTTACCAAATTCATTGGAGGGAGATATAGGTCCCATACATCTCATAATCAAATCATTCTTACATGGGCCACAACATTAACAGAAATCATTCATCATAACCTAAATAGTAAAATGGGTTTTATAAACATCATTACATCATAACATAATCCATATAAAACAAATGGATATAATTTCATCAAAAGAAAAGTGAAACCATGTAAATCATAGAGATATTATACTTGAAACATAAACATATGAAATAATTTCATCTTAGATGGAAAATGGTTTTGATAAAACACTTGAAATGAATTCTTGAGGAAAATATCATTTCTTCATAAATATCATTTTATTTTCACAAAATTCCATGAAATTTTAAAAGAAAAGGATTTGGTTTAAAATAGTCATGAAATATTTTAGAGGAAGATTTATGGAAATAAGGCATTATGAAACCGTAAAAATCCTTTCATGCCGTATAAGCTAAAAAAACATTTTTCTCCAACTTTTGTCGAAAAAGTTAAAAAAGTACCTTGTATGATAAACAAAAGAAAGATTCCTTCCAATCGATGTGGTAAAAGTAAAAAGTGTTAAAATGAATTTAAACATATATAGAAGAAAAATAAACCTTTTATGAAAATAGTTTGAGAACATATGGACATGGATGATAAACATAACCCCAGTTAATACTTACGAATAAACAATCTTGGATAAGAATGAGATTGGAAAAGTTATCCCTTACCTTATGTCCAATTTCTTCCATATGTGTCCGAGACTCCTATATATTGGGTTTAAAAATGTTATTAACTTTTAACAGAACCATAATAAAATTTATTATATCATATATGATTCACTTATAACTTTATATTATCCGTTCATTTGTCAATTTCATGTTAAAGCAGCGTTTTGGGTAAAATCATTTCATTTATCATCCGTGTTTTTACTTGTAATTATTAATATGATTTCTTAGATCATGATTACTTAATTATATAATATAAATCATGATTTATATATAATATATATTCATAATATACGTATATATAATAGATTTATAAATGGGAAGAAATACACCGTTCATGGAGATGGTAGGTCGTACGTACGCATGAACGTTGTTTTTTCATTTCCTTATTGAATTGAATTGAATTGAGTAGATTATATAGATATATATATTCATAAATATAGTGGAATTATTATTTCATATATTTCATGATTACTTATTATGTATACTTTATAATCATTCTATAATTGATAACATGGAAAGTGAATCTCATCGTGTCGTGTAGACAGTAAACCATACGTACTCACGAGCGATGATATCATTCCCATATTTATTAAATGGAATTGGAGTGAATGATAGAATATCTTATAATAATTATGACGTTATAATAATCATATATAGTTATTCATTACACCATTATACCCATCCAAGTAAGGTGGTGGTGGAAAAACTGATTACACCACGGCATGGAGACGGTATTCCGTACGTACGCACACGCGGTGATTTCATTTTCCGTAGGATGGATAGAAGGTGAAATAGGGTTGTTTCATATTTATAATTACATATCATTATATAATTAATACTTATGTTATTACTTTATAATTAAATAACTAAATAATAGGAAGTAGAAGAAGAAAGAAACTTGAAAGAGTCGGTAGAAGAGATTACCTCTTCCTCGACGCACATCCTTTAAACTTCTTCTTATGGAACTAGAGTTGGTGTTTTGAGAATACCAGAACCTATATAATATAACTATAGAGGTTGATAAGATTAATTCTCAAGGTTTGGCAGAGCTTCAAGGCTCAAAAGGGTGTGATGAGACGAGGGAAGGGGTGCCCTTTTTAGAAGGGAGGAGAGGGGCACCTTTGGAAAAACATAAAATGTCATTTTATAATAAAGTCATATTCAGTTTATAATCGCTCCAAAGTGACTTATTTAGAATATAAAGTGGTTATGAGTCGAAATATTCTCTACCAATAGGTTTTATACAAGTTTAGGTTACTAATTTAACATTATCATTTCGATTTAACTCTAAGTTAAATAATTTAACTTTTACCCTGTCTTCTTGTTTTCTTACACTATAAGGTTAATAAATTTAATATAACAATATAAACAAACCCCAAGTGGTTAATTATTAATATATATAACCTTATCTAATTCATTTTACTGATCCTTAGATTTTTAGGAATATAATAACAATTAATAATATAATATTTGTTTTAAAAACTAGTTTGTGTCAATTTTGACACTATTTGGTAATTGATTTTTGTGAAAATCATAATAGCATGATTAGTTCGAAAAATTTTAATTGAAACAATAATAACATTTCATATTAACCTAGAAAATTATTGGAATTCATAAAAAGTCTAAAATTACATTTATTTGGGTATTTATAACATCAATTATGTTAATATTTCATTAATAAGGAAATTACTGCATCATCATTGTGTCTTAAATTAATTAAATTATTTAATGTCTAAAAAATATAAATAAAATACCATTAGGTCGGAAATTTTTTTTCTTTCTAATTAATATTTATAGTCGAATTTATCTTATTTATAACCATATATTAAAAATGTTTTAGTTATTAAACTCGAATTTTAACTATTTTAACACTTTTTTAAATAAAATAATAATAAGTGTCCTAATCTAATCCATGTGGACCTAAAGGGTAATATTTTATTCCTAAGGTTTTTTTGGTCCAATTAAACTTATCCAATAGAATTAGGACATGTGTTAGGGTAATAATAATATCATTTTTACCCTTAATTATCATATTTACTTTAAACTGTGGTAAATAAAAGTTAAAAGTTACTATTCACCAAAAATTCTTTTTATCTTATTGAACCAAATTTCACTCCTTGATATTAACTGTGTCTCTCGGATTTTCTAAATTCCACTCACATAAGTGGTAAAATTATGTTTTATGTAAATTTTCAAATTCTCCTAGGAGGTTGGTAAATGACGGTGAAAAGTTCAATAAACTTTTTAAATATCTAAAATTATTATAAAATGACTCCAATGAATTAAATTTAAGTTATATATGTATTATGTATCAATTTTTAACTAAAATAAATTTAATTAAAACAAATAATTATTTAAATAAAAAGTCAATTTTTAAATAGTATCCTAGTGTTTTCACTATTCATCAAAAATTAAAAGTTTTCAGAAAAATACAAAAAATTCACCCTAGGCTAATTTCGATATTTCAAATCCAAAAATGAAGAAAATTTTGAAAGATAAAATTTATAAAATTTCAAAATGTGGGTATTACTATTCACAATGGCTAGTTCATAATAATATTATAATAATATATCATTTAGTGAAACTCGGTATTTCATACTACACACGCTATCGAAGAAGGTCTTTATTGCATGTAATGCAAGCCAAGTCAGGGCTGTGTGTAGTGAAAGCTCTGTTTAGTGTTGTGTATAACATAATAAAAACTTATTTCATTTATACATTAAACAAAATCTATACTTAAGGTTGCATAGAATAAATTCTACAAAACGAACATGAAATTTTGTGTAACACGAGCAAAGAATAGTGTTGTGTATACTGCAAGCTAATACGGTGTTGTGTATAGAACAAGATAATTTTGGTGTATCGTATAACACAAGACTTCAATGAAATTAAAAAGAATAATTCTCATAAAATCTTGGGTTGTTACATTCTACCCACCTTAAAAAGAATTTCACCCATGAAATTAATCGGGGTAATAAATGGTTTACTACTTGAATGTTTCATTCATAGAAACCCACATCGTAAAAAGAAATACTAAAACATAATTTTAAAAACTAATGTATGAAATGTAACGGTTACCCAAATTAACATATCCATGGCTTTACACAAAGGAGAACATAGGTGAAAATATGTAAATGGAAGAGATGTCTAACCATCAAGTTTTGATGGAGAGTGGGAGAGAACTTGGCTATGAAAAATCCATTAATCACAAAGCCATAAATTTGTGATGATTGAAGGTACCATCTAATTCATCGTATATAAGGGCGCTAGGAAAACATTTTTGGTTTTCAAGATCATTTTCCTAAAGTTGAATAATTTGAATTAGAATAAATACTTACTTTATTTCGGTATAATCTCACCGTTGTTCGTGCCTTGAACAATTTCCACATCATCTCTTAAAAAAATTAAGTTCAATTTTTCATTAGTGATGTGTTAGAAGATCCTGTGATAGAATGATGAGTCATTCCATCTGTCCCAAACAAAAGGTTATCAAAAGTTATCAAATATACATATGTCCATCTATGGTGAGGTTAATCGTATATGATTCCAAAAATGGACTTATACTTCATCTATCATAGCGCTTAATAAAATAAAACTAGTTTATACTAAGAAATGAATTCCTGTAGGCCAGAGGTAGGCGATAAAGGCTTGTCGCACTTCGGTTGAGGGTTCGATTCCCGCAACATTGTCCGACGCGACGGGTTGTCACTCGTCCTGCAGGTTTTCCCTTTTTCTAAAAATACACTATTATAAAATTCCAGAAATAATATCTAAAAAATGTTCTATCATTAAATAATACTATCTGATATCAAACATAATCCATTCCAATCTTTAGGCTTATCCAAAATACGTATTTCCAATCTTATAGTATAATGAAAATGATTACATGAAAGGTCACATAACAAGCATGTGAATACCATCATTTATCCCCCATATATCATAAGATATATCTTGTTGGTAACATTCCAAACATTTGAATTCCTTAATCAAGTATTACCATAGAACCTTAGTGAAAACATCAGTGTTTTCAAAAGTTAACTCTTTCCACATACCAAAATCCCAAAATTTCTATATACTCAAACAATGATCTCACTTTGTCCTTGTATTAGTCATGAGCTCATGAATACTATCAAACATTTCATTTTCTCTTTATCCCTTAATTATGTGCATATCATCTGCTTTTGAAAATATTTGAATCACTTTTCATGGTTACCGGTACCATATAATTATTGAAAACCACAATAAACCAATACATAAATATTCCAATATTCTACAATACTATAAATAATATTGCACGATACTATTTTAAATTCCCATTACATAAACACTTAATCATTACACAACATCATTTTCATACTCAACATCACAAATATTGATCGCATGTGACTAAACATTATCCTTTTCCTTAAGAGGTTTCTCACATTGATCATCATTAACCCTTGGATTAAGGGCATTGATTAGCATAATTCCCCATTTCCATTCACTTGATGCATTGATGTGTTGGTGGTGCATTCTCTGTAGTCTTTTCTTTATTCACATCATTAGCAACCCTTTTTCCATTACTCTGACACTCAACTGCTCGATGACCTTCTTTTCCAAACTTAATACATTTTCTAATACCTTTAAGACAATCTCCACCATGTTTTTTCCACACTTTGAGCATAAAGAAACATTCATCTTCTTTTAACCATTATTCTAAGATTTCTCCTTGAACTCCATATTTGATTTCTTTTCAAAACCATGAGATGGATATGAAACACCAACTTCTATTTTTACATTGATAGCACAATGCAAAATTTCTTCATAGCTACTGAAGTCTCTTATAGCTAATTTCCTTCGAAGACTTGGTATTAAGCCACTGAAGAATCGATCAACTTTACTTTCAGGTTTGATGATAAAGCCAGATTCATACCTTGCAAGCCTTATAAAATTCGCTTCGTATATACCAACAGATTCATCATACTTCTTCTTAAGCTCAAGTAAATACTTTTCCATCTTTGTTCTAAGAATACGAGGGAAGTAATTATTGAAAAATAAGTTCTTGAACTCATCCAATTCAATGGATTCAGTTTCATCTCAGGGCCTCGTATTCTTAATTAGAGTCCACAATTGATCTTCTTCACCTTCTAAATAGTAAATATACAGAATTACTTTTTCATGTTCCGAACAACTATGTATGGAAAATATATTTTCAATGGTATTGATCCATTTTTCAGCAACAAGTGGATCAGAAGACCCACTGAAAGAAGGTGGACGTTGCCTCTTGAAGGACTAAATAGAATATTGTTCCCTTCTCTACTAATTTGGGAGTCCAGAATGATTCATAGCTTCTGTAAGTGATGAAATAAGATTTTTCACTCCATCTCCCATAAAATAGGTTTGTTTAGGAGGAAAATCGTTGCATTTTCCATTACATTGATCAACACGGTTCCTTCGGGTTCCAGCCATCATCTAAAAACCAAAAAGAATAGTGTGAGAGGAAAAAATCATGTTAGGGAAAACAACATAATAAAGGGGTATTACCTTCAATATATAACATCTAAGGGTTAATTATAATATTGTTTCCATAATTCTAGGATTATAACCTATAATTACACTTAACCTTACAGACATCCTTAGACATACCATAGAAATATCTCTAGGGATCTCACTAAAGTTTTCGCCTTTTAGTTTCCAATGGTTAACTAAACCATTCATCTGATACCAACTATAGCGGTCTAGAATTACTTTCAGTGGACTATAATTGATACCTATTAGGGCACTCCATGGGTGGATACACCTCCTAGGTATGACAAACCACTATCCCCATTGGCAGTCATTTCCTCATGAAGCCCTTGGGTGAAGAGCCATGCTTCGTCCAATACTCACATGTGAGAGTTCCCAAGGATCAGATTCATTCCTACCTCCTTTGCCTCTGATACCAACTGTAGAGACCCAAATCATGACGTACATGGAAATTAAATTAATTTTTAAAAATATTTAATACATAAAAAAAACACAAGGACCGTAATAGTTTAGTGTCTTTGGATACTCGGAACATAATCTTCTAATCATGGTGAAAGATCTTCAACATCTCCCATAAAAATCTTCCCCTTTTGTTTTATTACCTAAAACATTCCTTTATATCCTAGGGAAAAGAAAACATATAAACGGTGAGCTCAAATTCTCAGTAAGGGTAAGAATGGAGAAAATAAAACAAATCATATACATTTGAACAAAAACATGAACATATTTTTTAAACATCAAAATCTTGAGCAATGACATAAAACATTGAAGTACATAAGGCCTAGATCATAATGGAACATAAATCGTGATAAAATAGCATGGGAATAAGACATGTAATTGTGGAAAACCATTAAGCACATTATTTTATTTCCGTAGTATCCAAGGCATTGCTGCCAAGACCATCTTAGTGGACAAAGTCCCTTTTGGAATCGAGTTCACTCTCGTTTCAGTCCTGTATCACTGAACTGGATTAACCTCCCATTCCAGACATGTCTATCTCATGAGATATAAACCTTTATCCAATTAATTTGAAGGAGATATAGGTCCCACCTATCTCATAATGAAATCATTATTACTTGTGCCACAAAATAAACATAAATCATTCATCATAACCCAAAGAATAAAATGGGTTTCCTAAACATCATTGCATCATAACATAATCCATATAAAAAAAATGGATATCATTTCATTATAAGAAAATTGAAACCATGTAAATCATAGAGACATTATACTTGAAATTTACACATATGAAATAATTTCATCTTAGATGGAAAATGGTTTTGATAAAACACTTGAAATGAATTCTTGAGGAAAATTTCCTTTCTTCTTCAAAATCATTTTCTTTTCACAAAATGCCAAGAAAATTTAAAAGAAAAGGATTCTGTTGAAAATATTTATAAAATATTGTAGAGGAATATTTATGGAAATAAGGCATTATGAAACTGTAAAAATCCTTTCATGCTGTATAAGTTAAAAAAACATTTTTCTCGTACTTTTGTCGAAAAAGTCAAAAAGTACCCGGTATGGTAAACAAAATAAAGATTCCTTCCATACGATGTGGTAAAAGAAAAAAAGTGTAAAAATGAATTTAAACATACATGGAAGAAAATTAAACATTTTATGAAAACATTTTGAGAACATATGGACATGGATGATAAACACAACCCCAGTAAATACTTACGAATAAACAATCTCGGATAAGAATGAGATTGGAAAAGTTATCCCTTACCTTATGTCCAATTTCTTCCATATGTGTCCGAGACTCCTGTATAGTGGGTTTGAAAATATTATTAACTTGTAATAGAACCATAATAAATTTTATGATATCATATATTATTCACTTACGACTTTATATTATCTGTTCATTTGTTAATTTCATGTTAAAGCAGCGTTTTGGGTAAAATCGTTTCATTTATTGTTCGTGTTTTGACTTGTAATTATTAATATGATTACTTAGATCATGATTACTTAATTCCAGAATATAAAACATGATTTATATATAATATATATTCATAATATACATATATATAATAGATTGATAAATGGAAAAAATACACCGTTCATGGACACGGTAGACTGTACGTACGCATGAACGCTTTTTTTGTTTCCATATTGAATTGAATGGAATTAAGTAGATTATATACATATATATATATATATACAGTAGAATTATTATTTAATATATTTTATGATTACTTATTATATATACTTTATAATCATTCTTGAATTGTTAACATGGAAAATGAATCTCAACGTGTCGTGGAGACAGTAATCCGTACGTACGCACGAGTGATGATATCATTCCCATATTTATTGAATGGAATTGGAGTGGATTATATAATATCTTAGAATCAGTATGATATTATAATAATCATATATAGATATCCTTTACACCATTATATCCATCCAGGTAAGGTGGTGGTTGAAAAATTTATTACACCACGGCGTGGAGACGGTATTCTGTACGTACGCACGCGCGGTGATTTCATTTTCCATAGGATGGATAGAAGTTGAAATAGGGTTGTTTCATATTTATAATAACATATCAGTATATAATTAATACTGATGTTATTACTTTATAATGAAACAACTAAATAAGAGTAAGTAGAAGAAGAAAGAAACTTGAAAGAGTCGGTAGAGGAGATTACCTCTTCCTCGACGCACCTCCTTTAAACTTCTTCTTAGGGCACTAGAGATGGACTTTTGAGAAGACCGGAACCTCTATTATATAACTATAAAGGTTTATAAGAGGAATTAGAAGGTTTTTTCCGAGCTTCAAGGCTCAAAAGGGTGTGAAGAGAAGAGGGAAGGGGTGCCCTTTTTATAAGGGAGGAGAGGGGCACCTTTGGAAAAACATAATATATTATTTTATAATAAAGTAATATTCACATTATAATAGCTCTAAAGTGACTTTTTTAGAATATAAAGTGGGTATGGGTTGAAATATTCTCATCCAATAGGTTTTAGACAAGTTTATTATACTAATTTAAACTTATCATTTAGATTTAACTCTAAGTTAAATAATTTAACTTTTACTGTGTCTTCTTGTTTTCTTACACTATATGGTTAATAAACATACTATATCAAGCCCAAAGAACCCCAAGTGGTTAATTATTAATATATATAACCTTATCTAATTCTTTTGGCCGAACTGTAGATTTTTAGGAATAGAATAACAATTAATAATATAATATTTGTTTTAAAACTATTTTATGTCAATTTCGACACTATTTTGTAATTGATTTTTGTGAAAATCATAACAACATGATTAGTTTAAAAAAAAGTTAATTTAATCAATACTAACATGTCATATTAACCTAAAAAATTATTGTAATTCATAAAAAGTCTAAAATTACATTTATTTGGGTATTTATAACATCAATTATGTTAATATTTCGTTAATAAGGTAATTACTGCATCATCATTGTGTCATAAATAAATTAAATTATTTAAGGTCTAAAAATTATAAATAAAATACCATTAGGTAGGAAATTAATTTATCTTTCTAATTAATATTTATAGTAAAATTTATCTAATGCATAACTCTATATTAAAAATGTTTTAGTTATTAAACATTGATTTTAACTATTTAAACTCTTTTTTAAATAAAATAAAAATAAGTTTCCTAATCTAATCCAAGTGGTCCAAAAGGGTAATATTTTATTCCTAAGGTTGTTTTTGGTATAATTAAACTTATCCAATAGAATTATGACATCTTTTAGGGTAATAATAATAACATTTTTACCCTTAATTACCCTATTAACTTTTAACCGTGGTAAATAAAAGTAAAAAGTCACTATTAACAAAAAATTATTTTTATCTTATTGAAGAACATTTTACTCCATGATATTAACCAAGTCTCTCAGATTTTTGAAATTCCACTCACAGAAGTGGTAAAATTATGTTTTATGTAAATTTTCAAATTCTCCTAGGAGGTGGGTAAAAGACGGTGAAAAGTTCAATAAAATGTTTATATATCTAAAATTATTATAAAATGACTCCAATGAATTATATTGAAGTTATATTGGTATTATGCATCAATTTTTACCTAAAATAAATTTAAATAAAATAAAAAATTATTTAAATAAAATGTTGGTTTTTAAATAGTATCCTAGTGTTTTCACTATTCATATAAAATTGAATGTTTTCAGAAAAATACCAAAAATTCACCCTATCCTAATTTCGATATTCCGAATCAAAAAAGGAAGTCTATTTTGAATGATAAAATTTATAAAATTTCAAAAAGTGGTTATTACTATTTATTACACCTAGTTCACTATAATATTATAATAAAATATTGTTTAGTGAAACTCGACATTGCTTACTACACACGCTATCGAAGAGGGCCTTTATTGCATGTAATGCAAGCCAAGTCAGGGCTGCGTGTAGTGAATGCTTTTTTTGGTGTTGCGTATAACATAAACAAAACTTATTTCATTTATACATTAAAAAAAATCTAAACTTAATGTTTCGTAGAATAAATTCTACAAAATGAACATGAAATTGTGTGTAACACGAGCCAATAATAGTGTATTGTATACTGCAAGCTAATACAGTGTTGTGTATAGAACAAGATAATTTTGGTGTAGCGTATAACAGAACATATTAATGAAATTAAAAAGAATAATTCTCATAAAATCATGGGTTGTTACAATTTCTACATGGGGTATGAAGGAGTGGTGGTGTAGTTTCATAGCTTATGGGGTGTCAGCTTAGTATGGTGATTCTCTCGGTGCATCAGGATCATGATACAACAAATCTTCAAGGTTGTGTCGATTCTGGGGGGCAAATAACGTCGTGAACTTATATGGTTTCTCTAGGGTTCATGTGGTTATGTAGGTGTATGTGGAAGTAGAGTCAACTGGTCCTTCGGTCTCTTATCCCTGAGACTTTGGGAATTTTTATTTATTGTTTCTTTGTGACAGTATGATTTTCTGCCATTTTTTTCTATGGTCGTTGTGCCTTTTGGTTCTCACTTTTATGGTGGGTTCTCTCTTTTCCCACAAAAGGGGTTTGTATGGATTTTTTTTGAAAGGGTAATTCCCAAAACTTTCAAAGTACTTAAATGAAATATGTCATCATGTATCCCTATATATGGTACAAGGATGGGAATTATTTAAATACCCTCATATAATTAGATTAAGGTAAGTGCTATAAAAAATTATTTGTATATATCATATTATTTTCAACAATAGTTACATGATTTACCTTTAATGTGGTGATATTTATTTTTTATAGTAACTATTAATTTGTAAAAATAAAGTGGGACAATTTTTTAATTTATTTTGGAATCCTAATTTAAAATATGTTATCCATTTTTTTGTGAAGGAGTTCTTATTTCAAGGAAAAATATAATAACTCAAAATCTTAGTGTTAAAAAGGATCTCTCCCATTTACATACCATGTTGTTCCTTTATTTTGGGGAAGAGTGAAAAGGTTCCACTTGGGAAACACTACCTTGAAAATTACAAATCAACTAGAAAACTGGAAAGGGAATCATATGTCTCTGGAAAGGAGATTCTGTTTAGTTAATTCTATTATCACATCAATTCTTGTTTACACATTCTTTTTATATAGATGCCCTAGAGATTTTATTAATGAATTAAATTTTAGAATTAGAAACTTTATATGTACTGGTTCAATTCATGACAAGAAGCTGGTGACAGTTTCTTAGAAAGACTGCATTAAACCTGTCCAAATGGTTGGATTGGGAATCAATGATATAATATTTCTCAATGGTACTTTGATCAAAAAAATCACCTCGAGATTAATCTAAAATTCATATTTCACAATGGATTGTCTTATTACCAGATTTCTTGGATGCTTCGTAGTGGCCACAAAAATTCAATAAGATCCATTGTTAGTCCCTCCATAAAGAAGGCCTTCTCTAAACAGATGGCATGTTCAAAATGGTTAGGGTTTAAATAGTCAACCTTGAAATTCTGGACCACCCTTGGTTATATCAGACTATTTGTGAGGACTTTGTCATCCCATAATCTATTAAATCAACATCTATTGCATAATTTTATAATAATCAAGATCTTAATGAAATGTTTCCTAGTCAGATATGCACGAAAGCTGCACATTAAAGTTTCATTGACTATGATGTTCTGGTTTTGTTGCCTAATATGAATGGTATTTCTTGTACAAAAGAATTATACAAAATACTATGTGGGAGTTCATTAAATCCTCCACCTTGGGTTACAAGTTTCCATAAGCCCTCTATTCCTCCATACAACTCCTTGTTTATCTAGAAAATTTGTGCAAGAAGACTCCCTCTGCATGGCATGTTGCAGTGGGTTGTACTTCATTTGGTTACGGTCTGCCCATTCTGTCTGGAAACTGATGAGACACTCTCTCCTTTATTTTTTTCATATAATTTTGTATGTAGGATGGGGGTGCATATGTAGGAATCCTTTCTGAGTTCCCTATCCATTGAAACTGTTGAATGGCTCCTACAGTCCTCTTGCAGGGCCAAATGTAGTGAGCTATTTTGCATGCTCCTACTGTCATCGATGGCCTGTACAATTTCCTACATTTGGATATACAAAAATACACTGATCTTTCACAACACAAACCGATTGTTTTATATATATGTTCTATATATTTATCATTCTTTTCAGACTACTAATAATATTAAGACTTAGTGCATGAGGAATGATGTTTCTAATCTCACATTGTTGAGGTCTCTTGGTTTCAACGGCGGGATGAAGAAACCATTAGTGATGGAATATGTTCAATGGATTCTGCCAATCCTATAGAAACTAAAGGTGAATGTTAACGGAGCTTCCTTTGGTGCTCTAGGACCATCTGGTTGTGGAGGGGTGTTCCACACCTATTGGGGATTTTATAAAGGTTGTTTTTTTCACATTATGGGCAATGGGTTCACTATTTAAGTGAAGCTCTTGGACATGATATAAGTGATCAGGTGTGGTGTCCAGTTTGGTTGGCATGAGTTATGGATAGAGTCAGACTCATCTGTTGCAGTTAAAAAAATTTAGAGATCTCTCACGGAATGTTCCATAGAAGATGTTACCAGTTTGGATTGACTACTATAGGATGGTTGATTCTCATTCCCTTGTAGTTACACATGTCTATCAAAAATCCAATCAGGCTTCAGACACCCTTTCTAAGAGAGCTATCAATGAGGTCATCTCGCATTGGTTGTTTGTGCTACTTGAATTTTTTAATTGGTTTAGTCATATAGATTCATGTGGTGAGGTTTACACTCATCTTTGTAGATTGGCTCTGTGACGTCTAGATTTTTATTGAATTTTATTTTTATTATATCTTTATAAATGTAGGTACGCCTGAAACCTGATCTTCTTGGTATAACAAATAAAATTAATTATATATAAACTATAAATAATTAGATATTTAAATTACATAATGTACTGATAATAAATTACGATTTTACATAAAGAAGTATATTTCATTATTCACTAAAAAGTAAATCACTTCAAAAGATTTAGGAAAATTTATTCTAGTATAATGGAGATAACGTGATTTGAATAATTATATTGTTTTTATAAAATAAAATTCCAAAATGATCAGGAAAATAATAATAACAGTGACCCAAATAAATCAATAATAATCATTATTGAGTAAAATGGATCACTACATATAGTTTCCTAAATTCTCATTATTGGAAATATTAAATTTAAAAACCATGATTACAAAATAAGAATATAAGTTAAAATGAATAAGGGAAATTCTACGAATAAGAGTAATATTGAATTTTTAAATAAGTTCAGATGGAATGAAACAAAAACTAGTAATCTCATATGATGAAACACATACCCTAAAATAATTCTATGAGACATTAGGAAAAAATCATGTTCCATAAAATATTAAATAATCAAACATTTGGGATTATGTGGAATGTAAATGAGCATTGAAAACACAACATAGTTGATCAGGCATAACATCATCTTTCCTGTATTTTAAAATGGATCACTACATATTTCACATTGTTTATTTGGAGAAATTCATTGTTTCCCAATTGGGATCATTTATCACTACTCATTTCACCACTATCTCCTATGTTGAAAAGAATTACACAATTCAATGTTGGGCTATATAAGGTCCACCTAGTACATAATGATTACACCTACTCATGTATTCCACAAGAAAGTTTTTAATCATCACATGATACAAATCCATGGAATTAATATGTGATTAACATAAAACATTAAATAGTGTCACTTAAATTCATAAAAAATAATTACATGATCAGTTGATATCTAATTAAATCCATAAGAAGAATAAAATTATAAAATCAATTAGAGGGTGATTAATAATTCATAAATCCATAAAAAGTAAAAAAAATTATAAGGAGGAAAATATAAGAAAAATTATAAATGATGTTTTAGAAAAATATTTTTTCATTTCTAAAAAATAGGAGAGTATAGGTCATTTTAAAATGTAATTTTTATAAATGTACTATTAAAATATTTTAATTAATTTAGTTTTAAAAAAATCTCAAATAATGGAATACTAAAAAATACATAATGTTTTTATATATAAATTTTGGATCCGAAAATATATCATTTGATTTTGAATGGAAAATTATTTTAGATATTTAGAAAAAAAATTGAAAATCAACATATTAAGAACGTAACAAAACATAGCTTTTAAATGTTGTGAATTAGTATAAGGAGAGCACATAAGTTGATAATTATATGTATTACAAAATAATAATAGGTAAAATTTGATGTTTGTGAAATAATGGTGACGAATGAGATTTCCATTTTAGATATTAAATATTAAACATAAAACAATTATATATATCATTGAAGGGGATTAATTGATGAATAATCATTGAACCAACCAATGTGTTTTCCATAAAAAAAAGAAAGGGTTTGTATCTATTTTGTTGGTGAAGGGGTGAACTAGAACCCCTTTCAAGTTTTATTTGGTTTGGCCTATTGGTTGGTTGTGATGGGTTTATGTATTTAATAATGAATAACATTGGGTTAACACTATTATACATAAATGAATATCCCAATGGTCCTCACATCACTAACAGTGTATGGACCTGCATTCCCTATTTATTTGATCAATTGGGTTTTATACCCAAAGACACATGGAAACATGCATTGGTTGAGAGGATGGGAGGTTGGTATCCTCAAAAACCTTTTGGGTGGAATTGTTTCTTAATAGGGGACTCCTTTATTGATTTATGAAATGTTTGGCCATCACATCATAATACTGATATGGGACAGGTACCCTAAAACAAATTATAAGTTAGGTAACTTTTATGTTTAGAAGATATGGGTATCATTAGTGAATCCATCAAAAATTATCTGAGGTTCTTTATTCATTTCCCTAGTAATGGGTAGCTGCATATGTGTTGAATCCATATAACCAGGTACCACAAAATTTTATTCCAAACAAGGAGAAATTAATCTACATAGAAGGGGATTGATTATTTATGAGACTTCCTTTGTATCCTAGTTATTGTAGTTTCCAATACCCACATTTTTAATTAAACCATTACAATTTAGAATCATAAGGTAAGGATATATGTGTTGTAACTGATGCATCAGATAATTGAAATAGAGCCTCCAAAATACGTCCTACGTAACCTTATTATAGAAGGAATCATAGTTATTATTGTTCAATCGCACCCTTGGGACTGGCCCAAATGTAGAGACCCTTTTATGGGGGATATTTAAATAATTACAATAATCAGGGATAACATATTTATATTTCATTTTCTAGTGGAGGTTCATGATTCCACTGATTTTTTAATTGAGTCTCCCCAACTCAAATGATCAATATTCGGTGTGTGAAACATTGGGTAGCATGTGATTTTACTCATTGGATGTGGGTGAGAGGCTTATGTTCTAAGGCATCCCTTGGATGTTAATATAGATTTCAGTTTCTAGATCAACATCCAATATATCATAGTTATATAAGGAATTAGAGTCATCATAGTTCATTTGTTTTATGTGTCCATTGAGGGATGATGTAGAGTGATTACATGATTATAATTACTGAGTCCTGATTGTAAAAAAATTGAAGAGATGGGAAATATTTAAAAATGGATGCTTATTTGAGATTAAGCATTATAAATCATTCCAATGTATCTATGTTGTTTATAGAATCATATTACACAACGTTTAGTTTATCGGGGCTAACATGTTAAGAATTCCCTTTATACTGGATTTATCATATTATACCGATGATCATGGATTTTTTTGGGGTTTTCAATTCATTTTCATATGATTATGATAATAATTATATCATAAATTAGACTCATTAATGACACAAGATATATGATAAATGTGATAAATATGGTATGGAGATGATTAGTCTCATAGGTTGTGGATTTGGGATATATGTATTGAGACAACCTCTCTATGTAAATATAGTGCTCAGGCCTCAAAGAGGCATCCAATGTATTTTGTTAATTAAAAAAACATAATCAACAGAGTTACAGTGATCTAGGTTTTTATGTAGTGATTTCCCTATTTTATAGGGGCTTACACCCAAAGGATGGACACGTTTATAAGGTTTTAGGTTTTTTGTGTTACCTGGATTACTCACCTACTTAACTGCCTTCTTGACATGCCATGAATGTCTATTTTTACATGTAAGTGGATGTATTGACCTGCTTAGTGATATTGTGTACATGTTTAAATATAATCACATGATACAATTGGCCTATTAGAGAGATATCATGTATCATGTCTGACATGGTTAATGGTCATCACATTATCAAGGATGACTTGTATAAAGGACATCACAAAACCTAGGTAGTTGATATGACCTACAGTCATCATAATGGATTTCTCAAACAAGTGGAGGTAATCTCGAGAGTCAATTTGAAATGTCTCATAAGGAGTCACATGTCCTGGCTGTCATATCTAGGGGACATCATGATACCCAACTGGCATATCTTAGGGACTTTTCAAGAGCTATATGATTTTCCTGGATGCTATAGTCGGAATTATCTGACACTAATTGGTTCCTCTAATTGATTCAATCAACAAAAATGAAGCACATTGTGAGGTTTAGATGGTGAGAAAAGTGGGATTTGAGAAACATAGGTGGAATGGTAGTAGGGAAGAATAAGACTTCATTTGACATGTGAGGTGGAATTATTATGAACAAAATACTATACTAAGGGGTTTCTTTGATATAAAAGTGACATGTACTACTGAAGTTTCATGTATTGGGAAGTTCATATCAGGTTCATTAAGGTCATAATATATGTTTATTTTGTTCATCATTCTTAACTAGTGTATTTTCTAGAAATTATACTATGAATTCCATAGATTAGTTCAGTGTTTGATTATTTTATGTCTCATTTGATTTATAAGATCTAAGGGATGTTCTTCACATTTCCAACTAGATGTCTTCCACATGATCAATGAGTTCCCACATGATGTGATTATTCATGCTGCATGGTTTCTTTATTTATTCATCGGTATCTTATCTTAAAGTAATCTTGTTAGTCATGAGAT
The DNA here is from genome assembly GCA_963277665.1 of Viscum album. NCBI lineage: Eukaryota > Viridiplantae > Streptophyta > Magnoliopsida > Santalales > Viscaceae > Viscum > Viscum album. Next base: position 2,087,471,138 of record OY728122.1, on the reverse strand, counting down.
CGAAATCTCCGAGAAATCATCTTGGGTACATGGATGAAAAAGGTCCAAATTATCATCTATAGAGTAGTTTTGAAATTTTCATGCTGGGGTAGTTTATTTTTTGGGATCACCACCCTGGTTGTTCTCCTTTTGTTCATGGAATATAACACAAGATTTCATGCTACGGTTCGGTGGAAGGCATTAGTGTCACACATCATCACGAGTCCCTGGCATGGATCAGATAGAGGGGATCACATTCTATTTTGTGATCATTATTCCATCTCTTCAATGCTCCATTTAATGTTTTATTTATAATTAATGGTGAATTCTTGAATTATCCATGAATGCTTAATTACTTCTATATTGTCATTTTGACATGCTCAATGGCTTTTAAGTTAAGATACTTCCAATTGAGAGGCATTTGGGTGACAGATGAAGGTTTATCTTGAAAATTTGACGAAGAAAATATGGCATATCTAGGTGCTTATGTGAAACTATAATGGATTTTAAAGGTGTCTTTTGAGACCAGGATGTCTTTATAATGGGTCATGCGAGACAAAAGTGCAAACACCCTTGGTGTATGGCATGTGTTTTATGTCTACATGAGGCATACACATCCAGTCATATTTATTTTAATTTTTTTTCAACAGTTAAGGAGTAAATTAGGTTGAATAGATGTTTTCCATGAAAAATACTATACATCGTGGTGATGTTTCTCATGTTCACAATAGGTCCTACAGAGATTCATGGGAAATTCATAGAGTATTCCTTCTTTATATCCTTAAGGAGAAAAAGGGGGTGCATGGTTTCCTAGACATACCCAAATTCCATCACACGATGGGGATGACAATCAAATAATAATTTTATAGATGAGGTAGAAATGTTGTTGGCAGCCTTTGGCATCTAGCAGACAACATGTAGTGCATCATGTAATGTTTGCGACAGCAAAAGGCTCTCACCTCTGACCATTTTTGTTAACTATGTTTTTTAAATGGATCAGTGTCTCAGAAAGATTGTTTGAATGTTTTTAAGGGAAATTACATTCCCTATAGGTGACATGAAATGTTTGTTTTATGACAATATTAGGATCCCACCTTGTGGTTATTTTTCTCCTACATTCAATTGACTTTTGGATGGGTTGTGATCTACCCACTGGTTGACAAGCCACATAAAATGGGGGAGCTTATATAGATACCATTGTGTGATCAATGTTTTTCTAGGATTCCATCATGATAACCGAAGGGGTTCATAGGATGTTATCTATGGGACCTGATATAAGTTGTGTTTTGTGCATGCATCATTTGTAATGTCCTTGAAATTCTGTAATTTTTTTTAAATATATGGAATTATTTTGAGACCGTGAAATCTGATGGCATGCGATTCCGAGGCCGTAGTTCCTAGAATGGTCTATCAATGGTTGGTTAAGATTTAATTAGGGCGCGTAAGCCGTTTTCCTGAATAATTGGAATAACTCTTAAATGATTACTCAGATCAGAAATCTTGAGGCACAATTTCATTCAGGATGGCAGGTTTACCCAAGGTGTGACATAATTTTAGTCGGTTTGGGCCCCCTATCAGAAAACCTAAAAATGGAATAACTGTAAATAAAATAATTAAATAAATTTATTTTATTTTTTAAAAGCTTATAACTCACAAATGGTAGCTCAGATTAAAAATCTGAGACCACCACTGAACTTAGGAGGGAATGATTTATTTAGGCATATACTAACATTGGACGATGTACACTCCCAGTAAAAGTTATTTTTTGGCCGAAAATAAAATAATTATGTGAAAAAAAATTTAATGTAAGATTCATAACTTTTAAATGGTAACTCGGATTGGAAATCCAAGATTACCATAGGGTTTGTTTGGGCGTGTTTCACTTTGGTGGAGCCTAACCTCGACTGGTGCGGGTTGATGGTGACTATTAATAATTTTCTGAACTTTTTTTCGGGTAATTTCAATAAACACGTGAGTGGCATTTTGTAACTTTTGAACCAGTGTTCAGAATTGAAATCTAAGGTCACCATTGAACTCGCAGCGCTGATATTCGGTTAGGGAGACCTTCATCTCAACTGCAGTACGTCGAGGGTGGAAGGTAGATTTCTATACTTTCATGGGAGAGTTAAGATATATAAAATAAAAAAACAACAAATTTTATTTTATTTTCTTGACACCTCCATTTTGAATACATGGTGGTGGGGACCACCCGAACTATCCTTTAATGTGAGTTAACCCTTGGAATTCCCCCAATTAGGGTGCCGAATTTAATTTAATTAATCCACCATCATTAATTGAATTAATAATCATAACTCAATTAAGGTTGGATCCTTACCCTTTTTGTTGGGATAATTGGAAAAGGGGAGAGCATGGGAGTACTTGGAAGGACATCCCCCAACAATGAATGAACCTTAGATGTAGACGACGCTCGATCCCAGATCGGAAGCCTCTTCCAGGAGCAATGAACACCGACTTCACTATCACCATCTTCCTCCTCACAACACCTCCAATGGACGATCGTGGTAGGGGGTTTATTTTGGAGTTTTGATAATTAATTTTTTTTTGATTCCTCATATTCTCGATTCTCAATGATGATGGCCAAACATAAACACTGCCATCGAACTTCCAAAAGACCATGAACATTTCTTTTTGTTTTTCGCGCATTATTCGTGCATTATAAATTCCCAAATAATTAATTGTATTGAAAACATGATGTATTTTTGAGTGCGACATATGGACACAAATCCCTCGACTCAAGGATCTCCAATATGTGGCTCTCATATTTTTCTGGCATAGAATGAAGTTGCGGTAACCCGTGGAAGAGGAGGGCTGCAGGAAATCGGCCTACCGTGGTTCGAGTAGGCGGTGGAGGAGGACGGGGCACAGCATGCCAACTGGACACATAGACCTGAGGACACATGAATCTACACTTCCAGTAGAGGAGGAGGCCATGTCCCGTAGGCCGCGGTAGAGAAGGGGATGATGGCCGACACACCAACTGACCGCGTGGAGGCAGGGCGACGCGCATCTGCACCCCCAGTCGAGGAAAAAGTTGAGGTTGCTTAGCTATGGTGGTGCACCCAGAGGGTGGCCGGCACTTGGCTGTCTATAGGTGGATAGAGGCGTCGTCGCGCCACTGGGAGGAGAGTCGGCTGGAAGCCCAACCGGCCACGTCGCACCAAGCGGGATCGCTCCGGTGTGTCCCATACGCCAGTAGGCACCAACCGAATAGTCCACTAACTCTTTGGAATATTGGGGGGGTGCCTCCCCCCGGTGCGGATCGGGCAGGTCCTGTCATGGTGGACCACACCCAACCATGTGGGCTACTCCACATGGGCCATGCTCAGAGGGCCATGTCATGCGGGGTGCCCCCAGCGGGCAGCACCGAGAGGGTCGTGCCCAGTGGGCCCGGCCACCAATTTTGCAGGCGGGGACACTACATTTGTGGTTCGGGCTGCACACTTTATTGTCTAGGACATACCCATTGCAGGACGGTTTGGTCCATGACCCAGTAGGCTGGGACCGCCATGGTCCTGCCCATCCGGGCCAGACCGGGGCCTGCCCATCTAAACAGAGATAAGCTTTTATAGCCATATTATATAAACCAGGCATCCATTTGACAAAACTTCTGTGGAACTAGGATCCTTGGATCGAGGCTGTCCTTTTAGTATACTCCTCTAGTGTTTGGGATAATGTTGGAGTATGGCCGGGTTAGATTGAACCCATATCCAACCTGGCCCTCAGAACAGAAATTCTAATAACATACAGATCAGACGTCGAATTGATGCAGTGTCTATCGTGTTGCATCCTTTATGACATGGTAGGCCTTTGGAATAATTCTTCATGGGTATTCGTGGTAGTTGATGTATTGTACGATGGCTTGAGGAGCGAAGCCTCCCAGAATCAAGCTTGATTAGTGCAAGAACCCTATGCCTGGATGTACCTGAAGATTATTCAGATCCTGTGTGGGTCATCTTATGATCTTGTGTGGGTCATATTTAGATCTTGTGTGGGTCAGCACTCATTGATCCTTTTTGAGTCAGCGCATAACGATCCAGTGTGGGTCAGCGCTCAACGATCCTGTGTAGGTCAGTGCATTCATATCCTATGTGGGTCAGATCCTATGTGGGTCAGCAAGTGTTAGTTACCTATCGATCCTGTGTGGGTCAGATCCAATGTGGGTTAGTGGGGGTTAGTTACCTATCGAGTCTGTGTGGGTCAGATCCTATTTGGGTCTGCAATGGTATGTTACCTGTCGATCCTATGTGGGTCAATAGGGGTATGTTACCTATCGATCATGTGTGGGTTAGCAGAAGTGATTCTTTACCAAATAATATGATCTAGTTTTGGACTAATCATCTATACGTCTGTATTTAAGTTATACATATTGTGAGCTAAGTCTTTACCTTCTTGGTGATACCTGTGTGGTATTATTCTATGTGACGTTACTTTTGTGGTACTTACCTTCATGGTGATAACTATTTGGTATTCTTCTATGTGGCATTATCTTTGTGGTACTTACCGTTGTGGTGTTACCTTCATGGTGATCATTCCTTAATGGAACCTTTGTGCATTGGAAAAATAGTTGGTCCTTTTATTTCTCATGAACGTGATGGGTATACATGGTAACATAGGTATATGTATGGGCTTATACCTATGTACGGTTTAATTATTTTTCCATGCTTTTTGGTTTATCCTTTGTGGACTTGAGAGACCTTTGGGGGTCTTGGGGTCCCTACTGAGTATTGTTATACTCACCCCAACATGGGCTATGCTCGTACCTTATTGTGTCTCGTGCAGATGACAGAAAGTGCTGACTGAGAAAGAGGATAACAGGACTAGATACTTCTTATAGGTGGACCTTAGACGAGGCATACCGCAATGTTAATTTGAGAGCAGTACTTACCCTTCAGGTAGGATCCTCGGTGTGTGTTCATAAGAGTTGTTTTCAGTTTACTTATACATTCCGGTTTTACCTGTACTTTCCAGAAGGGTTTATATTCTGGACCCTTTACTTACAGTACTCACTCCATTTACTATTTAGATTACTTTTTGGTTGTATCCTATTGTGTTATTGGATTGTGTGAGTTTGCAGGATTAAAGGCTACGCCTTCCCCGATTTAGGGATGTTCCTTTTCGGTGCTAGTCTCCTGCCCCTAGCCTAAGGAAGGTGGGATTGGGGTAGTCATGGAATGGGTCCCGGGGTATGGGTCATGAAAAATTGGTATTAGATGATTTTTTTCTAATAAATAACATAGACTCTGATCTTTTAATAGGAAATATTTTTATGTGTTAGGATTGTGGCTATTAGTTTGGTGAATGCAGTGTTGGTTTGGGGGTCGACGTATCCATACACCGGGACTTCGAATTCTAATTTTAGACTCAGAGCACCAAAACCCCGATTGTGTGTGTTTGGAAAAGTTTTTCTTTTGATTTATTTTGAGTCAGTGCACCAGGTATATCATAATGACCATGGGGAACCTATCCCTTATCAAGATGCAGCCATAAAGACAGCCTCCCAGGTTTCCCGAGTGAGTACATGATGACGGCCCACTGAGCGATGAGGCTCAGGTGCAGGGCCCTCTTACTACGTTGGAACCTTCGGGTGGTGTACCAGTAGCACCACCACCCGTTGGGTAGTATATAAAACCAATGGTACTGGTGGAGGACACATTTAGGCTTAGTGACTTATGCATGTTTCATCATCTGATACCCATCAGGTTCTAAGGCGAGCCCAACTCACAAGCGGCTAAGGACTGGCTGGAGGAGGGATATAAGAGTTCTCTAGAGCTTCTATAGCTTCGGAAAGATTACATGTCGGCTGCTGAGTATTCATCAAGGCATACCGACCATTCCTAGAACTTGATTAATATGATATGATTAGTGCATTGGGGCTCAAACTTCCAAGCATGGTGTGTTTAAGGACGTCAGAGACATCACTATTCCTCTATGAATTCGTACCTATGATATGGTTCTAGAGAGAACCTTTACAATTGAATGTTCTTTTGCTGGGGGGGATACATCTAGTGAATTTTTGTAGAGGTAATGTAGGAAACTAGCGCCAGTCTCAGAGACTTTGGTGTGTAAAAATGATTTTGGAAGAAGAAGTGGTAGGGAAGGATGAATCTGCAAGGCTGTAGATGTGGAAGATAATCTATGAGAGTATCATTAGGTGGTGTACATTTCCACATGTTACAACTACCCCCCTTTGTGGTCCCCACCAGGCTTAGGGAGATGGAGGAGAGGGGAAGAGATTAGGTGCATATGGACAAGGAGTGTGACCCAAGGGCTCTAGGAATGATTTGATGAATGGTCTGTGTCTACTACTAGCTACCATAATAATAGCCATAGGTACCAATCATTCATTATATCCAAGAATCTTTTCCAAGACATAGTGTTTCTAGTTAATCTGTTGACTTGAACCTCATGTCTGGAGATACCATTGGGAGGAGACTCAATAATAACATTTATGCCGACGGTGTAATCTGACCCTTATGGTGGGAGTTTTGGTTGGAGCCTCTGGGTGGAATTGTCAAGGACTTATGACGTTAGATTGGGTATGGGCCTGACATCTAGAGTTCATTCTAAGATTTATTGTTTTAGGAAAAAAGGTTTTGGTTTACCTACAACATTTGAATGGGATTTTCCTTGGTCGTAGAAAAAGGAAACCCAGGCAGCACAGGAGAAACACATGAAAAGGAGGGTGTAGCTGATCACTCATGAGTCAGCCACCCATACCCACATGGTAGTTTGATTTAAGAGTATTAAATTCCCAATAGAAATGGAAAAGTGTGGGGGACATCCTTTCAAAAAGTGTTTTTTAGGTTTTCTTCCCTTATGGTGGAGGGACTTCTGCTTTCACTGGGTACTACCGGAGTTTTGGAATAGACTTCTATAGGGTAGTGGCACCCTTGTTAGTTTTGACAAAAAATGGGTTCCTTTCCTATGGAAGGAGATGTGTTAGAAGAGCTTTCAAGAGCTAAGATAGAGACTGACGAGTAGAACTATGATACCCATGACTTGTAGTTAGTAGCAGTGGTATTTGGGTGAAATAAGAGATGACATTACTTGATAGGAGAATGTTTTTCAGTCTACTCTGATAAATAGAATCTAAAGTATATCTTCTCTCAGAAATACATTAATCTGACAAAAAAGTGATGGCTACTCTCAGACTATGACTTTTTGATAGTCTATACTCCTATGAAGGTGAATGTAGTAGCAGATGCACTAAACAAGAGATCTGATATACAGTTGCTGAGTGAGGTTACCAAGTAGCTAGTCGCTTTGCAGATATCCTACGTGGATTGAGATAGAGTATCTTATCTTCAGTCTTTGATAGTCACTCCCCCACTCCATCAGTGTGTCAGGGAGGTGCAAAATGGGGACCCTGAAAAAGTGGCTGGATGTGCTCAGATATCCATAGGACAGACACCTGATGGATTTTCTAAAGGTGGGGAGCACTTTAACCTCTTCAGAGGATGTACTGTGGTACTAGTGGCACTATGTGAGGTAGTGTTGATGGAGTTCTATAAGTCCCCTCTAGCGGTACATCCATGAGTGGCGAAGATGTACCAGGACCTTGGGCATCAGCACTAATGGCCAAGGATGAAGAAAGTAATGGTTTTGTTTGTATCACGATGTCTGACTTGTCAGCAAGTGAAGACTGTAGAGAGTGGGCATAATTATTATGCAACAAGAGATGGAGACCTTTGGAGTTCTAGAAGGTGGAAACACATTTTCTTACAATTATCCCATCAATGGGGAATATAGATATTTGGACGAGGTGTCAGGTTATCATTGAGGTTTATCAGACCATTTCTGATACTTCAGAGGATTGGAGAGGTGTCATACCACTTGGCACTACCACCATGGTTAGAGTGGGTGCACAATGTCTTCCTCGTATACGAGCTGAGGAGATACGTGCATCACCCTTATCAATTAATCATCCAGGGTGATATGGACATAGATGATGGGGAGACGTTTACGATGGTTCCAGTAGAGATTGAGGATAGAGAGGAGTGGGTCCTTTATGGGCGGTCGATACCTCTGGTGTGTTTTCACTGGCAGCACAGGAACCTCTAGGAGAGAACATGGGGGAGGTAGGCTCAAATCCTTTCTCAGTAACCTCAATTGTTTTTTATTCTATGTTGTGGTTTTCGGGGAAGTTAAGACCTAAGGTGCGGAGAATGTAATGTCCCAGAAATTCTGTATTTTTTTTAAGTATATGGAATTATTTCAATACTGTGAAATCTAACATTTTTCGATTGTGAGGCCTGAGGGCCCGGAATGATTCATTGATGTTCCTTTTATGCTTTAATTAGTGTGCCTAAGAAATTTCCCTAAAAAGTGGAATCAATCATAAAAATTACTCAGTTTAGATATCTGAGGGCACCATTGCACTCAGTATGGCGGGTTTACCCTAGGCACGACTTAATTTTAGTTGGCACGAGCCTCTTGTGTGAAAACCTAAAGATGGCATAACCATAAATGAAATAATTAAATAATGTTATTTTATTTTTAAAAATCTTATAACTCACAAATGGTAACTCTGAATAAAAAACAGAGACCACCACTGAACTCGTGAGGGTATGCTTTCTTTAGTCAGATACTAACATTAGATGGGAAAAGACACTGCAGAAAGTTAATTTTTAAGCTTAAATAAAATAATTTTGTGACAATAATCTTATTATAAAATTCAAAACTTTTAAATGGTAACTCAAATTGGAATTCCGAGAGTACCATTGGGATCGTATGGAAATGTTTCTCTTAGGAAGAGCCTAACCTCAACTGGAGCGGGCTGAGTGTGACTGTTAATAAATTTCCGAACATTTTTTCTAGTACGTTCAGTAAACAAGTGAGTGACGTTCTGTGTATTTTGTACTGGTGCTCGGAATTAAAATTCGAGGACACCGCTGAACTCCCAGTGCCAATATTCGCTTATGTAGACCTTCACCTCGACTAAAGTAGGTCGAGGGTGGATGTTCGTTTTCTGGATTTTTGTGGGAGAGTTAAAATAATAAAAATAAAATAAAACAAAAACTTTTTTTTGATTTTCATGAAACCTAAATTTTGATTACATGGTGGTGGGGACCACCTGAACTCCCATTTAATTTGAGTTAACCCTTGGAATTCCCCCAATTACTATGCGAACTTTTATTTAATTAATGTGCCAACATAAATTTATTTTATAATATTATCTCAATTAAGGTTTTCTCTTCACCCTTTTGGTTGGGATCGTTGGATAAGGGGGAGAGCTTGGAATAACTCAGAAGGACATCCTCCAATGAAGAACGAACCTCCAACGTGGATGACGCTTGAGCCCAGATTGAAAGTGTCTTGTGGGAGCAATGAATGCCCGACATCACCATAATCATCTTCCTCCTCACGACACCTCAAATTGACGATTGAGGTGGGGGTTTATTTGGGAGTTTTGATAATTATCTTTTTAAGATTCCTCATTTTATCGATTCTGAATGACGATGGAAAAACCAACACAACCATTGAACCACTAAAATACCATAACCTTTTCTATTTGTTCATCTTGTGTTCATTGTGTGTTCTTCAATACCAAAAAGTTTGGTTCACTAAAAAAACAATTTTTAGTTGATCAAGACATATGGACGTGGAGCCCTCGACCCGAGGATCGCGAATATGTGGTCTTCATATTTTTCATGCATAGAATGAAGATGTGGTGACCCGAGGAAGAGGAGGGAAGCTGGAAACTGGATAACTTTGGTTCAAGCAGGCGGTAGAGGAGGATGGCGGCCGGCAAGCCGACTAGCCGCATGGAATCAGGGTGGCGCGCATGTGCGCCAGTGGTAGTGGAGGAGGTCGCAGCCCATCGGTCGCGGTGGAGAATGCGACAACGTCCGACACACAGGTCGACTGCATGGAGGTCGTGCGGTGCGTGTCTACACCGCCAGATGAGGAAGAGGATGTAATAGATTAGCCGCTGCGGTGCACCCAGAGGGCAACCAGCCAAAGATGGAAAGTGGCGTCATCGTGCCACTGGGAGAAGAGTCGGTCGGAGCCCCAGCCGGCTGCATCTCGCCAAGCGGGACCACTCTGGATGGTCCCATGTGCTACCAGGCACCAACTGAATGGTCCACAGACCATTCAGAATATTGGGAGGTGTCTCCACCCTAGTGCGGCTAGAGTGGGTCCTACCACGGCGGACCGCACCCAGTCGGGTGGACCACACCAAGCTGGGCAGGCCGCACCGTGCGGGCTATGCCCTACTGGTCATGCTGACCGGTCCAAGCTACCCCTTTTGTGGGTCGGGCCACCACATTTTCTGGTCGGGTTATCCCGTTTGTGGGCCGTGTCGGACTGGACTCGGGACCATCTGGATCCAGATATGCTTTTATTGCCATATCATGAGAACCGGGCATCCGTTTGACAAACCGTCTGTGACACTAAGATCTTTGGATCTATATCGTCCTTTGGGAATACTCCTCTATAGTTTTAGATAAATTTGGAGTATGACTAGGTTGGATCAAACCTGAATCCAACAGGCCCTCTGATCAATAATGCTAATAAAATATAGACTAGGCGTCAGATTGACACGATGTTTATCGTGTTGGGTCCCTTATGATGTGGCAGACCATTGGAATACTTCTTCGATGGACTTCGTGGCAGATGAATTATCGACCAATGGTTGGAGGAGTAGATCCTCCTCGAATCAAGCATTCTTAGTGCGGGAACCGTACAACTGGTTGTACTTGAAGAATCTTCATATACTATGTGGGTCATCTTCAGATCCCGTGTGGGTCATCATCAGATAATATGTGGGTCAGCGCTTAGCGATCCTTTGTGGGTTAGTGCATACCAATCCTGTGTGGGTCAGTGCTCAGCAGTCCAGTCTGGGTCCGCGCATGCCAATCATGTGTGGGTCAGACACTATGTTGGTCAGTGGGGGTTTGTTTCCTATCAATCCTACATGGGTCAGATCTTATGTGGGTCATCGGGGGTTAGTTACCTATTGACCCTGTGTGGGTCAGATCATGAGTGGGTCAGCAGGGGTTAATTACCTATCGATCATGTGTGGGTCAGATCCTTTGTTTGTCCGTAGGGGTTAGTTACCTATCGATCATGTGTGGGTCAGTGTGGGTTAGTCACATATCAATCCTATGTGGGTCAATAACAGTGCTTCTTAACAGAATAAGATGATCTAGTTTATAACTAATCTTCTGTACTTCTATACTTAAGTTATACCTGGTGTGAGCTGAGTCTTTTCCTTCATGGTGATATATGTGTGTTATTCTTATATGTGTTTTTACCTTTATGGTACTTACCTTCATGGTGGTACATGTGTGGTATTCTTTTGTGTGGCATTACCTTTGTGGTACATACCTTTGTGGTGTTACCTTCATGGTGATCTTTCATTAGTGGAATAATTGTGCATCGGTAAAAGTGTTGGGCCTTTTATTTTTCAGGTACGTGATGGGTATACTTGATAACTTAGGTAAATGTATGGTAATATACCTAAGTATGGTTTACAATAGTTTTCATGTTTTTTAGTTTATCCTTTTTCGATTTGAGAGGCCTTTCAGTGGTCTTGGGGTTCCTAATTAGTATTGTTATACTCACCCCTATAGGGGCTACGCCCGCACCTTCTTGTGCCTTTTGAAGAAGACAGACAACATTGAATGAGGATAAGGGTACTAGGACATGAGACTGCTCATAGGTGGACCTTAGACAAGGCATACCGCAATGAAAATTTGGGAGCTGTAACTACCCTTCAAGTAAGATTCTTGGCGGGTGTTGACAAGAGCTTTTTTCAGTTTTCTTCTACATTCCAATTTTACTAGTACTTTCCAGTTGGGATTATATTTCAGCCACTTTACTTAATGTACTCACTCTATATACTATTTATTATACTTTGTTCTTGTATCATGCTTTGTTCTAGGATTGTGATATTTTATTGGTTTAAAGGAAATGTCTACCCAGATTTTGGGATATACCTTTCCGGTGCTAGTCGACAGCCCCTGGCCTAAGGAAGGTGGGCTTGGGGTAGTCATGACACATGCTTCGAGGGATGGGTCGTGACATCATATTCATGTTACTATTCTATTCATCTGATCTCTTTTCTCCTAAGGGTCCACACAATCCTAGAATATTTAGAAAATATTCCTTCTATTTATTTTTATAGGAAAATAGTAAAAATATCCATGTATTTATTACATTTTGAATTCCCTAATGAACATTTTGTAGTAATAAAAATTCACCATCCCCCTTAAGAGTGATTTTTATGGGGAAAAATTATTTTGTGGAATGTAACTTAACTTTTGATTATTCACCACTACTGAGAATATGTTTCTTGGGTGATGCCTGCTCCACTGAGTTGTGCATGATATCCAATGCAATTCTATATAAATAGGGGAGGGGGAGTGATTAAGTCACTAGATATTCATTCTTCTAGAACAATAATAATTCTTTTGTTGTGTGCCCTTATTGCTAGACTATTCCACAAGACCCAGTTATGAGACCTTTCCATGAGTTTATTCCATGAGAATTGTTTCAATGACAGCTTGTGATTAGGTCCCCATTAAAACCTACTATGACCATTTTTTCCTAATTATTTTAACTTCAAACAAGAGGATATGTGAAATTCTAGAGGGTTCTTTGGGATCTACTATATTGATCGTAAGACATTTTTGCTATCATGTGACTTGGATGGCCAGGTCTAGGACACCTGATCATGAGTTTTTGGGGGGGGGCATGCAATTGTGAAATGAGCTTAGGATTAATGTGACCTTTTAGTCCACCATAAAGAATGAGATTCATGTGATATTTATGATATTAATGAAATAATTTGATGATTCATGTGATGACTTTAATACTATTAGATTGTGAATTTTCATTGGTATGATTTTGTTTTTTTTATCTGACATTCCCCCAAAAATTGTTTTAGATTGATTTCTATTATAATCCATGTTCTCATGATTTGTACCATTAAATGTCCATGAACATTAGAAACCACAAATATAACCTTCAATAAAATTATCATTCTAATGAAGTAGTTTGGAAGAGGTTACTCTCTCATGAGCTTCAAGATTATCCTCTATCTGACTATATTTTTTATATTTTTTCAGTTTGCTGGATGATGTTCTAATCCCTCATTCGTACAAAAATATATTTTCCTAATATGTGTCTACTTATTCTGATATTAATCATGTGAAACATTCAATTAAGGACAACTAGTCCCTACTAAACCCTTGGGTTGGTCATATATATTGTAAACCACTCCCATGGGTACAAATGTCTTTGATTTATCTCATCATCCAATTTATTAGAACAAATGAACTTTATTATACATTTATATTAACATTCTGTGATGTGGATAGATCTTGATATGGGATCACCATCCTGGTGGTAAGTTCATTGATCGTTGATCATGTGATTTCTGGGTCAATAAAATATGCATAGAATTTTCTGACCTGTTATTTTGGGAAAAACATTATAAAGTTGTATGGATTTACAATTTCATTAATTACTTCCATGAATATATTCATTTGGAATTAATCAACCATTGGTGTTTTTGAGAAATCTCATTTCATACTTTTCACAGAGAGGTGTGAATCATCCTATAGGGCATATACCAAATGTGTGGGATCCCCTATCCCATAGCGATGTATGAAGATTTCCTCTCAGATGAAGATGTCTGGGAAAACCCACCTGAAAACACCATTCATAATGAGGGACATTCTCATCATCATGAAGATGAAGCTAAAAAAAGTATTTAACTATGTTCTCTCATATCTTTATTATGGGATTGATCAATTTGTTTCTTATCTATAGAAGATTGAATCCAATTTCTATATTCCCCCATCTGTTCCCTTCATAGTAGGTCTCTGAAAATGATGTCTCATGTTGTTCCATTATGGATGTTGATTACATTACTTCGTGGGGATTCCATGTGAAATCAATGTTCTCTCTAATCCTTAGGATGGTGAAATTTATGATCATTTATATGAACATATGGACTTTCTCAGTGGGGGAAGCGCATTACAGAATCCATGTCAGCACTTTGGTTATGGAACTGCTACTAGAAGACCGAAAAAAATCATTTTGGTAGAGGAAATCCTTTCATGTCTTTTCCAAATCATGGTCCACATTCAACAAGGAACCATCCTATATAGGATCAGATATCCCTTCCTAAAAAATAGATTGCATACATGAGAATTTCTATTATAACGAATAATACAATGCCCCTCGAACCCTTCATCACTTATCTAATCCTATTATATTGATCATATTCACATTTGGGGGCATGTCAGTAATCCATAATGTGGTTAGGTATGAATTGAGTTGATCCAATAGTTTTGACTTCATCTCCTACCATGCACCGATTGGTCAAATTATGGATAACGATGATAATTAACTTTTTTTAAAGGTTGGGGTTGAAGCGTCATTTTATTATTTAAAGCAAAGACCTCTTTAGACAGGTTAGAGGGAGACCCATTACATAGACTGAAGGCCCAAGTCCAAGTGGCCTGAAAACAAGGTTTGGACGCCCATTTTTTTCCCCAAAGGACACCTTAGGGAACAGTACTGCTATAGTACCTGCTACAGTACAACATCTGCTATAGTTCCCGCTACAGTCCTTCCGCCGCTATAGTGCCACCGCTACTACAGTATTGCTACAGTGCCCTGCTACAGTACTGCTATAGTGCCCTAGAAATTCACCCCTACTCGGATTTGATCCTGGGTCTTTTGGATGCCAAGAAGGAGCCTGTACCACTAGGGTATAGGCTCGTTGTCAACGATGATAATTAACTTGAGTAAAGGTCATATATGATTTCAATTCAAGATTGGGTTCTTATAGCTTGGGTGGATAAGATGGTCATCTAAGATCCATAAAAAATATTTCAATTTTCTCAGTAGGTTTGATATACCCAAAGGCCCTCTTCTCTTCCATTGGATAGTTTATTAGGATAGAAACAATCTAGGATCATCCAACAATTTTGGATGATGGTGTAACATGAAGATACTAATGAAAAGATGAATCATCTTCCTACCGATGATCCTTCCTTCCTTTCCAATAATTATACCTTGTATTTGGTAGAAGCTTACCTATATGGTGTGTTATGAAAATTGTTTCATCATATAAATTATCCATTTTCCTCATCAACTGCTGTGTCTAGGGAAATTGTAAAGTTAATTAAAAACTTGGGTGATAATGTGAGGAAGCATACTCATTAATACCAAAACCATAATAATGATGGGATTGAATTCGTTGTGGATATTATCCCTCTAATACAAGAAATATATGATGTCTCTATTAAGGTGGTGATATATCAGCTAGATATTTCTACTTTTGGGATGCCCACTTCTAAAGTCACAATATCACAATGATAATTAAATCTGATCTTGGAATAGATTCACACAATGATTACTACGACTCATTTTAAATCATTTTATGACACATGGTAACACCTTCATCTGGTATTTTTTGATTTGGTTGTATTTTATGTTGATCTAAAACCACTGTACAAATAAATGATGAAATATTTTTTGAGTCAAAAATAGTTTTCCTCCAATGAGAGGCTCTTATAGAATTTTTTGAAGATTGAACCCCTTTGTTGAGAATATTAATTATTCAGATGAATTTGAGAAGGGTCATGAGTTAAAATCTAAAAAGAAAAATCATATAGATGACGAGACTATGAAAATATAAATAAATGTGGAAATCATAGTGTTCCTAAGGCCTTACGTTTCCAAATCATCATCATCATAGGAAAATACTCAAAAGTGAGTTGATAGGGTGGCTAATTTAGTCAAGACTCTACATCCTTGGGAAGACATAAATGAGATGAGGCATGTGACATTCCAGTGTTCAATCACTTCTTTCCACCATAATCTTTCATGCATTCTCAGTTTTAATGATTGCATATTATTATAATTTCATTTACAATTTTTTTTGAGATTCATAGAGGTAATCTAAAATTTGGAGATTCGTCACATTCACCATATTACCGATGAATGAATTTTGCTAAACCTTCAATTTTTTTGTATGGTTTTTTCTTTAATTCATGATATACATTAAATTTTGTTGCTCTGATATTATAAGACTCACAAAGTATACCATTCCGTTCAATAATAACAAGTAATAATGAATAAAATGAGTTGATTTTTGAAATTAGTTTATATTCTTGTTGAGATATTCTAATAATTTCCCACAAACATTGGATTTTATCATTAACATTCATTTCCTTGATATATTGAAATCAACTAACTTTTAGAAGGATAATTGGGGTAGAATATAAATCTAGGAGGGATATTGATTTATAATTTTCCAAATTAGATAGGCTTGTGGAGATAAACCTGAATTTCTCTATGGATATATAGTGGGCCAGAGAAACTATTAAGGACTAAATAATTATGGATCTTTAGTTTAGGGTATTTTCTCTGAGACCTTCTAACATTTTATTTTTGGTTCCTTTATCTCAATACTTATGTTTTTGTAGTTTAGGGTCTTTTGTATAGGACATTATATCACTATATTTTATTACCTTTTATCTTGTACAATGTATAATTGATTTGTAGGTTATCTTATCTCAATCATTATATCACTGTATTTTAGGGTATTTTAGTTTAGATATTCTATAGTTATATTTTAGGGTGTTATTTTTCATACCTTTTATACTTTTAGTTTACATTTATTTAGGTCAAACATTCTATTTTTGTAGATTAGGATCTTTTATCTTGTAAATTATAACACTTTAGTTTAGGGACTTTTATCTCAGACCTTATATCACATTATATTAGGGGATTTTAGCTCGTACAATCCACCACTATAGTTTATTGTCTTTTTTCATGAACCTTATATCTCTTTAGATTAGGTACTTTTAGATCGGAACTTCTTTCACTTTTGTTTAGGGTATTTTATCTCAAGCCTTATATCACTTAATTTAAGGGCCTTCTATCTCAGACTTAATCAATGATCATGGGATATTGTTTAGACATAATAAGATTTACCTGAAAGATACGATGAAATTGGGTTCTACCGTGGTGTTTTCAAGGTTCATGAGGATTACAGTTTTTTTATTTTAATGGGGAGATGCCTCTCAATAGTAGGTTAAATCCATTATGTAACAAAATCATTTCCAGTAAGAGGTTCCTCCAATATTTTCCATGGGTCTTATAAGTTTATAAGGATATTATCAGTTGAGGGTGAAATATAAGGGATTATAGTTTTTCATGGATTGATGGAATATAGATGATGTAAATTATAACCTAAGATTGTTTTCATTATTATGAGATGTGGTAGGCATTCTAGGGATGAACATAAACACTATGAGGTTATTGATCCGCCATGGTGTTTGTAGGGATCACAAGGACTGAATCTCCTCACTAGGAAAAGGTATATGCCTTTATTTGGTTGTTCAGAACACTTAGGCATTTGTTTCAGGGACAAAAAACGATGATCACAAATCCATTCCAAGGGCCATAAATATTTTTTGAATACTCAACAATCTAGTTTTTGAGGTTAGGTATGGGATGAATTCTATGCAGGAAGGGTTATGGATACCTAGTTAAGTTCAATTTTAAACTATTAAGCTTGACCCACATTCATAAGTATTAAAATCTTGATGCATGGGCTATTAGTGGTTCAAGAATGGAGATTCTCATTATGGATTAGGGAAAGGGAGAAAAACATGAAAATTTAATTATGAGGACGTCGAATCCTATGGAATATGTTATCATAAAATTTATAAATCTTTTTTCAAAGATCTTTTTCCATTATGATGGTCTTGGAAAATCATAAAAATAATGACCCATTACGCACTATGGTTTTTGGTTCTTCTGTAGTGATGTTATGGCTCATATGGATTAGAAATCACTTTTTTCATAGTGAATCATTTGGTTGACGATCATAGGTAAATATAAAAGAGCCGTAGGAATACATTAACAGTTAGGAAGAGGGTCACATGATGTCTGGTATTCTATACAAGAGTCGTGTATGGTTATGGTAATCTGAGGAACTCAAATCAAGAAGTGTGATTTTCAGATAGTGAAATATATATGAATGGGTTGAGAGCCCTAAAACAATTTTCACCGCATCTACAACATATTATTGATGTGAGGATATTTGAAAATTCATTACACTAAAATTTTCATTTACTAGGGGGTCTAGTGATAATATATAATATTTTACTAAGGCTTTAGTATAGTCCATATGATCTTTATGACTTATTTATTTTTTCACAAATTTTATCCGGAACACCAGAGATGAAGAGTTTACATAGTGAAGACTATACTTTCTCTAATGCCACCATTGATGCATTTTCACCCTAACTATTATTGTGACTCTTCCATAGAATATTGAGGTATTGATATTTGGACCATTATAGCTATGAGTTGACGGTAATTAAAATTTTACCCATGTACATTTTATTTAATATCATGAAGCCCATAGACCTTATATGTGTGTGATATACAATATCCCAATTAGAGTACCCAATCCCCATTGTACCCAAAAATTCCAAATGATTGGGATATTGAAATTTTGTAAATAATGTGTCAAGGACATTAGGACATGAGTAATGATAGGGTAAAATCATATTAGGTGTAGTTCAGATCACATTGAGGTGTTTAATTCTCCCACAGTGACGTCAAAGATCATAAGAATATAAAAACCCTTTTTACAGAGCGAAACATTTGGTTGAAGGCCATTAGAACACATGGAGTATCCATATATATAAATGAATAGTCTAGAAAATGGTATTTTAAAGAAGAGAATATTATCCAAGGGACAAGGAAATATTTTCAAAACATAGGGAGTGGAGACATGATGTGTGATTTATGGATTGGGGTGATTTTGAATAATGGTAGAATAACCCCATAATCTGTATAAATGGGGAAACATTGTTTTGGTCACTTGATAGTGGATGTAAAATGGGTAATGGATTGAACAATTAATTTTATTGTAAATGGAACATTTTCATGTAGTTTAACTTCATGTGGTAAATTTATTTTCTATACTATTTACCTTTATGTAGTAATGATGTTTTTTTAATGTCTTATTGTCATGTGACCATGATGATTTCCTTCTAATTTAGAAACATGTTTTAATGAAGTGGGTACTGACATTAGAAATTTTACATGATATATTTCATGTGTAAAAAACCCACACGTTTTTCTATATTGTATGATGATAAATGAGATTGTATGAATTGACACATATTGACTTTTTGGTATTCATTTTTCCATTTTCAATTGTTGTAGATAGAGCCAAGATTGAATATTTGGGCATTAATAAATGTACTGTGATGGCAAGAATCAAACCACATGAATTTCTTCAAGGGACATATAGTCTAATTTCATATGGTATGGATGAGGCCTCCACAAAATGAAATGCTAATGTTGTGTGTTGGCCCGTGAAGATATTATAGGGTTCCACTATGGATCCCAAAGTGATAAGAATCAAGCAATGTGAATTTCATAAGAAATGTCCATATGATGGTCTTCTACATACACATAAATGGGGGAATATTTATTCATGTTCATTTTAAATAGACCAAGGCTTGAATATCTAGGTGTCACTATGTAACATGGGAGGATAGGAATCAGGTGAAACATAGTTCTTTATTGAGAAACACTCTACGTAGGATTTACACGTACATAGCTATGGGAATTATTCTTGTTGATTGATGTACATGGGCATACAATAGGAGAAATAGGCATCAATAAATATCATGTTATAATATAAAACAAGAAACACATAGTTATTGAGTAGATGTGTTTTAGTATACAAGAGACCATTGCACTATTCCTCTCTGAAAAGTTCCATAGGAATGAATAAATTCATATTGGGAAGGGTCCATCAACCTTACAGTTTAACGTCATGTGAGGAGGACACAAGGTATGAACTTTATGGTCTTTGCTTTAGGACCATTATGAGATCATCGTGAACTTTTATTCCTTCTCTATGCAGGGATTCCCTTAATGGAATTCTTATATTGATGTCATCTATGCTGAATGTGGGAAAATGATTGGTTGGGACATTCCTTACTATGATGA
This sequence comes from Viscum album, assembly GCA_963277665.1. NCBI lineage: Eukaryota > Viridiplantae > Streptophyta > Magnoliopsida > Santalales > Viscaceae > Viscum > Viscum album. Next base: position 2,087,451,134 of record OY728122.1, on the reverse strand, counting down.
TGTATTTAAGGATTGGTGATGAAAATTTTGTATCATTTTTGGGATGTCAAATATATAAGACTGAGGCATCCATATATATCTCTTTTAAAATGAGATTTTTTTGTTAATATTTGTAGAAAAAAAACATTAAGTTTAATGTCATGTCGAAATTACATTAGCTATGTTGTTTATTGTCTTTCATTAAGGACATGAATATCCTGACTTGAAAACAATGTAATCAAATGTCTAGGAAAAATAATAGTGGTTCGAGAATCATTAAATATCCTATGATATTATGATTCAATCCATATGTTGTTCTATAGACCCATGTAGTTTAATTCCATTCAGTTGGAAGATCAACCATTTTTTTATCATCTTGTAGTAAGGAAACAGATGATACAGTTTATTAGAAAAAATTTATATGTTGTTTAACATCCTATTTGAAGGATACCTTCATAAGGTTTAACGTCATGTGATCATGAATTGGGATTCTATGTAGATTAATGTATTTTTTAATAGTTGAGGTGATTCAGAGTTTTATCATCTTGCATTCGAGATAATCATTTACACTTTTTCATCATGAAATTAGAAAGAGATGCACTTGATGACTGTTATTTGATGTATTTATTAAGTAAAATAACTCTTTTTATTGGGGTGTGACATGCTCCCCATCAATTGGTTTTAATTAGTAGGCTCCATAATGTTAGGTATTATGTAGGATTTATGTTTCTTTTTTATTAGGTTCTAGCGTTGGGGGAATATTCCTGGAAATCATTATGTTTTTGAGGAACCACTCAAGTTCTCCATAGAGAAATTAATGGAAGATAAAATTTTTATTAAATGCTTATGTGATCAAATTTTGATGGGTTAAATGGTTTTTTAATTTATGAAATATTTTCCCATTGTGTTGAACTAATTTATCGAGATGCTTTGTAATTTAATATCATCTAAAAGCTATCTACAAATGGATACTAGGAGAAAAAGAATTTGGACTTATATGGGTAATAATACCTTGATCCTGTAAACCAATGTGTATGGATTTTCTTATGTTGAAGTTCCCTTGGCTATGGATTAGAGACAAAAATCATGTATGAGATGAGTGATTAGACATGATATTGTACTCTAATTATAGTTTCCTCAAATAAGTGCAATACATGTTGGTGTAGTTATCTCACAATATTGTGTGAGGGACCCCAAACTCAGTGATGTTATTGGAATTTATGACATTGATGAAACACTTTTTCCCAACATCTTGGATGTTTATTGATATATCCCATTTATAAAATAATTGAGTATCAAAAAGTATCTGCTCTAACTTATTATCCTTGGATAGATGGATATCTCTCCACAACTTTTATACAACAAATGAAAAATGTACACAAATATTTAGTCATATGTAATAATGATAGGGGTGGATGGATGATATTTTCATGGATTTGGAATGTATGAAATTTCATGGTGAATTACACATAGACATGTGTCATGGATTACAAGTAATAAAATACCCTATATAATTATTTGGAGATCATGGCCCCCAACTGATGGGAATTGTAGGGGCCTATGTAGACATCATCAAGGATAGTTAGAATCTGTATTTCAGCTATGAATCTAAGAAGAGTTTCCTGAAATCCATTTTTGTAGAGGGAAATTTGTTTATCTGGACAATCATATTGGTTAAATTTCATTGCATGGTGTAGAATATGTTCCATTTCATCTCAGATTATTGAGAAAGTCGTGTTTAAGGGATATCTAATTATGGCCTCCTTCTATCTAGGGGAAGATACTAATTCATCACACTCTATGGGAGAATTTTTTTAATTAATATCATCAATATCACATATGATGATCGATGAGACCATTCCCCATTGTATGATATTAAAGATTGATTTCTCTTGATTAGGGTCAGCTATATCTTTTTCTATAATTGCCAATGTGTTGGGGATAGCATTCTGTGATCATGGAACATGATGTAACTTGTTATCAAAATGGAACACTTCCATCATCAACTTGACATATCCATTGGAAGAAACTTTTATTCCTTTGTCATGTAATATTAATCATTGATCCACATTATTGAATTTTATGAATCCCCATTTATATTTAGGTAGGCTAAATGTAACCATAGTTCTAGTTCCAAGCTAGAAATGAGGTCTTAGTCTTCATCCCCATTATTTGTGAATCGTTCAGATAGTGATATAAAGTATGGAAAAAATATTTCTCCAGAGAAATAAATAAAATCTTTATTCCAACCCAATTGAGCTTCCTCTTTTCCATAATTTTCTTTAATGGACTCTGGGTGTCACCATCAAAATACATATCCCATATCTAGGAGTATTATGTTCATCGAATAACTCTTCATTGGAAATTACCTTTTACAATGGTGTAATCTCTAGGGATGGATGTTATGTAAGGTAATCCGCAAAGTCATTCCCATTCAATGACTTTTGAGACACGAATTAGTTGTCATACTATTGTAGATTGACTGCCCATAAGGAGATGATCTTCGTTAACATAGGATGGAAAAATATATACTTGTGAGGGTCAATAAACAAAATCATATAGATGTTGTGGTGTTGAAATAAATACATTATATTTGTACTATAATGATGGCATGGTAATTATTCTTGACATTAGATTATCCAATCTTTGTACCTATCATTATTTGGATAAGGAAACATTGACAGTTCCCATTCCACGCATCATTTTTATATGTGATCATGGATCCCAATGAGCATTCCATAGTGGCCACATATAATATGAGTGCACTCTATTCAACTAGAAGAATCACAACCAGTAGGTAAAATTAATACAGAATTAGACAATTGAAGGATTATTGGCAGTCATCATCCCATTGATAAGTGATTACTGTTTTCATTAACATGGTTATGGGGATATCTTTTCGGGAATTATTGTCGATAAATAACCAAATAAATTATAGTATCCTTTAGTGACTCCTCAATTATTTGATATTTCTTGGGGATGAAGTTGACAAAATAAAACTGTTCTTCTCTAGGTTGACCTCAATGCTATGGTGGTGTAGTGAAAATCCATGGAAATTCCCTGATGTAACCCAAAAATAAAAAATCATTGGATTCATCATTATAATGTGTTGGAATAGCTTATAGAAGTTGGTAATATGATATATGAAGTGATCACATCATTGTTGTTATTTGAAAACTAGTTCATCAAAATAACATTTAGTTATCCTTCCCTTGAATTTCATAAAGATATGTGTCATGGTGTGTTTATATTTTTCTCTTCCAATTTTTAAGTTGAAGAGAACGAACTAATAGGAAAATTTCCCCTAGATGATTTGAAGGTACAGGATTCTTTCACTTTAGGGTCAATTATTTTTATTGTGTACACTAAATACCTTTCTATGAAGAGAATGTTATAAAATCCAATAGATTGATCTATTATAATCGTGATTATTAATGAGAAATATTCCTCTGGGAAATGTTGATTAAGGTTATTGAAATCAATGTAGACCATAATAATTATATTATTTTTATTTATAGGGACAATCGTGGATAGAAATTATAGGTATTTAAGTTATCTAAAAAAGATTTATTTGATAACATTTTCATCTTACACCACAATATTTGTCACATGAGAGGGGGAACCCTCCATGATTACTACATGATGACTCAATTATCATCAAGAAATCTTCAATGGTGTTTCACATTTGGATTTAGTCATAGAATTTATGTATAGTTATACATAACCACATATTAGTGCTTCTTTAGAAGTGATATATATATATATATTACTCATATAGGGGATGGTTGACCCTAGTCATTGAAGTTCACAAGTCTTATTTTGTTCCCATGTTAACCAACCAGAGCTCATCAATACTGGGGGAGAATCCTTTCCTGAATATAAAAGGTGATTTCTGGAGTTCTTCCTAATCTTCATACCCCATTGTTTCTATGGTGACATGTCTGGACCATGTTTGAAATCTAGGAGACTGTCTATTACTATCACGGTGATATAGGCCATGGGAAGAGACAATATCATCCCTGATTTCCTGAGTTGCAGAAAATAGATGTCAGAGATTATTTTATTGTACCCTTTAACTAAGAAAAGGCATTCCTTCTACCTATAGGGTCATGTCTATTACAACAACTAGATATATTGGGAGAACATAGTCACTATTAATTATGGTATAGGTATTTTCAGTGGTTTTCATAAATAAATTGGGGGATTCAACTTATACATCAACATTCCCCATTGGTTTCCTTCCTTTACTATTTTAGTAATATACTTCCACATATGTGGATTTATATGATTAAATGGGTGAATTGTCACCATGAAGTATGAAAACCATTACATTGATAGGTTATTTAAATCATTGATGAAATGTGGAAGGTACCACCCATTGGATTTGGATCCAGAGTGTCCAGATCTTGACATTGTATGTTGTGTCTTTGAAAATAACCAATAACCCAAAATCATATGTGAGACCCCAAAACAAAGATTCTATTTAAATATTCTTGAGGGTTCTTTACTAAGGCCAATTATACCGTTGAATTTTTATATTTGTGGGAGATATGACCCCTTCAATATATCCCTAATTTCAAAGGGTTCAAACAGAAATGAGTTTGATCCAGGATACATTAAGAATCTTACAAAATTGAATATATTAATTATTGAGTTTACCGAAAACATATAAGGGAATGATATTCACATGTATAACCACTTCCTATTCATGATATGTGAAATAAGATGGTGACATGACATTCTTCTAACATGGAATCCATTAGATAGAAATAAATTGCATTGAAATATATCACAAATTCAGGTGGGATAGAGAGGGAATTAATGAGAGCCTCTTTGATGTGACTAGAATTTCCCAAAACACCCAACGTCCACAAGATTTTCCCAAAACACCCACATTCCTAGAATACCAATTCATGTTTACTATATCAGTTCAGAACACATCTAACTAGATTTACCCATAACACCCACTTTACACTAATGATATGCTGCCCCTTCCTCTCCTTCCAAAGGTTCTAACTAACTTGAAGTCAATCATTACCATCCCATGCACCCACTATGGTCACTCCCTAAAACCTGGTAGAATTCCATCATCGCGACATTACCAACATGTAGTCCATCATTGAGAATCAACCATGGAATGACACCACATGACATGGAGAAGGTTCCCTCAACATCAAGATGTCCTAAAACCACCCAAGGTGAATTTACCCGAGTCTGACCCTAATCATTATTAGGGATATAGAACTAAAACTCCATTCCCACAACTTGTTTTCATATCCAACCACACCCTTCTATAAGTTCAACATGGACATCAGAAGATTCACATGGAGCTACCTTGAGCATAATGAAAAAACATCCTTCATCAATCACCACACCCAAGTCCCACATTGCCGTAATGAGGGTCCTAGAAAAACCTTATAGGTTCCGCATAGGAATCCTTGTGCCACTACACCCACTCAATGTTATCCTCTCCACTTCTAAGATGAACTTATCACTCCCCACCATAGGAGTGTAATTTTCCTTTCTCACCATGGGGGGATACAACCAGCATATCTTATACTCAATCACAATCAAAACTCCAATCTTAGAAATGTATATCTTGATTTTTCCCAAAACAAGAAAATGATCATCGCCCAAAACCTGTTCCCAGCATCTATGAACGACACACATGACATATATCGACATTTGGCCCATACTAATGACCTCACAAAATTCCACAGAGGTTGTACATCCCATCATAAATCTCCACACATACCATTTCCATGCGTGTAAAATTCATGATGTACATCATCCTACCAAAAACCTTCTTTTTTCATGGTGTAAAGCTTGAGCTTCTCAGCATACCTAAGACGATATCAAGATATTGGGCAGTATCATCACTAGTTTAGGAATGCTATGAAGTTTTTGATGAACACCAAAACCAACTTATCCATTTATATGGTCGAAATACAGGACACCATGACTTTGAAAATATTTTTAGCCCCCCCACAAAATGAATCTTATCAAAACATAAAAACTTCCACTCACGTGAGATTTAAAAATAGGTCTCGCTATTCCTTTGCAACCAAATTGCCAAGTAGTCATGAACCAACATTTCATGTTTCACTTCATAAACCTCACTGATCAAGTTATTCTGATGTGCCCCTAATGGCTAACTACTAAAGAACAATATTCTACCATGCCAATCAGACCATTGGTATCTCACAAATCAAACTTTATCTAAGTGTATTCCATCTCCAGGTTTATTACATAACCTTGCATACTAGTTATTCAGTCTCATCACCCCTGAGGAAACCTCTGTATCTCACCCAACAACCAAAACTATCCATACCAGAATTTTCATCCATGTGACCACCCTCATGTCGGGTGACACCCTCAAGTGAAAGTATTTAACCACACATCAGTCACCCATGTCTCATTTTGTGAAAAAACAGATTCAACTCCTTAGTTAATCATCATTCAAACAGCTGGGTCATGAATCCATATGATAAAACCCTTCAAAACAAACCTTACCTCCTGTCACAAAAACTATGGGTACCCATATGAATGTGCTAGGAACAACATTACCAATCACTAAAACTTGGTGGTAATTAGTATGCATTGACACCCCATATGAAGAATCTCTGATGACTCATATTACAAGGTACTTTAACCATTGGCCTAACATCCTACAAGGTAACCCATGATTTTCAAAAACTATCATCGTGTAACCACAACTCGAGTAGCACCACCAACCATCAACCTTCTCACATATCCCTCTAGTGTAAACCCACACCAATAAACACTCTGAGTCCCACCCTCAATGTCTAAAACAACTAAATGTGAGACACACACCAAATATCACAAGAAACCATGTATGACCTCTATCACTGGTCACATTGAAGGTTGAATGATACCAACACCATAGTCTAGAGTCACTACCATGAAAATCCTCTGGTCCACTCTTCAAACCATACATATCATAACACAACCAAATAAATATTCATGAATGGGACTCTCAATCCTATTCCAATTCACACTGTTCCTAGAGCAGCAAAACCCTATCTACTCTATGTTCTGTTCCAATGGTGTACACATTTAACTGCACTAAGAACAAAAAATACTCTCCATGAATCAAAACATAAATCATAAGGTCTCTACTCACAAGGTCAGCAGGACCATGGGACCATCCTTAATGTCCATTATTCCCTCCGTACATTCACAACCCATGAGAGTTTCCACACTCGCATTACCGAGCAACGCCTAACAACGCAACAACCAAAACCTTACCAATGGTTCCCTAAACACACCACCTAGGAAATATAAAAACGGGTAACAACTCAAAATATAAATCCAAAGTATCAAACTAGGTCACTCTCACTTCCCTAACCAACACATAAAATGATAAAACCAATGACACAAAGGATACCCACCACTGAACTCAACTACTCTCATTTTAAACTTCTCGTTCACCCAATGCTTCAAAGAATAACCGATAGTATTTGACTAGAGATAGAAATATCTCACTCTGTAAATCTTAAACAAACCACTCTTCAAACACTATCTGAATAGTCATCATCACGCATAGAACACTACCTGATACTGTACCTATCAAAGGTCATGGTCAACATGGGTGACAAATTTACTTAATCACAAGTCTTTCATCAACCCCTCTTCAAACCAATTATTTGTTCACAACATAATCCTTTTCTATTAGGAAAATTTTCTATTTCAAAACATTATATAATCACCATTTTAACTAATTTACTCCATTAATTAGGAAAAATTATTTAACAATTTATCAGTCATTATGTAATCTTTCTCTTTTAGACATCGAATCAACCATTAAATTTTATCATAACCCAAAATTTTTACCGTGTCCCAATATTTCTTCATAAATGATATAACATAAATATTCATTTTCATTATTTTCAATAAACCAAATTCATTACAATTATTAGGAATCATTTTATTCATATTTATCAAGGAAATAAAATTTATTCTACTCTCTATGACTACACCCCCATCCTGTATGTGTACCTATAATGATTCATGCCACCTATGTCATTAGGTACCTAAATTGTTGCATGAATGCAAAACCACGTAACATTCTAGAAATGAGAAAATTATCATGATCAGTCAAATCACACAACAAGTGCATCCCCCAATGGTGAAATTTTATTCAACTATAACAACACACATCATGAACAACAATTCCCCCCTGGGCGACTTGTGTTTTCCCTCATAAATTGGTTAGATACTCCCAATCATAACCTCATTACCAATGCCCGACACATACAAATATCATGTATACCATCCCCAAATAGTAGGAACCAGAAAATTAATTCTATGATACCACTCTGTGACACCCCAGACTTGGATGCAACTAAACTGGTGCCCCAGGCCAAGTCATCACAAGACCTCAAGTACACCTTTCTGTATGTCAAAGGTTTTCGACTAGTGGTGTGGGTCTAATGAGTCACATGGGGAGACTATACCCTCATTACCAGAGTAATCCTCCAAATAACATAGTACAAATAGGAGAAAAATATGAATAACCAATAAACTTGCATAACCAAACATTTCCCAAATGGGGTACAAAAAATATTCAAATATAACAATGTCATATCTTACTAGTTGTGAAATGTGAAAGAAACCCAAAATAAAATAAATGTTCAAAACACCAAATGGGTCCTGACACTATGTTTGGATCCCTCCAAATGTACATCCCGAGCCCAAATCAACATCTTAGAGTAAGGCCTTTTCCTTTGTCCTGACCTACAACCAAGAGATTTTCACGGCTATCCAACGACTTCTCAAGAAGGGTGTGAGTACATAACTCAGTAGTCCAACACCAATGATGTCTACAAAATATCCACTCTAATAGATAGTGCATGAAAGTACAAAATAAATTTCCTGTTAATAAGGGATAGTTTGAGTGCCATGAGTTGACTAGGTTCACTTAATTCATTAATATCATTTATCCCAATTACATTTATTATATAATTTCTACTACATGATCCAATTTAAACACATTATAATGGGTTAGGAATATACATAATCTATACATGGGTATATGGAAAGAGATAACAATGCATTGAGGATGTAAATTATGTCATTATCTCACTGGGGATGCACATATCACATCAACACATTATCCTCACCTCGAAGCCTCAGTCTGGGTGGAATGAAACCATTAGAGGAATAGATACTTCACACCATTCCATAACCCATTCATTTTTTTGGTGGAGTTTAGATCCTAAGTATAATGCAACAAGTGGGCATGGAAGCTTAATTAAATACCCCACTCTACCAAGACTTGTGTACACACTTATTTATACATTCACCACAAACATATAATAACACTATGAAGCCTAAAAAATTATATATGAAATCATAATACATAAAAAATAAAATATCAATTAATAATATTCCATCACCAATCAATACCTTTACCATTAACAATTCATATCAATTTATCCAAATTCCCATTTTCATGCATTAAACCTTAAGGTTTATTGAACATCCAATATGTTTTTTCCCAATTCATCAGTGACCATGTGTTTACCCATTTATCCTATTTATCATTTCACAAGCATTCACCCACTTAAAAAATTTGGGTAAATTTCTCATATCTCCTAACCCAAATACATGTTATATTCATCCATTTGGTATACCACAATTCCCATGTATTAACCCATTAATCATATTCAACCATTTCCATATTAAATTCCATTAACATGCTCCCTATTTCTCATTCCATCATCTAATTATATGTTCACCATATAATATTCACTAATCTTATTAGTCTTTTCTATCAAAACTTACTTAACCTGTTGACATAATCCCATTCAACCCAATTTTCCAATTTTCATTTCATGCCAAACTACTCTTAATGCTTTTATCATCCTAGAGATATTTATCATCATTCCATTTACCACATAATCAACAATCAAGACATATTCTACATGTGTTTGACATAATTATTAAGCAACCCTTCACTTAACCCCACCAAAAACTAGGTCTGAGTTTTCCAGCACACACTATGGGTGGCCTTAAAATGGTCTTGTCCTCCACTACACATCCCATAGGGACTATGAGCATTTAAATTGGTCACATATACAACCATTTTTATCAAACACACTAACATGACCATGACAACAATTAGGGAAAATGAAGAACACATGCTTCCAATCAAATATCTAAAATAAAATTAAGGGATAATACATGTAGACCACCTACCTCAAATTTGATGATGAACGCACTCTTAGTCAGTGCATTAGATCCTAATTCAAACACCCCTTGAAGCCCCAACCAAGATCCTACTGAAAAAAAATTAAGTCTTCAAAAGGAGATGGAAGTAGCTACAAACCCTAATCCCAAAAAGAGATGCAAGAGGAGTGTTGGACTTACCCAGAGCATCGATCCACAACCCACAATGCTCTAAAAACCCATGAATCGATAGAGAATCACATATTGGAATCTAGGGTCATCCTTGTCAATCACAAGGGTTGAAAGGGGTAGAATGAAGGAGAAATCATATTTGGGGTTTAATATCATAGAGGTCCAATTTTATAATATTCTTAATGTTTCTGGGCTGCATGGTTTACATACACGGTTTTTCAAATTTTTCAAAAACTATTCCTGACCACTACCTAAAAAACCACCATTTTAAAAATTTATTCACATGGTTTGCATAACCATGTGCTAACCATGTGTAAGACTCTGTCCATGGAAACACATTTACATGGGATACCTAGCATGGTTTTCACTAACTGTGTGAAAACCATGGAACATGCCCATGAACTCCCTTTTCTTCATCTATTGGATCCTGAACCCTCAGAATACCCCCAAACCTCACATAAACATGGGGAAACACTTATCTAGACAAAAACAAGAAGCCCAAATCCAAATCTAAGAATAAAAATACCATAAGAAAAATAACGGAACTTAGAGAACCCACAATGTTATTTAATTAGAATTAGAGGTGTTTTTAGATCATCTTATATATTTTTAGCATAGGGTTCAAATAGTTTCTCCAATGAAATAGGGCTCCTGAGTTAATTAGTTAGGCCATTCCATCTATATATGATATTTGAGACCTTATTAATCATGTGTTTTTTGAGTTCATCTATTTAAAGACTATCATTTTCCACATTGATGAACTCATGTAATGATAGAAATGATTAATAAGGTCTTCCCATCCTACCATGGAACCCAATGGTAGAGAGCTATACCAAATAATGGTATCCCCTTTTAGAATATATACAAACTACCTCAGCTCTATTGTCTGATAATGATCTCGAGGACCCATAATCAACCCACATAAGGATGTGAAGAGTTTGAGATATTGTTCAATGTATCATGTAACTTAAAAAGTGGAGAATTTTGGAAATCTGAAATTTGGAGGAGGCAATGTGTTGACCACTGTCTAGGGATGGGGCATTCACTGATGTCACACATGTCTGCATCGATATTCCATGGTTTCTTATTGAGTATCCATGTATTTTATGATTTTATGAAACCCATGGGGAATTGTTGTATGAGCTTCCTATTGTCTATAGAGAGTATATGGGGGTTAATGAGGTGGGATTTCCTTCATGTCCTATTGATTCTTGATTTATCCTAAGACTAAATGATTACCCTGGTGAGGGAGTGGATTTCACCGAAACCGTTGTATGTCATGATTTTTTTGATTTCCTCGTCTATATATATCATTATACATGATCCAAATTTAGTCTAATTATCATATGCTAATCTTTCAAGAGGATTATCTTTGTGATGGAGAATATTTTCCTTATCTAGAAGATGATACCAAACTAGAATATTTCCCTTAATTATCTCCTTGTTGTGATGTATGAGAAATTATATCTCACTGTCATATTATTATTATTGTTCATCTATGGAAGGAACCAAAACTCTTATGTTTTGTGATTTATATGTAGCCATAAATAATTAATTATCATAGGAAGTGTTTAATCATGGATGTGGCAACTCGGTATATGGAGGTTCAATTTTTGTAGCCGTATTTGGTTCTTAGTGTTTGTAGACTCTATAGGTGCTCCAAATCACCTCTCATTTGGTTTTGATTTACGTGATGTATCACTCTCAATTTTAGTCTTGATCCACAATATCTATTGTGATTATGGTGATGAAATTGAAAGATATGTATTTATAAATGTTTGTTTTACCATTACTTTCATCGCAATGTATTTATTCTGCACTTCCTCCATTAGCATTTTTATTCAAACCACTGGCCATGTTGGGTAACTCTTTCTTGTGAACCCAATGGGGTATGATCACCTTTATCAGATAGTAATATCATCATGATATATGAATAGTGACTTTGAGGGAGTTTCATGTCTTAATTTCTGAACAATCCTTGAACAGATGATGTTTGTCTTGTGGTAGGAGGAATAGATGGGATATTGACCACTGATTTTTACCTCCAAACCTAGAGAATAATAATTATATTTATGGTGATATGGATTATGGAAATTTCTTCCACTCATCAGCATGAGGGTTATTCATGGTCGTAATTAGAATGGAATGATCCTATTTTTGAGGATCTAATGATTTATTTTAGGTAATTGATGGCACCTTGGACATACATTGAGTTATAAATTCCCCTATCCCAATGGGATGGGATTGATCTAGAATCGTTGTTCATTTCCTCAAGACCCTTTAAGGGGATGATGAATATGGTGATAGTGGTTAAGATATAAATTCCCATAGCCTGTTGGGATGAGGATTATTTGATACTATCTGTGATACGTCACAAATCCACTTGGGAATTGATTATTTGTAACATGGAGGTGGTGGTAGACATTCCCGTAGAATGGTGATGTAGGTCCTCTAATTTATGGTTGTTATGGAAGTAACTATTGTATCACGATGTTTGTGGTTGAACTTTTCTAACATTAAATTTGTGTGCAACAGATTCCAATGGTCGAGATAATTTGTTATCATAAGTTTTCTAGTTGATTCAACTAAATATTTGATTTCTTAAATGCATTACTTTTTCTTTGAGGTTCCATCTTTGTATTCAAAATAGAAATCATATCCATATGCACATGATATCTTGGAATTGTTGAAGCTTTGGTATTATGTTATAGGGGAAGTTGGACTAAAATTTATCCATCCCTTTATTTTACTAGAGGCCATAACATTGCAGGGAATCATATAATAAAGGTTATGCTATTCACAGGGTGCGAGAAAGTGTAACACTTCATAATTTCCCCATACTCAAACTTAGATACATGATATATATTTAATGATTATCTTCTAAATGGTTATTATTCAGTGATGGAAATCATGTTTCACATTTGCTTAGCAATTTTACAATTTTGTAACCTAGTCCTTGGAGATAGATTATATGTCGAGTTGAAAATAGGGTATCTATATTTTCCTGAGAAGAATCTAATATCTCAGCTAAGGGAGATATCTAGTATTCAATTAATGAAAATTATCCCAAATATTTTTTCATAGATAAAGAATAAAATCGTTCCCTAGCACATATGTGACTTCATAGTCAGAAATGGCATTGGTCCATAACATTATGGGGAGGTTCTTTCCAAATCAATATATCCATATGTTAATGTAGTTATCTAGTTCATTATAAAAAATACCACCATTTGGTTTAAACATAGAGTATTCATTGAAGGATCAAAGAATTAATATAGTATAGTTCTTCTAGAATTTTTTGGGGAACTATATGCAATTGACCCTGATATTTTGAGCACCACCCAATATGATGAAATCTGAGATTTGGAAGCCTGTCTATATTAATGTATCTGAGAAAAAGGGATTTCTTTGTATATGGGAGATATAACTATAGGGTTTCTTCCCATAGTGTATTTGAGGAAAAGAGTCCATGTGTTCCCTCTCTACACTACCATGGGGGGGGTCTATTATGGTAATTATCATCTTATTCATTGTTTTAAGAGTTGACAGAAACATGGGGTGTGGAAAATGTGTATCGAAGACCTTAATGAAACTAGAATTACGTAGATTAGGAATATGGGTCATGTTATTCATTGTTTTTAGAATATACATACCTTCCATATGAAAATTTTCAAGGATATGACCTTATAGTTTGATAGTTTTTGGAACTTGTTTCTAACCATCTGGTGTTACGGGAGTATGATCGAAATGCTGAGGATCTAATGGAATATGATAAGGAGGATTCTAATTATTCAATGGAATGTGATACCATCCCGGGGAATGTTATATTGTCCCTTGGGGAGGATATTTCAGGAGAATAATACTAGCTCTATCCTAATAATTTGGAGTATGCCACGTGTCTTTCTAGTTATGAGTCTGAGCCATCCCAGAGGAATGTGCCACTCCCACATGTAAAGTACTGATTGGAGAAAGAACATGGGCCTAGGATAAGTATTCATCAGCCAAAAAAATATAATGATAGACCACTGGATTGGAAGAATTTATATGATCCACTTATTGTATTTTATTTTAATGATATAGGTGTTTTATTTCAACAGTTCACTTCTGGAAAATGATCCTATACCCACTGTTCAAAACTATGGGTATAGAACCCAAAACCATGGGTATATGCTATACCCATGGTTTGGGGAACCATGGTCATTGGTTCCATTGGTATACGTTCATGACCTATACCCACAGTTTGAAAAAATAATGGGTATTAGTTTTTCCAATGTGTCATAACACTATACCCACGGTTTGGAAATCGTGGGAATATCATGTTTTACAAAATAGCGGCCCACGAGATTTTATATCGTGACCACTTCTCCATTCACAAGAGTCCTTACCAATACCCCATCACCTCATATATATATGTATGAAATATATATATTTTATGAAATATATTTATTTAAAGGATGGGTATAGATAAATAAATCTTGGGTATAGTACTCTCACCAAATTTGTTTTTGTTCCCGCGAAAAAAGTAAATTTCCCGTGCACACTCAGGAAAACTATACCGATAGTTTGTCAAAACTGTGGGTATATGTTTTTATATCTGATTATTATACCCACGTTTTTGGGAAAATTGTTGGTATAGGGCACCCTATCCCCATGGTTTTGGGAAAACTGTGGGTATAGGCATTTTGTGATACCTTATACCCACGGTTTGGATAAAATAGTAGGTAAAGGGTATATTATTCCCACGGTTTGGGGAAAACGTGGGCCTAGGCTATCAAAAAATTCATATATCCACGGTCTTCCCAAAACCGTATGGATAAGATGACCTATCACCATAGTTTTTTCTAAAACCATGGGTATAGGTCCATTTTCCAGTAGTGGTGGTTGTAGTAATATGAACATGGATTTCATGATTTAATGTAATATGCTAGGTAGACTCAATAGCTAAAATATGTGCATGTCCCAAGGAATTTTTAATTCTTACAAGGTTATTAATGTTTAAAAAAATTATATAAGCTAGATCTCTGGAATATGTAGTTTTCATTTATACTTCTTCCAATGAAATATGATCATATCCGTAGGTATGTACCCATATCACATGGTGAGACAAAACCAAGATAGGGATATGACCTCAATCCCAAGACTTTGGAAAATTTAGTTAGAAACCTTCAATTGGAATGTTCCCCTGTCCCAAGGCATGTTTCACTCTCACTTTGTGAACCTCAATTGTAACATGAATATGATAATGGTCTGATGCCTCGTCCATATCAGAATATAATGATAATCTTCCTAACTAGGAGAAAGAATGATGTAATTTCTCTTATGAATCCACTTTTTCATAATGATCAGAGTGTTTAGTAGTCTTATCTATAGGGATATGAATATACACACGTCCTTGTATCTGAACTACTATTTGAATATAATAGATAAGTTCTTCAGGTGGATTACATATATGTTGATATTTAAGAAAATTTTGTTTGAGGATATAAGTCATAATATTTTCCATCCCCATTATATACTTAAATATTTCATTAATTCAAGTGATTATATGCACCCAAATAGGCCCTACTTATTCCAATAGAATACAATAATGAAATTCATAAACGGGGGTGGTGATATGAGCCTCCCCCATGCCTACAACATGAATATCACCATTGATATATTTTTTTGTTGAGTAGGGATATGAGCCTACTCATTGTTCAGTTCCTAAAAATGTTGTATGAAATTATCAGTAGGTTTGGGGATATGGTTCCTATCCTAGGTTTCCAACATTATCATATTCAGATGTTTCTTCTATTTTGAAAATTTATGGGCTTTAGATATGGCTAGGGGTTGGTTGGTACCCTACGTATGTGAGTGTTGTAACTGGTAGGGTGATTCTAGTGATGGAGGTAGACATGTTCCCTCATTTCCAACACATGTACATGTAGGGAGCCTTATTTTTCTCTTTGTCCCACCTTCATTAGAGTATAAAGGTATTTGTTATCAGGATCTTGTGATTTTCTATAGAAGTGGTTGGTTCTGGTGATTAGGGACATTGTCTTAGATACCTCATTCCTTGTGTAATGATATTTACTCATATTTCATGATTTAAAACCCTAATGGGAAACATCTAGGGTTGGGATTAGATGAAATTAATGGTATTACTAAACCATGTGGTTAAAAAAGTGACATTTAAGCATTCTATAATATGAGATCATTTTTTTTAACTTTGGGGGATGCAACTGTACGTGATTTACTAGAACAATCACTAGATGATGAAGAAATTAACTCTGTACGGGAATGTATTGATAAGGGCATCATCTATAGTAATGAAGAAAATAGATAACAAGGTAACAGATTAATTCAATAATATATCCATCAATTTAGAAATCAGATATAGATGGTTAAAATAATTGTACATTTATTCTCAATATGGACATTATGCTCGTTTGAATTTTCAATGCGAGGATGCACTTATCCCATGAGGACCCTAATTATAGTGGATCCATTGTAAATTTATTCTAATATTATTAGAATTCATTTATTTTCCAAAAAAGTTTCTTACCACAAGATTAAAAAATTATTTATTTTTTATAGAGATTCATGCCAGCCCACCATATTTCTTTTCTAATTGTAAGAAAAAATTTCTTGATGGATGGTAACCTAGTATTTTTTTATTTAGATATTCATGTCAGGTCTAATGTTTATTTCTTGAATATAGTGTTCACACAAAATTCCAAAAGTATAATAACTAAAAAAATATATTAAGAGATTCATTTTGAGTTCATAATTGTTTTGTTGGAGAAGAGATTATTAGGAACCCATATTGAGGTGGATTAAGGTCATCCAAATGGTTGGTTGTGAGGGGTTTGAGTATTTCACAACTCTGAACATCAGGTAATCACTGTTGTACTTATCATAATTTCAAAATGGTTCCCTTATCTATAATTGTGTATGGAATGGAATTATAAATATATATAGTCAATTACGGTTTTATAACCAATAACCCCTGGGGATTGACATTGGTCAACAGGATGGGATGTAGGGTGTATTTCACACTTTTTTGGGTAATTGATTCCTACTCGTTGAATCTCATATAGATTTACGATAGGTTTTTTAGTTTCATTAAAATTTCGAAAGAAAACTAGTACAAATAAAAAATTTATAAGATAAGATACATTTATTTTAAGGATATGTGGAAATAATTAATGAATCTATCTATATGTATCTGAGGTTGTTCATTTATTACCCCATTAATGGGTAGATTCTTATGTGTTGAAGCTGTATAACTAGGTAATTTGTAATTTAGTAACATATAATGGATTTGATTAATATTTTGAGAAGGGTATTTATCCCTTATAAGGTGTCATATGTATCCTTGTTGTTATAGGAATAAATTCAAAAATAGTTAAATAAACTCATACAGTTTAACATCATATATTATTGAAAGATATGAGAGAAAAGAGTTTCTGGATATTTGATCTTTATTATTGGGGAGAAATCATAAATATCATGGTTATTAAAGGAATAAAAACTATCACAGTATAATCATGAACATAAGACTAGAACTAACACATATATCCTTGTATGTGGGATATTTATATCATGCAACTCATCAGGACATAAATAATAAGATTTTCCCTGGCTCATTTAGATTTAGGATACAAATTATGTGTTCATTACAACTCCATATGTCCACATGATCTATGATAGATGTGAGAAAAAAGGGGTATAAGGGGATCAAACTAATTGAATATGGTCAATAATTTTATGTAATAATACAAAACATGGATGTGGATATAGTTATCGGTCCCAGAAGATGCATCTTATGTATCTTGGTTATATGAAGAATGAGAATCGCCATTTTTCTGCTAGATTATAGGTCCACAATGTTGTGAGGGAGAGTGATTAGCCAACGTTAATGATTGGGACCAAATGGTAAAATTTTTGTACCCATGTGGTTTACATAGAAATGGATTCTTGTTTGAGCTCAGGGGACACCCATCTGAAAAATAGTATCGAAAAAACAAGTATATTTTTCTTGTTGTAGCATGGTGGCTGACCAGTGTCATCTCACATTATGAGAATTTTATTATATTCACATACTTCATAAAAATACAATACATTATACCTTTTTTATTAATTTAATAAATCAATTAAAATATTTTTATGTTTGTATTATTATTCAAATAACATGTAAAATGTGAATTCAAACAATCATGCAAATTAGAGGGAATGAGTTATGAAATGAAAGTACACGGTATTAAGATTCGGTTTAAGGTTGAATCGTTATTCTCCAGTAATATTTTGATTACATTTTGATAATCCAAACATGAACTATAATTCTTGTAATACTATCCATTACTTATGATTTATGTAAGATTAGTGAATGCATATGCACTCTTAATTCCACATCCTCCTTTAATCAAGGTTTATGACACTTCTTAGTATACGAGGTATCATATTTCATGACCCATCTCTATCTATGTTGGTTCATCGATTTAGTTGTTAAACTATAACATGAGGATATATATATAATATACTGATGATAATGTGATGAAATAAAATAATAAATATGTACAGAGTTTCATGTCATTGGGGGAGGTAACAAAAATGGGGACAATCACCTCACCCATTCACAATACTCAATTCTATCTACAATCCTAAAAAAAATCTTTAATAAAAAATCATGAACACCCTGAACACTCCACCAAGACAAGCCTTTGGGCCATTCTCTAATTTGTAGTGAAATATATCACATTGTGGAGTGGGAGTAAGGGAAGAAGAAGAAATGGAATTAAATAGAAGAATGATAATTTAAAGAGAATGGTGATGATAAAATATAAGAATTAAAGAAAATAGGATTAGGGAGAGAGTGAGAGAGGGAGAACAAAAAACAAGAAATGATATATAGAAAAAAAAATTATGAAATTATATAATTTATAAGGAATAAAATAATAATAAATTATTCTTATTACAATTATTAATATAAGAATATATTAATAATGAAAGAAAATATAATAAAAATTTTATTAGTGTATTAATAATAATTATAGTAATAGTAATAATAATATTATAACTAATTAATAATTATTATTATTATTATTATTATAATATGTAATAAGAAGCGAGGGTCGAGAATGTGTGGAATCAATATTTAAAACATCCATGAAATAATTAATATAATTTTTAATGAAATTTATATTATAATTTAAAATGAAAATGTAAAATAAAAAATAGACATAAAAAAAGAATAAGTAAAAGGGGGAGGAGGTTGTATAATCGAACCTTTCTTGGTTGTGATCTCATCCATGGTTCCCTTAAGGTTTTCTAAAGGATGGGTTCAAATTATTTTATAGGTGAGGAAGGAGATTTTTTATTCAATAATCCCTTCACCAATATAACGTGCATGGTTGACCGAATAAATGGAAAACTAAAAATATTGTTTCTTCTTAAAGGTTTTTCATAAATTACATTTTCATTTCCTCTAAAATTTGCAGGTTCATCAACCATATTTATGGAGTGTTATGGTAGTTTCACTCCAAGACATTTTTTCTTGATGAAGGCATCCTGATTCATCCTTCAATATTGTGTTATAAATTTCCCCTATAATTGGTGAGCATATCCTTTATATTAAACTCTGAAATTTTCATATAATACATATTTCACCCCCATTAGTAATAAACTCAATTTGATGTGTGATGAATAATTTATAAATCCTTTCATATGGTGGGGTCCACCCTATTTTTCTTGATTGTTATTTCAAATTGAATAAGTTTTTCAATCCAATAGTTGTTAGAATCAGATCTTGGTCTGAACGAAAAAGTTGGAGAAAATAAATCAGGTAATCCCAAAATATAATCACTCAAATTTGAATAATATTTTAAATGTTATTCCCAGAACACAAAAGTGATTAAAATCTATCAAAAATTCAAAAATAATTTTTCCCTTATTTTAGCTCATTTTAATTATATAATTTAAATTACACATTATTTTAACAATACATTGAAATCTGTGGGTTTTACCAATTATATTAATTAATAAATAATTATAATTTGAAAATAAATTTCAATTAGTTTTTTTATATTAAATACCCTAACACATAATACATGCTTTTCCACAAGAATAAAATCTCATCAAAGAGTTAGAGTGGGAAATATCATAATCAATATTAAAATTAAAATACATTAAAATCAAAAATAATTAAAAGATAAATCAAAAGTTAAAATTCCACATTAATCATCAATTTAATTTATCATTTTATAAAGAAACAACAAATCCATATTTTACAATTTTTCCCTTTGAAAAATGATGGAGCTTCTCCTTTATTTCATTCAAGATCCTCAATTCATTGTTATCAAACCTAGTATGTTATATATTACCTAAATATTTAATATTTTCTCTCATAAATTAGGAAAAAAATAATGTATTGTTATTTTCATATAACGAAAACATTATACATATCCATATTCTTGTAAAATAACTACATTTTCTACATTCTAATGAAAAAAGGCTTATAAAATCATGGGAGCATGAAATTAAGTATCAAATGTCACTTAGGTTTAATATTTTTTATTATAAAATAATAAATCTTAAAGATTTGTATTATTTTCTAAATCATAAATCATGATATTCAATGTAAAAAATGTTAACATAATTCCCACATTAAAATTGAAATAACACCCAAAATTCCTAAATCTCAATGAAAATACCATGGTTGGATTAAGAATAATGAATGATTCATACCCTCCCTTGAATATTTTTTATATTTCTTTATCCATTTTATTCAAAGAACCTTTTTTTGTTTTTCTCTTTTTCAAAATTTATTCTTTAGAATAAACCTCACTCCCACCACCTGACCATGTATGATTGATATCATATATCTAGTATGGGTGATTTTTTATTTTCTAAAATCACAAACTATTTTATGATTTTTTGGGTTATTCTTTTTATTTTCTTTTTTTATATTAAAGAGGTAAAAATATTAGAGTACATTGAATGATTCCACGACCATTTAAAAGTTCAAAAATATGCACCCACACACTTCATCCATATACTTTATCATGATTCCACTCACCCCCAAAAATAAACATTAAAATATCAAGCTGCTACTAAAGGTGGGGTAGGAATGGTTAATAATGGCTTTGAAACGTGTATAAATACTAACATGTCCATTCATGGACTCTATGGGATATATAAGGATATATGTAAATGTTGTATTTTAATGATAAAATACATTTTGATGAATTCCTCAACCATTTTTAATGTTTTTTTTAAAATGTATAGAATTGAAAAGTTCAAATTAATGATATATTATGAGGCATTTACCACAATCACTCTATAAATATGCTCCAGATAAAATAGTAAGTCTTGGTATTGAAATCCTCTCGATAATTTAAATAAGTTATTGGATAATCAATGAAGGCATTATTAATAATAACAAATAGATTAACATGAATATCATAAATTCAATGCATGATATTTTTTTGGGAAATTTCATTTACATGAATCAATCAATTCCCTTAAATCCCTAGTCCTCATTTTAATAACCATAAATTAATTTAACCATATATATTTCAATTTAACAATTTCTATTAAATTACCATTTGAAATATAAAATGTTCTATCACATGATTAAAAAAACTCATGTATCCTAGAAAATTATTTTAATAATAATTCTTGTATGCACATTCAGTTTATTCTTCCAATCATAAAACATGTATTTGGACAAAAATTTGGGGAGTATATAACATAATAAAAGTGTACTTCCTTTTACATGATCCTTGTTCCTTCTAGTTAACTTTCTTACGATTCCTTCTTCCATTATGAACCAATAAAATATAACTACTAAATTAAGAACAATGATTATGTAATTAAATCACACAAAAATGAAGTGAATGTAATTTATACTGAAATACATCATAATAAATAAAATTAGAAAACAAATTTCTAGAATGTAGGTAGAGATAAAACTAGGTTTGATCCCCCATGTGGGACCATAATTTTTACTACCTCTTGAAGGGAAGTACCAATTGGAATTCATAATCATTTGGTTGGTGGATTTTTATAGATTTGATCTTCCATATGTGGTTATTTACAAATTATAATACTTCATCTCTATTATGAAGGACACTATAGATATATTACACTTGATCAAACACCTTCTTATTGTGGTAAATATAGGTCAAGGGGTATGGTGTTGCATGAAACATCCCCTCTTTGGTTGTTCCATCTGTAACCTTTCCTTCACCATCCAGTTCTAGCAATAGGTATGATTAATTAAAGGGATATTGAATGGAATATTTAGAAAGTGATATTATTTTAAAAAATATATAATTTAAATACTCAAAATCAGAATCTCCCCCTTTTATGAATGCATCAGGTGTCTCTGGTTATTTAGACAGAGGGACTAGTATCTCTTCATTGGATTCCTCGAATAGATGTTCAATATGATCCGAGAGATGAAAGTTTTCCTAAACATTCCCATATATTTTTTCATAATAATCCTCCTGTGAAAAATATTTTTCATCTAAATATGTAAAATATAAATTGTAGGGAGTTATTCTCACATTATTTTCAATGAAATTTGATAATAATGAGTTCATAAAAGGGTTTAATCCCTATAATTTTTCAGTGTGAATCTCTTCTTCAATCGAAAGTTACTCTTGGATTTGATCTTCACTAAATAGAGGTAGATAGTCTTGCTCATCTATTAATTCTTTTAATTAGACCACAGTGGTGGTTTATTCTTATTACAATGATAGGGAGTGGTGCGGTGGTGGTGATTCATCTACTTTGTAACAAATGAGGATATCACGTTGGGTTTAAATATATACACAATTTCTCCAAAATTTATAAAAAAATAACATGATATAACTTTTGTAAATTAGTGGAAAATGATATTTAATCTATCTATTCTATCATTGGATGAGTGCGGTGGAATTAATCTTTAGGTAACTCGGCAATTAACACCTCAGTTTCATCAATTACAAAGACGAGTAGTGAAATTTCTTCCACCACTACATCATGTTATTGTTCGAACATATTGTTGGGTTTCTCTATTAGTACACATTTATATTAAAACTATAT
Source organism: Viscum album (assembly GCA_963277665.1). Lineage (NCBI taxonomy): Eukaryota > Viridiplantae > Streptophyta > Magnoliopsida > Santalales > Viscaceae > Viscum > Viscum album. The sequence continues at coordinate 2,087,427,704 of OY728122.1, read as the reverse complement.
TTTATCTTTTATTCCATTAGTTGTTCTATTCTTTTTCTTTTTTCGTACACCTGGTCTTTATTACACTCATCTTATTTTTGTTTTTAGTGGTTTTTGTTTCTTATGTTGTTTCACCTCTATGTAATCTACACTTTCATAATCATATTAATTTGAATACATTATGCAATGATAATTTTTTATTGCATATTTAAATGAAAATAAAAAAATTTATAAAAAAATCTAAAAATCGAAAACACAAGAAAACTACTAATTATCTCTCAATAACAACACTAGTTTTGATGTGCACCTTTCATAGGGTCTGGAAAAAATAATTATATATTCCTTAATACACAAAAATGGTAGACCGTGGTCATCTTACATGAGGATCCTTTTATTCTGTTCACATACTACTTCTAAATTAACCGAGATATATATTTTTGCAGTTTTAATTAATTTATGGAATAAATTACAATCATTTTTTATTTTTTATATCATTTATGATTACATGTAAAATGATAAATTAAAGTAATATAGAAACCAAATAGAATGAGTTAAGGAAAGAATGTACATGCTTTTGAGAATTGTTTTATGGTTCAATCATTATTCTACATTATTTTCTTTATTTAATTTTGATAATCCAAACATGAAATAACAGATTAGATTTAATATTATATATTTAGGTATTGGGGAATACCATTTAAAGACTATGAACTATTACTTCCACCCCTCCTTTAATCTTAGTTGATGACACTCCTTAGTCTAGGAGGGTTCATCTTCTTGGACCCAGATCTATCAATGTAGTTTCACCAATTGAATATTTCAATATGAAATGTGAAGAAATAACCAATTGAGGGAATGAAACATGATTAAATAAAATAATTGTGATATATGGGGTTTCAGGTTATTGCGTGAAGTCAGAAAAATGGGAACATTTGTCTCACCTATGAATGATACTCATTACTATAAAGAAACATAAATTTAATCCTTAAAGAAAATTTATGAACACTTTGTCCTCCTCCTAGACAATCCTTAGGGCCATCCTCTTATTTAAGAGAGTAAGAGATCACTTGTAAGAGTGGGTGTATAATTAAAAATAATAAATATAATAAAATAAAAAAACAAAATTTAAAAATAATGGTTATTAGAAAATAAAATAATAGGTAAACTAGAATTGGGATGAGAGAGAGAGAGAAGAGAAAATAAGAAAAAGATGAAAAAATAAAAAATATAAACTTATATAATATATAAGGAATGTAATAATAACAATATGAATATATTATTATTATTATTATTAATAGAATAATATATTTAAATAGTATGAGAAGTAAATAAATATGTTACAATAGTATTATTAATAATTATATTAATAACAATTATTATATTATTATTAAAATTTAAACTAATAATAATACTAATAATACAAATATTAATATTATGGGTATGAAGAATGGTGGATATAGAATGGGTGGAAAGAAAACTTAAAACATACATTGAATAATTTAATTAATGCAGTCTAAATTTTTAATTAAAATTTAAAATGAAACTTTAAACTAAAAAAAATAGACTCGGTATGGAATGAAGGTAGAATTATCAAGCCTACCATGATTTATATCTCCTCCTTGATACCACATATGGTTGGGAAAGGAGTTTTTAACATCCATATATAGGTGAGGGGGTATTTTTGGTTACATAATCATTCCAAAAAAAGGATTTGTGTGGTTTACCGAAAAAGTATATGAATATATCAATGGTTTCTTCATAAATTTTTTTCGTCAATGTCTTATTTGTTTCCTCTCTAGATTATAGCATCCTCTACCATGTTTAGAGGGAGTTATTATATTTAATGTCAGGAATTTTATTCTTTCTGAATGCAAACTAAATCATCCTTAAATGCTTTGAAATAAAAGGCCCACTTAATTAGTGAATAAAGCCATATAATATAATAGTGAAACATTAATATGAGTCATATTCCACCACTATTTTGAATTACCTTAATTGGAGGTGTGTCATATGATTTATGTCTCATTTGTGGAGATGGGTCCACCACGTTCTCCTAATTTTTTTTTTCAAAAGGATTGATTTTTTGGGCCTCCAGTTGTTTGAATAATCTCTTTCTCCAAAAGAAAATTTTTTTGAATATAAATAAAAATATCCTAAAAAAACAAATCAATTTAGTTTTTATAATATTTTAAATTTTACACCCAAAACACTAAAGTGATTAGAATATGTCAACAATCAATAATAAGAAATATCGGTATTTTAAACAATTTTTATTATTTAATACAAATTACACATTATTTTAACAAATCATTAAAATAAAAGGGTTTTATCATATATAATGATGAATATATCAATGCAAATGGATTATAAAATTTCAATTAATTTTGTACTATCACTCGGCCTTATAATTGTATCGTATATATTATAGTGATTATTGGAATGTGATTTCTCATCATTCAGTTGATCGAGGATTAAAAGATATGGTTTCCCTATATAAATGACATATAATATTATGCAACTATTTAGGGATTGCACTTTACAGTTTCCCTTTCCTTAGTAGACTCAGTGATGAAAATAATATGATTATTTTGAATACTAACTCCCATGTGAGATTTTTTTCGATGTGAGAAACATAGGATTGAAAATTACAAGTTTCACTACATATGGTTACGGGAAACATGTAATGAGATGATCATTGGATGCTAATATAGATCACATACCTTGGATATGTGTCTTATATATCCATGTTAAGTAAATGATCACATGCATCATAGATCCCTTGAATGAAACTTATATGATGAGTTTCCCTATTGATCAGGTCATACAAACAAATAATGTAAATTGTTATCACTTCCTAGGATGCCCTTTTGACCAATCATGCTTCCCACCATGACATGATCAACTACCTTCTTAACATTCCTTGAATGTATGTTTTTACATGTCATAAGATATCAAAAAATATCTGGTCATATTGTGGATATTTTTTATGAAAATCATAATATGTAGTTTTATTTTTTAAACGACGTTACATATCACACGTATAATGCCTAATGTAAATGACCTGGTCATGGAAGAAATGACTCGTGTACATTACATTACTTTTCTGGTTGATAAGACCTTATGTAATTATAAGAGCTAGATGACACATCTAGAGGGTGTCATGAGAGTCAATGTGACATTCCTTAGATGGTGTCGCATGTCATAGATAATGTGACTAGAGGAAACTGTGATGCTTCAATGGAATTAATGAGGGATGTATGAAGAGCTAGCTGACATACCTAGGTTCTATCATGTAACATGTCTAGGATAAATTGGTGTCACCATCAGAGTTTGGAAGTATGTATGATGGAAATTTTATGGTATAGATGATGAGCTTGGAGGGATTAACGTGACTTGGGTTTCATGCCCAAGGGGATCAATGTGAAATTATTTGTCATGTCTAGTGGAAATTGCATGATCCAAATAGTATACATTATAGGAATCATGAAATCAGGATGACAAGTCCTAGTTTTTTCATGTGTCATAGATAGTTCATGTGATACACATGAGGGTTAGCATGTATGTTCTTCACATTAGTCTCCTATATTTAATCACACTTCTAGACTTTAAATTTTGAGTGACATTGATAGGATTAGATAATTATTATTTTATGTACCATGTGTTTTAGAAGTTATGTTGGATGTTATTCGCATGTACTTCTAGAATAAGACCCTTTGATATATGAGTGATAATAATAATTTCTTATTTTTGTTGAATGGTTTCTCTATCTATTTGTTGGTATCTTACATGATAGAATGATTGTAGGTCTCCAGATCATCATCTCCATGAAATCCAATATTGTTCTTGGATGAAAATGATACAACTTGTCATCTAAAGATTAGAGTTTCATTTTTCATACTGTGTGGGAGATTAATAGTCCTCAACATCATGGTAGGACACCTTTTATAATAGTGCATATTGTGTGAATATGGAATGGTGTTTGGTTGAGGGCCTCATCATCACACATATTCATGACTCCCTTATATGGATTACTCTAAAGGAATCTCCTGGTTTTTAGTAATCACATGTCCTCCCAGTCATCACCCTTGTTACTAGATTATTTCCAATTAATGGGGACTTGCTGAATCCGGTGGGGATTCAGATGTACTTCTATTTTTCATTAAATCATGTTCAAGGTACTTTTCATGATTCGAGTTCCTTCTGAAAGTCATTCAGGTAAACCTCATACTCTTATCCAATATATTTTACGAGGCAATAATGGCTTATTGAGGAGCTTCTGTAAAAATGAAATGGCTTGTCATGTGTTCTCAAGATACATGGATGACTTGAAGAGGGGTCCTATAAGACTATACTTTTGATATCATAGGCATTTCCTGTTGGTTTTATGACTGAGTGAGGATCCCACTTCTTTTCCTTTTTCATTATTTGTTTTAAAAATGTTTGGGTGTCCATGAGGAAACATGGGTTTTGTTGAGAACAATCACCTAACCTCTTGGTGATATATTTCATGAGAAAAAAAGGTCATGTGGAGATCTGAGATCATTTTATAGACAATTATTTCTACTAGTCCTTATGAATCCAAAGGAGAACCACATAGTTTCTTTGACATACCTCGAGCACTTAACATGATGAAAAGGACAAGCTAGAGGTATTTCATGAGATAATGTGGACATGTCAGTGAGTTTTTATGGTGTATTGCATACCATTAGTGACACGTCGAATGATGTTCACGACTGCAATAGGCTCCTTTCTCCTCAATTTGTTTCTTCAATTATTTTACAAAGTCCTAGCATCTAATGAGTTTTTTTGACTGTTTCATGGGAAATTATCCACTCGATCATTGATACTTCTCATAAGTCTTAACACCATAGTAGGATCAACCCATTTAGATATTTTCTCCTATTATCAAAGGAATTTGGGATGGGTTCTTAGGAACCCACCTATTGACAAGCCATGTGACCCAGGGGGGTTTTCCAAGCTAATGTCAAATGACCCCTACTTTTATGGGAATCCATTACACTAGATGAAAGTATTATAAAGTGGGGATCTATGGTATATGATTTAGTTTAGAAATTTTGAATGCCCATCTACATGATCCCCTTTTTTCATCCGATCTCATGTATCATAAGGGTTTACACAATTTGCAAGTCTTTTCCCACCTTCATCTCCCTTTAATTTTGTGCAAAAAAATACCCATATCTAGGTATTTCTTCACTGGTGATTTTTATATTTATTAATTGGTGGAAACAATCTTATCAAATAAAATTACATATAAAACATTTTTTAAAATGTTCATGATGATAACATGTTACTCAACTAGAAGGACTATGTTTTATAAACACCAAAAGGGAAACATTGTTCATGAAGTAAGAGATATTTCAAAATTTAGTATTATATGGTTTTAAGGTAAATACATTGAAATAATATAACACCAGATAATAAAATAAATTTGAAAAATTTATCATGCCAAATATATGTAATTTTAATAGAATGACTTCTACTCAACCTTATTTAAATTGAGTTACCAAAAATCCATAAAAATGGGGTAATAGTTGAGTTAAGGACGTCTGCAAATATATAATAGATTTGGATTAGTATTTCACATTAATAATAATATATATGAAAAACTTCCCTCCATTTTCTGTTAATACCACATATAATTGAAATTGTGGAACATGAATAGAATATTTCCAGTGGAGGAGAATTGAGACAAAAACGCAAACCTCAAATTTAATATTTCATAGATGTTCTCAAACATAAAATATAAAAACCTCACTATATTAATAACATTTTGAATATCCATATTAAATCCTAGATCATTTATATATTTCATTTGTAATCATTCTCTAGGAATATATTAGTTAGTTTTTACCCATTTTTCTATATAGGGTGTTTATATATTTAATAGTTTTTAATTATTCAAAAAATCATTTATAGTAGTAGTTTTATTCCTTATTTAATCATTCTAAGATAAATAAAATTTATTTAGTGGGTTATTTATAAAAAATTTTGATATTTTATATTCCATTGATGTTTGTCTCATTTTAAATCCTTGACGATTAAATCAATATTCAGAACACTTCAGTTATTTATTAAAAAAGAAAAGGGATTTTAATAATTAATATGTCAAAATTTTTATCTACACTTTATATAAAAAATAATTAATTATTTTTTAAATTATTCCATATTATAACAGTTATAAAGTACTTATATAAATCCATAGTATAATTTTATATAATTTTCTATATTTGTGGTTAATCAATTATAAGTAGGATCACACCTTCACTAATAGGTGATTATTAGGTGATGTAGTTTTGGTATCATTATATGAGTACTATAAAGATACTATTTAGTTGTTATTGTTGTTATATTTTAGAATGAAGAATAAAATGGGGATTTTTAAAATGGATAGAAAACTATTATGTTGAATAAACAATTTTTTTCTACAATGTTTGATTGTTTAATATGATTAACATATCATAAGTAAATTATTTTACATATTAGTAAGAAGATATTAATTTTTTATTATAATCCTTTTAATTAAATATTAATAGTTTCTTCATTTAAACCCATTATGAGATCCATAGATGAATTTGGTAAAAAAAATTGGAACACATCATTCTATGGAGTCGGGAGTCCTCACATACAAATGGATGATGACATTGTTATAAAAAAATGAGATAGAGGAGTAATATGTTATTTAAATATATAACCATAAAAAAGTAATATTTAATAAAAATATAGATTTATTTTATTTTTTATCAAACATGTTATGGTGGGTTGTAAAATAAACACATTACATAATAGAATATGAAGTTTCTATGTACATGTGATTCACATTTTCCTTTTTCAATATTGTAAATGTAATGGAAGTTAATGATTTAAATTTAATTATCATAGCTAATCAGTAAAATAATTTCCCTGATATTATGATTTCATGATTTATAATTTAATATTAGGATATTGAAGTTCAAATATATAACTATAAAAATAGAGTGGAGATGTGACAAACCTATCCTTTATTACACTCAAAAACATGATTTATTAAATAAACATTACATGATACAACATAGAAGATCGAGTGGTATAGTGTCATTGGGGCTTAGGATCATTAAATTACAATTTTAAACATGAAACACTACATCTTTATTGAGCCTTTCTTTTACATAACCATTACATTCCCCCGTACATATCATTACATGGGATAACATGAGGACAAGCATAAGAAAATGGTGAGCTATAAAGCCCAATAAGAGAATAAACATGAAATGACAAGAGGAATAAAATACATGTTATACTATAGACATATAAATGGAGAACAAGATAAATAAGAACATAGAGTAATGATAAATCAGGATAATCATAATATGGAAATGTGGCAACAACACTTAACATGGAATTTAGCAAGAGCCAAGGCTTATTTCACATATAGAATGAGTAAATTATCATTGCATATGAAGCACAAGTAAAAACTTGTTTAACTTGAATTATCATGATTTAACACTCATTTCACATGATATATCATGACACAATACTTTACCCAATTCATTGGAAGGCTATCAGGGCACACCCTTCTATATCATTTCATTTCATGCATAAGTGTGCTACATAGATCACACAACCTGGAATCTATCATCATCATTTATTCCATGATAAAGGGATGTGGAATACATACCTTAAGCTTTATAATCATTATGTAAATGATCAAGTTTAATACCTTTGATAGTGAAATGGGCATGGTATTCACTACACATTGACATTGGCTTGGAAAATCGTAGTGCAATTTCAGCAACATAAGGGTGGGAAATAAGAACTCAAAAAAAATGGTTGATGAGAGAGAATGGGGTGTCTCATAATATTTACATTAAATGGACAGTAAGGTATTCATATAGATAAATGTACCAATAAACATAATGGAATTTAGTTGCATAATACCACAAAATTATTAGGATGTAAATGGGGAGAGAGAAATCCCTCATAGAATTTCAGCACGGTAACAGGTGTACATGGGATTCATTAATGAGAGAGAAAGGGGTATCCCATCATCCAAACCTAAATAGGGATGTATGGGGGAGGTGTGAAATCATACCCCATCATTTTAAATTGAACAAAATAGGGCATAACAACTTAATGAAAATTCGGAAAAATGAGAAAGGAAGAAATCCCTTACTTAGAAATGTTATACCAAAAGCCTGGGAGAGGCTTGAGAGAGGATTATTGGGAGACTAGGGAACCTTGGGATAATTATATAGAGAGGAGGAAATATTTTGTACGAACTCCAAATGCTTTTAGTGAAGAGGAAGTCAGAGATTTTGTGGGATTATACAGGAATAGAGAGGTAATTCTCTATTATTTCGGTTTGGGACACCTCACATTAAACTAATCAAAACCAAAAGCCAGCCAATGGTTTTTCCCATTATTTTTACAAAGTGAAGTGGGAAAAAATATTTTATATGTCCCATGGCCGAACTTCTTAAAATAATAGGGTTGAGTATGTGGATATGAGCCACACTCTCATGGAAAAAAGTTTGAATGGAAAAAATTTTTATAAGCCATCAAGGGTTCTCTAAGGCTTTGTAAAATAAATAAAACAAAACAAAAATCACATTATTTTAATGGTAAAACATATATTGGATGAACATAATTTATATAGTATTTTATTACACCATTATTGGGTCATTATGATGTCATAAGACACATTATATACTTAAACAATATTTAGTTTTTTCCCAAAAATTTGACTATCTCAGAAAATTAAGAAACATTATCCATTGGATAATTTTGACATGTGGATTCAAAAAAAAATGTTCATTTTATCTAAATAATTTTCAAAATATTTGAATTTTTACTTCTAAAATAAAAACCGATATTTATAAAAAAATTCTTGGGTATTAACAATCAAAGCATTCAGACCTTAATAAAATTTAAAATTGTATTCATAAAATTATATGATAATTTCTATTTAATAAAAAGTAATTTAATAATAACAATAATATTTTATTAAAATATTATTTAATTCAAAAATCCATAATTTCATAAAAATTGAATTCTTAGTTGAATATTAACAAAAAATACTATTTGTTATTTAAAAAATATTTACAATGTTACAATAATAAACAGAATGTATATTATAATACAAGAATAATGTACATAATAGTAGTACTAAGGTCTTGTTAAATAACCTCTTAAAACACCATCATAAGACCTTAGGGTATGGCGTGCGATTGTGAAAGTCTCTTGGGGTGGCTCTGATAACATTGCTCAAGTGGTAATCTCTATCAACATAAACTTCTCTCATAGGTGGTTATGAAGGAGATTTATGTATTCATTCTTAGATAGGGCTTGGTCAAGAGAAAATCCCAATGATGCCACTTCTTTTCTGAGAGCCTACTAATGGGCTCCATATGGGGAAATTCTACTAGATGAGGCCATCACTTCCATTGAGTAAATTGGATTTGTTATAGCCCTATATGTATACTAATCATGTGATCACTATTCGTCGACTATATTAGAAATGATCACAATTATTTTGGGTATTTAATAAAATAAAACATATAACCAAATAAGTGCATACATTTTACATAACCATAAGTAGACATTTAAATAGACCAATAGGAATTTTAATTAATAAATTTTTTTTGGGTCATTACAATCTTCTGGCCTTAAGAAATTTCTCCCAAGAAATTCCCATTTGCCACACCAAAAAAATATGTGGGTAACTTTGTTTCATCACTTACTCTAATTCCCACATCACTTCTTCAAACATGTGGTTTCACCACAACACCTTGTCAGGGGAATTTTCTTATTTCGTTGAACTTTTTCTCAACGATATATGATCTCGACTGGTTCCTCCTCATAAGAAAGATCATCCCATAACTGTACTACCTCTGAATAGAGTACATGTGAAGGGTCTGGTATGTACTTTCTTTAGAGAGATACGTGAATGACATCATGTACTTTGGTCATGGTTGTTGGAAGTTATAGTCGATATTCCACATCCCCGAGACGATCAAGAATATTGAAGGGGCCGATGTACCTAGGAATTAACATCCATTTCTATCCAAAAATCATGACATTATTTCATAGAGATATGCGTAGAAATACCATATCTCCAACTTTAAACTCAAGGTCTCATCGATGGTTATCTACAAAACTCTTCTATCGACTAAGGGATTCCCTGATATGTTGTTGAATGGTTTTCACCTTCTTTAGTAATTATTCAACCATTTCTAGTCCTAACAGCTTATGCTCACAGACTTCATCCCAACATAGAGGTGTTATGCACCTCTTCTAATAAAAGGCTTCATTAGGTGTCATTCATATTCTCGCATGGAAGCTGTTTTTGTAGGATAATTCAACCAGTTGAAGAAATTGGTCCCACAATCCTTCAAAGTCCTTATAACATGATCTTAACATATACTCTAGTTTCTAAATAGTTTGTATAGATTAACCATCAGTTTGAGGATTATAAGCTATAATGATGTTTAGTTCAGTATCCAGGGAATGTTTAAGACTCTTCCAAAACCTAGAGGTGAATCTTGGATCTCGATCGGATACAATAAATAGTGGTACTCCATGTAGGCTTACCACATCCCTAATTTATATCAGTGACAGTGTATCCAATGAGAAATCCTATGGAATTTTAATGAAGTTCTAAAACATTTTAAGATGATCACAACAACCATGATTACATTGTTTCCATTGGATGTCTTCGGATGTCCGGTGACAAAGTCTATGGCAATGTTATCCCATTTCAATGATGGCATGGGAAGTGGTTGCATCATCCCCTTAGACTTCTTCCTATCTACCATCACTTTGTAACACCCCAGGAACGTTGATGTATACTCGGTGATCTCCAAATTCATATTATCCCACCAATAATATTCTTCTAGATCTTGATAAATCATTGTGTTTCCTGGGGGAATAGAGAAATTCAAACTATGTGCATCATCCAAAAGTTCCTTCTTCGGCTCCAGACTTGATGGAACACATAGTCTTTTCCCAAATCTAACAATTATTTCTTCATTAACATTGATCTCCGAGGATTTCCCTATTCATTTAGCTTCCTCTTTCTTCTAAATTCTCACATCATCCTTTTGAGCATCCTTTAAATTTTACAAAAAAACTATTGATCAATCATTTGTAAAAGTATTGATGATATTCCATTCATTATGATTCCCTAGACCATCTTCATCAATTCTAATAAGATTGGATCCTTTTCAATTCTCATCAATGATAGAATCACTGGGTCCTTTATACATAGTGCATTCACTACCTTGTTCTCTTTCCCAGGGTGCTAATGGATTGAGAATTTATATTCTTTGAGATGATATAACCATATTCATTGGTGCAAGCACAACTCTTTTGGTGTGAATATATACTTGAGTCTTTTGTGTTCTATATATATTTCACACTTCTCCACAAGGAGATACTACTTTCAATTTTTTTAATTGAAGAACACCACATCCAACCCCTGATCATGTGTTGCATAATTCTGCTCCTGAACATTCTATTTCCATGAAACAAGGGCAATGAATTTGTTATTTTGCATCAACACATAGCTCAGTCCCTTCTTTGATGCATCACTGAATACCAAAAAAAGTTCTCCACTTGTGGGTTACGTGAGCCCAGGGGCAGTGATAAGCTACCTTTTCAACACCTTGATGCTTTATTCACAATCATCGCTCCAAGAAAAATTTACTCCCTTCAGAGTTATCTTATTGAGACGATGGGACAATCATGAGAAATTTCTCATAAATCGTTGATAATATCCAGCTAAACCCAATAAGCTACGAATATCCTTTACCATTGTTGGACCCGTTTCATCCAGTTCATGTTGATTCCTAGAGCATTAGTGAGTCTCAAAGGCATTTCAATGAATTCATTTTGCTCGTACCGTGTACAAAAAGGAGTCTTTGGATATCTTCATTCTTAAACCTTACTTGATAATATCCGGACCGAAAATATACCATTGAGAAATATTTTTCACCACACAGTTGATCAAAAAAGTCATCAATTAATGGGAGAGGATAATTTTTCTTTATCATGATTTTTTAGGCTCATGATAATCAATGAAAAGGCGCATTGACCCATCCATATTATTGATGAAGTGAACAGGTGCACCCCATGGAGATGAACATGGGTTTATAAACCCTTTTTCCAGATTCTCTTGTAGTTTTTTCTTCAGATCCTAAATCTCCACAACAACCATTCTATACAGAGTCTTGGATATTATCTACTACCAAGGTATAAGATAAATTGAGAATTCAACATCCCTTCTACGAGGAAGACTAGACAATTCCTTAGGAAACACTTCAGCGAATTCCCTCACAATAGGCATTTTTTCAAGGATAGTTACCTCCTTACACTAAATAATATGAGCCAAATAAGTGTGCTAATAGGGAAGTTATATCCAAACTTCAGATGATGGAGCTAAAGATGATTCATCTCCCTCCTTGAACTTGTACAGAATCGGGGGTCGATTCTCCACATGGAGAGTTACTTCTCTCTTACAATAATTTATGCAAGCTCTATATAGGGAAAGCCAATCTATGCCAAGAATTTCATTAAATTTCACTATAAGGAGTATGATGAGGTTCTTCGGGAAGTTCAATTCATCAATTACGAAAGAGGAGGAGTTATATTCAGGGGATTCAATGATTTCCTCAGTTGGCATACTCACCGACATCTTTAATTAAATTATTTGTGGTGGTGTTGGGATTATTCTAATAAACATTTGGGATATAAAAGAATTTGTAGAACCTTAATCAAAAATTATGTTCGCTATTCATGAATGAAAACTAGCATACATGTCACCACTTTGTTGTTGAGGTTCACTTTGGTTTTAGTGAGGAAAAAAGCTCGCCCTTGCTGCCATGGAGGTTTTTAGTTACCTATAAAAATCCTTGGCTTAGGGAACTGATTTGCAAGGTGCCTTGGTTCTTTGTAGTGTATGAAATGAAAAATTCATTGAGTGTCGAATGGAGCATTCCTATCCTTTGTCGCTGATGCAGGTTTTTCTTGCAGACTGGCATTTTCCAGGTGCCCTTCTCTTCTAAAACTAAATCATTTCCTCATCCACTTTAGGCAATACCTAGGTTGCTTCTTTCTGCACCTTTGGAATGTGGGGTACTAGATTTTATTAGAATCGTTGGATTTATCCATCAGACCTCCAGAATTGAAGTCCACCTTATGCTTATTTCCCCATGATACCTTTGAGGTTCACTGATCACCATTTCAACCTTGAGGGCACATCAGAAAATTTCCTCATAGCTGTCAAAGTCTTGGATCGCCAAGGCATTCCGTAGGCTAGGTTTCATCCCAAAAGGGAAGAAGTCAACTGTGCATTTAGGGGTAACAACAAATCCGGAAGCATATCGTGAAGGCATTGTGAATTTTTCCACGTACTCCCTAACAGATTTGTCCTCATTTTTCTTGAGGGAACACAAGTCCCTTTCCATCTCAATCCGGAGGGTGCTCAGAAAATATTTATCAAAAAAATCATATAGAAATACTTCCATTCCAACACATCGATCTCATCCTCAGGTTTCATATATTTTTACAATTTCCACCTTTAATCGGCTTCACTCTATATATTATAAGCAACCAGAAGAACCTTCTCTTGTTCAGAACATTGAATGATGTGGATGATTTTTTTAGTTGAGATGATCCCTTGTTCGGTGATTGAGGAATTGGATTATCCATTAAAAGTATGAATTCATTGTCTCATGAATCTCTCAACAGTGACTTGTTCTTTTATTAGGGGGGGAGGGGGTTGGACATTCTTCTTGAACCATGATTCTATTTAATTTTGGAGTTAACTAAGATAGTATCGTGACAAAGTTCACAATTCCCACTCACATTGGATTGAGCGTCTCATTATAATGGTCATCACATTGGTCTTCACATCGGTTGTCAGCCCCAGTCCTCCTATTACCAGCCATTGGCTAGAATAAAAGAAACGTTAGGGGTAACACATAAAGGGTAATCCATGGAAAATATAGATGACTTATAAATAGCTTTTAGTTATTTAACATATGAATCTATAGTAATAAATCTATTTTATCCATGATCTAATTCCTAACATATATTCATAAGAGAATTTTTTTATTCCCTTAATAATGGTTCATACTATGCTTGTGAATTTTCCCATGCATATCCCCCGAGTAGTGTCATAACTTAGTGTACAGAAATTCCAATAGTCATGTACGAGGATACCTCTGGTCATTCCTAAAACTCCTTGTCGGGGTTTTCATCCATAGGTACATTTTTCCCAGAGTCGTCTCTACCAGCTCATATCCAGAACGGGATATATTTTCTTAATAAACCATTTAATAAATACTCACCAAAACATAGTGATATTTTTATTATACTTTGTCCTATCCATATGGCTTCACTTGGGTTTTATAATCCTAATCCCAAATATAACTAAACCAATCCTTTGATACCAACTATGACAATCATGTTCATTATTAAACACTAAAACATGATATATTACATAAACATCACTTGATACAAAATAGAATATCAGGAGGTGTAGTGTCGATGGGTATTAATATCATTAAATAACAACTTAAAACATTAAATACAACAAATTTATTGAAAACTTACTTTACATAACCATTACATTCCCTCGTACTTAGAATTTCATGGGATAACCTGAGGACATACATAAGAAAAGTGTGAGATATAAAGCTGAGTAAAGGAATAAATAGAGAATTACATGAGGAATAAAACACATGTTAAACAATAGTAATATCAATATAGCACAAGAGTAACATGAACATAAATACATGATAAAGCATGATAATCAAAACATTGAAATGGGGAAACAACACTTAAAATGGATTTTAGCATGTTCCAAGGCTCATTGCACATGAAGCATGAGTAAATCCTCATTGAACATGAAGCATGAGTGAACACACATTTAACATGAGTTATAATGAGTCAACACACATATCACATGACATATCATGATACTATACATTACCAAATTCATGGGAGTGCTACCACGACACACACTTCCTAAACATGTAATTTCATGCATAAGTGTGGCAGATGGATCATACAACATTAAATTAATCATCATAATGTATTCAATGATAATGGGATGTTGAATACATACATGAAGCTTTATAATCAATAAGTAATGGTTCATAAAGGTGAATACATTTGATTGAGAAATTGGGATTGTATTCACTACATAGTGACATTGGCTTGGAAAATTGTAATGAAATTTCTCCAGCAGAACTGCGTAAAATAAAAACACATAAAAATGGTTGATGATAGAGAAATGGGTGTCTTATAATATTTACCTGAAATGGACATTAATAGGGTCATATAGATACATGTACCAATATACATAATGTAATTTAGATGCATAATACTAAATAATTACTTGTATGTAAAAGATGATAGAGAAATCCCTCACGGAATTTCGGCATGGTAACAGGTGTAAATGAGAGAAGTTAATGATAGGGAAAGGGGTCTCCCATCATCAAAACATAAATACGGAATTATGGGGGAGGATTGAAATCTTACCCAGACATTTTTAATTGAAAACAATACGGCATAACAACTTAAATAAAATTGGACAAAAATGAGAAAGGATGAAACCCCTTACATGGAAGTGTGATCCCAAAATCTTGGGAAAGCCTTGAGAGAGGCTTATTTGGATATTGGGGCTCCTTGGGATGATTATAGATAAAGGAGGGAAGGGGTTGGATGATCTAAAAAGTCAATTAGTGAAGAGGATGTGGGAGCATGGGTGGGATTAAATAGAAAATGAGAGGGAATCCTTTATTATTTAGGTTTGGGATGCCTCACATTAAACTAATCAAAACCACAATCCAGCCCTTGGTTTTGGCCCAGGTTTTTCACCAAAGGGGATTGGAAAACAATATTTTATATTCCCCATGGCCTAATATCTTAAAATAATTGGTTTTCTTATGTGGAGGTTATCCACACTCTCAAGGAAAACAATTTAAAAAGGCAAAATGTTTTATAAGCCTTCAAGGGTCCTCTAAGGCTTTGTAAAATAAATCAAACAAACAAAAAATCACATTATTTTAATGGTAAAACATATATTGGATGAACTTAATGTTTATAGTATTTTATTACATCAAAATTGGGTCATTATAATGTCATAAAACACATTAAATATTTAAATGGTATTTAATTTCTACCTAAAAATTTGATCGTCTACGAAAATTATGAAAAACACACCATTGGATAATTTAGGCATCCAAATTCAAAAAAAATATTCATTTTATCTAAATATTTTTCTAAATATTTAAATTTTTACCTTTAAAAAATAGACAATTATCAAAAATTCATTCTTTTTGACAAAAACACATTCAAACATCAATAAAAATTGCAATTGCATTCATAAAATTATACGATAATTTATATTTAATAAAATTTAATTTAATAGTAAAAACAATATTTTATTTAAATGATATTTAATTCAAAAATCCATTAATGTATCAAAATAAATTTCTTATTTGAATATTAACTAATAATACTATTTGTGCTTTAAAAACTATTTACAAAGCAACAATAATAAAAAGAAAGTATATTCTCTGTACAAGAATAATGTACATAATCGTAGTACTAGGTTCTTGTTAAATAACCATTTAAAACACTCACATAATACATTAGGTTAAGGTGCATGATAGGGAAATAATTTTGGGGTGGCTCGGATAACATTGCTTGGGTGGTAATCTCTATCAACTTCCACTTCTCTCGTAGGCAGTTCCGCTCGAGATTTACATATTCAAGATCAGATTGGGCTTGGTCATGAGTGAATCCCAATGACTCCTCCTCCTTTTGGAGATCTAAAAAATGGGCTTCATATGGGGGAAGTATAATGTATGGGTCCATCACATCCTCTGTCTGAGTAAATTGGATTTGTTAAAGCCCTATATTTACATTATCCATCTCATCACTATTCAATAACTATATTAGCAACAGTCACAATTCATAATGGTATTTAAAAAAACAAAACATAAAACAAAATAAGTGCAAACATTTGACATAACCATAAAAAGGCATTTAAATAGACTAAGATGAATTGTTGTTAGTAAAATGTTGGGGTTATTACAGGAGCTGTTAAAACATAGTACCTCACATCATGGATTATTTCCAAAGAGATGAGTATTATCCCTTTAAGCGATGTTATTTTAAAAATAAATGAACCAATTGAAGATATATATAAATTTTTCAGAGTTTATAGATTTATTTTTATCCCAAAAAGTTGTTTTTGGGGTGAGGTGTTGGGAGGAGATGACAATACCTTTTATATGTGAGTATGCATGTAATGTTTTCCAATTAATCTAATATGGGTAATAAAGTGGAGTCTCACTAAAGGAATGTGGATTTGAAAATTTTAAAACACTAATTTCAATGATTTTGTTTTGAAAAAAAACTAAACCATTTATTTTATCACATGTATCATACATATTTCAAGACATTACATATAAATGTTTAACTTTTCCAATTTTTATTTTTACCATTGTATCTAGTGTTTAACAATGGTAAATTATCCTATATTGAAAAAAATAAATATGAACTTATAACATAATATGCACCTACTAATGAGGAATTTCAAATTAATTTTAATTGATACATTAGAAAATTATGAACAAAATAATAAAATAATATTAAATGTATAATATTTTATTATAATTTTTGAACCGAATATTACATAATATAAATAATATAAAATATTGGTTTCAAGATTAATAAAAATATTTTATAATATATAATATTTGTTATATAATACTTATCTGGTTAAAAAAATTAACATACATTTCTATATCAAACATATATGATAATATTTCCATTATTGTGGTGGTATTTAGAAAAACTATATTTCTCCTTAATAAAATACAAACCATTTAATTTATGAAAATGTTAAAAATTATGGTTAAGAATATAATATTATGAATTTTGAAAGTATTATTTTCATATTTTTTTAAATATCAATAAACTTACTTTCTAATATTTATTTAAAATGACAAAATATAGTGGATAATAGCAATTATTAGAAATTTTTTTATGCCCTTAATTATTTATTAGAATTATTTCCCCTAAATTTCTAATAAATTAATTTCTTATATATTATTAATTTTATAAAAATATTTTCTTATTATATCATCATACTATACTTTGATCCCCTAATTTAAAATTATAATATTAGGAAAATATATTTTAAATCATAAATTGATATTCAAAGTTGATTATGAATAAAAATTAAATTTACTTATTAATAAAAGTTTAATTTATTATAATCATACATATATTTTATAATGTGGCTACTCCCATTACAAACATTTTTTTAATGGATGGTTTTTACCATTTATATTTAATATTAATTGTTTTCCTGAATTTGTCAAGGTTTTCATTTTAATTCATTATTTTGTTTGCATAAATCCAACAAACTATAATTTGTATAGGAAAAATAAATAGTGACATCTCATGTCATTACAGTTCTATTTTGTTATACTAATCAAAGTTATTAATCATAGATATTTAATTTACAATTTATTAACAATTTCCTTGGGGATTAAATTATTTTCTAGTGACATGTGTTTTATGTAGGAGTACAAGAAATTATATGATTATATGTTGTTTAGTTTATATATTTTACATCTTCCATGTTATTTAGGGAGTTCAGCTATAATATTAAAAATTTAATTATCCATGGTTAATATTTTTTTAATCCAATATATTATTCATAAAACTGTGGTTATTAATGGGTATTTTTCATTAGATATCCATCATGTTTTATTAAGAATTATATGTGTTAATAGATCTGATAAATAAAATTTAATGTTGGTTGATTAATATAATGGGTAACGAGTTTGAACTTCCATATAGATGAATGGGGTACAGTTTTTGGATATTGTGTATATTATTTTGGTTCAATATACTAGTTTTAAAATTAAAGAGAACCTTTTGATTAGGGTTTAACATAATTATTCTATTAATGAGTTGATTAATATATATAGTATTGACTTAATTCGGGTTTCAATTGTTTATTTCTTGTTTACTAATTTGGTGTTAGTCATGGAATTATTTTATGGGGTTTATCAATGATATTGGTGTTGTAATCTAATATGTGTTTATGTGATTGTGTATTACATCGTGGAGGTTAGTTATGTGATTCAATCATTGGAAATTGGTTTCAATTTTGGAGTTTATATAATTTAAACCTTTTTTATATCTGATTCATATATTGTAGTCTATTCTAAGACACACTGAATATACACATACAATTTGGGTGGTTTTCTATCACATAAAAGACTAATTATCGAGTTCCAGTCGTGGGAAATGGTGTCTTTAAAAAGCTGTATGTTGAAACTATCAACCTAAATTGGACTATATATGCTTGTTTAAGGTTTATAGTGTATGTGATAGTTCATTTCGACCATATAAATAATTTTTCAATATAATTTATGTATTTCCCAATATATTATCAGATAAATTATGATGGATGCTATGAAGGTCCCATTATGGTGTCCTTTTACCTTTATTCATCATAACCATAGCTTGTTGATATTAATTTTCAGGATCCATGTACAGGGAAATATACAATATTTGGTATGTATGAGTGATGGATATAAGAAGAATGATTGATATAAAACTATGAGGTGATTTGGGATCCATTTTCCCTGGGCCTCCATTTTTCTTCTATTCAGTTTTTGGTCCCATTTATTTTTCAACTAATTTGTGCGATCTTATTTTGAATTCCTATCTATTTTTAACTTATTAATTTACTAATAACAATTAATATTATTTATATTTGTAGTTCCATTTTTAGATTCATTATCATTTATTATATTACATAATGGATATTATTGTTTTTATATAATTTTTTGTTATGATATATAGTTAATATTCTCCAAATTTTATATTATTATCCCTTACAATGAGTCGAAACCCATTAAAATGATGGGTGACATGCATGAGTCTATGAAATAAACCTTAATTATACCAATTACATATGATAGAGTTTTTTATAAATCACTAGGATTGGATTTTCAATTAAATATCATATGATGCATAAAAATGGAAAAAACAAAGCTATTATTATCCATAGAAAATATATTTTAATGAATAAACATAATACATGATGTTATTTTTAAACATAATATATTTTTTTGTGTATTCATATAAACATTTATCCATTTTATAATTATTTTTTTTCAAAAATATTTCAATTTAAAAGAAAATTCTATCATTGTAATAGAAACATAAATAATAAAAATAAAATTTGTTATATGAAAAATATGTTCCTTAGTATTTATTAAATAATTAAAATTAATATATTTTAATTTGCATTTGGAAAATTTTTTATGAAAATTGAAAATATATTTAATTGAAATATTTATTTTTTATATATTGTAAATTTTTGGTAATTTTGAAATTTGGATAAATATTTTAATAAAATAAATTTTTTAGGGGAAATATGTATGTGTATTGTAACACCCCGAGATTTTATGAAAAATATTCTTTTTAATTTCATTAATGTCTTGTGTTGTACGCTACACCAAAAGAAGCTTGCACAACATGCATACTTGATTTGCCTTGCATTACATGCAATCGCGACCTTCCTCGATAGCGTGTGTAGTACGCAATACCGAGTTTCACTAAACAACGATATGCTATTAAAATATTATTAAAACAAGCCATTATGAATAGTAATAACCAATTTTTGTAATTTTTTAAATTTCATTTTTCAAAATGGACTTCATTTCTGGATTTGGAATATCGAAATTAGCTTAGGGTGAAATTTTGGTACTTTTTGGATAAATTTCATTTTCTGATGAATAGTGAAAATTACTAAATTTTAATTAAAAACAACCTTTTTAATAGAAATATTTAATAGTGATAAATTATTAATTTGATTGGTTCTAAAGTATATTTAGAATATATTTTTACAATTTAATACAATCTTGGTTATTGGATGTAATTTCACATTTAAACCAGACATAAACAACTGTTAATCTTTTGATAGTTATTATCTCTTAAGAACACGCTATTTGTTTTGACGACATGAATTAATTTTTAAATTAGTTAATTCAACTGATATGTTTTGAATTTGGTAAAATAGATATCATTTTTGAATTCATAATATCAAATATAGCTTAGGCCTAATTTTTGGTATTTTTCTGGAAACGTTCATTTTTTCATGAATAGTGAAACCACTAAGTGGTAGTTAAAAAAAATGAATTTTTCATAAAACTTAATTTTACCACTTCTGGGAGTGTAATTTCAAAAATCCAAGAGACACGGTTGATGTCAGTAAGTAAAATTTGGTTCAATGAGATGAAAATAATTTTTGGTGAATAGTAACTTTTTACTTTTTTTACCACGGTTAAAAGTAAATAGGTTAATTAAGGGTAAAAATGATATTATTATTACCCTAACACACGTCCTAATTCTATTGGATAAGTGTAATTCGACCAAAAACAACCTTAGGAATAAAATATGACCATTTAGGCCCACTTGGATTAGATTAGGACATTTATTATTATTTAATTTAAAGAAGGGTTAAAATAGTTAAAACCAAAGTTTAATAAGTAAATAATTTTTAATATGGGGTTATACATTATATAAATTAGACTATAAATATTCATTAGAAATAAAAAACTATTTCCTAAATAAAGGTATTTTATTTGTAATTTTTAGACATTAAATAATTTAATTTATTTATGACACAATGATGAAGCAGTAATTACCATAATAGTCAAAAATTAGAATAATTGATATTATAAATACCCAAATAAGTGTAATTTAAGACTTTTTATGAATTCCACTAATTTTATAGGTTAATATGACATGTTAATATTTATTTAATTAACTTTTTTCTAACTAATCATTCTGTTATGATTTTCACAAAAATCAATTACTAAATAGTGTCAAAATTGACATAAAATAGTTTTTAAAACAAATATTATATTATTTGTTGTTATTTTATTCCTAAAATTCTAAAATTCAGCCAAATGACTTAGATAAGGTTATATATATTAATAATAAACAACTTGGGGTTCTTCGGGATTCTTATAGTAAGTTTATTAACCTTATAGTATAAGAACACAAGAAGACACGGTAAAAATAAAATTATTTAACTTAATGTTAAATCTAAATGATAGGGTTAAAATAGGAACCTAAACTTATCTAAATTATATTTTATGAGAGGCTTTCGACCCATCCCCACCTTAGCTTCGAAATGAATCAACATAGAGCTATTTAAACCCAAATTTGATTTTATAATAAAATAATAGTTTTAGTTATTCCAAAGGTGCCCCTCTCCCCCCTTATAAAGGGCACCTCCTCCCCCTCTTCCTCACACCACTTTGAGCCTTAAATCTCGGCCAACCCCTACCAATTTCACCTCTAAACTTCCCTAGAAACATCATAGAGATTCTGGTCTTCTTCAAAGACCTATTTAAGTGCCTTAAAAGGAGGTCTCAAAGAAGCACTTCAAAGAAGAGGTAATGTCCGTTAACGATTCTTTCATCTTTATTTCTTCTTCCACTTCTTCTTCTTTAGTTGTTTCATTATGAAGTAATAACATCAGTATCACTCACATACTGATATGTTATTATAATTATTAAACAACCCTATTTCACCATCTATCCATCCTACGAAAAAAGAAATCACCGCGCGTGCATACGTATAGAATACCGTCTCCACGCCGTGGTGTAATCTATTTTCCACCACCACCTTACTTGGATGGGTATAATGGTGTAAATAATGACCATATATGACTATTATAAAGTGATATTGATTCTGAAATAGTATACATACACTACAATACAATTCCACAATCCTGAGAACGATATCATCGCTCGTGCGTACGTATGGACTACCGTCTCCACAACGCGATGAGATTCATTCTCCACGTTAACCATTAATGAATGATTATAAAGTATATATAATAAGTAATCATGAAATATATGACATAATAATGATACTGGATTTATGTGTATATATATGTATGTCATCTACTTAATTCCATTCAACTCAATAAGGGAAAGAAAACAGTGTTCATGCATACGTACAGTCTACCGTCTCCATGAACGGTGTATTTCTTTCCATTTACTGATCTATTATAGATATATATATATATATATTCTGGATATATATTATATATAAATCATGTTTTATATTCGGGAATTAAGTAATCATGATCTAAGTAATCATATGAATAATTACAAGTCAAAACACGGACGACAAATGAAACAATTTTACCCAAAACTCTCTTTAACATAGAATTTACAAAAGAACGGGTAAAATAAAGTCATAAGTGAACCATATATGATATAATAACAATGATTATGATTCTGGAATAAATCAATTACATTATTTAAATCATTATACAGGAGGTTCGGACACTTACGAAGCAAATCGGACCTAAGGTAAGGGATAAATTTTCAATCTCATTTTTATCCGAGATTTCTTATACGTAAGTATTTACTGGGGTTAAGTTTATCATTCATGACCATGTTTTCTAAAAATGTTTTCATAAAATGTTTACCATTCTTCCATGAATGTTTAAAGTCATTTTACCCTTTATTGACTTTTTACCACATTGTATGAATTGAATCTTTCCTTTGGTTACCATATAAGATATTTTTTTGACTTTTCCGACAAAAGTACAAGAAGAATGTTTTTTTTAACTTATACGGCATGAATGGATTTTTAAAACATTATTTCCAAGAAGCTTACTTTACATGTTTTCAAGTTTATTTTTAATCAACTTATTTTAAAATTGTATGACATGTTAAGAAAGGAAAAGTGTTTTTGAATTAGAAAGGATATCTTCCTCAAGAATGGAGTTCAAGTGTTTTATCAAAATTATTTTTCATCTAAGATAATAAAAGGGTTATGTTTTTATCCCTATTATTACATGGATTTGATTATGTTGTGATGGAAATATTTTTATGAATTCCTTTATCTTATATGAATTGTTTTATGGTGTCATGATGTTTAAGATTCTCATTTTTATTACATGGGTTATGCTATGATGTATGGATTATGATTTTGTGGCACACATAAGAATGGTATAATTATGAGATGGGTTGGACCTATATCTCCCTCCAATTCATTGGGTAAAGATTTTATATCTCACAAGATAGACATGGCTGGAACGGCAGGTTAAACCGGTTCAGTGAAACAGGACTGAAACGAGGAGTGAACTCGGTTCAGAAATGGACTTTGTCCACTAAGATAGTCTTGGCAATGAGTCTTGACTAATAAGAAATGATTCTCTATGATTATGTGTGTATGCCACAAAGTTTCATGTTTTAAGTTATGATTATTGGGATTAAATTTCACTACTATTATTTATCCCATGTTATAATATTATGATCTCTTTTGCAGGTTAAGATTTCAAAAAGTTATGTTCTTATGTATATGATGTGATTTATATTTTTTTGTTTACCCTTATTGAGCATTTGAGCTCACCCTTTTATGTTTTCTTTTCCCCAGGATATAAAGAAAGGTTTTAGGTAAAAAAAAGGGAAGATATTTATGGGAGATGTTGAAGATCTTTCACCACGATTAGAAGATTATATTCCGAGTTTCCAAAGACACTAAACTATTACGTTCCTTGTGTGTGTGTTTTTGTTATGTACTAAGTATTCCGCAAATGTAATGCATGTACGTCAAGATTCGGGTCTCTAAAGTTGGTATCAGAGGAAAAGTTTAGTCAACCTTTGGAAACTAGGATGCAAAAACGTTAGTGAGATCCCTAGAGATATTTCTAAGGTATGTCTAGATATGTCCCTAAGGATAAGTATACATATAGGATATAGTCCTAGAACTATGGTAACGATATTAGATTAAACCAAATATGTTATATATTGAAGTTACTCCCCCTTTATTATAATTTTTGCCTCTCACACTATTCTTTTTGGGTTTTAGAAAATGGCTGGAAACATGATGATTCACTATAATTGAGGATATGATGGACAATGGAATGATATTCTTCATGAGCAACCAAATGAAATGGGATTTGGAAGTCCAAACATCATTATTATGCCGAATTAGCAATCTCATAATATGATCAATAATGTAAAATTTGGTAAGTTTCCTGACTCGGCTAATAAGAGAAAGATGGAGTTTCATGATGATCATAGAAGAAAGAAAGTTCAATTTCCCCTATGTAAATCATGTGGGAAGAGGCATCAAGGAGAATTTTTCAAAGGAACTGGAAGATGCTTTGGGTGTGGAAAAGAAGGACACAAATCCAGTAAGTGCAAAAGAAAAGGTTCAGTTAACACCAGGGATGAGGATAATAGTATTTCTATGACATCAACAATGGTTAAATGTTTTAAATGTGGAATGTACGGTCATTATGCAAACCATTTCCCTAAGGGAAAGTCTCATGAAGAGAATCAGTATGGTCGTATGGATAGTATTTATGTGGATGATGATGAAGAGACTAGAAATGATATGTGACATTAAAGAATTTTTGAAGCTCGGTCAATGGTTTAAGAATGTAGTGGAATGATTATATGTTTATCATGTGTAATGTTGTATAAGTAATCTCATGGTACTATGGAATAAAGAGACATCTAAGGATTGTTACACTGTTGTCTTTCCTTGAGTTTTGAAAGTGTATGATTAATGTTACCAGTATCCATGAAAGGTTATTCAGATATTTTTGGAATGTAGATGATATGCGCATAACGAAGGGATAAGGAGAAAATTAAATGCTTGATAGTATTCATGAGATCATGACTGATATAAGGAGAAGGTTATATCATGGTTTGAGTATATAGAATTTTTGGATTTTGGTATGTGGGAAGAGTTAACTTTTGACAGCATTCATGTTTTCACTAATGTTTAATGGGTATTCATTTTTCAAGAGAATACATCATTAAGGTATTCACATGATTGGAATGTGACCAACAAGATATATGGGGGATAAATGATGGTATTCACATGCTTGGTTGACGACATTTCAAGTAATCGTTTTCTTTATACTATGAGCTTGGACCAAATTATTTTAGATAATCCTAATGATTGTAATGGATTATGTTAACCATAAGTTAGTATTATTTATGGATAGAACTTTTTTTGATATTATTTATGTGATGTTATAGTAATGTAGTTTTATAAAAAGGACAACCTGCAGGATGGGCGACAGCCCATCGCGTCAGACAAGGCTGTGGGAATCGAACCCACAACCGAAGTGCGACTGGCCTTTATCACCTACCAATGGCCTACAGGAAGTCCCTGTTTAGTAGAAACTAGTTTTATTATATTAAGCAGTATGATATATGAAGTATAAGTCCATTTTAGGAACTATATATGATTAATCTCACTATAGATGGACTTATGTATTTTTTGATAACTTTTCTAATCTTTTGTTTGAGATAGATGGAATGACCCATCATTCTATCACATGATCTGCTAACACATCACGAATGACAAATTCAACTTCATTTCTTTAAGAGATGAAGTGGGAATTTTCCAAAGAACGACAAACGATGAGACTATACCAAAATCACGAAAGTATTTCTTCTAATTCCAATTTCATCAACTTTAGGGAAATGATCTTGAAAACCAAAAATGTTTTCCTAGTTCTCTTATATCTGATGAATCAGATGGTACCTTAAATCGTCACAAATTTATGGCTTTGTGATTGATGGCTTTTCCATATCCATGTTCTCTACCACTCTCCATCAGAACATGATGGTTAGATTTCTCTTCCATATCCATATTTTCACCTATGTGGAAACCCAGTGATTAGTTTATTTGTGTAACTGTTATGTTTTATACTTTTGTTTTTAAAGATTGGTTTTGGTATTCATTTTTAGGATGTGGGTTTCTATTAAATAAACTTTCGAATAGTAAACCATTTATAACCCTGACGAATTTTGAGGGCGAAATTCATTTTAAGGGGGGTAAAATGTAACACCCCGATATTTTATGAAAAATATTCTTTTTAATTTAATTAATGTCTTGTGTTGTACGCTACACCAAAAGGAGCTTTCACAACACGCATCCTTGACTTTCCTTTCATTACATGCAATCACGACCTTCCTCGATAGCGTGTGTAGTACGCAATACCGAGTTTCACTAAACAACGATATGTTATTAAAATATTATTAAAACTAGCCATTATGAATAGTAATAACCACTTTTTGAAATTTTTTAAATTTTATTTTTTAAAATGGACTTCATTTCTGGATTCGGAATATTGAAATTCGCTTAGGGTGAAATTTTGGTACTTTTCGGATAACTTTCATTTTCTGATGAATAGTGAAAATTACTAAATTTTAATTAAAAACAACCTTTTTAATAGAAATATTTAATAGTGATAAATTATTAATTTTATTGGTTCTAAAGTATATTTATAATATATTTTTACAATTTAATACAATGTTGGTTATTGGATGTAATTTCACATTTAAACGAGACATAAACAACTGTCAATCTTTTGATATTTATTATCTCTTAAGAACACGCTATTTGTTTTGACGACGGAAATTAATTTTTAAATTAATTAATGCAACTGATATGTTTTCAATTTGGTAAAATAGACATCATTTTTGAATTCATAATATCAAATATAGCTTAGGCCAAATTTTTGGTATTTTTCTGGAAACTTTCATTTTTTGATGAATAGTGAAACCACTAAGTGGTAGTTAAAAAAATGAATTTTTCATAAAACTTAATTTTACCACTTCTGTGAGTGGAATTTCAAAAATCCGAGAGACACGGTTGATGTCAGTAAGTAAAATGTGGTTCAATGAGATGAAAATAATTTCCGGTGAATAGTAACTTTTTACTTTTTTTACCACCGTTAAAAGTAAATAGGGTAATTAAGGGTAAAAATGATATTATTATTACCCTAACACATTTCCTAATTCTATTGGATAAGTGTAATTATACCAAAAACAACCTTAGGAATAAAATATGCCTATTTAGGCCCACTTGGATTAGATTAGGACATTTATTATTATTTAATTTAAAGAAGGGTTAAAATAGTTAAAATCAAAGTTTAATAAGTAAATCATTTTTAATATGGGGTTATACATACGATAAATTTGACTATAAATATTCATTAGAAAGATAAAACGATTTCCTACATAATGGTATTTTATTTGTAATTTTTAGACCCTAAATAATTTAATTCAGTTATGACACAATGATGATGCTGTAATTACCATAATAGTGAAAAATTAGAATAATTGATATTATAAATACCCAAATAAGTGTAATTTGAGACTTTTTATGAATTCCAATAATTTTATAGGTTAATATTACATTTTAATATTGATTTAATTAACTTTTTTTGAAATAATCATTCTGTAATGATTTTCACAAAAATCAATTACTAAATAGTGTCAAAATTGACATAAAATATTTTTTAAAACAAATATTATATTATTAATTGTTATTTTATTCCTAAAAATATAAGGTTTGGCCAAATGACTTAGATAAGGTTATATATATTAATAATAAACAACTTGGGGCTCGTTTGGATTGTTATAGTAAGTTTATTAACCTTATAGTGTAAGACCACAAGAAGACACGGTAAAAGTAAAATTATTTAACTTAATGTTAAATTTAAATGATAGGGTTAAAATAGGAACCTAAACATCACTAAATTCTATTGGATGAGATTATTTAGACCCATCCCCACCTTAGATTAGAAATAAATCAACGTGGAGCTATTTAAAACCGAATCTGACTTTATAATAAAATAATAGTTTTAGTTATTCCAAAGGTGCCCCTCTCCTCCCTTATAAAGGGAACCTCCTCCCCCTCTTCCTCACACCACTTTGAGCCTTAAATCTCGGCACAACTCTGCCAATTTCTCCTCTAAACTTCCCTAGAAACATCCTAGAGGTTATGCTCTTCTTAAAAGACCTATTTTAGTGCCCTAAAAGGAGGTCTCAAAGAAGCACTTCAAAGAAGAGGTAATGTTCGTTACCGATTCTTTCATCTTTATTTCTTCTTCCACTTCTTCTTCTTTAGTCGTTTCATTATGAAGTAATAACATCAGTATCACTCACATACTGATATTTTATTATAAGTATGAAATAACCCTATTTCACCATCTATCCATCCTACAGAAATCACCGCGCGTGCGTACGTACGGAATACCGTCTCCACGCCGTGGTGTAATCTATTTTCCACCACCACCTTACTTGGATGGGTATAATGGTGTAAATAATGACTATATATGACTATTATAAAGTGATATTGATTCTGAAATAGTATACATACACTCCAATACAATTCCACGATCATGAGAACGATATCATCGCTCGTGCATACGTACGGACTACCGTCTCCACGACGCGATGAGATTCAGCCTCCACGTTAACCATTCATGAATGATTATAATGTATATATAATAAGTAATCATGAAATATATGACATAATAATGATACTGGATTTATGTGTATATATATGTATGTCATCTACTTAATTCCATTCAACTCAATAAGGAAAAGAAAACAGCGTTCATGCGTACGTACGGTCTACCGTCTCCATGAACGGTGTATTTCTTTCCATTTACTGATCTATTATATATATATATATATATTCTGAATATATATTATATATAAATCATGTTTTATACTCTGGAATTAAGTAATCATGATCTAAGTAATCATATGAATAATTACAAGTCAAAACACGGACGACAAATGAAACAATTTTATCCAAAACGCTCTTTAACATAGAATTTAAAAAAGAACGGGTAAAATAAAGTCATAAGTGAACCATATATGATATCATAACAATGATTATGATTCTGGAATAATTCAATGACATTATTTAAATCATTATACAGTAGTTTTGGACACTTACGAAGCAAATCGGACCTAAGGTAAGGGATAAATTTTCAATCTCATTTTTATCTGAGATTGCTTATACGTAAGTATTTACTGGGGTTATGTTTATCATCCATGACCATGTTTTCTAAAAATGTTTTCATAAAATGTTTACCATTCTTCCATGAATGTTTAAAGTCATTTTACCCTTTATTGACTTTTTACCACATTGTATGAATGGAATCTTTCCTTTGGTTACCATATAAGGTATTTTTTTTGACTTTTCCGACAAAAGTACGAGAAGAATGTTTTTTTAACTTATACGACATGAATGGATTTTTAAAAAATTATCTCCAAGAAGCTTCCTTTACAAGTTTTCAAGTTTATTTTTAATCAACTTCTTTTAAAATTGTATGACAAGTTAGGAAAGGAAAAGGGTTTTTGAAGTAGAAAGGATATTTTCCTCAAGAATGGAGTTCAAGTGTTTTATCAAAATTATTTTCCATCTAAGATAATAAAAGGGTTATGTTTTTATCCCTATTATGACATGGATTTGATTATGTTGTGATGGAAATATTTTTATTAATTCCTTTATCTTATATGAATTGTTTTATGATGTCACGATGTTTAAGATTCCCATTTTTATTACATGGGTTATGCTATGATGTATGGTTTATGATTTTGTGGCACACATAAAAATGGTATCATTATGAGACGGGTGGGACCTATATATCCCTCCAATGCATTGGTTAAAGATTTTATATCTCATGAGATAGACATGGATGGAACGGCAGGTTAAATCGGTTCAGTGAAACAGGACTGAAACGAGGAGTGAACTCGGTTCAGAAATGGACTTTGTCCACTAAGATAGACTTGGCAATGAGTCTTGACTAATAAGAAATGATTCTATATGATTATGTGTGTATGCCACAAATTTTAATGTTTTATGTTATGATTATTGGGATTACATTTCACTACTATGATTTATCCCATGTTATGATATTATGATCTCTTTTACAGGTTAAGATTTCCAAAAGTTATGATCTTATGTATATGATGTCATTTATATTTCTTTTGTTTACCCTTAATGAGCATTTGAGCTCACCCTTTTATGTTTTCTTTTCCCCAGGATATAAAAAAGGTTTTAGGTAAAAAAAAGGGAAGATATTTATAGGAGATGTTGAAGATCATTCACCACGATTAGAAGATTATATTCCGAGTTTCCAAAGACCTTAAACTATTACGGTCCTTGTGTGTGTGTTTTTGTTATGTAGTAAGTATTCCACAAAAGTAATGTAATGTCCATGTACGTCAATCTTCGGGTCTCTACAGTTGGTATCAGTGGAAAAGTTTAGTCATCCTTTGGAAACTAGGATGCAAAAACGTTAGTGAGATCCCTAGAGATATATCTAAGGTATGTCTAGGGATGTCCCTAAGGATAAGTATACGTATAAGATATAGTCCTATAACTATGGTAACGATATTAGATTAGACCAAAGATGTTAGATATTGAAGTTACTCCCCCTTTATTATAATTTTTGCCTCTCACACTATTCTTTTTGGGTTTTAGAAAATGGTTGGAAACAGGATGATTCAAGATAATTGAGGATATGATAGACAATGGAATGATATTCTTCATGAGAAACCAAATGAAATGGGATTTGGAAGTCCAAACATCATTATTATGCCGAATCAGCAATCTCATAATATGATCAATAATGTAAAATTTGGTAAGTTTCCTGACTCGGCTAATAAGATAAAGATGGAGT
This sequence comes from Viscum album, assembly GCA_963277665.1. NCBI lineage: Eukaryota > Viridiplantae > Streptophyta > Magnoliopsida > Santalales > Viscaceae > Viscum > Viscum album. The sequence goes on along the minus strand of OY728122.1, from coordinate 2,087,396,152 downwards.
TTCATGATGATCATAGAGAAAAGAAAGTTCAATTTCCCCTATGTAAATCATGTGGGAAGAGGCATCAAGGAGAATGTTTCAAAGAAACTAGAAGATGCTTTGGGTGTGGAAAAGAAGGACACAAAGCCAGTAAGTGCAAAGGAAAAGGTTAAGTTAACACTAGGGATGAGGATAATGGTATTGCAACGACATCAACAATGGTTAAATGTTTTAAATGTGGAATGTATGGGCATTATGCAAACCAATGCCCTAAGGGAAGGTCTCATGAAGAGAATCAGTATGGTCGTATAGGTAGTATTTTTGTGGATGATGATGAAGAGACTACAAATGATATGTGACCTTAATTAATTGTTGAAGCTCAGTCAATGGTTTAAGAATGTAGTGGAATGATTACATGTTTATCATGTGTAATGTTGTATAAGTAATCTCATGGTACTATGGAATAAAGATACATCTAAGGATTGTTACACTGTTGTCTTTCCTTGAGTTTTGAAAGTGTATGATTAATGTTACCAGTATCCATGAAAGGTTATTCAGATATTTTTGGAATGTAGATGATATGCGCGTAATGAAGGGATAAGGATAAAATTAAATGTTTGATAGTATTCAAGAGCTAATGACTGATATAAGGAGAAGGTTATATCATGGTTTGAGTATATAGAATTTTTGGATTTTGGTATGTGGGAAGAGTTAACTTTTGACAGCATTCATGTTTTCACTAAGTTTAATGGGTATTAATTTTTCAAAAGAATACATCATTAAGGTATTCACATGATTGGAATGTGACCAACAAGATATATGGGGGATAAATGATGGTATTCACATGCTTGGTTGACGACATTTCAAGTAATTGTTTTCTTTATACTATGAGCTTGGACCGAAGTATTTTAGATAAGCCTAAAGATTGGAATGGATAATGTTAACCATAAGTTAGTATTGTTTAAGGATAGAACATTTTTTGATATTATTTATGTGATGTTATAGTAATGTAGTTTTAGAAAAAGGACAACCTACAAGACGGGCGACAGCCCATCGTGTCGGACAAGGCTGTGGGAATCGAACCCACAACCGAAGTGCGACTGGCCTTTATCACCTACCACTGGCCTACAGGAAGTCCCTGTTTAGTAGAAACTAGTTTTATTATATTAAGCAGTATTATATATGAAGTATAAGTCCATTTTAGGAACTATATATGATTAATCTCACTATAGACGGACTTATGTATTTTTTGATATCTTTTCTAACCTTTTGTTTGAGACATATGGAATGACCCATCATTCTATCACATGATCTGCTAACACATCATGAATGACAAATTCAACTTCATTTATTTGAGATATGAAGTTGAAATTGTCCAAAGAATGACAAACGGTGAGACTATACCAACATCACGAAAGTATTTCTTCTAATTCCAATTTTATCAACTTTAGGGAAATGATCTTGAAAACCAAAAATGTTTTCCTAGTGCTCTTATATCTGATTAATCAGACGGTACCTTAGATCGTCACAAATTTATGGCTTTGTGATTGCTAGCTTTTCCATAGCCATGTTCTCTACCACTCTCCATCAGAACATGATGGTTAGATTTCTCTTCTATATCCATACTTTCACCTATGTGGAAACCCGGTGATTAGTTTATTTGGGTAACCGTTATGTTTCATACTTTTTTTTTAAAGATTGGTTTTGGTATTCCTTTTTATGATGTGGGATTCTATTAAAGAAACTTTCGAATAGTAAACCATTTATAACCCCTACGAATTTCGAGGGAGAAATTAATTTGAAGGGGGGTAGAATGTAACACCCCGAGATTTTATGGAAAATATTATTTTTAATTTCATTAATGTCTTGTGTTGTACGCTACACCAAAAGGATCTTTCACAACACGGATCCTTGACTTGCCTTGCATTACATGCAATCGCGACCTTCCTCGATAGCGTGTGTAGTATGCAATACTGAGTTTCACTAAACAACGATATGCTATTAAAATATTATTAAAACTTGCCGTTATGAATAGTAATAACCACTTTTTGAAATTGGTATAAATTTCACTTTGAAATTGGACATAAACAAGTATCAATCTTTTGATAGTTATTGTTTCTTAAAAACACGCTATTTGTTTTGATAACGGGAATTAGTTTTAAAATTAATTAATGCCACTTCTATGTTTCAAATTTTTAAAAATAGAAATAATTTTTGAATTCAGAATAGAAAATATAGCCTAGGCTGAATTTTTGGTATTTTTTCTGAAAAACTTCAATTTTTGATAAATAGTGAAACCACATAGTGGTAGTTAAAAAAATACTGGCTTTTTTATTTAAATGAAATTTTACCACTTCTGTGAATTGAATTTCAAAAATCCGACATACAATGTTGTTATCAAGAAGTAAAATGTGGTTCATTAAAATGAAAATAATTTTTGGTGAATAGTAAATTTTGAATTTTATTTATCGCGGTTAAAGATAAATAGGGCAATTCAAGGTTAAAAGAATATTATAATAATTCAAATTTACCTTAACACATGCCCTAAAATTATTGGTTGAGTGGTGTCCGACCATGTGCATCCTTGGGTCCATTTTGGGACCCCATTGAGCCACTTATAAAATATAATGACACTTTTGTTTAATTAATTTAATGTAAAGACAAAATTAACAATAAGAAATATCGTTTAGTAATTTAATTTTAATATGGTGTTATATAAGTCATATTTTTGACTATAAATATTCATTGGAAAGCTAAAATGATATTCTACAATATAGAAGTTTTTTTATAATTTTTAGACATTGAATAAATTAAATTATTTATCACACAATAATGATGTAGTATTTAACTCATTAATAAATGATTTTAATAAATAAGATCATAATGATTAAAATATTATCCAAAACATGTCCAATTATGATTTTATGATTTTATTTCAACCATGAGTCATCTTATATTTGACAATAATGATTTTTGGACCTTTAGAAACCGAATATCATTATACAATAAAATAATGTTTTCACACTTTCCTAAAGAGCCCCTCCTCTCCCTTATAAAAGGAGACCACTTCAAACCAATTCCTCACACCTATCAAGAAATTTGGATCATCAAAACTCTGCCTAATTATGCTCCAAACATCTCTCTACTCCTATTAGAAGCCATAAATATGGTATAAGGCACTTCAATAAGTCCTTTGGTTCAAACCAAAGGGAGTTACCCAAATTAAAGGTAACAGTTTCTATTAAATTGTTTTCTTTTATTTTACTTCTCCAACCCCTAAACTATTTTTATTCCATGATTCTATAACAAAACCAGTATCCTAAATATACTAAAATATTTTAATGAGTATTATTTAAACTATACTTACACACACCTCCATCTAATGGATGAAGAACATAATATTTCTGTGGATGGAAAACTAAGGCCTCACAAAATGATGATTGTTCAATTACATATTACCACCTATCAGGATGGCCATTATGATGGAAATATATTTATATATGATATATATTATGTTTATAATTTCCTTATGCTTTTTTACTTCCCATTTATATCATTCCTTTATAGTTTCCATTGTGGGTAAATACGATAATCTCATTTGAGGAAGTGCGGACTACCGCCCCGTCAATGTGATTTGATTCGTTAATGCCTTATATGGGATGTATGAAGGATGGAGTTAATGGTATTATATATGATATAATAATGGAATTATAATATACCTATGTATCATTATGTTTTATTTCCATTAAAATAATAAATATAAATTAATTTAGCGTTCATATGTATGTATAGCTTACCGTCTCCATGAACGGTACATTTCATTTCATACCTCTAAATGTTATGTACTATTATAAAAAAATGTATATACTGGATATATATGATATATATGATATCCAAATCATGAATATAATTCTGGATATAATTAACCTTTTACCACATGGACAACTTGTAAATATAAGTTGTTCATTTTTACTCAAGTACCAAATATCGACAAAATGAACGTTATTAACTTAAATTATTGCATAATGTTTATAACATGGTAATAAGTGATATAAAAGGAATAATAAACTTGAAAGAGGATCTTATCCAAGTATAAATTAACTTTATTTTATTATTCAGGAGATTATGGAATGATCGAGTCAAGTCGGACGTGAGGTAGGGGACTTCATCTCAATCTCCTTTCATTGAGGCATTTTAAGTTTTATACACAACTTTATTTTATATGGTGTATAAACCCCTTTGACATTTCATTTTATTCAAAGTGAATCTTTTTATACGAAGAGTTTTAATAAACAAAAAAAAGGAATGTTTTTTTTAATGTAAGTGGTGACAATGAACTTTCCACTGCCGTGAGTATTATTTGATCATTGGCTTCCTTAACAAGCCTTAATGTTTTTAAAAGGAAAAATAAATACCATATAATCTTTTTATGTATTTTGTTATTGAAAATGATTTTGATAATGGATTTATTATTTCAATATCTTGAAATGATATTTTTTAATTGCAATGTAGAAATATTATCTTTCTTTTATGCTTATATTATGTGTTTTGATCATGTTATGGTTCTTGGGAATTATTTACGTATATGGGTGGTTCCTTGATAAACCTAGGGTGGGTGAGCCCGAGATAGCTCTCCAATGCATTGGGTAACTTGAATGCGGTAAACATGAATGTTTCTCCTAAGAGATTTAGGTAATATACGGTGATAGGTATTCCAAAGTAACTCCCTATATAGATGTCATAGTTACAATGTAATTATGATATGGATGCCACAAGTTACATTTATGACTTTATGATTTCTATGTGTCTTTCACAAATCTTATGATTTCATGAGGTAAGTAAAAGAGTTCATGTTTTGTATGTATTTATGAACAAATGTTTTCATTATTTGTTTTATAACCCTTACTGAGCTTTTTATTCTCATTCGATGTTTTGAAATGTTTTCATAGGACTTAAAGATGAATAAGGTCAAGGATGGGATCAAGGATAAGTCATTCTATCTAAAACATGGAACTAGACATGAATCTTTTTTTATAGAGATTTTATTTTATGAAAAAAATATAAACTATGAAGATATGTCTACCTTGAAATCTTTTGAGATATAATAGTTATGTCATAATTCTCTAAAACTCTAAACATAAAAAGATCCTCAATGTGAATTATTCATTAAATTCATTATTATGTAAGGTTTAAGGCTGGGTCCTTATAGTTGAGTTTGAGGTTCATTGCACCTTATGAAATTCTTGAGAAATTGGGATTAGTTGCGTATAGATTTGCTTTACCTCCAAGTTTACCCCAGGTACACAATGTTTTTCATGTTTCGATGTTGAGAAAGTATATGGAAAATCCATCTCATGTTTTGAGCCCACAAGTAGTTCAGTTGGAAGTGAACCTCTCTTATGAAGAACAACCAATCCCAATTCTTGACCATAGAGAACAAGTATTGTGGAATAAGGTAATTCACCAGGTAACGGTTTTGTGGAAAAACCACATTATTGAGGAGGCAACGTGGGAATCTGAAAATGCTATGAGGGATAAATACCCCCACTTATTTTGAGAAGTGAATAAAAATTGTGAGGATGCAATTTCCAAAAGGGGAGAAGGATGTGACATCCAAAGTAAATGAAGAATAAGATATTTTTATACTTATTAATATTTTTTAATTAAATATTAATTTTACTTTAAAATAGTTTCTATGTTCGATAGCATACCCAATACACAAAAACGACTTTCTTTGGAATCTTACTTTGCACACTAATAATATAATATTATTATTTTAAATAGTAGTTAACTCCTAGAAATTCTAGTAGTGGGAATGAATTAAACTAACTAAAATATGATTATAAATGTTTTTTATATGTATTTATTTTTATCCAATAAAATTTAGAGGATTAAAATGTGAATGAATGTAATTTTAAGCATAATTTACATTAAAAGGCATATTTATCTCCTTTTAATGGAGAACCCTCTTAAATAAAGTTTTGGTCATCTTTATATGTTATAATTGACCAAATACAATCCTTCTTTAGAATTTGGACATCAAATTTTACTTTGGGAAATTTTATGTATTTTTCTGATAAAGATCATTTTTTAATGAATAGTGAAAAATACTGTATTTTAATTCAAAAGTGCCTTTTAATCTAATTATTTTATAGGGTTAGATTATATTTGTAATTGGTTTTAAAGTGAAATTAAAATATATTTTTTTCATTTAATCCAATTTTGGTAATTGGTATAAATTTCACTTTGAAATTGAACATAAACAAGTATCAATCTTTTGATAGTTATTGTTTCTTAAAAACACGGTATTTGTTTTGATAACAGGAATTAACATTAAAATTAATTAATTTAACTTCTATTTTTTGAATTTTTAAAAAAATAAATCATTATTTAATTCAGAATATCAAATATATCTTAGGCTGGATTTTTTGGTATTTTTCTGAAAAACATCAATTTTTGATGAATAGTGAAACCACTTAGTGGTAGTTAAAAAAATTGACTTTTTCATTTAAATGAAAATTTACCACTACTGTGAATTGAATTTAAAAAATCCTATATACATGGTTGTTATCAAGAAGAAAAATTTGGTTCATTAAGATGAAAATAATTATTGGTTAATTGTAACTTTTGACTTTTATTTACCACAGTTAAAGATAAATAGGATAATTCAAGGTTTATAGAATATTATAATAATTAAAAATTACCTTCACACTTGTCCTAAAATTATTACTTGAGTAGTGACCAACCATGGGAATCCTTGGGTCGATTTTGGGACCCCATGGAGCCACTTATGAAAGAAAATGATACTTTAGATTAATTAATTTAATGTAAAGACAAAATTGAAAATAACAAAAATCTTTTAGTAAATTAATTTTTATATGGTGTTATATAAGTCATATTTTTTACTATAAATATCCATTGGAAATATAAAAAGATTTAATACATAATATTAGTTTTCTTTTATAATTTTTAGACATCAAATAAATTAAATTATTTATGACACAATAATGATGCAATAATTACCTCATTAAAAAATGATTTAAATAAATAAGATTATAATGATTAAAATATTATCCAAAACATTTCCAATTCTGAATGGATGATTTTATTTCAAACTTGAGTCATATTATCTTCGACTATAATGATTTTTTGACCTTTAGAAACCGAATATCATTATAGGATAAAATAATGTTTTCACACTTTCCTAAAGAACCCCTCCTCTTCCTTATAAAAAGAGACCACTTCTAACCAATTCCTCACACCTCTCAAGCCATTTGGCTCGTCCAAAATCTGCCCAATTAAGCTCCCTACATCCCCCTCCTACTCTTATAAGCCTTACCTTAGGCATAAGGTACTTCAAGAAGTCCTTCGGTTCAAACCAAAGGGAATTACCCAAATTAAAAGTAATCGTTTCTCTTAAATTGTTTTCTTTTATTTTACTTCTCCAACCCCTAAAATCTTTTTATTCCTTTCATTTGTAACAACAATAGTATCCTAAATATACTGGGATGTTGTTATGAGAAGGATTCAAACTGCACTTACACACACCTCCATCTAATGGATGAAGAACATAATGTTTCTGTGGATGGAAAACTAAGGCCTCACGAAATGATGATTGTTCAATTACATCTTACCAACTCTCATGGTGGCCATTATGATGGAACTATATTTATATATGATATATATTATGTTTAATATTTCCTTATTCTTCTGTACATCCCATTTATATCATGCCTTTATGGTTTCCATTGTGGGTAAATACAATAATCTCATTTGAGGAAGTGCGGACTACCGCCACCTCAAAGTGATTTGATTCGTTAATGCCTTATGTGGGATGTATAAAGGATGGAGTTAATGATATTATATATGATATTATACTTTAATTATAATATAACTATGTATCATTATGTTTTATTTCCATTAATATAAGAAATATAAATGAAAGTAGCGTTCATGCGTACGTACGGCTTACAGTCTCCATGAACGGTGCATTTCATATCTTACCTCTAAATGTTATGTTCTATTATAAAAACATGTATATACTGGATATATATGATATATATGATATCCAAATCATGAATATCATTCTAGATATAACGAACCTTTGACCACAGGGAAAACATGTAAACATAAGTTGCTCATTTTTACTCAAGTACCAAATATCGACAAAATGAACGTTATTAACAAAAATGATTGAATTAGATTTATAACATAGTAATAAGTTATAAAAAAGGAAAAATGAACTTGAAAAAGGTTCTTAAACAAGTTTAAATTAACTTTAATTTATTATTCAGGAGATTAAAGAATGATCGAGTCAATTCAGACGCGAGGTAAGGGACTTCATCTCAATCTGCTTTCATTGAGGCATTTTTAGTTTTATACACAACATTATTTTATACGATGTATAAAAACCTTTTACTTTTCATTTTATTCAAAGGGAATATTTTTATACGAAGCATTTTACTAAAAGAAAAAAAAGGAATGTTTTTTTAACGTAAGCGGTGACAACGTCCTTTCCACCGCTGCGAGTATTATTTGATCGTTGGCTTCATTAACAAGCCGTAATGTTTTTAAAAGGAAAAACAAATACCATATACTCTTTTTATGTATTTTGGTATTGAAAATGATTTTGAGAATGGATTTATTATTTCAATATCTTGAAATGATATTTTCTAATTGCAATGTGGAAATATTATATTTCTTTTATGATTATATTATGTGTTATGATCATGTTATGGTTCTTGGGCATTATTTACGTATATGGGTGGTTCCATGATAAACATAGGGCGTGTGGGCCCGAGATAGCTCTCCAATTCATTAGGTAACATGACGGAGGTAAACGTGAATGTTTCACCTAAGAGATTTAGGGAATATACTGTGATGGGTATTCAAAGTAACTCCCTATGTAGCTGTGATAGTTACAATGTATGTATGATATGGATTCCACAAGTTACCTTTATGATTTTATGATTTCTATGTGTATTTCATAAATATTATGATTTCATTAGGTAAGTAAAAGATTTGATGTTTTGTTTGTATTTATGAACAAATGTTTTCATTCTTTATTTTATAACGCTTACTGAGCTTTTAATGCTCATCCCAAGTTTTGAACTGTTTTCACAGGACATAAAGATGAATAAGGTCAAAGATGTGATCAAGGAAAAGTCATGCTATCTAAAACATGGAACTAAACATGTCTCTTTTTTTAAAGAGTTTTTATTTTATGAAAAAAAGGAAACTATGAATATATGTCTACCTTGTAATCTTTTGAGATGTAATAGTTATGTCCTAATTCTTTAAAACTCTAAACCTGAAAAGATCCCCAACGTGAATTATTCATTTATTTCAATATTATGTAAGGTTAAAGGCCGAGTAATTATAGGAGCACCCTGATCCACAATGTAGAGGATCAATGTTAGATCGCTTCATAAATAAACAACCACCATCATTAAATCAGAGTACAAATCAATTTGTATCTGAGCAATGAATAAGTTCCTTAGAGAAAATATTTCCTCCTTTGGGGAGTAGCGAAAGGGAAATAGTTGTCATGGAAGTTTATCGCTTTACAGGAGATGCATATCAATGGTGGATATTAATTCAAAACACAAAGGAGGATGTATAAGTATAAATTATGGAATATAGGGAGTTTAAAGATATTTTTATGGGAAAATAATTTCCTCATGACCATCTAGTGAATATGGAAAGACAATTTTGGATTCTGAGGCAAAATGAGGATGAGAATGTTGCAAATTATGAGGCTAGCATGACAAGGTTAGCAAAGCATTCATCAGATTATATACATAACCGAAGGAGTGTTATTGATCAATTCATTGATGGGTTCAAACCATTTCTCTAGTGATCATTAGTCTCACAATCCTTCTCATCTTATGAAGATATTGTCTCGTGAGCTATCAAGAAAGAAAAGGAATTATCTAAGTCTTATGACTTTAAAGCAACGAAAGAGAAGAATAGATCTTTTTAACACTGTGGAAATTGAAATAAGGAGAATAAAATAAAATTTTAATATCTATCCTATGATAAATGTGGGAATACCCCCAAGTACCTTCATGAAGGGAATGAAAGTCTGTTATAATTATGGTGAAAAAATCCACCAATCTGGTGATTGTAATGGAAATAAAGGGGTTGTGAAGGATGAATTCTAAAATTATATGGAAATGAGGCATTATGCAAATGAATGTCCTACGATCCAAGGAAACATAACTCATAAAAGAACAAGGGATCACGTCCAAGACTATGATACCACTACTACTGAGGTTGAAGCTTCAAAAGACGCGGTGGCAGGTAATTTAAAGGATTCCCCAAATTTATCCAAATCATTATTTGATTCTATATCATCACATTGTCTCATATCTTCCCAGTTTTCTAAGAAAATTAGATATTTCCAATTTTATTTACCAAGGGAGTTTTTGGTAAATACACCCAAGGGAAGAACCATTGCAACGAAGTTTTGTGAACCGGTTCCATTTAGGGTATATATATGTTCATTAACATCTAATCTCATCATCATACCCATGATTGAATTTCATATAATCATCGGTATAGATTGGATTTCAGACCATGATGCAAAAAGTTATTGTAAGAAGAAGGAGGTTATAATTTTTGATGATGATAAGGAGTAACTTATCTTTTGAGTAGAAACTTCACCATATGATTTTTATCTAGATACACCCCCAGTAGCTCTATTAAATTCAATTATTGGGTAGGAAGAGAATGAAATAAAAATGGGTGAGGAAAATAATGTTTGAATAGAGTACATACATATTGTACATGAATATGTTGTCAAGTTTCCATAGGATTTACCTGAACATCCTCCAGAATGAGAAATTGAGTATTCCATTGATTTATTTCTTAGTCTAAGGACCATTTTTAAGTTCTCTTAAAGAATGTCCATGGTGTAATTAGTGGAACTAAATAAACAACTAGATGAATTCAGTAATAATGTATTTATTCTCCCTAGTGTTTCTCTATGGAGAGCCCCTGTACTTTTTATTATGAGGATTGATGGATCTATGAGAATGTGCATTGAATACCCGGAGATCAATGTTATAACAAAAAATAATAAGTATCCCCTACCACAAAATGATGACTAATTCAATAAACTTCATGGAGAAATATTTTTCAAAAATTGACCTTCGATCTGGATATCATCAGTTGTGTGTGTAGAAAGAAGACATTCTGAAAACAGCCTTTCGAACCAATTACATGAATTACGAGTTAACAATAATTCCTTTTAGACTGACTATTGAAGCCTCTATCTTCATGGATCTAATGAATAGAGTTTCAAGGAATATCATGATAGCATATTAGTGGAATTTATTAATGATATCATGGTATACTCAAAATTCTACGAAGATCATGAAAATCACTTGTGCAGTATTCTGAAAACCCTCAGAAGAAATGAATTATATGGGATGATTAGAATGTGTGAATTATAGCTTCAATATTTTTCTTTTCTTGACCATATTGTCTCTATGTATGGAGTCTCTATTGATCATTCAATGTCCAAGGCAATCCAAGAATGGCCAGTACTGACAAGTATAACTGAGGTACATAGTTTTATTGGTTAATCAAGTAATTATTGGTGGTTTACCAATAATTCTTCCCTATGGGCTAAACAATTAACCAAGATCACACATTAAAGGGTTAAATTTTTTGGACAAAAGAGTGTGAAGAAAATTTTTAACAACTAAATAGAATATTAGTCAATGCTCTTATATTGAATCTACCATTAGGGAATGATTGGTTTTTTATATATAGTGATGCTTCAATGAAAGGATGTGGTTGTGTCCTTATACAGAATAATAGAGTTATTGCCTAGGCATCATGGCAGTTAAAATTTAATGAACCAAACAATCCCACTCATGATCATGAGTAATCAGTTGTAATTTTTTCATTGAAGATTTACAGACATTATCTCTATGGTGAAAATGTGAGATATATAGCGATCACAAGATCATGAAGTATATTTTATCACAAAAATACTCAACATGAGGCCAAGAAGATGGCTCGAGCTACTCAAGGATTATGATTTCACAATACACTACCACCCGAGGAAGGAAAATAAGGTTGTAGATGCATTTAGCAGAATAGATCATGGAGTTTTGAATAAGATGAGAGTTTAAAGGGATCCTATGATCATAGATCTAGTAAAGAGATATATGAGAATAATCATGGAAGGGGAAACATTAAAACTTTTTCAAATGGGTTTTAGACCTTCTTTACTAGAAATGATTAAAAGTTCTTAGACTGATGATGAATAGTTTCAAAAGAAAATTAATGATGTGAATGATGGGAGATTGATCAAATTCATATATGAAGATGAAATTTTGAAATTTGGGAAGAGACATTGTGTTCCTGACATACCTGATCTAAAAAGAGAATTGTTGGATTATGCTCATAGCTCCAATTTCCCTATACACCTTGGTATCACAATGATGCATATAGATTTGAAGGAACATTTTTTTGTGGGACAACATAAAAAAGGGAGATTGATGATTATGTGTCAAGATGTATGGTTTTTCAACAGGTAAAGGTTGGAAGAAAATATCCTAGAGGAGTCATGTAACCTATCCCCATACCTGAGAGGAAATGTGATGATATTATGATGGATTTTTTATGGGGCTACCAACGAATCCTAGAAGGAATGACGTAGTATGGGTCATTGTTGATCATATTACGTGGTCGGTACATTTTCATGCAATAAGAGATGATTTACCACTTGAACTTTTAGAAAGACTATATATTAATGAAGTTTTAAGACTTCATGGTGTACCCATAATTATTATTTCTGATCATCATCCCCATTTAAATCAAGATTTTGGAAAAGTATTTTGAAGGCCGTAGATACAGAACTTCGTTTGAGCACTACCTATAATCCTCAAAATTATAGACAATTAGAATGGACTACTCGAACCGTAGAAGACTTTTTGAGATTTTACTCACATGAATTTCATGGTAGGTGGGATCATTATTAACTCTGGTATAATTTTCCTATAACAGTAGCTTCCATTCATGTATTCATATGACACCATATGAAGCATTATAAGGAAAGAGATGTCGCACACTAACTTGTTGGGATGATGTTGGTGAAAGAATACTCATAGGTCCAAAACATGTTGAGGAAATAATTAAAAATGTAACGATTATCCAAGCCCACATCAAACTAGCTAAAAGTAGGGAAAAGAGTTATTCCAATTACTGAGGAATGATTTGGAATTTCAAGTAGGAGATCATGTTTTCTTGAAGGTATCTACATGGAAGGGTGTTATACGATTTGATAAAAAGGGGAAATTTAGTCACAAGTACATCGGACCGTTTGAAATTCTACAATGAATTGGAGTTGTAGGTTATTGTTCATAAATGCCGCCAAATCTCTCCAAAGTTCATGATGTGTTCCATATATCAATATAAAGATAATACATGCTAGACCCAATGTATGTACTCAACTATGATGAACTAGAACTGAAACCTGACTTTTCTTATTATGAAGATCCTATAATAATTTTTCATACTAGAGAACATGTTTTGAGAAACTATATGACTCGTTTGGTAAACGTCCTATGGAGAAATCATAAGATGGAAGAGGAAACATGGGAACCTGGGAAACATATCATAAAGAACCACCTGAATCCTTTTATGCAGAAATATTCATGAAATTTCAAGGATGAAATTATTTGAAAGTGGGGAGAATGTAACACCCCAAGCATCCACGATATGTTTCCCTTTTAATAATGGAACAACTTGCGTTTTATGCTACATGGAGTTTTAACACATCACGACCAATCAAACAAGATGTTATGAATAGTAATAACGACTTTTTGAAATTTGATAAATTTTATTTTTCAAGATTGATTTATTTTTGGTTTTGGAATTTCAAAATTATCTTAGGGTGGTTTTTGGTATTTTTTTTGATAACTTTCAATTTTTGATGAATAGTGAAAAACACAATGTTATTATTTAAAACCAACTTTTTATTTAAATAATTAGTTATTTTATTTAAAATTTTATTAGGTAAAAATAGATACATAATACCTATATCCATTTAATGTAATTCATTGGAGTCATTTTATAATAATATTAGTTATAAAAAAATTTATTGAACTTTTTACCATCTTTTAACCATCTTCTAGGCGCATTTGAAAATTTGCATAAAAAGGTTATTTTACTTCTTTTGTGAATTTAATTTCAAAAATCCAAGAGGCATTTTTGACATCAATATGTAAAATTGTGTTCAATAAGATGAATATAATTGTTGTTGAATAGTAAATTTTGACTTTTATTTACCACGGTTAAAAGTAAATTGGGTAAATAAAGATAAAAATAACATTTTAATTATACCAATACATGTCCTAATTCTATTATATAAGTGTTTTTAGACCAAAATAAACCTTATGAATAAAATAAGATCCTTTTTCTCCACTTGGATAATATTAGAACAGTTATTATTATTTTATTTAATGAATAGTAAAAAGTGTTGAATTCATTGTTTAATAACTAATCAATTTATATATAGGTTTATACACAAGATATATTAGAATATAAATATTAATTAGATATATAAAAATATTTCTTACATAATGGTATTTTATTTATAATTTTTAGACATTAAATAATTAAATTTTTTTATAACACAATGATGATGTCGTAATTACCTTATTAATGAAAGATTAAAATAATTCATATTTTAAATATCAAATTAAATATAAATTGAGACTTTTGATGAATTATACAAATTTTAGAAGTTAATAAGTCATGTTAAGGTTTATTAAATTAATTTATTTCAAAGTGATAAAGATTTTATGAAATTATCAAAAACAAAATAACAAATAGTGTCAAAATTGTCATAAATGAGTTTTTTAAAACAATACTATATTATTAATTGATATATTTTTCCTAAAAATATAAGGGGCTGACAAAGGACTTAAATAAGTTTATATATAATAATAAAAAACCATTTTGGGTTCTATTTCATTTTTATAGTATATTTATTACCCATTTATTATAGTAATACAAGAATACATGGTAAATGTTAAACTACTTAACTAATAGTTATATCTAATAGATAAGGTTAATATGGTGACCTAAACCTCTCTAAGACCAAATGGTTGAGAGTTCTGTGACCCATACCCACCTTATACTCAAAATAAATCATTTTGGAGACATTAAAAATTGAATATTATTGTATAATAAAATAATATTTCACACTTTTCCTTAAGTGACCATCAACTCTCTTATAAAAGGGCACTTCCAGTTCTCTCAAAATCACACATCCAAATCCATTTTTCTCATCCAAAACCTTGTCAAATATCCTCCCATATACCATCACATAGACCTAGATGCATTACACTTATTAGAAATCTAACCAATGGAGCCTTTTTGATCAACTCAATAGGAAACAACCAAAAAAGACGTAATAATTTCACCACCTCTTTCAATTTTATTTTATTCTTCCGCTTCCTCTTTCTCTATTGATTCCATACCAAAATAATAAATCCAGTACATTATTCATACTATGATGTTATTATAAATATGGTATACCATATTCATTATTCTATCCATCTTATGAATGAAAAGTTACCATACTTGCGTACATACTGCTTACCCTCTCCACATCGTGGAGTAGTTGTTATTCAACACTTCAATTTTTGGATGAGTATAATAATGATGTATTAGTAATTTAAATAATAATTATAACATTTTAGTTATTCTGTATATATGAAATAACATCCAATTACATACGATTCCACCATCAGTAGGATGGTATTATCGCTAATGCGTTTGTATGGATTACCGTCTCCACGAATGCGATGACATTCATTCCCACATCATAACCATTCAAAAATAATTACAATTTTATAATTAAAAATAATGTTAAAGAACATATTATCATTCTGTATATGGATAAAATAAATCATATCCATAACAAACTTGACTTACGTAACAAGACATATAATTGAAAATAAATTAGTTAACACCTGAAACCGTGATACTTTTGAAATAGTATTAACAAAGCAATATTAGAAGATCATATATGATATCATATTTATGCATTTGTTTCTTGTATAATTTAATAAAAATTATTTAACAAGTATACAAGAGTTTAATATACCCTTTATCCTGAAAATTTACATGTTAAGGGTTAATTCTACAATCTCATCATTATCTGAGGTTGTTTATATATGAGTATCTACCTGGACCTCTTCATCATCAACATTCTTGTTTCTTAAAAATGTATTTCAAATAATTTTTACTATTTCCTATACTATGAGTTAATGAAATTTAAACCCTTGTTGGAATTTTTATGATATGTTTATAAAGGAATCATTCCACCATTTTCCAAACAAGGTCATTTATGACCATTTCGACACAATTAATGAAAGAATGTTTTTTAACTTATATGGTGTGTGCGGCTACTTTACATTGTTATAACATCTTTGTAGCTTCCCTTAAAATATTATAAGAATATTTTCAAAAGGAAGTTTTATTTTATAATTATATGACTTTTAAATTATTTCCAAATAGAAAGAGATATTTCTCTCAAATAGTTTTGATTTCATCTATGTCAAAATCATTTGATGGATTTTATACTTGTCTGAAGTTGATTTATTATGATATAAATCTTACATATTGTATTTATGGTTTTGTGATATCATTGATTGTGGATGTGTTATTTTTGTACCATTCATGGTTTATGGATAAATTATTGAAATTTCTTATACTAGTTTTAATATAAATGTTTATGTTATGTTTCATAATTTTCATATGAGGAATGCCTTGGACTTAATAACTAGCGGGTGGAGCCCTATATAGATCCTAGATGCATAGGTAAGTCTCATGAGAAAAACTAGTGTCTTGGCACAAAGCCTTGAAAAATCATATATGTAGTCGTGGCACGAGGCCTCAACTATGTGGTTATGATGTCCAACAGTATGCATTCCATCATTTTAAAATTGGATTTTGATATTACATGTGATTATTCAACTAGTAGAATATCCATATTAATATGTAAATGGAATCATTTGATTTATATTTTCCATATTATGTTTAAGTTTTGGTTTAAATGTCTAATGTTTTAGTTATGCACATTTCCATAAATTTTTATGATTATTTATGATTGATTTCGCTATATTATTATCATTACTAAGTATCTGAGCTCACCCCTTTCTATGTTTTATTTTTCCTAGGATGTAAAGAAGTATTTTATGGTTGACCGGTAGGGATATGCTAATGTTTATAAATGTGTTCAAAGGGGGTAAAAAAAATTTTTTGTTTTTATGTTATGATATAATGTAAAACTTATGTATATATCTAGTACTTCCAAGGATACTGAACTAATCGGTCTCTCAAGACATGATCTCTTGGGATCATTCAAATGTTTCTAATAATTCCTCAAAAATGGGTAAATGGGGTCTGGAGGTTAGAATAAATTAGACAAAAATAAACCATTATTTTATTTTATCATATAAATTAAACCATACAAATCCTAAAGACATACATTTTTCATTTTTTATTTTTTTTATAATGATATTTATATTGCTTAAATAAATAAAAACTACTAAAAGTTAGAATTTTTATTTTCAATATTTTTATTTGTTCAAATAGATTTAAAAATAAATCATTTTTGATATTTATTGGTAAACATTTGAATAATGAAACAATATATATAATTGAATTTAGTTCCTAATTTTTCTTGAATATTAAATTTCCTTTAATTCTCATATAACATAGACAAAGTTCTTGTCCATGTAAGATAAAAATCTTGATAAAAGATTTAAAAACATCCAAAGTATTATTTATTGATTAAATAATTCATCACATAATATTATTGGTCAAATATAATGTATTTTTTATGTTTAAAGTGTTTATATTCAAATTTTGTTGTTACCATGATAACATTAATGACAAATTTAACGAATTGTGTGAAACATGACATTAAAGATTTTTTATGAAAAAATATTTTATTATATCATTTTAAAAAATAAAAATATTTTAATAATGAAATATTCATGTGATCTGGTCTCAAATTTCATCCCTTCCCCATTTTGGGTCAATATTAAAGAATATAAAAATTTGACCTATTATGATTGAAAAATTCCTTACCATGATCAAGGTAAAAATTATTGAATAATGGTGTAAAAATGATAATAGTGAAAATAACACAAAAAACATAACAAATATTTATGGATGAATGAATTTAAAATATATAAACAGTTATTTCCTAAATTCATTCCACATGGTGAAATATACCTAGGATATTTAAATTGTTTTATTTGAATATTTTTTTTAATTTCATATGGGACATTTACCACTCTTATAAAAGGACAGAAACCGTTATCTTCATTACATCACATTAAAAAATATAGCATTTAAAAACCATAATAAATTTACTTATAAATGTCTAGATACCCTATTTTAATTTTATGTTCTTCCCAAAATACTATTCAAAGGTTTTTTATAAATGATCTAAAACATGGAAACTAATGGAATTGTAATTCACTTCGCCGATCACTTTTAATTTATTTATATTTGTATCTCTACTAAATTTTTTTATGTATTATATAATAGTAAATATAATTTCCTTAAAATATTTAAAAAATTTATTATTTTGGAACCACCATTATTCACCCTCTTTTCATCACAATGGATGTGACAGTATCTATTATCTGTATTTGTGGACTACAACTTCAACGTAGTGATAAAATCCCTTCTCCATCATTGTCTTTCATAGATTGTTATTATGACGGGTTTAAAATTTATATTTGATATTTGGAAAAAATATTCTTCATTAAATATAATATATTTTCATCCTTCTTACCTTCCAAACTGCTAAAAAATTATAATGATGCTCATGAATACATGTAGACTAAAACATCCATAATGTGATGTGAAATGTTTCTTCCATTTTTTATATGGATAGTAGTAATGGTAGATTAAATGTATATTTATTTTTAATAATATGTAATTATTTTTCTATAAGAGGAAAATTGTATTCCCCATTATTTCCTACATTTCGTTATTTGATAAAAACTGTCTGTATGTATGTCTTACCATCTCAAGTAACAGATTAAATTAGTTTTCTATCTTTATATTTATAGATGTTTGTAAATATACATAATTAAAATATATTACATTAATATCGTGATTGAGTTTCTAGATACTATTGAATAGTGATCAATTTTTAGAAACTAAAACTAAAAAATGGAAACATTCATGAAAAATGAAAAAATTAACACCACAATACTATTGTTTTTATTTTAAATTTTTAATAAAATGGAGTTGAATTGTTAAAATTATATCATCTATTGAGTAAATTATTATGATATAGATGTATACAAAATATAAATTTATTTAATATGTGGATATTAAAGTTTCAAATAATGTTGAACTCATGGTACAAGATTTTAATCTCCCTTTTATTTCCATGAGACACATGTCATATTCCCAACTAATTTTTTTTATTGTTTGTATGGTCCTATAGAATCACAATTATGAAACATATTATTAAATTTATTTTCATATTAATATACATTTATGTTTATATTTTTTCATGAGGTATATATTTCAATCTTAGAAATGTTGTTAGAGACATCAGTTATAATTTCATTGTTTTTAAAGATTGCATATCATTACGTATGAAATGATTCAATTTAATAATGTTATGATAAATAATACCATTAATTTTCTTTTACTATGGTTTTTGGTAGTATTAAATATATTTTTTTCATTTTAATGTTTTTACAAAATTATGTAACAAAAATAATCTTCTTAAGGAGTAATTGATTTATTTCTCTCATAAGTCAAAAATCATATTTCTTCAATATACAAGTTCCCTAATTTTTTTTGTTATTATTATTTTATATAATCATAGGATTATTTTACTTGTTTTAAACCATTATTGTATTTTAAATGGAATTTCTATAATATAAATATTTTATTTATTTTCTATATGAGGTAATTTTTTTTCTACATAAAATGTACAACTATTAAATATTTTAATCATATGGAATGCCTAGAATGTCCACCCATAAGGATCAGTCACATTTTTTATTATTCGATTATGTGTTCATGTGTGTGATTTAAAAAAATTCCCAATAATAATTTAGAATTGTATAATTTAATAATGTGTATCCAAAATTAAAATGTTATTTTTCTCAAAAAATATTTTATTATATATTTTAAAGGAGTTTTCATTTTTTTATAACATCCTTTTATTTTGTTTACAAATTACATGGTATATTATTCTTGGAAAATTCCTTTTAATTATTTATAGGGTTTATGATTATGATGATAAAATTTTTATAAAGTTATTTTGTTTTCCATGGGTTATACTATGATTATTTATTAAAATACTTATAAAACCCAATTATTTTTCATTAGTTATTCTATATGATGAATATTTTTTGATATTTTGGAATAAGTATAAATGTTTTATGATTCTCTGAAAATATGGGCCGTAATTATATATCCCTCCAATACATTTGGTAATTATAGAAATCTCATGAGTTAATATGGACTGAAATGGGGAGTGAAACATGTTCAGTACGGGACACTATCCACTATGATATTAATGGGAGTGATCCTTCATTAAATATATTTTTGAATTGTTAATGAAACTAATCAGATATTATTTTATTAGTTTTTTTATTAAATACATAAATTATTTTATATGATTGTTCTTTCGGAAAAATTACATTCTATGCCACATTTACTTTCTCAGAGATCTTGTTCTTTGATCTGATTATTATTATTGTTTTATGATTTTCCCAGTTTAATTCCATTCCACATATTTATAATCAATGATTTACAAGGTATGGTTTTAAGATGTCATAATCATATTTTAAGCACCTTATACTAATTTTACTCATAAATTATATTGGAAACCTCCCTTCCTTAACCGTTCTATGTTTCAAAGATACCAATTTAGTATGGTTCATTTTCCCTCAGGATATAATATATAGTTTTATATATTATATGTCTAATATGGGGGAAAATTTTGAATAATTAGGATTTAGATCATGTAGTTACATTATTAACTATTTTTTTTAGTTTCCATGATTCCAAATACACTAAAACATTATTGATATAATCTGGAATATATTTTTCTGTAAATAATATTCAACTAATGAGACATATTTTCTATTTATGAAATATATGGTTAAATATAGTTGGATTTAGATCAAGGTTTTTTTAATATTTAGATATTAATGTTAAATAAAATTTGTGGAGATTATAGAGATAATTATATTAATAATATATCATTCTCATGTTTTTGTATGTTTTAGATTTTGTGGTTTCCCTAACAATATATCGCTATAAGGATACCAATAGTGGATGTGGTGTTATGAAACAAGCATGTAGGGTTAATAACCTTAAAAGGGGTATGTTGACATTATATCATCCTTCATTCTAGTGAATGATAAGGGTGGTATTACTATTCATCTATTTGAAAAATCATGATGAAAATGCTTTGTTGAATTCATATTTTATTTGTCTACCATTTAAAAATATTTAAATAGATGATGATTATTGAGAATCTAGGTTAAACAAAAGGAATAATTTGTTGAAAATAATGATTTATGACATAGGTATCTGAAAAATAATTTTTCTTTATTAGGTGGTTTTATAATATGATTATTATTTCTAAAAAATAGATTTTTGGTTACCATAAATGGCTATAAAATAGAAAAATTTAGTTGACAATGATTGTGATAGTCAATGTCATGATTTTCCGCTGGATTAACTGAATAATAAGGGAACATGAAGTGTAAATATTGTTATTATTCTTAATTATATATCACAATATATGATTAAAATCTATTACTAAGATTATTATTAAAGCATTTCAAAATGGGGAAAGTGGGGTTTTGTGGATGTTTAGGTGGGAATGGTCATTTAGTATAAAATTTTTAATTTCCAACAAGTTATGAATGTGGGTTAAAAAAATAGGTGAATATATCAATGAATGGTAAGTGATTTATTTATATAAATAAATTGAATATATAAATTATATTCCATTGGATGTGATAAATCATATGTTAGGAACATGGTGAATTATCTCAGTTAATACCTTATTTCTATGGTTGACTGCAAAAATGGAAGGGATTATGATATACTAATCATTTATATGAAATAATTATAGTGTTTCATTAATTTTATTCAATAATTATTTTTTATATTTCTATATTCATTGATATTATTCTTATAAAACTCATGAATCTTTTAAAGAATATTCTACTTTAATTTTTCATTATGGGTTATAAGCCCATGTTCGATGGCACTGATAACCAGAAATGTTATATAATTGAAAAAGCTAATGTAATGATAGATATGACAAGATATATTATTGATGATGGTATAATAATGTTTTATAGGATACAAATATGATTCTTATATATAATTTAAATTGGATTGTATTTCAATACTTGGTATTGATTGGTTATTTTAATACATTGGGATTTATGATATCTTTTGTAACATTTACAACATGTTTTATATTTTCGAATATATTTCATAGTCAGATTAGAGTTATTTATTTGAATCAACTATTCTTTCTTGGAGTTTACATAATTATTCCAGTTATTTTTATAAATGATTACTATATTTTTAGAGAATACATGATCATGTTATTCAAATGTTTTTAATGTGACATTAGGAGAAACTTTATTTTTATAAAGGATAAATATTATTATTGAACTTAAAAATAGTATTTGATCTTATAATTATAATTATTGTGTATCAGATTTTTTTAATTATATTCTAATGGTGTATTAATGTTTTCTAATTATGAAGTTGAATCTTTTTAACTTTTTTTGTAATTATTATGGTTTTAGTGATTAATATATTATATATATCCTTATTGGATATCTTTTTGTAACCATTTTGATATTATTAAATACAAAGAGAAATAATGAATTAAATTCCATTATAATAAAAATATTTTTGTTTATTAAAATTAAATTTCAATGCATCATGACTGATGATTTCATCTTGAATTTTCATTTTCTTATGTAAGAGGGAAATATGTTATTCTTCGAAGAAAAATAAATTTTTTAAATGGTGTTTATAAAATTGAAACGAATCAAATTACTACAGTTTCTAATTTATTGTATCGTGATATGAAAATAATTCTTCAACAGTAAAAAATGGTTGTGAAAATAATAAATTTATACTTTTAGTATCAATTATAATGAATTTTTGGTACTATCACTTATCACTGATTTACGGATTTGTGGTCCCATACGTTCTCATTACCATGCTCTCAGTCACACTATATCTGTTCATAGACTTTATTTTAATACCACAAGTCTATAATTTTAGATAACAATAATTTTATCCTTATTTGGGAAATTATTTTTTATTATTTTGAGTAACTGTTATGTTTACCACTTCATCTATTCAAATAATATTTTATTATCCCTCTGTACAATGTGTTTTTCTAATAGATTTATTTTCAAATAATGATCTTTTAATGACCATGATACAGTTTTTAGGTAATAATTTATTTAAATTGGAGGAATTTTACAAAATATAAATATATATTTAAATAATAATAAGAGAAATGTGTTTTTTAACTAACAACATCGAGCAAAAAGCTAATTGAGTTAAATTATATTAATATTATCATTCAAATTGGGTCGTTATAACTTATTAATTGAATTTTATGGTGTGAATATGAGTTATTGGAAAATGAAATATATACTCACACTCTGAAAAAATGTATTAATTAATATTAATGAATTATTAACTCAATTTTTAATGAGGACATTTTATGATTTAAAAATTAATTCACTTAAAATTGACTTTTATTTCAATATGTGTGTTAAAATTATTTATGAGTAATAACAATATTTTAATTTTTATTGAATTATTTTAATATAATTGATGAAATAAATATAATTCATGATATTATTAAATAAAATTTTCCATATGTTGAAATTTTATTATTTCTATGAAATGTTTCATTTCATAATGAATAGTGAAGAACCAAGATTTATTTCAAATACTCTTATTTGTTATCAATAAATAGTGATATATAAAACTTGTATTTTTTTTATTTGGTATTAAATTTAAATTTTCTACATTATATTTATAATAAAATATTTAGTTCCATTTTAATATTTTATATTAAGGATTTTCAAATAAGTTAATTTTTATGCTTCAACAATATATTTATATAAACCAATTTTCATTGTTTTTAAAAAAAATTATATTAATATTGATTATCCCAATATATAGATTGAATATTGATAATTGGATACTAAATTTTTTATTCAGGAGTTCAAATTTGAGAAATATTCCCCTTTTTTTTTGTAATTAAGAATTGTAGTCGTGGTAAATATTTATCATCTTAATATGGAAAAAATGTGCAACACCAGGGTAAATAAATAGTATATGGTGTCAAAATAATCCCAAAACATCCCATTATTTCTAATTATATATTTAAATATACCATAACCATCCAATATTGGAATATATAGAATCTAGAAAAAAATTTCTTTTATAATAACACAAATATTTTTTAAGTAAAAGAACAAATGTGACTGTGTTGCTTTAACATTTATAATAATTTTACATAAGGAAAAATTACTTTTTGAACTAACATTAAAGGATATATATTGAATAAATAAATAATAAATTTTATGTAAATTAATTAATAATTATTATTAATTAAATAAGTAACTTAAACAATTATATAAAATTAAAACAATGCTTGTGCTAAAAATTGAAAAATGAAAGTAAATAATTTTTAAAATATAAAAGTATATTTTTTGGATTACCCTAATATATAAGGGTTTTTATGGTTATTAAACATTTATAATTTTTTGTGAAGTATTTTATATTTTAATTTCATTGATATCTTGATGTCATCAAATTCAAATTAAATGAATAGTTAAAATAATGACATTAATTATATGTTATGAAAATTGATACATTATTAAAATATTTATAAGTCATAAAATCATGAATGTGGAGAAATTTGATTATAATGGGTATAAATATTCCTCACTCGTCCATAAATGATACAATTTTAAACATAAAAGTAAAACCATAACCCATTAATATTAAAAAAGGCATTTCTGGAGTTAGGGTTAAAATTTATTTACTATGGGGTAAAGCCAAAAAATAATTTCATAAATACACCATAAACATTTAAAAGATTATTTACATTAGCGACTTCAACCATATATTATTTTATATTTTAATTTATAGAAACATCATGCATATTTTACCTAAAAAGTGATTTGTTATATATAAACCTTTTTCAATAATTCTATATGTTTCATTTCCATCCCATATAAAATAAACCCCTTAATTATATAATTTAGTCATTATTGAGAAAAATATCAGGAAAAATACCAAACCAACTGTTTTTTAAATCCCAAAAATAGATATTATAGGTTATTTCATTCATAAACACTATTCTAGCTGTCCTAAAGAAAGTATCTAAAGGGTTTATATGAAGGATATGTAATCATCAAACCCGACCCCATTGAATTTATTTTTATTCCTCTTATAAATTTGTTTTATTATACCTTTAAAAATATATTCATAGTAATAATTATTCTGAAATGTTATTATTATTATGTAACCTCCATTATAAACCCTAAATTCTATGGAATTGGAATTGAATTTATTAGTGATGCGTACATATGGACTTCCACATATATGTAGTAATGCAATTTATTTTCATCAACATACATTATGAATGGTTATTATTGTAGTTATAGTGTTTAATTATTAAATATATGAAACAATTACTCTTCTGAAATTATAATATCAAATCTTCCTTCTTATATTCCAATAAATTGAAAATTGATAATATCTCTGGTGTGAATGTGTTGATTACCACCATCATAAAATTTTGTGAATTTTTCCATTTCCCATTTTATTCGATATTTATATTGAAATATATAATTCATATGTACATTATGTATGATGTAATTATATTTTGGTAAGCATAAAATAATTAATCTCCATATCTCATTTTATTTGTTATAAAATTAAATCAATATTCATGTGTACACATGATATAGAAACACAATAAACTCTGTACATAGGTTTTTATCTCCATCATTTATGGATGATTATAAATGTAAATATATATTGAATATGTATGTAACTTACTGTATGATCTTATCCTTTTTCTAGATTTATGGTGGGATATATATTTGTGTACCTTTTTATACTTATATACATTGAATGGGAGTTAAATATTGGGGTGTTCTTGGGTGAAGCCCATGATAATTTTGGAGAAAAGAGGTTGTGAATGGGTGTGCATGGTTTGTACCAACCGTGTGTCTACATTGGAGGAATTGTGCGCTATTTGGTATTTTACAGTAGATTCTTTGGTGTGGTTGTATCATAGAATGAGTGGTCATGCAAGGTACTCATGTGAAGTGCCCCTTTAAGAACTAGCTAACGCATGTATTGTCTAACCGTGCGACTAAACCATGTGTGGGCTGACCTTGATATCAAAAAATTATGGATCTCACTCATGTTCTATTGTTAAATTTTTTTACCACATATTCATCACTAACATGGTATTTTACATTCCAATGGGTAAATGAAGGTTCTCTCCCCGACCTTAAGGGATTCTAAGGCCACATAGACAACATTCTTCGAGATCAAAATCCCATATTAAGGAGCCAGTCTTTTCCTGGTAAGTGGATCTTATTACGATGTTCTCTCGTTTACTCTTCTATCTACTCTTGATATATTCATGGAATTTATACTATTTTCCTTGGATTATACCCGTTGTGTTGAAATATAGATCTAGAACTGTGGATCAAGATCTAGATATATAAGATCTTGATGTCATTCATTCTAATTTTACTTTAGAGATTTAGATCTGGAACATTTATCAAAGCTGATGTTCTACTCATATTTTGGGGATTTATGTTAAAACAATCCATCAATGAACCAAGGTTTATGGTCTAAATCTAATTCCTATGGTCATTTATTTGATATTTATATAAAAAATTATTTAATTTCTATCATCCTTTAGCAGTATATTTTCATGAATTTGGGTAATTAGATTGATCAATTTATTTATTGATGTTCTGTTGAAATACGTAATTAATTATGGAATTAATAATGATAATAAGGGGATACCCTATTAGATAATCAAATTGAGAAAATTAATTATAAATGGTAGGGGTTGTAATCTATTTATTTAATTGGGGGATTAATTATGAGATATTGAAATGGATAAGTTGAGATAATTAAATGTGGATTAATTATTTTCCATTGATAATATAATCTAGATAATTAATTTTGGGATTAATTATGGAATGTTTAGATTAGAATGAGATAATTAATTATGGAAAATTAATTATGGAAAATTAATTATGACATTTATTAATAAATTAATGGCTTAAAAAGATAGTTAATTATTGAGCTTACTAATGGAATGTTTCTGATTAATTAATTTTTGAATTAGCAATGGTATTGGGGAGGATATGGAATTGGTAAATTAATTATGTGATAAATAATGGGAATATGTTAATTTGAAATCGATAAGTACAAATGGAAACATGGTCATCATACTTATGAGTAAAGAGAATGGGACCATGGTCATTCTAAGTTATGCTGTTTACATTGTAACATGGTCATCATATGTATGAGTAAATAGTATGGGAACATGGTCATTTAATTTAGGAGTAAGCATGGTAACATGGTCATAGTTATTATGTTTGTGATATTGTTAACTTTTTAAATGTGGATTTAAAAAGTGAAATTGAAGAATGTAAATAATGGAACTCAGAGTTATTTCCCAACACTAGAATATTCAAACTCCCGAATGAGTCAAATCATGTATTGAGATATCATATAACCATTGAATATATAAAGCATTGATAAGAATAATATATTAAGTAGTGATATTTCCTTAAGAAAACTTTGGGATATAGTATAATATGAAGTTAATATTGAGGTACAGGTCTCCTTGGGAACCCTAGAGTTAATATAGTTAGATATGAATAAATGATAATGTAATAAGTAGTTATTTAGGAATTGAAATTATTTCTTACTGAACTTCATACACTATAATTTTATTGGACATTTTTACAAGTCATTGGTGGTGGCCTACTATATTTTACTCCCACCCTATTCAGGCTTCATGATCGGTACACGAATAGATTATATTATTGCAGGATTGGAAAAGGGAAAAGACCCTAGTATGGGTAGCTGATTGGGGATGAATCTTGGAGGAGGGTAGAATAAATGGTTCAGAACCCTCTTAGAGATTCATAGTGTATTTATTTTTCATTTTCATTATATACTCATTGCAATTAAATTAGTAATGGATTTAATCCCTTTCATTTGAGTATTGAATTTCCTATTTGGTAATCTTGTGACATGACTATTCTTATTATTATATATGAATATGCATTTGATTATCTGTTTCTAATTCTGTTTTTCTCTGATAAATGAGGGTATAATCTCCCCATGATAGACTTAAAAGACCCCAACTTCTTGTTAGTTACCTCTACCGTATGAGGACAAATGCTTGAGGTCATGTGGTGAACCGACTTAAGGCACCTTCGTGTGGAACCCTAGTCAGGATATTACAAAGTGTTATCATAGGACATGTTTTATTTCTAATTCTTTTGTCTAACTATTTTGGAAAAGGCAGATTGGAAACATGGATGTTTCAGGGCTTGGTAATGAGTGCCTACATGGGAGTTACAAACATATTTATAGGGGAAAACCCAAGTACTCAGGGTAGTTTTCTTGTTATTGTTGTTTGATGTTTTAGTTGACTATTATTTAACCTTGGGTGATGAACATGTGGTATAATGTGAGTATTTCTTATGATTGTTAAGATTATTTATTTTTCACCCAATATGTATTTATAGTTAAGTATCCATGCCTCATTCTAGGAACTTAGGATTGTTGTGGCATGCATCTTTTTAGGAACACACAAGGAAATGAGTTATGTGTAGGTTATTGAACATGAACGTTATTCCGTGTGGTGAAATCATAATGGAAATTAGTGGAAAACATGTATTGAAAATCATTTTAATATGATAAAAAATGACAATAAATGGGTGTCTAAATTAGAAACATGTTTATGTTATTTTGTTTACCATGGATAACTAAAACCTAGGAATATGATGTATAAGTGCAGTGATAGCACCTCAGTTTGTTCATGTGGCGAGGTGTGGGAAAAGGATTTTTGTGATAATTTCCACTATCAAAGATGTTTTAATGATATTTAATGAGACACCAGATGTGTTTTTGGAATTGTAGAGAGTATGTCTCCATGAATATTGTTGATGGGATGTACAAAGGTCATGCCTCTGAATGATTTTCCAGTTTGGGAACTTGAGGCACCAAATAACCTAGATGAAGAAGAAGGGAATAAATTTTCATAAAACATCACACAATTCAAAAAATTCATTTAAAGATACACATGTTGAGTTGTGAAAAGTTTACCTTAGTTGGAAAGTGAGTTTCAGTTGTAGCACTGTCAGGGTTTTACAGGAGATGGTGGACCCGGGGGAGTTGAATTATGGGATGAGTCCATAGATAAAATGGTTGAAAATTTGAAGAATCCAATTGAGAGGATGATCATGTTTTCCCCTTATATTCTTCAATGCTCTGGATGCATTGGGGGATGTTCAAGAATGAACTAGAAATACTGATGGTATATTATGGAAGGACTCCATGGAGTGGTTCTTGGAACACTTTTATCCAGATACACTGGGTCAATAAAAAGCTATTGACTTCATGCATCTATCCTAGGGGATCATGTCAATGATGGAATATTTTGGATGCTTCATAGATCGATAGGGCATTTCCCAAATTACTGTTGGAGAAGAGGTAGCTACGATGAAACATTTTCATGATGGACTTATGCGTGAGATTTAGTCAAAATTTAATATCTTTACGCTAAATAATTTTACTGATGTGATGGATTTGGCACTCCTAGTTGAAGGGAGCATGAGGTAAGATTCCAGTGATAAGTAGTTAGTTGTTAGTAGATGATTAAGATGTGTGACTATCGATCATAGGATGTGTCATCATGACAACATTATCCATGGTAATTGGAAGTAGAGTACACAGACAGGAGGACCGGTTGGACAAGACATTTATGGTGTGATATGTCATCAGTGTGGTGGTTGTGATCCTATCATTGACATAATTTTAAACCACTAGTAGAATGTTGATCTTACAGAATGATGGGACACATATTGATGTTCTCAATGTTGAATCGAAATCCATGTACTAAAAGAGATATTGAAAAAACTCAGAGTGTAGTAATTTGATCATCTATAACATATTATATTAGAATTTGAAGAGATACTAGATGAGGCAGTAGAGATAATGGACATGGTGCTTTTGGGTAGAAGTGATCGCATCAGCAGAGTGGTTCTACTCAGGTGAGTCAGACAGTATCAAAGGGAATAGGGGTAGCATAGTTACATGCACTACAACTGACACTTGTTGATAGCAAGGATGGACCATTGACAGTGAGTGGTACTATACTAGTAGATTCTACATTAGATAGTTCCGTTTTTTATTTTAGTTCATCTCATTCCATTATATCTATAAAACTTGTTAATCTATTGAGCTTAGGGATGTATTTTGTGGGAGGTGTAATGACTATAGAAACAATGTTGGGAGTATTTCCAAGAGATCTTTGTCTATGAATGGGATGTCAATTGTGGATCACAAAATATCATTTCATATGTGACAATTATGTTCCATATATGACTGGATTTGACCAAATCATGGGAATTTATGGGCTAGTCACATACCAAACTCAAAGAAATGGTTACTATATGAGGGTAATGTTTATATCTCATTTGGGGGACTAGTATATTCATCATGGATAGTGGGATATCTTGGTAGGTCAAAAAGGTCCATTATCTCTGTAACTACGAGATATAGAAGTACATGTTTGTAGTCTTCGGTTGGATGATGAGGGTTCTAGGAAATAATTCCATCCAATTGTAGTGGAACTATTTCAAGATGTCATTGTTATTGACTTCTGAGGGATACCACCTGATAGAGATGTGTAACTCACAATTAGGCTCATGCTACGGGTCGAGCCGGTTTCTATTCAACCATACATAATTACAGAGATTGAGATTCAATATATTAAGACATTATTGGAGAAGTTGGAGGGTAGCATATTATTCCATCCAAGTACGTCTCCTTGGGATCACCTATTTTTCTCTCAAAGAAGGATGATGTGATTTTACTTTTGTGTGTCAATTACTGGATGATGAACAACCTACCTATGAATAACTATTATTCTCTTCTACATATCGATGATTTGTATGACCAATTTAAGGGAGAATGTATATTCTCAATGATCAATTTGAGATTAGGGAATCATCTATTTAAAGTACAGACTTATAATATATTGAGGAGTTCTTTCAGAAGAAGGTTTGGGCTTTTTATATTTTTTATAATTCCCTTTGGGTTGAAAAATGCACCTGTGGTATTTATGGATTTAATTAACATGTCCATTCATCCATATATAGATCAGTTTGTGGTGGTGCTTGTAGAACTCAAAATGGTGTACTCCAAGACTCATGATGATCATTCCCAACATCATGATATCCTCCTAAGTACACTGAGAGAGAAATGTTTATATTATATGTCATATAAGTGTTAGTTTTGGATTGATCAGTTATGCTTCATGGGGGACACCATCTTGGTGGAAGGTAAGTCAGTTGTGTTGGGACCACATTGTTTATAATATTTTATTTGATGTCAATTTTATTCAATGATGATCAGAATGAATGAGATCAAGAATAACTCAAATGAAAAGGAGAAATGGTGAGGTATCATCCATCTTAGGATAATTGAAGAAGAATGGGGATTTGAAGAAGACTGTGAAATTCTTCAATATTTCATGAGAAGCATTTAATATGTTACTTGAATAATATAATCATATGATTTGAATGAAGTATAGAATGACGGTTGAAGAATAATAGAGAGTGTGAAAGGGCTTGGTATTCTGAGATAGCCATGCATTTAACATTGTAGCAAACTCAGATGATGCATTTCAGATTTGTATTTCAGATGAATCATAAGGTTGGAAAACATGTGATTCATGCCCTATTTAGGAAAGGGGGATTTAATATGTTTCCATTCGTATTCAATTTTGAGGGAAAATAATGATGTTTTCGGAATATATGGAAGTTGTAGTGCTTCCAGTTGAAAATCTGATGATGCAAATGTTGTTTGATCAAAGGATACATATCATGACATTGTATTTCATGATGGTAGCTGAAGAAAGCTTATGGAATGTAGTGAATTTAATCATTAAAAAGGAATAGATGATCTAGAGGCTGCATAAAATAATGTTTTAAGGAGACGTCATTCCCTAGTATTTTCAAAATTTTTGGGGCTAAAGCTCTAGAGATGGAGAAATGTGATTTTGGAAAAGGATGTTGTGAGAAATCATGAAAATGGATTGGTATGTTGGGAACAAGTGTAGTTCCATGATCCAAACATCAAAATATGAAAAAGGAGAGGCTTGCGTGAAGGATTGTTTTTTGTGCGCAAGATTGAAGGGAGTTTTGAATGTTGAACACAAGGAATGATTCAAGGTTAGAACATCAAAAAATAGAAATGGAATGAAGTGCCCAAAAGATTCAAGAAGTGTGAAAAAGATGAGGTTCGAAAGAAAGAGTCTTACACACCAAAGGTGACATCAATTGGGGTTTTGTGCGACGTGTTAGGATCTTGTGGGACATATTAGGGTTTTGATGCACGGGGGTCAATGAGGTCTATAAATAAGAGGTGAACCCAACAGATTTTCATGGCCCAACACTTAGAGAAATTACAAGCACTGAGGTGAAAAATAATTTTATAAAATGGGTAGTTCATGAAAGAAATAGAGTTGCACACAAGAAGGATATGTTGCACTCAAGAAGAATATTGTGTTCAAGATTGAAATTCTGCGCAAGAGGTGTTTTGCAACAAAAGTATAATCATGCACGCGTGGCATAAAAGTTGTGCGCAAGACACATAAATTGGTGTGCGGAGAATTTGGGGATCCCTCAAGCCTTATATAGGTGATTAGAACTCTTAAATAGGCTTCATAAATAAGGAACTACCATGAACCATTCTTTTCTGAGAAGAGAAGTAGTATCACACACACACCACTGCTGTTTAACACCCACGTTGTATTTTGTGAAGAGAAGAAGAACAAAATGAGCAACTAAACTCAGGTCGGCTCGTAAAGAAGGAAGTATACTGATACTATTATGTGTTGCTATTGGGAATTAATGGAAGGGAAGAAGAATAACAATATATATTTTTATTCTTTACAAGAATTAAATAATGTGATTTATTTCATTCACTTATTGGACTTGAAAATATAATTGAATACAAAGTAGTCCCAATTAAGGAATATGATTTAAGAAATGTGTCATGATGAATTAGATACAAAGACATACATGATTATCTATTGAAGATACCATAACATCTATAAACTGAGTGTGACGTTACCAAAGGCAGTGAGCCAGGGGGAGTCCATGGGAGTGACTCGAGGGAAGCAGGGAGCTATCCGTAAAACTTTGTACATGTAGTGTGTCTGGGAAAGACTGATTGTGCCTGAACTATTGTAATATATAGCTAGTGAAGATTAGTGTAATTTGTTATGATCTATAGCCTTTTGGTATATGTTCATTGGTCATAGCCCTTAGTGGTGAACCACATAAAAAGTGATTTTTTGTTCTTCTGTGTGTTTCAATTACATCACATATCCATCATACAGGTTTAAAAATAGTCCTAATAATGTGGGGACAGGATCCAGTAAAGAAGAGAAAAAGTTGAAACCCTGATTCACCCCCCCTTAGGGTAGTCTAGCATCTGTCATGTTGACCCATAGAAGGTTCAAGAAGTGGTTTCGTTGGAGAATCCAAATAAAATTTCTATTATCTAATGATTTATGGTGTTAGATAGATATTACAAGATATTCATCCAAGACTATTCCCATTTGGAATTACCACTTTAGGTATTTACCAAAAATGATGTAATGATTGAACATTCAGAGGCTTTTTCATATAGATTTTCTAGAGTTTAAGAGTTTCTTAACTGTGGCAACAATTTAGATCCTACCCAAGTTGGGTGAGGAATATGCAGCTTATTATGATGATTTTGGGAGAGGACTTAGAGCCATGATTATAGTGGGAGATCAAGTTATAGCATATGGTTATCAGTAGATGGGGCCACGTGAATGGAATTATGATACACATTACATCAAGTTATCAGTTGTGGTTTATGATCATAATTGTTGGTAATACATTCATTTGGGTAGATATTTTATATCATATACAAACAAGAAGTAACTAATGTATATATTATCACTGCATTATTTGAATATTGAGCAGCTTAGATGGTTTGAGTAATGAAAACATTATATTTTGATCTAGAAAATACTTCTTGGAAGGGAAATTGTTTCATTGATGACCTGTGTAAGAAAACTAAGACTCGGGTGGTTTAAGATTCAAGTGCAGAGTGGAAGATGATGTAATTTATAGATAAAATGCATGTGGTGGTTCGGTAGAGTCCGGAGAATATGAATCATGTTTCAATTAAAGTGGAGTATATGATTTTGAGAAGGATTTGGGAAAGACATTATGAGGATCAAGAGTGCATATCCTTGTAGTAAATATTTTCTAGGGGTATGTATATTTATATTGTATGATATATAAAGTGGAGATAATCTATTTGAAGTACTTAGTTGTTGTACATACGAGTAGGCGAGAGGAGCTGATGCACAAAATTATTGCCTCGAAATGGGAAGCATTTCCTAGTGTAACCCAAATGTATCATGAACTACGATGATAGTTTTGGAGGATATAAATGAAAAATTAGATAATAGGGTTTGTGATATGATGCATCACCAGTCATCAGGTGAAGGCATAACATCAATAACCTAGAGGATTACTACAACCATTGCTTATTTTGGAATAGATGTTGAATTACATGACCCTGTATTTTGTGGTGGGTAACTTATAGACACTTAGGAATAATTTCCCTATTATGGTATGTATGGATATACTGGGAAAGGTGGTTTATTTTCTTCAGATAAGGGAATACTTTATAGTTAAATTGTTGGGTTAATTATATGTTTCGGAGATAGCCTATCTGCATAGAGTTCCACAGACTATAGTTTCAGATCATTATTCATAGTTAATATCACGTATTTGAAAGGGCTTCAAAAAATCTCTTGGAACAAAAGTTTTATTAAGTACTTCTTTCCAACCACAGATATATGGGCAGTCAGAACATACTCTGTAGGTCCTTGAGGATATGATACGATTATGTGTGCTTGACTATAGTGGATCCTGGAAAAAACACTTATATTTTATAGATTTCATCTAAAACAAATGTTATCATGAAAAAATATAGATAGAACCATATATGGATCTTTTTGGTAGGCTATGCAGATCACTGCTATTCAAGATGGAAGCATGTGAGTTAATGTTATTAGGACTAAGTCTTATATTGGAGACGAAAAATATGTTAAAGTTGATTCAAAAATATATTTCTATATCTCAGAGTAGGAAGATGTTATATTCTGATAGATAGAGATATCTCGTTGAGTATTCAAAGGGCTATTGTGTATTCCATTATATTTTTCATAGGTTTGTTCACTATAGGATATTGCGGTTGGTCATGTAGGCCCCCTGGATTTTTGTACCCTTTGAGATAATAGAGAAAATCGTTCTACAGGTGTACCGATTGGATTTCCCCCAAATATACAATTCAATGCATGATGTTTTCCATGTATCAAATATTTGATGATATCACCCTTACCATTCTCACGTGATCTATCTGGAATAGATTGACCTTGGGATAGATGAGTCCTTTTAGGATCTTCCAATACGTGTATTGGATCGAAGTGAGAATGTGTTGTAGGGAATGAACTTACTGTTTTTTTTTTGTGTTTTGACACCAATAATGTGTAAAAGAGGAAACATGGGAAATAGAAGAATATATGAGTGTTCAATGGGCTGACCATTTTGGAATGGAATCTTATAAATCCTTGTAAGTGAAACTTGAGGATGTGTTGTTATAAGGTGGTGATACTGTATGATCCCAACCTTTTATATATTTATCTCGAGTGTGATTATTTGGTAATTTATTATTTTAAATATGTTCCTTGAATGAGATAAATTGATTAGGTTTTGTTAGGGTGAATTGAATGAATTTTTTTAGAAAATAGGTTGTGCATGATTGGTGTATGGTTTTTACAAACTCTACAACTTCATAGGATAAAATACGTGAACTCTGGTCTTTTGAGGTTGTTCATTTAGCACTGTTGAATAATGGATTGAGAGGACATGAGAGATAGTTGTGTGATGTTACCCTATGAAGAAGTGTCTTACACACTTTTAGTTCATGGTTTGTCTAACTCTGCGACTCTACAGTGAACAGTTTAATAGTGAGATCTACATATTGTGAATCTCACTCATTTCCAACATTTAATGACCCATTTCACTTAATATGTGGCTCTAACATGGTATTTTAAATTAAAAAGGGTAATAGATGGTCCTCTAATTGATGTAGAGGGGGTCAAAGGCATTACAAACAACATTATTTTAGATAGAAATCCTGAATTGAAGATATTCCCTTCTCCTTAAAAATGGATTTCATTTTGATGCTTGTCTCATTCTCTTTTCTATATCTCACAGATCTTTTCCTGGAAGATATCCAATGATTCCTTGGATACAATCATTTATAGTAAAATATATATATATACATATATATTATTGTGTCTCTAAACCATGATTTATGTGATCTTGATGTCTTTGTTCTTGATTTTAGTTTAGGTATTTAGATTTGGTACGTTTATCAATGTTCATGTGAAGCTCAGATTTTTGTGATTACTGTTGAGAAAACATAAATAAATGAACCAAGGTATGTGGTATAAATATAATTCCCATAGTCATGGATTTTACATGTATTTGAAAATG
This sequence comes from Viscum album, assembly GCA_963277665.1. NCBI lineage: Eukaryota > Viridiplantae > Streptophyta > Magnoliopsida > Santalales > Viscaceae > Viscum > Viscum album. Next base: position 2,087,359,205 of record OY728122.1, on the reverse strand, counting down.
TGATTAATTTCTACCATCTTTTTTCTATTGATTTCCTTTAATTGGATTAATTAGATTGAAAAATTTATTTATCGGAGCATTATTGGAATATGGGAATCAATTGGTGAATTAATCATGAGACTAAGGGGCTTCCATATTAGATAATTAGTTTGGTGAAATTGATTATAATAGGTGGAGGTTATAATATGTATAATTTATCTTGGGTAATTATGGTATATTGAAATATAAAATTTGAGATAATTAATAGTGGATTAACAATGCACATTTGATAATATTATCTAGAAAATTGTTCTCAGGTTTAATTATGGAATTTAGATATTTGAATGAGATTATTAATTCTTGAAAATTAATTTTGGAATGCGAATTGGGATATAGATTAATTAATTGATGAATTAATTGAGGGATCACAGCACTTACTTAATATTTGAATTAACTAATGGAAGGTTTTTAATTAACAAATTTATAAAATAGTAATGATATTGGGGTGGATATTTAATAAGAAAATTAAATATGTGATATAGAATGGTAACATGGTATTTATTAATTAAGATGTAAATATGGTAGCATGGTCACCAAAATTATGACTAAAGATAATGGGAACATGGTCATTATAAATTAAAATGTATATATGGTAACATAGTCCTTATACTTTTGAGAATAGAGAATGGGAACATTGTAATTCTATTTAGTAGAATGCATTATAACATGGTCATCTTAATTGCTTTTTTGATATTGGAATATTTGGAAATGTGGTTTTTAAATGATAAATTTAGGAGTGGAAAAAACGAAGTTCATGTTATGGCATCACATGAGAATATATGAACTCAGAAATGAGTCAAATTAGGTATTGAGATATCATATAACCTTTGAATACAATGATCACCTGCAAGAAGATTGTATTAAGATATGATATTATCAAGGGAACACTTTGGGCTTATGTATGAGATGATGTTAGTATTGAGGTACGAGTCTCCATGGGAACCCTGGAGTGAATGTAGTTGGATAAGAATAAATGATAATGTAATAACTAGTTTTATATACATTGTACTAATTTATAATACAAATTCATACACTAACTCTTGACTAGAATTGTTTTGGACGTCGTTGGTGGTGTCATATTGAGTTGTACTTACACCCTATTCAGGAAGCCCAATCAATACCCAAATAGAATATATTATTTTAGGACTGCATAAAGGAAATGGCCCTGGGGTATGTAGAAGATTGGAAATGGATCGTGGTGGAGGGAACCTGATATGGTTTAGAACCTTCTTGGGGAGTCATAATTTCTTTGTTTTTAGCTTCATTATATACACTTTTCAATGATATTGGCATATCATGCTTTCCCTTTTAGTAGATTATTGTATATCATGTTTGGTTATCATGGTACATGATTTTTATTCTGGTTATTTATAAATCTATGTTTTTTATTTATTTATGCTTGTTTTTTAATACTCTAAAAGAGGGTATATTCTCCCCATGACTGACTTACCAGACACTTGCATCTAGTCGACAACCTCAAGCGTACGGAGAGGGGTACATGATGTCATATGGAGAACCGACAATTGGAACAATCGAATGGAACCTGGTATGACACATTACATTAATATCATGATTAATATTCTAGAGAATTTGTAATCAATATTAATGTTGAGGTAATCGAACTAAATCACTGATTCTTCTAGTAAAAATGAAACATTTCACACTCCAAAATGATGATTTAAAAAAAGTATTCATAAATTTTTGTTGACATGTTATTGTTAATAAAATAAAATATTATAATATATAAATGATGAATTCATGTAAGTATACTAATTATAAATTTATTACATATAATTCTAAATTGTTTTTAATGATTGTTGAACTTGATGTAGGGGATGTTCAGCTATATTTTATTTCATTAACATATATTCCACATTCACCACATGTTTATTTTATATTTATATAAAATTATAATGAATGTATACAATGACTATTCTCGTGAAAATATTTGTGATATTAGTATCCATAAATTATTCACTCTTTATGATGTTTTAATTCAAAATTATCCAATGTGTTAATTGATTTATGTTAAAATATCATTATTTTTTCTGATTTTTTTGAATTTTATTTCTAATGATGAAGATTTATGCCATGTCTTTCAATAATTAAATGAATTTTTTAATGTCTTGGTATTGGTTTATATTTAATATGTTTATTTGATTTTACAATATTTATGAATTCAAAATATTAATTTAATTTTTTCATGATGAAATTTCTTTATGTCTACCATAAACATAAATTTCTTTTACTATATAAATGTATACTAAAAATGTTTTCATGATTGATTATTAATATTCAACATAATTAACATGTATTTTCATACATATATATCCCATACAAATATATTAATTCAATATATAACATAATGATCCTTGCTATAATTTATTGTCTAGTGCCTCTAGAAACATTGATACATATGAAACTAGTTCAAAAAAGATATACATCATCTCACACTATGTTCTTAAAAAAATTAAATGCTTTTTAGAAATATCACACTCAGTGAATATATGTATAAATTAGGAAAATTAGTCTTAATAAAGGGTGGTATCATATTCGTATTAAGGGTAAATAAGGAAGTTATCTATGATCACAAATTCATAACATAACTATAAGGGTATGACAAAACGATGAGGAAATTTTAAAACTATAACCATCATATCAAATATCATATAATTTAGTCATGGAATTAATCATTATATTTTATCAGATATAAATCATAAAATAATCAAATTATAAGACATATGAGAGTATAATAATTATTTAAGACATATAATTATGTCATAAACATACAAAAAGAAAATCATTTACATTATTGTCAGGGATTCACTTGTAGGTATATAATTAGTGATTAAGATCACATTCCAAACTATCATAGTAGTAATGGATCACTATAAATATTATTATAGAGAATTTGTTAAACTCCCCATACCATCATATTAGTAATGGTTCAATCTCATAATTATCATAGTTGAGTAAGTGAGATATTAAACCTGGCCCAGTACCCATTCTAGTAATATTTTTTTATGTAGATATCAATATGTAGCTAATTCATTGAGGGAGATATACATCCATCAAAAACTAGGATATAATGTGACACAATCAATGTTTATAATGTATCCTTTATCCTTTGATGTAATATAATTGTCATCCTTCGATATAATATAACCAACACCACATAATAAAGCAAACACATATGTATTCTATAATATAATAATACATTGATCATATTTGAATCAATAAAATTAAATGGTTTTCGTTAATACTTCATTATAGAATTTCCTATGGAAATGAAATGGGTTTTAATAGATCTTCATCAATTTATAACCCTTGGAAAAATGGGCATCATTAAAATATTATCATCAAAAAAATAAAACATCCCAATAAATAATAATGATGGAATCCAAGGATTATATCCCTAGTAAAGAATAATTTGAATCATGGGGTTTCACCTTTTATTTTGAAATGAGTTAAGAAAAATCACTAATATATTTTTATCACTATATAGTTCTTCATTATTGATATTTATAGATGAGATGGATAAGTATCATTATGATGATATAGAAGATGAAGCAGGTTAATTATCCTAGAAACCTACCACTATATGAGTCATTTGTCTTTTAAGAATTATTAACATGAGGATAATAAAGAGGAAGGGTATATCTTGTGTACAATAACACTATAGGGTGAGACATCATGTACATTCTTATCTTTCATAGTTTTTTTCATCTAATTATTAAATATGGGAAATTCCAGATTAATATTTTTTTTATTACAATAATATAACTAATATTCTAAATATCTTTTTTTGATCATTTTTGTAAAGGAAGATGTCTTTATTATTCATCATTATTTTTTTCAATCTAATAGTATAGAGTTCAACCTTCAGTTCCCCATCAAATGCTTCACCTTCATAAATACCATGGACATGAATTATTTATTTCTCATTTTTGATACTTTTTAATATAATGAATCTTTAATAAATTTTTATTTCATTTTTACGTCATATATCATGATGTATCAGACTAATTATTCATTCATCATGTTTTTATGTCTTATTAATCATGTATAGACATCGCTATTAGTTTCTAATACCATGATAATACCTAGAAGATTTTATTCACTATAGAATATATATAGAGTGTCACTAAGACCATTTTAACCATATGAAATTTCAAAAAATCAAGAAAACATAAAAGTAATTGCCTCATATGGCCATATATTAATTCATTCATATACTAATCTTGAATTTTCTCATCTATTATCTTTAACATTATTTTATCCCTAGTGAGTTTTATCTAGGATATAGCATATATTTTACATATATAAATTTGAAATATTCATTTTTTATAGTCTATATTTGAATCCATATATTTATTTACTATATAATTAAAAATTAAAGATATCCTCAGGGGTATAGTAATCTAATATTTCATTATTTGGTGTATAATAATTAATTAAAATCATTCATTTGTGATAAATAATTATTCTAACATATATAGATATATGTGACATATGATTACTATAATTTTTACCATAAAATAATGGAGAAAAACCCATTGAGGGTCCATTAGGAACACCATAGGTGTGTGATGTCAAAGAAATTTTGAAAATAATTTTTACTGAAAATATATAAAATGATTTTGAAATTTAAAATTAATATTTTCCATGTGACATTGCAAAAAATGTGACATTAATTTTAAAATTCAATGTCATGTATTTCCAAATATAGTTACAGAGGAAATATTTATGGTGACTTGTTAATATAATTTATATAAATAAAACAATTATTTCACATTTTAGGAAAAAATAACTATATTAAGAAAATTCATATAATATAGAGAGTATTTGAATATAAAAAATTATATTATTTAATGATAAAATGAGTAATCAAATTGTTGTTTGGAATATCAATATTATTTTATTATTTGATAAAAATGAATATTCATTGTAAATATAAATATTAGATAGAGGTATAAATTTAATAATGGTATTTAGAAATAGCAAATTGCTTGCCCCAACATATCTCACCACATGCTGAGAGGTTTATGTAATAAAAAATCCTTTGATAATGTTATAGATCAAGAAACCAATCCTTCCCATTCCATTTAAACATTTTCAAATTAAACCCACATCCCTTTAACATTAATTAATATAGAAATGAACCAACTTCCTCTCATTTTGGCATGCATGGTAAATCTTCCTCCTACACTTTATGGTCATCAGTACACTTTATAGATGTAAAGGTTATAATAGAGTGATTTTAATTATCTGGATTCATTATAATGCCACATTCTTATTCTTAAAGATGTATAATTATATTTTAATGACTTGTGGAGAGAAAAATTAGAATTCTTTCAAAATAATATTAGAAATTTATATTGGATATTGAGATGATCATTTCAGTTTTTAAAAGATTTCTCTCAAACAAATTATCATTGATCGGTTCCTCACCACCATTTCTTTCATTCCATCAATGTCCATAATTTAAATTCTATAAAATTAATAAAATATTATATAATAATTCATTGTAAAAAATAATTAAAAAATAATAATTTAATCCTATAAGATGTCATTAAATATATATTTTTCCATTTTTTTCATCCTCCATCATCTAGAATGAATACTGAACTAATAAAATTGTGGTTGTTTTAGTTATTTGATATTCATCCAAAATGCAAAAGGTTGGATAGTTGGTAGAATTGGACACTGAATGTCCATCTTATATCCCTGTTTATTTTTCCTAATTATTAATGTCTAGTGTGTCGTCCTTATAAAGGATTGGTGGAACTATCCCCATGGAAATAATTGGTTAATGCCCGATATTTGGTGGTCGATTCCCTACACATATGAGCTAGAGATTTCTACAACTCCTATAACTATAGTATATACCATCATTTTTCATGAAATTTTTTTATTTTCAAATTAAAATTTCTTCTAAAAATTCAATTTTTTTATTAATATATTAAAATATATATTTCAATTATCCTTTGTTTCCATCAGGATATCTAAAATATCCTCCAATCCTTAAAAATGACTCTTTGTTTTCATTTTCAATTATAAAAAATCTTATATTAAGAATGTGAAATTAATGAAAATAAATTAAATTATTAAAAACTAATTGTTTTTTTTTCTTATAATTAATCAAATATGAGAGGAATATGTACAAAAATCACTACCTTTTTTATGAACACAGGAACATAATATAAATTGATATATAAAATGAATCAAGAGTGAATGATGTATTCAATATTATTCAATATAGCACTAAATATACTTCAACAAACATATTTAGGACATATTTAAGTATATTACAAATATGTTATAAAATATCATCAAGAAAAAAATATTTTTACATGTTGATCAATAAGTTTCTCCCCCCCCAACACATATCAAAAAGTATTAATGTTATCCCCTATAATTAAATCACAAAATATCTATTTCTGAAATATAGTTATAATTTTCCAATTATTATACAAAAATAATAAACCACAATATATCACCATTTTTATTATTAAAAATAATATATCATATGTGCAATTATGAATGAAAACATATTTTTAAATAAGATTCATGTTCAAAATGAAAAGCATTAACAACATGGTTTTGAAAAAACACACATGAAATATCTGAGGAATGTTATATTGATTGATGAGATAATATAAAATTATATATAAACTAAATTTAAATTCTATTCAATGAATTTTATGATAATTTCAACTAAAAGATTTTTATTCGGTAGTACCATTTAAAAAAATTCAGATTGATAAAAATATATCTCACGAATTAAAAAATATCAAAGATAAATACTTGAAGAATATATTCCGAAATTATATTAGAAAAATATAATTTTAAATAAATTTTAAGAAATAGTTAAAAAATATTTTCATATATATATATATATCATGCTAAATAATTGATACTTCAAAATGAAATGAGAAAGTGAAAATTGAACATGAAAAAAAATAAATGTGATTACATTTTTTTGAATATGAAATGTTTCTTTAAACAAGATATATATTTGATGATTTTTAGGTCTATTTAAAAATATAAAGATGTTTATTTTGCTGAAAAAATTGGGATAATGTGAAACTCAATGATTGGATAGGGGATTATAAATTTGGAAATGATGATCAACATGGGGAACAATGATTCTGATAAAAAAATCATACATCCATCGAATTGAAGATGAATATATCCAAACCCAAAAGCATTGAAATAATGTAGTCCCCCTGAAATGGTTCATTATGAAAGTGGGGAAAACATCACCATAATAGAGAGTGGGATTATAAATTGTTCATATAATTCAAAATAATTAACTTAATTATATATCAATGAATTTATCATGATAAAAAAAATCAAATAGAATCAGGATTGAAAATAATGAAAATGTAAAATAATAGTGACTAAATTAATTAATGTGTAGTGTAATGATAAAAATTAAGATACAAATTATATACATATTATTTTGATACATTTAATGGGTTATTACATTTTACTTCTTGATACGTGGTTAAGGTAATTAAAATAATTATATTATAATAATGTACGTGCTAGTAATTATATATATTTTCTAAAATGAAATATTATAAATTTATACATCATAAATAAAAATTAATTGAAAACAAATACAATATATAATATGGAATATTTTTTTGAAAGATATAATTTAAATAAATTTATCCAGCATAAATCATTTAGAGCATATCAACCAAAAATAAAATTGAAAAATAAAAATGAAACACATTTTTCATTGATTGATTATCATATTGTTATAAATTATTTATATGATCCATTAAATGATAATCCACTATATGATATGTTAATAAATTCATGTTTCATATATATGAATATAATATAATGGACCTACCTTTGGATTCCCATGAAAATGTGTTTTAATTAATGTATAATTTCATTTTTGGATTTTAGAATTAAATTGAATTTGTTGTAAAAACTATATAATCACCATACGTTATTATGTAAATGTGTATTTTTAATTAAAAAATTAGATTATTCACTTTTTTTAATGTATGAATGTATTTCAAAAATTATGGTTATCATAATGTTGTTATAATTTTTGAAAAAGTTATCAATGAATTTTTATCCTTATAATTGAAATGAGGAATAATTATATTTATTAAAATAAGATATTTTTTTGATATATGTGGAATTCCATTATATTAATAAGTGTTCCCTTTATTTAAAATTATCGTAATATTAGTTACTTGATAAATAAGAAAATTAGGCTGTAATATTTGATTAAATAAATAATGATAATCATATTTTTCAGAGATCCTCCAATCATGGTTTAATGTGTTGTCTTATGATCATCATGGAACTGTGACTTGTTAAGATTCATTTCATTTTGGTAGATAATATTTATTAGTGAATCGTATTTTATTAATGGAAACACATTAGAAATAGTGTGATTTTAGTACAATATTTATATTATTAGAATTTGGTCGCCCATGTGTATGTAAGGATATTATATTATTTTAATTAAATCTATAGGATTTTGGATTACTAAAACTATTTTATGTTAATTATTTGGAAATTTCATTATAGTGTTGGATATAAATTATTTATTTTATGGTCTCTTAATTCTTTCAGTTTCAACCTTCTTGTACTAATTGGGTATGATAAGTAAAATTTTTGGGTGTTTGTAACATCCGATGTTTTTTATGGATAAATTTAATGGGAAATTTTATTATCGATGTTATAATATAACAGAACACATATTTTTTTTAATAATTTTTTATGAGATATGATTGAATTTTTCTTTTTAATTGTTCCTAACGTTTTTAGTTTTTGGATAAAATATTTTATGTTCTAAAGTGTTTTTTTATATTTCCTCAATGGTTTATGATTTTAGGGGTGTTTATGTCATAAATATCAAGATAGAATGGCAGTTGGAATCTAAATGAGATGTTTTGGGTCCCACAGAATGTCTATACAACATATCTAGTAGTTAACTAGAATACCACAATATTTTCATTAATTCCAATTGAGGTCCAATGTGACACTGATGTAACGCCCCGACCCTAGATACCCAGAGTCGGTGCATTATTACATAACATTGGAATGTTCACAAAGGATCAAGTCTCGAAAGACCGATTAGTTTAGTAGTCTTGGAAACACTAGATATATTCATAAGTCTTAAATCACATCATATGGTAAAAAAACTATAACAACATCTTGTCTCCAAATTCCACACTCATACTATCCCTACAGGTCATCCACAAATTACTTCTTCACATCCTGGGAAAAATAAAACATTGAAATGGGTGAGATCAGATGCTTAGTAAGGATAACAATATAACAGATGCTTTTATAGATAAGCATAAACACTTAAGGCAATTTATAACTAAAACAAAAGCCATTTAATCATGAACTTCAACACAAAATGGAAAAGATAAAATGAAATTATGCCATTTACTTAATTACATGGATATTCTACTAGTCGAATAATCACATGAAATATCAATAACCACTTTCATAATGACGGAATGCATAATTCCAGACTATCATAACCACATAGCCAAGGCCTCGTGCCAAGACTACAAATAAGATTTTTCCAAGGCCTTGTGCCAAGACACTAGTTTGTCTCATGAGACCTACCGATGCACCGAGGAGCTATAGAGGGATCCACCTATCACTTATTAAGTCCAATTCATTCCTCATATGAACAGGTTTAAACATAACATAAACATTTGTATTAAAACAAGCATACGAAATTTCAATACTTTAACCACAAACCATGAATGGTATAAAAATAGCACATCCACAGTCAAACTTAACTCATTTGATACAATATGGAATATTGTATTGTATCACATTAACCTCAATCATGAATAATGAAGTATGTTGACATAGATGAAAATAATCATCAAAACTATTTGAGAGAAAAATCCCCCTTTTTCTTGAAATCATTTAAAAAGTCACACTATTTGTCAAGAAGCCGTTTAAAAATAGATTTTTGAATCAAAGTGTCCCATGCCACTTCGAAACTTTTAAAAGGAGTTTTAATTTTAAAACTTTAATTTCCATATAAATAAATTCTTAAAACCATTTTTAAAACATGGACATTAATAAGCAAGATTTAGATGAATAAGTCTTCAAAACACTTAAAGATATATTTTAGTTAGAGTTTCTAACCAAAAGAGAGACACTTGAATACAAATAATTGAGGTAATCAAAACTTTATAATATCATGAGAATAAAGGGATTCGTGATATACTATGTCAAAGTACATTATATACACCACATAAAATGGATTTGGTGTATAACAACAAAGAAGTCTCAATGTAATGTAAATTGAGATGAAATATCTCATAAAGGCTGTATCCTTAGGTTAAGGATAAATCAATGACATAATTATTTGTGAAAAATATAAATACACTAAATATTATTGTATATTCAGTGTAAAACAATCAAAGTACATTCACATATATTCTAGTAAAAACAACACCAATGAATTGGATGTTTGTCTCAACAAATTGAGATTGAGTAAAAATTACTATTATCAAGTTCATACTGATGACTTGAGAATTTATCAATGGAGTGATTATGTGTATAAGAATTATATCCACAGAAAGGAGAGTGGAAATTATGACATAATCAAATGAATAGTTATTCCTCACATAATCTTGGAGTAATATAATCAATGAAATATGCATAAAGCCAAATGAGTGGAAATTGAAATTTCTAATTCCCTTATCGATTAGGTATCATACGAAACATACACCCATGAAATAAGGATCATGCAATGATGATGTAAATACCCATAAATTAAAGTATAATACACAATGAATACAATTACGGGTAGTACACATACACCACATGCCATAAATAAGTGGTGAACAATGGAATTCTCACGAAATTAAGAGTGAGATAAGAAACCCCTTACATTGTACTTTTCCTTGGTTGGGGGTAGGTTAACCTCCTGTATAATGTTTAAATAATTATTATTAAATTATTAATGAATCATATACATTAATATGATATCATATATGATCTTTTAACATTGCTTTGTTAATAATATCTTTGAATTATCGTCATTTCGGGTGTTAACTTACTCGTTTTCTTTTATATGTTTTGTTACATAAGCCATGTTTGTCATGGATAGGTTGTATATTATTCATATCCAGAATTATATAAAGTTATTAAACATTATTTTTAAATCCCCAAATGATAATTATACTTGAATGGATACGATGGAGAATTAATCTCATCGCGTTCATGGAGACGGTAGTCCATACGTACGCACGAGCGACAATATCATTATTTTTATATCAAAATAATATATAATTGGATGTTATATCATATATACAGAATCATTATCATGTTATATTTATTATTTAAATGAGTTACACATCATTATTATACCCACCCAAATAATAATATATTGAATAACAATTACACCACGATGTGGAGACGGTAAGTCGTACGTACGCACGTATGGTGACATGTTATTCAAAGGGTGGATAGAATAATGAATATGGTTGTAACATATTTACAATAACATCACATTATATATAAGATACTGGAGTTATTATTTTATAATGGTAATAACAATGAAATAAGAAGTGGAAGAAGAAATGAACTTGAAAAGGGGTGCTGAAAACATTACCTCTTCTTCGGGTTCTTCCTTTTGAATTGATCAAAAGGGCTCCATAGGTTGGCTTTCCGATCAAACTAAGGCCTCTAGGATATAGTGAGGAAAGTTTAGAGAGTATTTTGGCAGGTTTTGGCCGAACCAAAAGGCTTTTAAGGTGTGAATAAATGAGAAGGAAGAGTGCCCTTTTATAAAAGGGGTGAGGGGCACCTTTGGAAAATCCAGAAATATTAATTTATAACAAATTCATATTCGGTTTATAATAGCTTAAAAGTTGATTATTCAAAGTTTAAGGTGGGGATAGGTCGAAAAGGATTCAACCAATATAATTTATAATGGTTTGGGTTACTATATTAACCTTATCTTTTAGTTTTAACTCTTAGTTAATTAGTTCGACATTTACCATGTCACTTTTATTTTTATATTATATAGTTAATAAACATACTATATACATCCAAGAGACACCCAAGTGGTCCATTAAAGATATACCTATCATGATATAAGTCTCTTGTAAGAACCTTAGATTTTTACGAATTTAATATCAATTAATAATATAATATTTGTTTTAAAAACTCTTTTTTGTCAATTTTGACACTATTCAATAGTTGATTTTTGTGAAACTCAAAACAGAACAATTACTTCAAAAAAAGTTAATTAAATAAATCCTAATATGTCATATTATCCTAGAAAATTAGTTTAATTCATTAAAAGTCCTAAATTATATTTATTTGGGTATTTATAATATCAATTATTTTAATTTTTCACTGTTATGGTAATTACTGCATCATCATTGTGTCATAAATATATTAAATTATTTAATGTTTAAAAATTATAAATAAAATATAATTATGTATTAAATCCTATTATCTTTCTAATTAATATTTACAATCGAATTTATCTTATGTATAACCCTATATTAAAAATTATTTAGTAAATAAACTCTGATTTTAACTCTTTTAACTCTTCTTTGAATTAAATAATAATAAATGTCCTAATCTAATCCAAGTGGACCTAAATGATAATATTTTATTCCTAAGGTTGTTTTAGGTCGAGATACACTTGTCCAATAGAATTAGGACATGTTTTAGGATAATATTAATATCATTTTTACCCTTAATTACCCTATTTACTTTTAACCGTGGTAAATAAAAGTAAAAAGTTACTATTCACCAAAAATTATTTTCATCTCATTGAACCACATTTTTCTTCTTCATATTAACCATGACTCTCGGACTTTCGAAATTCCATTCACAGTAGTGGTAAAATTATGTTTTATGAAAAATTCAGTTTTTTTAACTACCACTTAGTAGTTTCACTATTCATCAAAAATTGATGTTTTTCAGAACAATGCCAAAATTTCACCCTAAGATATAATTGATATTCCAAATTAAAAAATGATGTCTATTTTACAAAATTATAAACATATAAGTTGCATTAATTAATTTTATAATTAATTCCCGTTGTCACAACAAATATCGTGTTTTTAAGAAACAATATATATCAAAAGATTGACAACTGTTTAGGTCCAATTTCAAAGTGAAATTAATTCTAATGAACACCATTGGATAAAATTGTAAAAATATATTATAATTATAGTTTTAAACCACTCAATAATATAATTTATCACTATAAATTATTTTTATTTAAAAAGTTTTTTTTAATTAAAATTTAGTAATTTTCACTATTCATCAAAATATAAGTGTTATCCGAAAAGTTCCAAAATTTCACCCTAGGATAAATTCGATATTAAGAATCCAAAAATGAAGTAAATTTTGAGAGATATAATTTATAAAATTTCAAAAAGTAGGTATTACTAGTCATAACAGCTAGTTTGATTGGTTGTGGTGTGTTAGAATCTTGAAGTTGCGTACAATGCATGCCATTGCATTATTCGAATGGAAACGTACCATGGAAGCTTGAGGTGTTACATTATCCCCTCCTTCAATAAATTGCACCCTCGAAATTTTTAAAATTGTGCTTGGGAATATAATGGAAAGTACCACATCGGAAAAAGAGTCAATAAAACTATCACTTTAAAAGAAAGAAAGAGTGGTATAAAGGTCAACCAAGATAACCCATACTCAGATTTCATTTAGGAAAACATGGATATGGATGATAAACTAAGTGTCAAGATCTGATGGAGAGGGATAGAAATCATGATCAGGAGAAATTTAACAATAAGAAAACCACAAACTTGTGTTGGGACAAACGGACATCAGTCTCCTAGTATGAAAGTAAACGGACAACATTTTTTTGTTTTAAGTTACATTACATAAGGATGAGGAATTTATTTATGATATTGACTAATAATATAAACATATATACTTATATTTTAAGTAGAGTTTCATTCTTTAATAAATTTCCACCACTAACTCATTTTTTTTAAACGATGAGTATTCATGAAGACTTGGTCACACTGGAAGAGCTAGAATAAACTTCTATAGAATCACATGATCCATGAAGGATGAACTATATATTTACATTGTATTTAGAGATTAGTCAAAACAAAAATGGTTAGTACAAGATCTAATGATCCCCCAAAAGGATATTCCTTGAGAGAAATAAACACTAATCTTAATTTCCAAAATTAAACCAACAATACCCTAAAGTTAAATAAATACCATTCAATAATCAATTGTCCTTAGAATCCTTTAATATAATCAAAACTAATATTGAAAACAAAAACTTATTAAGAATGTAGTCTTCAATGTTAAATTGTATCTCTAAATGACATTAATTACTCTTAAAGTCACATACTTAAAAGTAATTAACCTAATCATTTCCATAAATAACCCAAATCATTATAAATCCACAATAAAAACATTGATAAAAATCCACCATTACTCCTCAAATTAAATCCCATAATACTCTATTTTCCTTTGTCATATTGTGTTCTCAACAAAGAGATCAACTTCCAAAATAACATTTATCACTTAATCACCAAATCATTTTCCTATACTAAGGGTATTCATTTGATAAGACATAATATCACAAATCAAATTATTATTGATCAATAAAATCATTTAACTAAAAATAACAGTCACACTAACCAAGGACTTCACGTAGTCCAGTGGTAGGAAATAAATCCCAATCTGACTTTGGTTGTGGGTTCGATTCCCACAGCTTTTTCCAACATGACGGGTTGTCACACGGTCTACGTGTTGTCCTTTTTCAAAAACTATATTTTATAACATTACCAAAATGAGATAAATTCCTCAAAATAACCATAATATAATTTAACCACAAATGTTATCTCATACCTTTCATTTTCATCCCAAATTATAATAATTTGTAATTTCCTCAAACCCAATGATCATATAAAACCAAATGGTTATTTATAACTATATCCACACAAGAAAAGATAATTCTTCCATAAATATCATTCTCACATGGAAAACGTTAGGGTTATAAATACAAGAGAAAATTATTCCAAAGTAAACCCTTCAATAAGGATCACTAATAATTTTTAAACATTTATCCAACCATTTATTTCCACGTAGCTTCTTCTCTGACCAAGAAAATATCCTATAGAATAGAACATTCACTCGGGTAATGGCCAGGTCCCCTACATTTACGACAAATGACTGTAAATGGATTCTTGGGACCATTTTTATCTTCTTCCATATTACTCTTCATTTTTCTTCAGAAATTCATCACTTTATGTCCTTCCTTCCGAAACGTTAAGATTTTCTTTGTCCCATTGAGACACTTTCCTGGGTGTCTCCTTCCACATTGCCTGCATGATGGAAATTGAGGATTTATTTCTCCATGGTCTCCACTACTGGAGCTCTTATCATTCATCACCATTCTCTTCTTTGTTGAGTCCGGTAATTGGTTAATATATATATTGTTGATCATATTTTTGGAAAATTGATTTGGCATAAAGACGATATCTTTTACGCCTATCAACATTCCATTTTGTTGCTCATTTTCACCACCGTTCCCACCTTGTACATCATTCTCAAAGTCACTATGACTTCCTTGGAATCCAGCCATTGACTAAAACCAGAAAGCATTGTGTGAGTAATAGTAGTCATACAATCATTTAGAGATTAACATGTCATCATATTCTCAATTTCAAACACATTAGGATTATACAAAGTCATTTACTCTCATCTTATATATATAATACTTTAAATCGGTTTATAAAAAAAATGTAAATTATCCTAAGCATATCCCCTGGGAGTGTTGTAACCAAGAGTGCAGCAAGGACCGTTGTCATGCACCAGTTCTCGTTCGAGTCTAGCTCAAAGCGGTGTTTTCGGGTTTTACCCCTAGGTACATCTATGCCAGAGCCGCCTCTACCTGATCGTATCCAGACAGGGATGTATTGCTCGGAAAACTCACAAAATCTCTACAATACCAAAATTCTAGGAAGTTCTTCTATACTAATCCTCAAAGTTCATCTTAGGTCTACGTGCTCTAATCAGAGTTTATCTAAATCAAGCTTCCAAGGTTTGTACTAAACTTCCTCTGATACCAACTGTAACGCCCTGAACCTAGATACCCAGAGTCAGTGCATTATTACATAAACTTGGCATGATCACAAAGGATCAAGTCTTGAAAGACCGATTAGTTTAGTAGTCGTGGAAACACTAAATATATTCATAAGTCTTACATCACATCATAAGGTAAAAAAACTATAAAAACATCTTGTATCCATATTCCACACTCATACTATCCCTGCAGGTCATTCATAAATTACTTCTTCACATCCTGGGAAAAATAAGACATTGAAGGGGGTGAGCTCAGATGCTCAGTAAGGATAACAATATAGCATAATCTTTCATAGATAAGCATAAACACTTAAGGCAATTTTTAACTAAAACAAAATCAATTTAAACTTGAACTTCAACATAAAATGGCAAAGATAAAATGAAATTATGCCATTTACATAATTACATGGATATTCTACTAGTCTAATAATCACATGCAGTATCAATAACCACTTTCATAATGATGGAATGCATAATGCCAGACTATCATAACCACATAGCCAAGGCCTCGTGCCAAGACACTATTTTGTCTCATGAGACCTACCGATGCACTGAGGATATATAGTGGTCTCCACCCATCACTTATTAAGTCCAATTCATTCCTCATATAAACAGGTTTAAACATAACATAAACATTCGTATTAAAACTAGCATACGAAATGTCAATACTTTAACCACAAACCATGAATGGTATAAAAATAGAACATCCACAGTCAAACATAACTCATTCAATACAATATAGAAGATTGTATTGTATCACATTAACCTCAATCAAGAATAATGAAGGATGTTTACATAGATGAAAATAATCATCAAAACTATTTGAGAGAAATATCCCCCTTTTTCTTGAAATCATTTAAAAAGTCACACTATTTGTCAAGAAGCCGTTTAAAAATAGATTGTTGAATCAAAGTTTCCCATACCACATTGAAACTTTTAAAAGGAGTTTTAATTTTAAAACTTTAATGTCCATATAATCAAATTCTTAAAACCATTTTTAAAACATGAACATTAATGAGCAAGATTTAGATGAATAAGTCTTCAAAACACTTAAAATGTATTTTAGTTAGAGTTTCTAACCAAAAGAGAGACACTTGAATACAAATAATTGAGGTAATAAAAACATTATAATATCATGAGAATAAAGGGATTCATGATATACTATGTCAAAGAACATTATATACACCACATAAAAGGGATTTGGTGTATAACAACAAAGAAGTCTCAATGGAATGTAAATTGAGATGAAATCTCTCATAAAGGCTGTATCCTTAGGTTAAGGATAAATCCATGACATAATTATGTGTGACAAATATAAATACACTAAATATGATTGTATATTCAGTGTAAAACAATCAAAGGACATTCACACATATTCTAGTAAAAACAACACCAATGAATTGGATGTTTGTCTCAACAAATTGAAATTGAGTAAAATTTACTCTTATCAAGTTCATACCGATGACTTGAGAATTTATCAATGGAGTTATTATGTGTATAAAAAGTATATCCACAGAAAGGGGAGTGGAAATTATGACATAATCAACTGAATAGTGATTCCACACATAATCTTGGTGTAATATAATCTATGAAATATGCGTAAAGCCAAATGATTGGAAATTGAAATTTCGAATTCCCTTATCGATTAGGTAACATACGAAACATACACCCATGAAAGAAGGATCATACAATGATGATGTAAATACCCATAAATTAAATTATAATACACAATGAATACAATTATGGGTAGTACACATACACCACATGCAATAAATAAGTGGTGAACAATGGAATTCTCACGAAATTAAGAGTGAGATAAGAAACCCCTTACATTGTACTTTTCCTTGGTTGGGGGTAGGTTAACCTCCTGTATAATGTTGAAATAATTTTTATCAAATTATTCATGAATCATATACATTAATATGATATCATATATGATCTTTTAACATTGCTTTGTTAATAATATCTTAGAATTATCATCGTTTCAGGTGTTAACTTACTCGTTTTCATTTATATGTTTTGTTACATAAGCCATGTTTGATATGGATAGGTTGTATATTATTCATATCCAGAATTATATAAAGTTCTTAAACATTATTTTTAAATCATCAAATGATAATTATACATGAATGGATATGATGGAGAATGAATCTCATCGCGTTCGTGGAGACGGTAGTCCGTACATATGCACGAGCGACAATATCATTCTTTTGATATTAAAATAATATATAATTGGATGGTATATCATATATACAGAATCATTATCATGTTATATTTATTATTTAAATGAGTTACACATCATTATTATACCCACCCAAATAATAATATATTGAATAACAATTACACCACGACGTGGAGACGGTAAGCCGTACGTACGCACGTATAGTGACATGTTATTCAAAGGGTGGATAGAATACTGAATATGGTTGTACCATATTTATAATAACATAACAGTATATATAAGATACTGTAGTTATTATTTTAGAATGTAAATAACAAATAAAGAAGAAGTGGAAGAAGAAAGGAACTTGAAAAGGGGTGGTGAAAACATTACCTCTTCTTCGGGTTCTTCCTTCTGATTTGATCAAAAGGGATCCTTAGGTTGGCTTTCTGATCAAACTAAGGACTCTAGGTTGTAGTGAGGGATGTTTAGAGAGTATTTGTGTAGGGTTTGGACGAACCAAAAGACTTTGAAGGTGTGAAGAAATCAGAAGGAAGAGTGCCCTTTTATAAGAGCGGTGAGGGGCACCTTTGGAAAAGCTGGAAATATTAATTTATAACAAATTCATATTCGGTTTCTAATAGCTAAAAAGTTGATTATTCAAAGGTTAAGGTGGGGATAGGTCTAAAACCATTCATCCAATATAATGTAGACAGGTTTGGGTTACTATATTAACCTTATCTTTTAGTTTTAACTCTTAGTTAATTAGTTTGACATTTACCATGTCACTTTGTATTTTTATATTATATAGTTAATAAACTTAATATATACATCCAAACGACCCCCAAGTGGTCCATTAATGATATAACTATCATGATATAAGTCTCCTGGTCGAACCTTAGATTTTTAGGAATTTAATATCAATTAATAATATAATATCTTTTTAAAAAACTCTTTTATGTCAATTTTGACACTATTCGATAGTTGATTTTTGTGAAACTCATAATAGAACGATTACTTCGAAAAACATTAATTAAATAAATCCTAATATGTCATATTATCCTATAAAATTAGTTTAATTCATTAAAAGTATGAAATTATATTTATTTTGGTATTTATAATATCAATTATTTTAATTTTTCACTATTATGGTAATTACTTCATCATCATTGTGTCATAAATATATTAAATTATTTAATGTTTAAAAATTATAAATAAAATATCATTATGTATAAAATCTTATTATCTTTCTAATGAATATTTACAATCAAATTTTCTTATGTATAACCCTATATTAAAAATGTTTTAGTAAATAAACATTGATTTTAACTCTTTTAACTCTTCTTTGAATTAAATAATAATAAATGTCCTAATCTAATCCAAGCGGACCTAAATGATAATATTTTATTCCTAAGGTTTTTTTTGGTCGAGATACACTTTTCCAATATAATTAGTACATGTTTTAGGGTAATATTAATATCATTTTTACCCTTAATTACCCTATTTACTTTTAACCGTGGTAAATAAAAGTAAAAAGTTACTATTCACCAAAAATTATTTTCTTCTCATTGAACCACATTTTAATTCTTGATATTAACCGTGTCTCTCGGATTTTCGAAATTCCATTCACAGAAGTGGTAAAATTATGTTTTATTAAAAAAAATCAGTTTTTTTAACTACCACTTAGTAGTTTTACTATTCATCAAAAATTGAAGATTTTCCGAACATTGCCAAAATTTCACCATAAGCTATAATTGATATTCCAAATTCAAAAATGATGTCTATTTTAAAAAATTCTAAACATATAAGTTGCATTAATTAATTTTATAATTAATTCCCATTGTCACAACAAATAGCGTGTTTTTAAGAAACAATATATATCAAAATATTGACAAATGTTTAGGTCCAATTTCAAAGTGAAATTAATTCTAATGAACACCATTGGATAAAATGGTAAAAATATATTATAATTATAATTTAAAACCACTCAATAATATAATTTATCACTATAAATTATTTTGATTTAAAAAGTTGTTTTTAATTAAAATTTAGTAATTTTCACTATGCATCAAAATATAAGTGTTATCCGAAAAGTTCCAAAATTTCACCCTAGGATAAATTCGATATTCCAAATCCAAAAATGAAGTCCATTTTGAGAGATATAATTTATAAAATTTCAAAAAGTAGGTATTACTAGTCATAACAGCTAATTTGATTGGTTGTGGTGTGTTAGAATCTCGAAGTTGCGTACAATGCACGCCATTGCATTATTCGAAGGGAAACGTACTGTTGAAGCTTGGGGTGTTACACTGATGTCATTCTTCTAAAAGTGGATAGTGGTAATTTCTTCTTAATATCATTTGAAACCCAAAATGGGTACCCTAAATACTATTTTTATTATGATATCATGTCACTAATATGTATTCCCACTAACATGACTTTTCCTTATACCAATTTCAATATTCAATTATTATCATATGAGATTACACCAATAGATTTAGGAAAGACTTCCCATAATCCTTCCATCTTAAATTTTTACCTGATTTCATTGATTTTATTTTAACTTCTATATGGATTTGGTTGTTATTTTTCACCATGTTTAGGTGAAATACTCTCATGGATTACTACTTTTTATCCCATTGGTATGAAGAATATTTTATGGGTTATTTTCCCAATGACTTTCTCCTTTTTAATTGATGGTAATTTATGATTGATTCATTGTAAGGTTTTATATCCATCTAAATTTTGTATTTTAATTGTAAATATATTACGTAGAATTTCCAATTTATTGGAATAATTATAATTTTTTTTAAAATATTTTTTTATGTTTCCCAGTGATTGGAGTTTCTCAGTTATTTAATTATAGTTATATTTTCAAATGTGCATCTATAATGTCTTCAGATATATCATATATCACTTCATTGGGAATCTTATGTGGTCTGTTACCTCTATGTTATTCTAAAGTTGTTCATGTTACATTATTTCCATATTCATTAAAATTAATTAATAAATATTAATTTATTTTTTTCCAATAATGGGTATTTTTATAATTGAAAATTATTTTTAGATGTTATGTATTCCCAACACATTTTCATGGGAAATAATGTCATATATTACTTTTATTAAGATGTTCACTATAAATATAATGATTTAAAATTTCTATTATGGTTCATGAAACGTTTTCCTAATTTCTATAAATGTTTTTTTGAATATATATTGTTTAGAAACCTAATAAATATTTATATCTTTATCAAAAAACTAATACTAATAATGAACAATTTCTCATCAATGTTATTTTTTTTATTATTTTTCACCTAACACCAAAGTACAACATACCATGATATGCATTATTAAAATTAAATAAGACTATTAATAAATTATAATAAATAAAATATAAGTATCATTATGAAAATTACATAATGGATAAAAACTAATGGGAATAAAAAAATTATTTAGTATAAAAAGGATTTCAATCGCTAATATATTATAAATATTATCTTGATTAATAACATGATTGATAAATAATAAAATTTAAATGAAATAATTTATTGTATATCTATAATGTTTTGATTAATTTAGGATAAATTTATATTTTTATTGTTTTTAGAATATTATTATAATCAAATTCTTCAATGTGTTAATAAAAATTTTAAAGCCTATTTACATTTGAATTAATACATAGATAATGTAAATTTTATAAATGAATTTATATATATATACTGATATTATTTATATATTATCATTTGTAAAAATAAATATTAAATAAATTCATAATTTAAATGTTATAAAAAGAACTTTATTTTTTTGTACAATACATATAAATAATATTAAGGTTTGTTTTTTGTATTTTTCTATAATTTTTATTCTTCAGTGATTAAGTAAAATATTATCTCTAATAAAACATAAAATTTTAGGAAATTTTAATTATATAGTCACTATATAATAATTTTTGAAACATTTTTATCAATAAATAAAAATTAAATGTGTTAAATATTCATTTAAATGATTATATTCTTGATTTATAATCCAATGACTCGCATTTTGGAACATAATTTCTATTTTTTTCTATTAAAAAATATATTGGGCTCCATTTATTTTAATTTAATATGAAATAAATTCAATAATTTTTTTATTTTTTTAAATTATAATTAATATCCACTATTAAATCACAAATGAATTAATTTTTAAGTGATAATAACATTCTTTAATTGTAAGAATATTTTATGGACAAAAATATTATTTTCGCTAAAAACTATATGAATGAGTTATAAATTTATAGTGTTATAAATATTTTTTATCACTTTTAGAAATTAATTATAATAAAATTGATAAAAATTTAAATATTTAATATTCTGATTATGTAATGTGTTAAATTATTTTTTTCATAAAATAAATTTACCTATGATAGTGTTAGTTATCATGGTAATTACTAATATGAGGTATAAATTTTAAACAAATATATTATGTCAAAAAATAAAAAAAAACCATTAAATATAAATTAGTATAGAGGGTATTTATATAAATAAAATCATCACCTATTAAATATATCCATATTTTGATCCAAAATGTTTTAATATATCATTTATATTGGTAAGTGCTAATATGTATGAATATAATGCCACCCATTTATGTTATAAATGGATCCTTCTTCTATACCATAAAAATCCGCAAAAAAACAAGCTCATTCATGTAATAAAAAATATAATCATCTCTTATTATCCAATCCATATTGGGATTCATCTGATTAGTAATGATTTTCCATATCCATTCTATAATAAGAAGGTTTTCAGATGATGTACAATTTTTTTTGTAAAATTATATTAAAAATATTTTTTAATGAGGTTCATTATAAAAACCTATAAATTATGATTTATCACATAAAGAAAGTATATTGGAAATAATTATTCTTCTCAAATTATAATATTATAATTAAATAAAATCATTATAATACAAATTCATTTATTATGAAATATTCATATTTTTGTATCTTTATCCACTAATATGAATGTTATTATCACATTATATCATTGATTATTATAATTTACTAATTTATGTTGTCATGTGATATTAATAATAATGTATTATTTTTTGGATAGTAAATATTATAATTTAACTCATTATTAATATTCCCCAAATTAGTCATTAAAATTTATAAATAAAAGGATGTTATTGGTATCATCAGGGATTACAATTCTTGAAACTCCCAATGAATGGGAATGAAAATTTTAATATTATTATTCAACTATAATTATAATATTAATTTTTCTTATATTATTAACTAATGAAGATGTAAGTATCAGAGAGAATGATATATCATTAAAACAATTAATGTTTAAAAATAATGAAAGCAATAATCAATATCGACTTAAATTTGGTAATTACTATTTTAAGGATGAATATACATAATTAATGAAAAATATTATGAATATATATCAAATTATATGGTATATATTTTCATACATAAGATAAATATTACAATTATATTAGATATTTTCCAACAATTTATGGTTCAAATTTGAGGATTTTGTTCACTCACGACCCTTTCATTATGTAAAAAATTATCATCCATTAATACGGCCTTCCATGATTATGTATTTATTATATCTCCCAGTTATTCATTGTGTGGTATCATCCTATATAGTTTAAATCCATTTTCCAATCATAATATTCTACTTTTATGGATCCTTTTCAACATAATTATTGTTCTTTTTTATGAATAATTCTAATAAAATTAAATCTTTTATCTCCAAAATTTCTTTATTCAAAATACTGGTAATTGATTGTTATTCTATATACATAAGTGATTAACTAATGTCATTTTTTATTATATAATACCATTTTTAGTGTTCAATGTGGATTCATTTTGTTTTTATAATAAGAAAAATTTTATAATGTTCAAAAAATTGATAAATGAATGTATTTCGGAAATTCACTACTTGAAAAGAGTTTCTCAACATTATTCAAATTATTTATTATGATGAATACATTCAATGATTTCATCATTCATAAAATAAACTATTTTTACATTTTATTATGAATTTTTTTTTAAATAATACTTAAGGAAATATGTATTCATTAAAATTTTCAAATTTAAATTATTTTTTCTAAATGAATTTTCTTATAATCAAATAATCACTAATTTTTTATGATTCAATGGTTATATAATACAATGAAACAAATTATCATACTTCTATTTCTATATTCTAATCATTTTGTGAGGTTTTTTATGGAAACATATTTCATTCCATGATCTAAATATGATATGAATAAATGAAAAATAATTTCGTAATTATATGTATATCATATGTATTGTTGGTCATTCTATGATTTGTGGTGTAAAATTTCTCCCTCTAATGCATTGGTTAAAGAGTTATCCATCCTGAAAAATTTATTAGAAATAAATTGAAATGATTTATATAGTATTTCGAATATGTAATGATTATATATCAATTATTACATCAGATGCATTTATGGATATATAATACACATGATTATAAGGATATTCGATGTTAATGAAGAAATATTCTAAAATTTCATATTATTATTCTCGTTCTACATTTCTATGTCCTATAGAATATAAATTTTATATATGAATTGTTTTGTGAATATTGTAACTTTTTTTAATTCTTGATATAACTATTGCACTTCCTTTATTACATTATATATTATTAAGTTCAATTTCAATGATCTATGACGTTCATTCAATTCCTTAGATAAAAAATTATTTTTTATTCTCCTTTAAATTCAAAATACCTCTATTTTTTCATTCTCGTAATTGTTTTATATAATCATTTATAAATCATTAACATGTTTTCTCTTATTGAGAATATGATACCACCCCATCTTTTGTTCTCAATTTTTCATTGGAATATTATTATTTTTTTGGTATATTGATGTATTTTTTAGTGATTCTTGTGGGAGATTTTAATGTAAAAATATTTAAAAAAAATTATACAGCCTATCTCGAAATATAATAGTACTTATTATTCTCATATTGTTAGATTATGTGACAGTTATAGTGATTAAATTATAACAATGATGTAAAATATATATATTTTTATATTTTATTCTATGAAATGATATTTGAACAAGGAATAAGTATTTTGTTGGATTAGGTTAATTATTATAATAGATCTAATTTGGAAAAATATTTATTCCCAAAATGGTATTACATATTAATATGAAGAGTACATTGAGTATTATTGAATGAGTATTAATTTTCATAGTCATATTACACTCATTATTAAGTATATTTTGTATTTTTTCATGTTAATAATTTTTTTATTAAATAACTTCAAGATCTAGGAGGATCTTAGTTAACAATTTATATAATGGAATATGGGATAATTATCCTAACAAATAATTCAAATGTTTTAGTGATAATGTAGAGAATATAATTATATTTTTTTTAAAACTATCTCACATATTGATGAAACATTTTCACCAAGTCGAGCTCTTAAATAACATAGATAAGGATCAATATTCTATCATGTTGTTAAAGATACAACATCCACCCTCTATTATCCAATATTCTGTTTGAGTAGTTATTGGTTAATGGATAAATGAAATAGTTGTTATTTTTTTCTAGTTATTAATGAATTGGAATTATGTTTTTGAAATTTATCATTTTGTGGGAAAGGTTTAACTATGGTGGAATAATAATTATATTTTATTCCAAAAAGAATAATTTCAATATATATAATTTGATAAGTTATAGATAGTATTATTCATCAAACATATTATGTAAACTCATAACAAAAATATTAAGAGTAAATTCCCAGTGATGAAATAAGTGGAAGATGAACATATGTTATCCCATTGTAGTTATTTTCTAGGGATTATAAATTTATTTTGATTCCACTATTTTAAACCTTCATACATAGGTTTTTACAGTAATTTTGGATTATTTTCAAGCAATTAATTCTTTTAGAGTATATCATAGATTATTTTTGATTCTAATTTTACATTCCAATGGTGTAGGGTGGTTTAGAAAAGGGTTATATAATAGCCTATATACAAAATGCCTATTTAAGGAATTTGTGTCCATTGTTGATGTAACCTTCACGTTAGTGGACATGAGGAATATGTGGCTTATAAAAAGAATCCCAAAGGCAAGACAGTGGGTATCTGGAATATTTGTGTTTATATAAGAACACCGCTAGAAAAATGGTGGAATATCACTTGCTAAACATTTGTAATTCCAATGGGATTGAAATTTTTCCCTACACCACCAGGGTGTGGGTTTTTTTGAAAAAGATAAATGTTAATACTGATGGATTTGAGAAAAAATATTTTAAATATTCCTTTCTATTTTTCTCTAGATTAACTCCAAAATTCCTCCCTCTTTTATTATTCAACTCTTTTGGATTAGATATTACATTGTGATTTATTTTGGATCTCATTTCAATATTCCATTTATAATCAATATTTCGAATGGCCCATTATTTATTCTCTTATATGTACCACATTAAAATGATTATACATCATTTTTTATAAATTACTATATTTTTTTACTATAAAGAATCCCTTTGTCTTCAATTGAATTTTTTTATTCAGTATTTTTCACTAGGAAATATTAATAAATTGTAGGATCTCATTTCTCTATTATGAATACCTCATCTTGAGGTTCATTATCATGAATTGATGTATGTTTTTTTAAAAATATTTATTTATTTATTGATAATATTAATCAAATTTTCAAATTAATTCATAATCATAGATATAGAATTTAGAAGATTTTTTGGAAATGGAATATTATGGGTTTAAATGTATTGAAAAATGATTTGGAAAAAACCAATGATTTCATTAGATGTGCTCTTTATTTGAAAGGACATATTAAAATTATGATTTCAATAATACTATGTGCCATGAAATTTTTTAGGACA
Organism: Viscum album; assembly: GCA_963277665.1. Taxonomy (NCBI): domain Eukaryota; kingdom Viridiplantae; phylum Streptophyta; class Magnoliopsida; order Santalales; family Viscaceae; genus Viscum; species Viscum album. The sequence goes on along the minus strand of OY728122.1, from coordinate 2,087,332,013 downwards.
TTTAGTGAGGTAGTTCATAATGTGGGACAAGAGTTGATTATAAAATCCATTTTTTCATTCGTTTGGAAATTAATGGCATGTTTTATGAATAATGAAATAAAGGGATCACATTGATATAAAAAATTAGATTGATTGATTTATGATTTAATTGATTAATATATATAAAAATTGTTTTAAATCACACAATATCCATGTCAGTTAGGTGTATTTGATTCATAATAGATAAAAATTAAGGATAAAATAAATATAAAATTATTGGACGAGGAGAACAGAATGGAATCAATTTTTATGTATTTCAATTCAACCAATACTTTAGATTTAATGAAGTGTACACACTTATAGGAAAACATAAATCAAATTGTGTGATATTAAAAAATTTATATATCTTACCACTTAATTCCCAAGTATTGTATTAATGGTTCAATAATTTAAAAGAGAATATTATGTGAAATGTTTTAGAGAGAAATGATTTATTCATAATAATTTTGATTGAAACTATTTCAAATGACTACTTTGATTAAAATGAACACTGAAATCCAATTTATATTTTCCATTGAAATGTTATAAATATTAATATATGATGTTATTTGGTTAAAAATTTCCATTAATTATTTAAATTTAAAATTATCAAATATATTTTGTAATTTATAATATTTCTTATGAAATTATTTGTGTGGTTTCACTAGGGTATTCTATGAAATCATTACCTTTCCCTTTATGTGATTGTAGAATTTATTATTTCTTGTGCATCAAAAATGATTGAACAACAAGTATTTGGTTTATGATTTTCATTTTTGAGATTATTGGTGTTTGTAGTGTTTAGTATAACAATTAATTAACTTGATACATGAAGACTTAGGGATATTATTTTTATGATTTTTTGGACTTATTTGATGATGTTCCATTTTGGGTTCTTCTGTTACATTTTCTGATATTGACTTATTGTCATACCCACTCTTGGTTTTTTTTTCTAACCCACTACATTATAATAAGGGGTAATTCATCATGTGAAATTTTTTAATATTGTTTTATGTCAGCCTATTGTTGTTAGACCATGGGAATAGAGAATTTTGTTTATGTAATGACAGAGTCGGTTCAAGAATAATTTAGGACGGTTATATGGGTGAGATTTTAAAAAATATGTATCAGTGGTGATTAATCCTCTTCATTGATGTTAGTATGAATTTTGGTGTGTCATGGTAGACAATAATTGGGAATGACAGGAAATTACCGTTATGATACATAGTAGTTCCTAGAAGTATGTCATCATAATTAGCCTTATGTAACCATTTTTTATTAGGGATAATGGTATTTTAAGATTCATTATGATGTTATTATAATCTTTTCACAGGCATTGATCTAGGATTTACATATAACTATAGAATTATGATCGAGATAAATAATGATCATAAATCTCTTGATTGATGTATCCTTTTTAAATACTATCATCAAATAGTACCCTAACCCAAAGATGTCACATTTATAGAACTTTAGAGGTATATTCTATGATACATATTATAAAAAACTACCCATTGATAAGAACCATGAAAATGTTGTTCTCTGTGCTTTGCAATATTTTTGTCAAGTCATTGCACCTATTTCTATTCAAGATGTAGAGGTTTTAACATAGAGGGATAATATCATATATCATTACCAATTATATTTTCATCTTAAACCTCCATCATTCCAAGGAACCAATAATACATTCGTAGAAGAGGATTGGTTGAAGAATGTTGATAATCACTTTTAATTCTTGGTTATGCCCTATTAGGATATGATGATGTGTGTTTTTTGGGGATCAATGATCCAAAAAGAATGTGGTGGGACTCATCCATATAGATATGGAATAAGTTTTTTATTTTTTTTTTGGGAATATGTCAACACACACATCATAGTAGAGTTCTACATAGAATAACTAGTGTTTTGTAGGTCAATAATTTTTTTTGTACATGCTTAAGGTAACTATGTTATGAAACAATGACCCAAACACATTCTCAAGAAAATTAATTTCTCACATGGTTGTTACTGAATGATAAAATAAAAGAATATAGGATTGATATGATTCTTTGAATATACATTCAATCCCAGTATTTTCTATTGATGCTTCCCTCATATATAAACATCCTATATATATTACTACTGAAATATTACTTGGATGGTAAGTATACTTTGGTGGGATATATTTTTTCCCAAGAGGGGGATCAAGAGGTCCCATTAAAGCGTAGCGTATGTGATCAGGTTCTCAGAGTGGTAAATGGAATGGTGGTTCATTGGTATAATTTACAGTGTCTAGTAAAGTCCCAATAGAATGATATCAAAATGGAATAGTTGGTTACTTGAACTATGATTTTTTCTTAATAATTAATGAATTGATTAACATGAGCTTTCTCTAGAAACATACAGTGTATTTTTCATCTGTTTTAAAATTCCCATAGTTTAAGTGCTCATTTTTACAATGAGTATCTAATTTTTTATATTATTATTCATGAAAAATGTTATTATATCCATAATAACGTATAATGATATTTCTTCATATCATGGATGAGTCTCAAATAGAATATGATATGGGCCCTCATAATGTTTGATGTACCATGAATATTACATTGATATAATTATCTAATTTATTTGAGATTGGTTCCTATAATATTTTAATATAAATATTTATTTTAATTTTTTGATTATTTATATTATTATCATTAGATTTGTGATTTAAATTTATTAACCAAATATATTTAAGAAATAGAAAGGTTTTTTATGCTGCTCATATGATTTATCATTATCAAAAGTTGAGTAAACATGAAAAATTATCAATTTGGATATAAAATATATGGATTTCATTCTCATTATGAATTGTATGACCTCTCATAATTCAAAAATAAATTTTTATCTTCAACATGCATCTTTAATACCCTTGATTGGGTGAGTCATGTTATTAAGGTATAATGAGACGTGAGGGTGAGTTTATCCGGACATCCTCTTCAGGAATTAGGTTGGATTATATGATTTTTTTCTTTTATAATAATGAATTAATATTTAGGTATGGATATTACTCCATTGATTATTTAGTTTCCTTTTTTGTTTTAATATATATTTTTCTCTTTACTACTAATTAGGTATGTGGTGTTCACTATCATCTTAGATATAGGTTCCAAGACTATTTGTCACGACCCGTCCTCGGGGCCCGTGTCGTGACTACCCCAAGCCCGCCTTCCATAGGCCAGGGGCTGGCGACTAGCACCAAGGCGTAATTCCCGGTAAAAAGGGAAGGCATTGCCTTTGAAAAGTAAACAAGCACCACAGAGTAAGCAAGTGGAAAAGTAAACACTAAGTAAAAACAGAGTAAAACTAAAAGTGCGGAAAAGTAAATGGGCCAGTATACAAACCCAAACTGAAAGTAAAGTACAACTTGAAAGGGAAAACAGAAACTGTAAAGTAAAATCCGCTACTCCGAGCTGTCCACTGGAAATCCCACCTGAAGGGTGGGTACAGATAGCTCCACTGCTTTTCGGGTCCCGCCGTCCGCTCCGAGTACGTCCCGCCCAGTGGTCCACCTCCAGGTACTGTCCTGCTCTGCACGCCTCAACCATGATCAACGCTGTCTGTCGTCTGCAACCAACACATCGTAGTGCGGGCATTACCCGTGTAGGGGTGAGTATAAGCTACTCAGTAGGGACCCCGAGACCCCTGAAGGTCTCCCAAAATCCACAAAGGGTAAACCACAAAGAAAGATACAATCACAAAGTAACAACCGTCACAGCTTAGGTATATGCCCATACATATACCTAAGTCATCAATTCCAATACGCTCCAACCTCCGAGCCCAAGTACAACTCAGTCCACACAGGAAAGTATACGTATTCCACACAGGAAAGCAAAACAAAATCCACACAGGATAGCACAACACAATCCACACAGGAAAGAAACAGGATTCAGCTCACACAGATATACTTCTTTGAAAGATGATAAAGATGATCTCTGATCCATCTAAGTCGTCAGACCCACAAAGGATCGATAGGTAACTATCCCCCGCAAATACCCACACATGATCGGGCCCACAAGGACCTGTAGGCGCTGGTTCACACAGGACCGCTGAGCGCAATGACCCACACAGGATCGGACCCACATAGGATCGGGCCCACACAGGACCTGTAGCACGGATCCACGTAGGATCGCTGGGTGCTGTAGTCGTCGTCGTCGAATCCACAAAGGATCTCTGTACTGTCGTTGTCGCAGTCACAGTAGCAGTAGCAGTAGCAGTCATAGTCGCAGCCAGCACTAGGGTTCCCGCACACAGCAAGCTCGTTCGGGAGGGTCCGCTCCACGAGCCGAGAGGCTGATAAATCAACTGTCACATAGTCCAGATTTGATGTATCCAAAAGTTCTGTATCGGCGACAGGAACTCAACGCAACAGACGGCGCGTCGATCGGACGCCCGGTCTGAGAGTTATTGACTTTTTCGTCCCAGGGGCCCGGTTGGTTTTTAAGGCAAAACCAACCTGACCGTACTCCACCTGCATCCAAACCTCGGGCGGAGTATGCCAAAAGATCCGTCTCACTAAGAGGAACTCAACAAAGTTGACGGCACGTCAATCAGACGTCCGTAGCTCAAGATTTGAGCGTTTCTGCTCCGAGGGCCCGGTTGGTTTTGTGTACGAACCAACCCGGCCGAACTCAAAGTATTCCGAATCTTTGAGTGCGATATACCGAATCGACCTTCTCGATCCAAGGATCGCATCGCCGCTGACGGTTCATCAATCAGAGGTCCGTAGCTCAAGTCATGGGCAAAAGACCGAAGTCGATTCGAAAACAGGGGGTCCGGGTCCGGGCCGACTCGGGTCGACCCGGGTTCGGCCTGGCCGGCGGCGCGGTCTGGCGAGGCGGCGCGGCCCGGCACGGCGGCGCGGTAAGGAGCGGAGGCACGGCCGGTGCGCCGCTCGGGTGTCACGCGCTGGGGGCAAGGCCCCCGCCCTTCCTGCTGGCGGCACAGCTGAAAGCCGCGCCTTTGAGAAACCGGTCCCCCTCACGTGGGGGCGCTGCCCCCCCCCCCCCCTTTGTGAAACCGGGCCCCCCTCACGTGGGGGGCCTGCTTTGAGGGAAACGGGGGGGGGGGGCGCTGCCCCCCCATGGTGTAACCGCGCCCCCCCCCCTTTATGGGGGGCCGGTTTTGGCCAGCCGGGGGAATTAATTCCCCCGGTTCTTCTCCCTTCCGGCCGGACCGACCTGGCCGGCCGGTCCTTCCTCAACGGGACCGGCAAGGCCAGTCCCCCTTCCGGCTTCCGACACCGGCGGCCCGGATAGCCTCCGGTCTTCTCGTTCCGCCGCGGCCCGGAACCGGCCGCGGCCTTCGTCGTCCGGCGTGGTGCGACGGCACCGCGCCACTCCGCTGCGGCCCTGCTCCGGCCGCGGCGCCTTCGGTTTCCTTTGACGCGGCGCGACGGCGTCGCGTTCATGGTAAATCTTTCCACGGCGCGGCGCGACGGCACCACACAATATTTGCCATGTGATTCCCGCGTGGTGCGACGGCACCACGCCGTCTCGTTTCATCCACAAGATAAATAATAATCAAGAACAAAGGAGGGGGGATTCGGCCGTGTTTGTGATGTCCGGCCCCCCTCTCGTTAGATGATAGCATATAAACATTTATCCTCATGATTTTCATGCTAGAACCAAGAACGAGAATAAATAAAATAATCACCAACAAACCCCTACCTCGGTTTCAAGAACGATGATCGTCAACGACCCGCGGAAGACGCGTCGCGGTGGTCGGCGTCACGGAAGAAGGACGTCGATGTCATGAAGCGAGGATTCGAAGATCTTTGACGGCGATTTTGTCGTGGGAAACCGTTGCGGAAGAGATGACGTGGGAGGAGACGTCGTCGGTGTCGCGGGTATGGCGTCGCGGATGACGGTTCCCGAGAACGTGGCGTTCTTCGTCGATGTCCGAAAGTTCTTCGCCTTCATCGTCAATATTTGAAGAAGAAGAAGAAGGAGCTCTTCAATCCTCTCAAGAGCAAAGGAAACCAACCCAAAATAATAAAATAAGCTTATGCTTATTTTATTACACAACCTTCCTCTTAGAATTTCAAAGGTTTGAAATTCAAATTAACCCTCCTCAATTAATTAAACCAAGTTGTCAAACATTAATTGAAATGGGTTAAAGGGGAGTTTTTGAGAGAAGTTGAGTAGTTGGGGTTCGTGTGGGACCCACCACACTTAATCCTCCCAAGGGAGGTTAAGTGGTTGTGGGTCCCACCCCTAACTCCCTTTGGGAGGTTTTAAAAAAACAACAAGTTAAAATAAAAATTTTTATCCCACAATTTTTATTTAACTTATTCTAAAATCCCAAAAACTAACTCTCAACCCGCAATAAATGCAACCTCGAAAAAGGTCTCCTTAAGCGAATATCAGCGCTGCGAGTTCATCGGTGCCCTCGGAATTTGATTTCAGGCACCGGTTCAAAAGTTAGAAATTCCCGCTCGTTCGTTCACTGAACGTACCCGATCCAAACTTCGGAAAATGATTCCGGGCACTCCGGGCCTCAGAATCAGGTGCCGTCAGAAACCGCGCTCTTGTAAAATTCCAAAGAAAATTAAGAAAAAATTTCCATTTAATTTTATGGGTCTTTACATTAATCCCACCTCAGAGCTTTACGTCCCCGTAAAGATACATCAAAAACTAGGGAAACAAATGAGGGTACTGAGCACGCATCTGTGCCTCCCGCTCCCATGTGCTCTCCTGGAGGTTCCCATGATGCCATCTGATTCGCACAAGAGGAATCGATCGCCCACGTAGGACCCTCTCCTATCGATCCTCTATCTCCACCGGGACCTCCGTAAAAGTCGCCCCATCATCAACGTCAAGATCCCCATGGTCAATGATGTGCGTCAGGTCATGCACGTATCTCCTCAGCTGAGATACGTGGAAGACGTCGTGCACCCGGTGCAACTGAGGTGGTAAAGCTAGGCGATAAGCCACCTCTCCAATACTGCTGAGGACCTGGAAGGGTCTGATGAAGCGCGGAGATAACTTTCTGCCTCGGCCAAATCTTCGAATACCACGTCGAGGTGAGACTCGCAAGAAGACGTGGTCGCCATCCTCGAACTCTAGTGACCTCCGCCTCCTGTCAGCATATGACTTCTGCTGGCTCTGTGCTGTCCTCATCTGCTCCTGGATGACCTGGACCTTCTCTGTCGTGGCCTGGACCATCTCTGGTCCCACTAGTGCTGACTCCCCAGGGTTTGTCCAGCACAAAGGAGATCTACAAGGTCGGTCGTACAACGCCTCGTACGGTGCCATCCCGATGGTGGAGTGGTAGCTGTTGTTGTACACAAACTCCACCAAGGGTAGGTGGTCCTCTCAACTACGATCAAAGTCGAGGACACATGCGCGGAGCATGTCCTCGAGAGTCTGAATGGTCCTCTCCGTCTGACCATCCGTCTGTGGGTGAAAGGCTGTGCTCAGACGTAGCTGCGTCTCGAACACCTCCTGTAACCCCTTCCAAAGCCGGGAAGTAAAGCGAGCATCTCGATCAGAGATGATAGATGATGGCACACCATGGAGCCGCACAATCTCCTGAACGTAGAGTCGTCCCAATCTCTCCACTGAGCCCTGCTCTCTGATGGGTAAGAAGTGTGCCGACTTGGTGAGTCGGTCAACAATCACCCAAATGGAGTCGTGAACTCTGGAAGTACGTGGAAGTCCAGTCACAAAGTCCATAGATATGCTGTCCCACTTCCACTCTGGGACCTCCAAGGACTGTACCAAGCCTGCTGGAACCTGATGCTCTGCCTTCACCTGCTGGTAGGTGAGGCATCGAGAAACGAACTCTGCTATAGCCTTCTTCATGCCCAGCCACCAGTGATGTCGTCTGAGATCCTGGTACATCTTCGCCACTCCTGGATGTACCGCCAAAGGAGAAGTGTGAAACTCTCTCAACACCTCCTCTCGCAAAGAGACTGGTACCAAGGTACGTCCTCTGAAAAGGACATCGTGCTCTGCTCTAAGGGAGAACCCATCAGGTGCTTGTCCCGAGGATATCTGTGCACATCGTGTCTCACAGTCAGCGTCCTCACGCTGTGCCTCTCTGACCCGCTGCAGTAGTGGAGGGGTGACTGTGAGAGACTGAAGGAAGGCTGCTCCATCTCTATCCACGAAGGATATCTGCAAAGAGGCTAGCTGCTCTGTCGCCTCCTCGAGTAGCTGAATGCCCGTCCTCCTGCTGAGAGCATCGGCTACCACGTTCCCCTTCCCAGGAGTATATACTATCTCAGAGTCATAGTCTTGGAGGAAATCGAGCCATCGCCGCTATCTCAGGTTCAGGTCCTTCTGCGAGAAGATATAACAGAGACTCTGATGATCAGAAAAGACTATAAAGCGCTCGCCCATCAGGTAGTGTCACCAAGTCTTCAGAGCGAAGACCACTACTGCTATCTCCAGGTCATGGGTAGCGTAGTTCTGCTCATGCGGCCTCAACTGTCGTGATCCATAGGTGATCACTACCCTCTCCTTCATCATAACACATCTGAGTCCGGTCCCTGATGCATCGCAGTAGACTATGTACCCTACTCCCAAGATAGGTGCGCTGGTCAATCTCTGTCTCAGCTCCTGAAAGCTCTGCTGACATCTGTCTGACCACACGAAGGGTTTCCCCTTCTTCATCAAAGCTGTGAGTGGTTCCGCAACTCTAGAGAAGTCTGGCACGAATCTCCGATAGTATCCAGCTAGTCCCAAGAAACTCTGAACCTCAGCCACGCTCCTGGGTGTCTCCCAAGCTAACACTACCTCGATCTTCACAGGATCCACTGCAACTCCCGCCTCAGAGATGACGTGTCCCAAGAAGTGGACCTCACGTATCCAGAACTGGCACTTTGAGAGCTTACCATAAAGCTGGTTCTCTCGTAGTGTGTCTAGTACAACTCGCAAGTGGTAGGCATGATCCTCCTCAGTCGTCGAGTAAATCAGAATGTCGTCGATAAAGACCACGACAAATCGATCGAGGTATGGCTGAAAGATCCTGTTCATGAGGTCCATGAACACTGCTGGAGCATTGGTCACACCGAAAGGCATAACCAATAACTCATAGTGGCCATACCGACATCTGAAGTCCGTCTTCTGCACGTCCTCGTCTCTGAATCTGAGCTGATGATAGCCTGACCTGAGGTCTATCTTCGAGAACCACCGTGCTCCCTTGAGCTGATCAAATAGGTCATCAATCCTCGGTAGCGGATAATTGTTCCTCACTATCACCTGGTTCAGGCGACGATAGTCAACACAAAGTCGCAAGCTCCCGTCCGCCTTCTTGGCGAACAATATTGGGGAAGCCCAGGGTGAAACACTGGGTCGGATGAACCCCTTGCCCTGCAAGTCCTCCAACTGTACCCGTAGCTCTCGAAGCTCGGCGGGGTCCATCCGATATGCTGGAGTCGATATCGGAGCTGTCCCAGGGTACAGGTCAATATAAAAGTCTACCTCTCTGCGAGGGGGTATCCCTGGGACGTCATTGGGAAAAACGTCCGCAAACTGATCCACCACTGCAGGAAAACCAGGACTCTGCATGTCAACTGCTCCAAGGATGAGGCTAGGCAACTGATGAGTGATGTGCTGTCCTCTCTTCCGCGGAAGTCCATCCTGTGCTGCAAAGGCTCCCTTCTCGCCGGTGAAGGTGAACCTGCTCCCGTCGGTGCGTACACATCGCACCTTGCGCCTAAAACAGTCAATCTGTGCATGGATCGTAGATAGCCAATCCATGCCCAAGATGACGTCGTAAGGCCTCGACGCTGCTACAAGAAGATCCCAGCCGAAGCTCTCGCCTCCTAGAGTAATCTCACACTGCCGGCACCAGTGCGTAATCGTCGAGTCTGCTCCCGTAGGAGTCTCTAGCCATAAGGATCGAGCCAACGGATCTGTCGAAATCTCTGAGCTCCAAACAAGGGCAGCGGCTATGAATGAGTGACTCGCTCCTGTGTCTATAAGTACTGCAGCAAGGGTGGAATAGACACATATAGTACCTCGAATCATCTCGGGTGCGCCGTGGTCGTAGGCCTCTGCTGCCTGGAGCTGTGCCTGTCTCTGCCCGCCAGCTCCCTGTGGTCGGGGTGGACCTCCTGGTGGTGGTGGTGGTAGAGCCTCAAAGCGTCACCCACCACCTGCTGCTCGTCCAGCTCCTCTGCCTCGTCCGCCTCCTCCCTGCGGACCGCCACGGTCGACCCTCTGCCTCTGCCTCGGTGGTCCCTCAACCGTCTGATGCTCCTCGGCACGGTGGGTCGGGCAGTCACGAGCCATGTGGCCCTACCCGCCGCACGAGTAACACGGTCTGCCTCTCGAAAGACTGGCTCCGCGCTGTGTGCCCCGCACTGCTGAGCCAGTGTCCTGAGGTCGTCTGCCTAAAGGTCTGGTCTTCCTGGACCCCTGAGTCATCCGTCGACTGCCTGCTGCAGATGACTCTGCCACGTGCCGCCCTGCGGTGGGTCGCTGCGCTGGTGTAGACTCAGCAAGGAAACTCTCGATCAAAAGGGTCCGCTCCAGTACTCCTGTCTGAGTCGAAATGCTGAGTGAGATCAGCAATGCCCTGATCTCGTGTCTCAAACCCTGCTCGAAGGTCCGGGCCCGGAAGAATGGGTCTCGTACCATGTCGGTCGAGTAGCGCGAGAGATCAGTAAATCTCGCCGAGTACTGAGCGACCATCATGCTGCCCTGCCGCAGCTGAAGAAGCTCCTGGATACGCACCGCACGAAGGGTGGCTGGGACGAACTACGAGCGGAAGAGGCTCTCAAAGTCCGTCCAAAGTAGAGATGCCTCATCGTGCACCTGGAGCATCAAGCTCCACCATCGTCCTGCTACTGCATGTAGTTGGCTCGCAGCGAGGATCACCATGAGGTCTGATGGTGTCCTCACTAGCCTAAACACACGTACCACTCCCTCCAGCCAGTCCTCTGCTGCCTGGGGGTCCGTCTCCCCACGGAACCTAGGAGGTAGCTGGCGCTGGAACTCGTGCAGAGCTCCAAGGCGTCGTGCATCGTCAGCGGCTGGTGCTGGAAGCATCGGTGGCTCGGCGGGTAGAGCTACCGCCGGTGCCACTGCTGACAAAAGGCCCTGCACCGAGGCCTCGTCGCTCGGTGGGTTGTCGTCACGCTCAACTCTCGGAACCCTAGTTGGCTGCCATCGTGGGGTCATCCTGAAAAGGAAACAGGTGTGGCACAGTCAGAACAGTATACCTGGTGAGCTGATATAAAGTAATCACAAAGAAAACTTTGAAACACACACGCAATCAATGTTTTCGTGCATTAAGTCGGAAATCAGTAGTCAGGGTCCTGGTGTACGGATACGTCGGCCGCCGCACCAACACTGGACTCCCTGGACCGATAACCACACTCAATACGCTAAACATTATTTCTTCACATACAAAAGATCAGAGTTCGCGGTAGAACCGAACTCCTCTGATACCAATTTGTCACGACCCGTCCTCGGGGCCCATGCCGTGACTACCCCAAGCCCGCATTCCATAGGCCAGGGGCTGGTGACTAGCACCAAGGCGTAATTCCCGGTAAAAAGGGAAGGCATTTCCTTTGAAAAGTAAACAAGCACCACAGAGTAAGCAAGCGGAAAAGTAAACACTAAGTAAAAACAGAGTACAACTGAAAGTGCGGAAAAGTAAATGGGCCAGTATACAAACCCAAACTGAAAGTAAAGTACAACTCGAAAGGGAAAACAGCAACTGTAAAGTAAAAGTTTCTACTCCGAGTTGTCCACTGGAAATCCCACCTGAAGGGTGGGTACAGATAGCTCCACTGCTCCTCGGGTCCCGTCGTCCGCTCCGAGTACGTCCCGCCCAATGGTCCACCTTCAGGTATCATCCTGCTCTGCACGCCTCAACCACGATCAACGTTGTCCGTCGTCTGCAACCAACACATCATAGTGCGGGCATAGCCCGTGCAGGGGTGAGTATAAGCTACTCAGTAGGGACCCCGAGACCCCTGAAGGTCTCCCAAAATCCACAAAGGGTAAACCACAAAGAAAGATACAATCACGAAGTAACAACCGTCACAGATTAGGTATATTCCCATACATATACCTAAGTCATCAATTCCAATATGCTCCAACCTCCGAGCCCAAGTACAACTCAGTCCACACATGAATGTATACGTATTTTACACAGGAAAGCAAAACGAAATGCACACAGGATAGCACAACACAATCCACACAGGAAAGCAACAGGATTCAGCTCACACACGAATACTTCTTCGAAAGACGATAAAGATGATCTCTTATCCATCTAAGTCGTCGGACCCACGAAGGATCGATAGGTAACTAAACCCCGCAAAGACCCACACAGTATCGGGCCCACACAGGACCTGTAGGCACTGGTTCACACAGGACCGCTGAGCGCAATGACCCACACAGGATCAGACTCACACAGGATTGGGCCCACACAGGACCTGTAGCACTGATCCATGTAGGATCGCTGAGTGTTGTAGTCGTCGTCGTCGAATCCACTAAGGATCTCTGTAATATCGTCGTCGCAGTCACAGTAGCAGTAGCAGTAGTAGTCACAGTCGCAGCCAGCACTAGGGTTCCCGCACACAGTAATCTCATTCGGGAGGGTCCGCTCCACGAGCCGAGAGGCTGATACATCAATTGTCACATAGTCCAAAGTTGATGTATCCAAAAGTTCTGTATCGGCGACAGGAACTCAACGCAACAGACGGTGCGTCGATCGGACGCCCGGTCTGAGAGTTATTGGCTTTTTCGTCCCAGGGGCCCGGTTGGTTTTTAAGGCAAAACCAACCCGACCGTACTCCACCTGCGTCCAAACCTCGGGCGGAGTATGCAAAAAGATCTGTCTCACTAAGAGGAACTCAACAAAGCTGACGGCATGTCAATCGAACGTCCGTAGCTCAAGATATGAGCGTTTCCGCTCCGAGGGCCCGGTCGGTTTCGTGTACGAACCAACCCGGCCGAACTCAAAGTATTCCTAATCTTTAAGTGCGATTTACCAAATCGACCGTATCGATCCAAGGATCGCATCGCCGCTGACGGTACGTCAATCGGAGGTCCGTAGCTCAAGTTATGGGAAAAAGACCGAAGTCGATTCGAAAACAGGGGGTCTGGGTCCGGGCCGACCCGGCCCGACCCCCCCCCCCCCCCCCCGGGTCGGCCCGAATCGGGTCGACCCGACCCGACCCCCCCCCCCCCCCCCCCGGGTCGGTCCGAATCGGGTCGACCCGACCCGTGTCCGGCCCGGCCGGCGTCGTGGTCCGGCGTGGCGGCGCAGCCGGTGCGCCGCTCGGGTGCCACGCGCGGGGGGCAAGGCCCCCGCCCTTCCTGATGGCAGCGCGGCTGAAAGCCGCGCATTTGAAAAACCGGCCCCCCTCACGTGGGGGCCTTCCTTTGAGAAAAATGGGGGGGCGCTGCCCCCCCCCCCTTGTGAAACCGGCCCCCCCTCACGTGGGGGGCCTGCTTTGAGGAAAACGGGGTGGCGCTGCCCCCCCTTGGTGTAACTGCGGCCCCCCCTTTATGGGGGGCCGGTTTTGGCCAGCCGGGGGAATTAATTCCCCTGGTTCTTCTCCCTTCTGGGCGGCCCGACCTGGCCGGCCGGTCCTTCCTCAACGGGACCGGCAAGGCCGGTCCCCCTTCCGGCTTCCGACACCGGCGGCCCGGCTAGCCGCCGGTCTTCTCGTTCCGCCGCGGCCCGGAACCGGCCGCGGCCTTCGTCGTCCGGCGTGGTGCGACGGCACCGCGCCCCTCCGTCGCGGCCCCGATCCAGCCGCGGCGCCTTCGGTTTCCTTCGACACGGTGCGACGGCGTCGCGTTCATGATAAATCTTTCCACGGCGCAGCGCGACGGCACCGCGCAATATTTTCCATGTGATTCCCGCGTGGTGCGACGGCACCACGCCATCTCGTTTCATCCTCAAGATAAATAATAATCAAGAACAAAGGAGGGGGGATTCGGCCGTGTTTTTGCGGTCCGGCCCCCCTCTCGTTAGATGATAGCATATAAAAATTTATCCTCAAGATTTTCATGCTATAACCAAGAACGAGAATAAATAAAATAATCAACAACAAACCCCTACCTCGGTTTCAAGAATGATGATCGTCAACGACCCGCGGAAGACGCGTTGCGGTGGTCGGCGTCACGGAAGAAGGACGTCGATGTCGTGAAGCGAGGATTCGAAGCTCTTTGACAGCGATTTTGTCACGGGAAACCGTCGCGGAAGAGATGACGCGGGATGAGACGTCGTCAGTGTCGTGGGTATTGCGTCGCGGATGACGGTTCCCGAGAACGTGGCGTTCTTTGTCGATGCCCGAAAGTTCTTCGCGTTCTTCGTCAAAGTTTGAAGAAGAAGAAGAAGGAGCTCTTCAATCCTCTCAAGAGCAAGGGAAACCAACCCAAAATAATAAAATAAACTTAATCTTATTTTATTACACAACCTTCCTCTTAGAATTTCAAAGGTTTGAAATTCAAATTAACCCTCCTCAATTAATTAAACCAAGTTGTCAAACATTAATTGAAATGGGTTAAAGGGGAGTTTTTTAGAGAAGTTGAGGAGTTGGGGTTCGTGTGGGCCCCACCACACGTAATCCTCCCAAGGGAGGTTAAGTGGTTGTGGATCCCACCCCTAACTCCCTTTGGGAGGTTTTAAAAAAACAACAAGTTAAAATAAAAATGTGTATCCCACAATTTTTATTTAACTTATTCTAAAATCCCAAAAACTAACTCTCAACCTGCAATAAACGCAACCTCAGAAAAGGTCTCCTTAAGTGAATATCGGCGTTGTGAGTTCTTCGGTGCCCTCGGAATTTGATTCTGGGCACCGGTTCAAAAGTTAGAAATTCCCGCTCGTTTGTTCACTGAACGTACCCGATCCAAACATCAGAAAATGATTCTGGTCACTCCGGGCCTCGGAATTAGGTGCCTTCAGAAACCGCGCTCTTGTAAAATTCCAAAGAAAATTAAGAAAAAATTTCCCTTGATTTTTACGGGTCTTTACACTATTTCTATTTGAACATACTATATGGGCCTAGATAAATTCAATGAGTATAAAATAGAAATATATTTTTTATTGTCAAACTTTTTTTTGTAAAATATGTTTCTTTTGGAAGCAACAATTATTTTTCCACGAAATCCAAAGAAACCATATAAATTTTTGTTGACTATCATATGGCCAATAGGGACCCAAGAATGAATAAATACTAGTTTCCTCGATATGATTATTTGATAGAAAAGATAAAGTGGTAAAGTGGTTAGTGATTATTTTCATTTGTTTTGGTTATAAAACAATTTGTATAAAGGAGTTCGATATCCATAAGACAAACATTAGGAGAATGTATGTATAATAGGATTTCCTTGTTATGAATTTTGGTATAAATAATTCTTCTTCTATTATCACGACATTCATGATCATAGTTTTATATTTTTACCATGATCATTTTATAGTTTTATTTTTTACATCTTCTTTAACTCAATTTCCATAGGGGACTAATTATCCAATATAGAGTAGTTATAGATGTTATAATTATAAGAAATCATATAGATTACTTGATTCAATACAAGTGTAATTTTTTATTCAAGATGTAAAATATATTGGGACATGCTGTTTCTGATCAAAGTTTTCCAGTTGATTTAGATAAGGTGAAATTTGGTATGACAATGGAGGAATGATGTAATGTATTTAAAAATTATATTATCTAAGGCCTGACAAGGAATTTTCACAATTTTAGGATGGATTTATCTATGCCGGATTCTATGATGATAGATCATTCTAATGAATGGGTAATGTGAAATTGGAATTCTAAATTACATTATTTCTCTGATGAGATAATGTGTCATTTGAATTTAGGTATTTTTTACTATTCATAAAGTTGGGTAGTTTTAGGTATATTTCAATAATGCACAATGATAAGGATTGGGATGTGTTCTTAGTATGTGTGATCCCATGGTTTCATTTTGTTATAATCACCATCAACCTCATTATGAGTTTTATCTAGCACAAGATCGCTAACATATATCTACAATGTATTCTATAAATATTTTGTTGCCTTAAATTTTAAGCTAAAGGATTACCATGTCATATGAAATCAAATGAATTATTTATATGTTTTATAAAAAATATTTGATTATTTGTTAGGGATGATGAGTGGAGAACCTATATTCCATGCATTTTGAAATTTTAAATAATCCCATAAATTAGAATCTCATTAATGATTTTTTGAGATGTAAGTTTCTATCCACGATCATGATGAAATCATTAAAAGATAAGATTCCAATGGATCTACATGATCATATGAATATTCAAATTCAAGAATATGGGAATAAAATTTTCTTTTCATGTTATATGATGACATCCTAACTTATCAAGACAATATTTTTGGATTAGTATCATGATGTTGAATTTTATGGAAACGAAGATTGTTTATATAATGAGGATACAATCAGTGACTGACTCTATCTTCTGAGGGTATTATAAGAATTCAAGAATTCTATATTGTTCTTATTCATTTGAGAAAATCTAGAATGGGTAAATTTCATAATTCAAATTATAAGATAATCCAGGTCATTAAAAAGTTGTTTCATAAAATGATATTCCCTTTTTTAGGGAATGATAATTGATGATATTTTGTCGATTTAATTTATATTTGTTAAATATTTGAACTGATAATTATTGACTATATGTATTCAATTGATATTTTTAATCCACGTTTAGTTCTATATTGGATATATAATTATATATTTATGGACTACTTTTTTTGATTTTCATGTACACCTCAGGGAAATTATGTGATATGGGTGGTGATCTACTGATTGACCAGATTGTCTCAGTTTATTCCTAAATTAGATACTATAAATGTTGAGAATATGGAACTTACATATGTGTAGGATATCTCATTTTTTTAGGGAGTTATGTTTTCTGTAGTTTCTAATTGGGATATTTTGTTAACATTATGATTTTAGACTAAGATCCATGATAGAATGGGGTTCCACCAAAATATGATCATGGTGTACCACACACAAATAGATGGTCTCATAGAATGATCAATAAAATTTTTTGATTATATGTTATTCTCATTAATTTATGAATTTCAAACAAGTTAGGATAATCAATTTTGACTTGTTGTTTTTTTCTATATTAATAATTACTAGTCGACTATCATGATGGAACCCATTGTGGAAATGTAATGCTGAAAATGAAAATATCAATTATGTTGGTCATAGATTTTTTTCATTACCACTGATTGGAATATTTTTATCCAAGTGATGATGAAAAATATTTTGTTTATTTTATAGATAATGGTAATAGAAAAAAAACAACTATAATTATTATTATGATTTTTTATAATGTACTTTATATATTCTAGTTGTTGACCTTCTTTTTTTCCTGTGTTTAACTATAGTGGAATCACTGGGATATTTTGAAAATAGGGAATATTAGTAATGAGATATGTGGGAACATTTAATTTTATTTATAGTATTAGAATGATGGTTTACTATTTGTATTTCCACCACAGATTACATATATCCATGAAGTGTTTCACATGAATTTTCTTAGAAATCCTTATTAAGACCACTCTCAGTGGTAGAGCTTAAAGGGAAATAAAATTAAATCCGATAAAACTATGATCGAGTAGATTATCTAAATTTTTGAGATTTTTAAAATGTTTCTTTTTAGAATATCTATTCAATTTATTCGAGTGTTATAGAATAACGATTCAGATTCACACGAGTTATTGGAGAATGAGTTGTTTGTGAGAAAGTAGCACCCTCAGATATTTATAGATAAATCTTCTTGATAATATTTATAGGGGTAGAATGAATTTTTAATTGGGTTATTGTGACATCATACTACCAAATTTCATCAAAATATCACATATTAATTTAGGATATCAATGTTTTAGACCTTGAAAATTAGTTGTACCACTGACAAGTAAATTATTTCACAATGTTTGAGATTCTAGAGGGGATGGGAGACTATTTTTGAAACTATAAAGAGATTCCAATAAGTTAGTATGTTTTGTGAAGGATTGGACAAGATCTTGTATCCAAAATGGTTACATGATTTCCAACTACAGTTTGTTTCGGGATATAGGCTAGCACATGGAGGGTGGTTAGTATGGGTTTTGTGCTAGAAATCCACTAGCAAGCTAGTGAGTAGTTATAAGATAAGTGTACTTATATGAAACCCATATACAATCTGGGGTAAACCCATCACCCAAAAAAATAAAACATCCAATGGGAGATGAATTCTTCCCAATTACTCATGGATTTTAATAGGGGGTATAAACTAGCCATTGAAACTAAAAGACCACAGAAAGATATATTTAATTATGTTATTATTATTTATGTTGTATTAACCACAAAAATTTCTAAATAATTTTTAAATTGACTCTTTTTTCCATAGTACTCTCTTGATGTTGATTTTGGAACTCAAAATATTTTTCCTTCATGGATAATATTATTATGTGATATATCCATTCCCTTCCAGTAAGGGAAACATTGTTTGATCGTGAATCCTTCTTTTCCTCCATCTCATTGTTGGAGTGTGATTAATACATATATCAATAATATAATTGGATTTTGATTTATTATTTTTATATATTATAAATAATTATTGATCATTAGAGTCTTTTTATCAAGTGGTGAAACCCATATCATGGGTTTGGTTTCAGGATTATTGTTCATTGTTTCACTATGAAATCATCAACAATTGTATCCATCAATGCTATATGTTGTCAAATTGGTCATAAATTTGTTTTCTAAATCTTAAATAGTGCCCCTTATTGAGTTTTATGATAAATAATTAGTGTGATGTGGATCCATGAAATTTATTCTGAAATAAAATGATGATTTACTAAGAAATGGTCTTGATAATAAATTATTGACCAAAATCATGATTTTTATGCAATTAAATGGCCATAAATTATTAATGATTTTATATGAGACAATTTTAAATGTGGAAAAATATTTTTTTTAATAATTAATTTCTCATATTTTTGTAAATGAAAGGAATTAATTTAAAACTTGAATAATAGGTTTGGTCATTAAATTAATAACTACAATGATTCATGAATTAATCAATTAATTGATGTTAGCAAAAATGTTTTAAATCACATGAGGGAAAGGTTATTTTTGAAGAAAATAACCATGATAGAAATATTTGATGATGATTAAATTTAAAGCAATATGATATGGAGTGGGTGGGTGTAAATAATTAGGGATATATTCATATTCCCCTAGTATTTAAATCTCCAGAAATTTTGACAACAGATGTTATACATCACAAAAACTATGTGAACCTCAAACTATAATTAATTGTAATGTCAAATCCTCAAGCCTAGTATTAATAGTACTATGATTTAAAAATGATTATTATTTTCCAATGTTTGAAAAAAAGGCTTTATTCAAGAATATTTTGATATAAATCCTTAGAATACATATATTTATGGAATTTTACATTGAAAAATATTTTATATAATCCTTTGAACTGTTATGAATGGAATGATTGTATTTAAACTATTTAAAAGATTCCCTATTATCTGTTACATTAAATTAAAAATATATTTTTAATTGTTTAAAATATTTCTCATGAATTTCATGGTGAGATACTATTGGGATATATTGTTTAAAATCTACCTTTACAATAGATAATACAAACATTTTATTATACATGGTCCACCAAAATGGAAATCACTACTTTTTATGGTGGATATTCTTAATTAGGGGGGACTCAAGAGATCTTAGTTATAGGTGGAGGACGAAATCCACATTATTTGTTGAATTTTTTGATTTTTTCATTATTTTTTTGATTAAATTGATGAAAAATCATTCGTTGTACTTGATACAAGTCATTAGTTTATAGACAACAGGGATCAACGATTTCCTGTGATAATTTTTAGAGTTAGTTAGTGATAAAAATAAATAGTTCATATACACAAAGAATAATAATATTGTTATGTAATGACTATATATTTAATATTATCTCGGTAATGATATATTCTCCATTTAAAAATTAGATAAATACTATCTATTCAAAAGGAATTATCAGAAGATATATTTTTAGCTATTATAAATAGTAAGTCTCATAGTATAAGTGGAAATATAAATTATAATAAATCATTAATCTTCTAGAATTTTAGAAAAGTAAAAAAAATGAATTCAAAGGAAACAAAAATAAAAAATCACATTTAGGGAATATAATTAAACTACCTATAAGAATGAAATATGGAAGAAATAGCCTACAATATTTCTAGAATGTTTTCGAATTTTATTACTTATCTAAGAGAATGACATGATGAATAAAATTTCTTCAATAATATAAAATACTTAGTTAAAAAAATATGGAGGATGAATGTACAATCTAATTCACCAACATAAAATATATAATTCAAATTTATTTTATATTATAGCTGTAAATATTTATTTGACAATAAAATTGATAATGAGGATAATATGAATCAACATTGTCACATACTAAGATATCATGGAAGTGACCATTCAATCATTACCAATGAAGGGAAACAAGATAATAAAGTAGTAAATGGATTAGTTTTTCTTTTGTATATAAATTTTATTGTGTTATCTAATACTAATAAATTTCATTATTTCATATCATTTTTTTATATGCATATTGACTCAAAACTCAATAATTTGATAAAAATTTATCAATAAAAATAGATGGTTGTATAATGATTCTATTGAAAGAATTTAAATCATCTATGTTTTTCATTTATGGAAAGATACATCATACATATCTAGATATTCTCCCCATCGTAGAATTTTATATGATATTACTCATTCATTATATATAGCTATATAGTGGTCAACACAATTATATGTTTATGGGTATCTCATATAATATTCGCAAAACCACTGTTATGAAATATCATGAAAATTTTTATAATGAACTCCCATTGTAATAAAATTTCATATTATAGTTCTGGATAACCAAAAAAAGTAATGTTATATCAAATTATAATGGATGAATTAAAATATATTGTTATTAAACATTCATTGGATTATATTGATGTATTACTAGAAGAATTTCAAGGTCATTGCCTTGAATGAGGGATGATGTTTTCGGTATACTCATATCAAATTTAGTGACCCTATAAAGTAGTCCTTGTAAACCAGATGATTCTAAATTAAAATGTTTTGTGAATTATTAAAATAAGAATTTAGAAAAATTAAACCATATTTTTATGTTATTTACTATGGGGAGAACATGTTCACATGGTTAAGAATATTGATGGATCTATGTATATTTGTATTGATTTTCATGAATATAATTGAATATGTTTCAATAAAAATGAGTCCAATCTAAAGTATTTGTGATCGAATTGAAAAATATATAAGAGATAATTATTATATAGATGAGTACAATCAATCTATATTCCATTAGTTATGGAAAATTGGAATAGATATAACCAGAAAGAATTCTACAAAATATTTGGACTCTTTTAATTTCCTGTTATGAATTTTTTTATTACAGTTACCCATAAACTATTCATGGTTATGGGGAATGTGGTACATATACAGTAGCTTCACAAATTTTTGTCTTAATTTAATGATTATATATATATACATTTATAGTGAAGAAGAATATGGCGACAATTTAATGATTATTATGAAGGTGTTATGAATTGAGAAAATATATGATATTCATTATAATTCTTAATATAAGATTCGAAAGTTTTAATTTCTGTTTGATTTTATCATAAATGAGGGTATTTTTTCATTTATAAATTATAAAGCGGATTGAAAAATTTCTTATAACAAATACTATAACAAACAAAATTAAATTATTCATCCATTTGAAAGATAAAATTAATTAATTCTGAGAAATTCCAGGTGAGTATCATATATTCTATCGTTATAAATAAAGAGGTGATAAAATATATTCAATATAAATAATGTTAATAGAAACTAATGGACCTAATTAAGATGATTTTAATAGTAACCATAGTCATAATACATTTTAATGAAGAATGGTGTTCCATATACAGTTCTTCTTCAATTAATGTATTGGGATGTTTCCTTGAAAAAAAATGAAAAGGTAATAATTAATTTCTAATTTCAACAAATGATCCCTGAAAAAAATTTAGTATCACATGATCTAGATATAGTTGTCGTAGTAATTTCATTATAGAGTTTATAACATTATCACAATGGTTTAAATGTGTTATATATATATATATATATATATCCAAAGAGAAGAAAATATATATTCACATTGAGGGTGTTACCATATTTTAATTAAGATGGTTAATTTTTATATAAGAAAACAATTTATCAATACATTAAAATACATTGAAGATAAACATAGTGCCTGATTCTATTTTTAGGAAGCATAACAATATCATATCATTAATAATTAATTAATACAAACTAGTAATTATGCATATTCAATGGATTGATGTTGAATTAATGAATAAATAGATGAAATCTGAATCCTACAAAATTATAACACAATAATCCATTTAGGTGATGAACATGGACTCATAAAAATATTATCTAGAGATATCGAAGTAAGTAGATAGTATTATTGAAATCTTCATTAACATTTTTAGTGTAATAAGATTTATTAATTGAATATGTATGCAATAAAAAATTAATTTGTAGATGGAGGTTCTTAATGGTACCCATATACAATCAAGTGGGAAGATAAAATATGTATACAGATCATAAGTAATACTTATGATTATCCAATATTAATGGGGATATGTTCACTGTATATATCATGGTTCATGTTTTTCCATTTTTTAAAAGCATAATGTCATAAATTTATGGGAATGGAGATACCATTTCCTATAGTAGACATAGAATATGAAAATTTCAGTATGGGAATTTCATTAATATACATTTTACTTAATAAGGAATGAATTAAAAATATTATTCGTGTATTGATATAGAATGTTTTAACACTTCAATTATGTTTCATGGCTTCATGTAGTAACACATTTATTATATCAAATCAAGATCATTGGACCACATCAAAATTATATAGATGTCTTAAATATGAATTAAATATAATGATGTGATTCAGTATGATATATCATACATATACTAGTGGCCAAACATAATAGACTTTTGGAACATTGTATGATATAATAAGATCCTTATTAATTGGTTTGAGATAATTTTTTGATTGAAATATTCCTCCATATGGGTAATATGATCAAAATATTTTATACTAAAATATACAAATATATCTATATAAGGATTTAAATAATTTTTTATTAAGAATACAAACATAATTGGATAATATTATTGAGAGGGAGTTATTTTGACCTAATTCATTAAAGAATAAATGAATATAGATAAAAAATTAGTGAAATATGAATCAAGTACAAATCCAATAAAAGGATTATGTTTATTATCAATAAAGATATTTAAATTTTGAATTTGGTGGTAGTGTGTTCCTTCAAATATCACAATAGATATTGATAATGTTATTCCTAAAAATTGGAAGACTGACTTGTAGATACATCATTACAATTGACATTAATGATGCAATAGATACTATACCTTGTCAAATACAACAACCACAAATACTTATTTATATATGATGTATATCACATTTTTTTTATTATTTATATTGATTATCAATCTAATTTATTATGGAGATTATGTATTTAGAACATCGTTAGTAGTAATTTGATCAAATTTTGCTATGAGACCTACTATGGTAGATGTATTTACATTATTTTAAATTTTATATAATTATTAGTTATTATTTTATTTTTATACTATTTTGGGTTAGGCAAATATTTTGATGGAAAAATTGTTTTTCAAATTATTAGGGAATGACTAATAGTAACTCTGAGAAAACCACTGCAAATAGTGGTGAGGATTACTATTTTTTCTCGAAAAATATTTATGATTACTAACTCCATGAAAGAGAGTATTAGTAAAAATTTATAAGGGTGTAGTGTATCTATAATTTATAAAAGTTGGAATATAGTTAAGGAAAACAAGAATAAAACCTGGATCCAATACAATATTATAAAATTTATGATCTCTTATTAATGTCATATTTGATATAATGTCTCTATCCAAATATTTTTTCTCCCTTACATGATAATACAATTCTAAAAACTTAATTTAGTCAAAAACATTAATTTTTTTGGTAAATCACCCTATCTTTCAGATGATTCAATAATAGAAACTTTGGTAATTCTTATTTTTTCACTCCATCCACAATCATCAAACATGTTCATTAATTCCCCACTATTATATCTAATTGTAATGGAAATAAAGGTATGAAAGTAGATTTTAAATACGGATCTTGATGTGTTTCAATGGATTTTGTGTTTGTGATGACCATATTGAATTACATCATGTTCTATTTTGAAATAAAAAATATATCCCACCAGTCTTCAGGTTAATGTTTCTATATATTTAGATATATCATTTATTATAACATAATTTATTTGTTACTTGTTTGTTTTATGTAAATAAATTTCTTCATTTATATAATTGATTTATAATGTTGATTTTTTCATAATTTTTTTCTTATATTATAAATCCTATGGTTAATCATTCTTTCCCATTTAAAATATTTTTTAGGTCCAAAATTTTTCTGATAAAATTTTTTTCAAGAAAATTGTACATTCTAAAATATATTTAAATCAATTAATGAATGGATATATGGTTTAGTAACTAATATCTAGATCATGGTATTGTTATTTTTTTTGAATAAGGTCTTGGGTGCCCATGGGAATGCATATAAATTTGTGTTTTAGGACCGATACAATTCATTCCTAAGGAATAAGATGACAATTGGTGGTTATTATTGAGGCCATTAATATTCCAAGGATATTTTACTCATTTAAGATCACATTGGTTGGATAGTGTTTCATGAGTGAGTTCTCACATTCACGCTCTCATAAGTCTAAAATTTCGCAAGTTGTATACATAAACTTGGATATTATAAAAGAATTATTATTTTTACTTCAAACTATATATTAATAAGTGTATTTTAAATTTATCTTGCATCTGTCGGTTAAATTTTATAATTTTTCCTTCCTGGTTATTCATTTTATCCCATGTATTTTTTTAACCAATGGATCAATGAATTATTATAAAATATTGGGTTTTATAATATTTTATTCAAAATAGAATATTCCTCAATATTATTAGTGGACTTATATAGATTCAATGTCATATCCTATAAGTATTTACCTCAAACATAGTCTATGAATTTGAGTATATAAAGACATGAATGAATTAGCAATATGTATTGGTAATTGAGACAAATAACATAATTGATCATCAAGATGATTTGTAACCTTCCATGGTTTGAATTTATTAGTATCTAACGGCCAAATGAAGATACCATAGTTTAGTGTTTCTAAGACCCTTGAATCTTGGTATATTTGGATTTTGGATTGATATCATCAAATTAGATTTTCAATGAACTATGTCACAAATGATTAATCATGGGATATTGGGACTTTATAAATGGTTTATTTTATATCTTTTGGGTGTGGTTTATTTTTTGGGTCTACTTATACACTATTTAGATTGAATTTTATTAACGTATACATATTTCTAGTAGGATAGATCTATAATCTATATATGGATATTTCTATTTTATTATACAGAGTCTTTAATGTTTCATATTATATTATTAATGTTAAATCATTCACACTAGTCAAAATTAAAAACCAGACAGTTGTCACTAGCCTGATTTACTTGAGAATGTACATCGCTCCATATGGTTAGTAAGGCTAGGTTTTGTGGTATTTTAAACTAGTTTGGTTCAATAAAAAAATTATTATGGTTATTTTATTATATTATTTGAGTTTGGAAGTATTTATCTGGACTACCGGAACATGATTGATTTCATAGAGGAGTTCTTGTAAATATCTTATTTTTCTATTCCTTGATTTACATAGGGTGTAACTATAGTGTCTATCTATTTGATTTATATTTGTGATAAATTTTATTAAATTTTTTATTTTCCAATTTTTATAAAATGTAAATGATTTATTGATTAACCTTTCCAGATTTATTTTCTATTGGTTTTTATTTTTATCATTAATATAAGGTTCAATTTCTCTAATGAGGGAATGTAGGAATCATAGGGAGGAAATTGATGAAAATAAAATATAGGTTAATCCACCAATGGAAATCCATCATAAAGAATCAGTGATATAGACCCATAATTATCTTTGGTAACCAAGTTATCATAGGATAACATGTCCAATGTACCATATAGAAGAGTTCACTAAGAATTATCCACCATAATTACAAGGTGATCATAGAAATTAAGAAAATGATAAATTATTAGTTAGGATTTAACATATTTTATAATTCCTCCAAACCCTTAAAACATCTAATGTTTATTTTACTACATATGTATCTAAATGGATGATTCTGAAATTATAATGCCTCATAACATAACCAACACATAATTACTTGATTTTTAATAAGTTTTGTTATTTATAACATATTGAGAATATTTTTGGTTTCTAGATATATATAATTTTGGGGAAATATGACATAATAAAGATAAAGTGTTCATATAATATTAATTTTTCATCAAAAATATAGCACTATGTTTGCACCCCTGTATCATTCAAAAAAATGTCTTCAATTAATATGAATCACTATAGTAGAAATCATGACCTTGCTAAAATTTCTTGGCATCCATAAGACTAGTGAAAACAATTTCAAATCATAGTATTAGAAGATAGTTATTTTTAAGGGATTTAAAAATACAAAAATCCAATTAGAGAAGTGAAAACATGATATCCCTTGACCATGTTTAAATTTCTCAAAATAAAATTTTTAGCCAAAAATATAAAATTTCAATTTAACAATATGAACCATTACCAATATAAAATTTATGTATCCTATCAAAAAATATATGAAAATTGTTGAGATAATTGAATACTATTTGGAAACTCAAGAAACAATTCCATTGAAAAAAAATCATCCAACATTAAATGATTTATACCACTTATAATAAATTTATTGTAGAAAAAACCCCTTTTTCATAAATTATATTGGTATATTGGAGAATCAAATTCATAAATGTTGATTGGTTATTTATAACAAGATTTAGAATAGCTGATTACCAATTAAATCCATACGAGTAACATACCTGATTATCTCCCTTATTTTTCACCTTTTAAGGCTAAATCATTTCCCATTGTAATGGAGAGCTATACTGGGGTCACCCATCATCATGAAGTCATATCAGGCTCATATATAATCATTTATAGTTCCCATGGAATATATCAAGACCAAAGAATAAATGAAAATTAATTTATTAATTATAAAATAATTTAAAATATCATTCAACCCATAGAAACAACATTCCATTTTGTCATAATATTATATTCAAATATCCTTTTTCTTTTAAAATAATTCAAATTTGAAATTATAGAAAAACTGTAAGAATATAATATTAATTTAAAATTCTAGTTAATTTGTAGAGGAATCATACTAAATAATAATTTCTATTATATCAATAAAATTAAGACCAAATATATATATCAAAAATACATTATTATAATCTATATTAAATTTAATAGACAACCCATAATGAAAACCATGGAAATATTCTATTTTACAATATTGTTATACATAACAAAATATATATTGAAATTACCTTCAAAGAGTATGGATGTATAATTTTGATCATTCATGATTGATTTAGAATTACATTGATATATAGGTGAAATTTTATAAAAAATTAAAACAATGTTAAATTGGGAAATACCTTACCATAAGTCACTTCTAAATTATTGAACTCTCAAAATATTGATTAATAAAATTATATTATTTTATAAATTCATAATATCTATATTATTGTTCCTTTAATTTTTATCATTCATTCTATTTAATGTTTTACAATTATTTATATAGTTATAAATAAATTAACCTTACATTACATTTTGGGGGTTTATTGATTGATTGCCACATAAAAACATGGATGGACTAACCGTGGAAAAAGTTGAATTGATTATATTAACTCCAAAATACTAATAATGTCATATTTATCACATTATACATTATATAAAATATTAATAACAATTATTTAAGTCATTCATGGAAAATTAACCAAGTCATTTCATGGAAATAATAGTTCATACATACTAATGAATAATGATTTCATTTTTCACATGGGATAAAAATAAATATCATATATCATATTTAAATTTCCTAGAATCATGAATATATTATTTAGTTCCCATTTATTATATATTTCCATCATTATGACTAGAAAATTAATGTGATAATTAAAAAGAAAACATGTCACGTTAAGAAGGTGATGGTTTACACAAATTCATGTATGAAATTATCATTTTCAAATGGATTGTAGGTGAAAAAGGTAAGTAATATTATATATTTCATGAACAAAAATTATTCCATATATATCAAATATTTTTCCTTTATTTAATTTATCCATATGAACTCATGATGAATAAATAAAAACATCACTTTATGATGGTGTTAGACCACACATACTAACAAGTGATGCTTTCATTTTTAATATGATGGAGAATGTGGCCAAAATGGATTTTCAAATAATCATAATTTTTTTATAATATATATTAAATTAATGATAGTAAGTTTTTATATTTAAATATAAAATTAAGGTGGATAAATATGAAATAATAATAAACTCCTCTATTGAGAATTATACATAATCCATGGGTATTCTCATTTGAATTAAAATTTAATCCCTCTATATTTGGTCTATTTTTGGGAATATATCATCTATTTTCTACGGTGGGATGATAGGAGGATATTATAATAGTCTATAGATGAACTATACTCATAAAAAGGTTTCTGTAATGGTGGAGATGAGGTTCCTTTTATAATTGAGGAGATTAAAACATATATTTATTAAATTATTTAAAAATAACATTAAGTCCCTCCCATTTTCATGATTAACACACACACAAATATTATACATAATATTTAATATGTTAAAATTATATGACACAATAATATTTTATATATTATTTACTGACTGTATCACGTAGTTTTAATATTTATAATATCATTCATACCTTTTCCCATGGTGATTCATTTTCACAACTATAACTATAAATAATGATGATGATGTGAAATTATCCTTATTAATAAATATTAATCACATGAAAAAATATATATAATCATTTTTATATATTTAATTTTAATAAGTTTGAGAAATTATGTTAATAGTTTTATGAAAAATGCAATGAAATACAATATTTATATACATTAATTCTTGAATTGAAATTGACATCTCTTAAAATCAAATATAATGTTAATTAAAATTGTATAACCTAAAATATTTTAAACAAAATTGATCAAATTTTATTCTGATATCACATCCAAAATAAAATCATTTTTTCAAATTTCATTATTTTAATATATAAAATGTGTGTTTTTAAAAAATCATCAATTTTCAGTATTAACTAAAAATTAACATTTAATAATATCCAAAATATCACCATAAGACATGTTATATTCGTATATTATAAAAATTTATTTATTTATAAAATATTCAATTTTTAATATCAAATAAATCACATAATTAATACAATTTAATTAGTGTAAAAAAATAGTTAAATAAAAATAATTCACCTCTACTAATGAAATTATCTACTAATAATTTGAATCATTAATTAAAGATATCAGGGTATTTCTGCCATTTAATTACATGATTTCCATGTGTCATTGTAAATCATATGACTGAACCATAAAAGCATTACATGGTGAATAAATATATTTAATAGTACCTAATATATATTATAAAAAATAAAAACATCATTTTATTAATAACATTGAATCTCCTATAAAAATTTCTATCTGGTGATCAAAACTATAGATACAACTGGTTTGCACATTCTTTCCAAATAATCTTGAAACACAACATGTAATTGATATAAAATTAGTGGATGAAATAAAATGTATTCAACTAATTCATCCAATTCAAAAATATCATATGGATTAATAAACAACTAATGTAACATTCTGTTTCTAAGAAATCAATAAATAGATTTCCATGGATGTACTTTATAAAGACATGATCTACTACATAAAAAAGATATCATTCCTCTAGTAATCTACATAACCCTTCTTTCATCTATGAAATTTTCTCAAGTGGTATGCAATCATCATTATTTTCACTAACATTTTATCCACAATCCCTTGTCCCAATAAAATCAATTTACTGACATCATCACAACACAATGGATTTTGAAACCACATTCCATGTACATCCTCAAATGGATATATCTATATTCTAGATTGAAATATATAATTATAGAAAAAATAAACTTAATTAATATATTAATCTGAAAATCCCCAATAATATAAATATAAAACTAAAAAATAGCATCCAATGTTTGAATATGTTTTTATAACTATCATTCAAAAATACTATGGTAGTCCATGTTTAAATTCCAAACAATAAGAAATATGTCTTAAATTCTTTTGAAATTTTTTGATGTAAATCTTTGAAAATAATAAGATACAAAATATAGAGGAACCCCATTTAATCTTATTATCACGTTAATTTAATGTCTATAAATTTCTTCCCATTATATATTATAATGAATATGATATATATGTACATGTTTTTTTAAATGATAATCTATTTAAAATATTGCATTATTTACATCAAATATAATTAGTTAAACCTAAAAAACAACCACACTTAAATTCCTCCAAATACATTTAGTAACATTAAATTACTCAATCATCATAATTTTTAACTCTCACTCATCTTTAAATTTTTGAAAATTAATCAATTTTATAGTAGATAAAATAATATATTATCATATTCCTTCACAAAAGTAATATTTCTTATATTTAATCTGTATCTTAGTACATCATTTATGAATAAAATGTAGAGATTAATGAAATTTATTTTTTTCTACAAACCCTCCACCAAATGGGAATCACCCAAACGCATGAAATTTTCAAAAATATGATAACACAATTATTATGACCATTAAACTGAGGAAACTTAACACAAATAAAAAATTATTAATTTTTTCTAGAAATCAATGATCCTATAAGTAAGACTTATAAATTTGTTCATCTATTGATAATTAAACTAAAAAATATAATTAAATAAATGTAGTTACTATATTTATATTTCATTTTTTGGTAT
Source organism: Viscum album (assembly GCA_963277665.1). Lineage (NCBI taxonomy): Eukaryota > Viridiplantae > Streptophyta > Magnoliopsida > Santalales > Viscaceae > Viscum > Viscum album. The sequence goes on along the minus strand of OY728122.1, from coordinate 2,087,300,903 downwards.
TCACTAAATAATTAACCAATTTACTAGGTTAAAAAATTCTCATGTGTTATGATTCAATATATTTTTTTCTTCAGGTGTTAATAACCACGTCATCTCTTTCTATATGAGAGTAAATATTGAATTCATATCATTAATCAGTTCTATCCATATTATTTTACTCATGTATAACTCATATATATATAATATAAAACATAAAAATTTATGATCGAAATATTTTTCAAATTTCACAACATAAAAATTACTCAATTGTTTTTTTAATAAAGCATGCTACAAGAATATAAATGCCTTGTGTATAACAATTTCTCTCATTGGTTTCCAATTGACGAGATGCATATATGATAAAACAATCATTATTCATCAGACCAAAAGCAATTCTCTTTGAAAATTAATCACTTCTGTAACGCCCCGACCCCAGTTACCCAGAGTCGGTGCATTAATTACATAACATTGGCATGATCACAAGAAAGATCAAATCTCGAAAGACCGATTGGTTTAGTAGCCTTGGAAACACTAGATATATTCATAAGTTTTACATTACATCATAAAATGAGAAACTAATACAACAACATAGTGTTTCCACAATCCACACTATTATCCCCTCATAATATCCCTACAGGTCATTCATAACTTACTTCTTCACATCCTGGGAAAAATAAAACATAGAAAAGGGGTGAGCTCAAATGCCCAGTAAGGATAACAATATAGCGGAACATTCATAAATAAGCATAAACATTTAAGGCAATGCATTACTAAAACAAAAGCCTTTTAAACTTGAACTTCAACATATTATGGAAAAAGTAAAATGAAATAATGCCATTTACTTATTCACATGGATATTTTACTAATCGAATAATCACATGCAAAAAATCAAAAAAAACTCTTTAATAATGTTGGAATGCATAATGCTGAACTTTAATTTCTTTGTCAAGGCCTCATACCAATACCTTGGGGCTAACTGTAACCGGAAACCAACCCGGAGTGCCTCTAATAACCAGACACCAACCCGAAGTTCCTCTAATAACCAGACACCAACCCGGAGTCCTTCTAATAACCAGAGACCAAACCGGAGGGCTTACTTTTACCAGTCCCTAACCTGGAGGGCTTACTTTTACCAGTCCCCAACCTGGAGGGCTTACTTTAACCAGTCCCCAACATGGAACATACTTGTCCAACACATTCATATGAAGTAAAGGTTGAAATATAACATAAACATTCTTATTGGAACTAGCATATGAAATTTCAATACTTTACTCATAAACCATGAATGCTATATAAATGGAACATCCACAGTCAAACATATCACAAAACTTTATTACAATATGGAAGTTTTGTATAATAAATCAACTTCAAATAAGCATAAAATCCATCAAAGGATGTTTACATAGATGAAATCAAAACACTTTTTAGAGAAATATCTCTTTCTATTTTTGAAATCATTTAAGCGCCATATAAAATAAAACATTTTCTTGAAAATGTTCTTATAAGCTTGTAAGGAAAGCTTTGACGATTTTATAACGGCGGAAAATAACCGCACCCGTTGTATAAGTTTAAAAAAACATTCTTATCTTAATTCTGTCGAAAAGGTTAAAAGGCACCTTGTTTGGAAAACGACGGAAAGATTCCCTTATAAACCTCTTATAAAAAGTCAAACAAGGGTATAAATGACTTTAACCCATATTCTTTTAAATATTAGAAATGTTTTGAAATACATTTTGAAGAAACATGGACTTGGATGATAACAAGTTCCCAGTAGATAATTATGTATAAACAATCTCGGATAATGAAGAGATTGCGAAATAAATCCTTACCTTGTACTTTTCCTTGGTTGGGGTAGCTTAACCTCCTCTTCTTCGGGTTCTTCCTTTTGATTTGATCAAAAGGGCTCCTTAGGTTGGCTTTCTGATCAAACTAAGGCCTCTAGGTTGTAGTGATGGATGTTGGGAGAGTATTTTGGCAGAGTTTGGCCGAACCAAAAGGCTTTGAAGGTGTGAAGAAATGGGAAGGAGGAGTGCCCTTTTATAAGAGGGGTGAGGGGCACCTTTGGAAAAGCTAGAAATATTAGTTTATAATAAATTCATATTCGGTTTCCAATGGATCCAAAGTTGACTATTCAAAGTTTAAGGTGGGGATGGGTCGAAAACAACTCAACCAATAGAATTTAGACAGGTTTGGGTACTTATATTAACCTTATCTTTAAGTATTAACTCTAAGTTAATTAGTTTCACTTTTACAATGTCTCTTTGTATTTTTATATAATATGGTTAATAAACTTACTATATACATCCAAACGACCCCCAAGTGGTCCATTAATGATGAACCTATCATGATATAAGTCTCTCGGCCGAACCTTAGATTTTTAGGAATTTAATATCAATTAATAATATAATATTTTTTTTAAAAACTCTTTTATGTCAATTTTGACACTATTCAATAGTTGATTTTTGTGAAACTCATAACAGATTGATTACTTAGAACAAAGTCAATTAAATCAATCCTAATATATCATATTATCCTAGAAAATTAGTTTAATTCATTAAAAGTTTCATATTATATTTATTTGGGTATTTATATTATCAATTATTTTAATTTTTCACTATTATAGTAATTACTGCATCATCATTGTGTCATAAATAAAATAAATTATTTAATGTCTAAAAATTATAATTAAAATATCATTATGTAGGAAATCTTTTTATCTTTCTAATGAATATTTATAATCTAAAATCAAACATATATAACCCTATGTAACAATTGTTTTTCTAAAAGATATATGCTTGTGTCATTTTTGTATTCATTTTGACTTAATTAAAATAAAGTGTCATTATCACTTACAAGTGGATCCATGGGGTCCCAAAATAGACCCAAAGATTCCCATGGTCGACCATGTATCAACCAATAGGGTTAAGACACGTTTTAGGGTAATTTAGTATTATTATAATATTATTTTTTTAACCCTTATTTACCGGATTTACCCTTAACCATGGTAAATAAAATATTTACCGCAGTAATTATTCAAAATGTCTAAAAATAAAAGTTACCTATTTACACAATTTGAACATCCTGATTCCAAATATGGAATCCATTTTCCTAAATTCAAAACACAGAAGTGGCAGAAATTAATTTAAAATTAATTCCCGCTGTTAAAACAAAAAGCGTGTTTTTAAGAGATAATAACTATCAAAAGATTGACACTTGTTTATGTTCGGTTTAATTGTAAAATTATGTCCAATGACAAACATTATATTAAATGGTAAAAATATATTCTAAATATACTTTAAAACCACTCAAATTCATAATTTATCAATATTAATTATTTTTATTAAAAAAGTTGTTTTTAATTAAAATTTAGTAATTTTTACTATTCATCAAAATATAAAAGTTATCCGAAAAGTACCAAAATTTTACCCTAGGCTAATTTCAATATTCTGAATCCAAAAATGAAGTCCATTTTGAAATATAAAATATATATGATTTCAAAAAGTAGGTATTACTATTCACAACGTCTAGTTTAATTAGTTGTGGTGTGTGTTAGAACTCGAGGTTGCGTACAACACACGCTATCGCATTATTCGAAGGGAAACGTACCGTGGAAGCTTGGGGTGTTACATTATCCCCTCCTTCAAATAATTGTGTCTTCGCAATTTCTAGGTTATTAAGGCATAAAATGACTCGGGTGGTTCTTCATCATAAGTTCCTCGGGTTCCCACGTTGCCTCTTCCATCTTATGATTTCTCCACAAAACTTTTACCAGACGCGTCGTCCGGTTTCTCAGTACTTGTTCTCTTGTATCAAGAATCCTGACAGGCTCTTCACAATAAGACAGATCGGGTTCCAGTTCTAATTCCTCATAGGTGAGTACATGCATTGGGTCAGGCATGTATTTTTTCAACAGAGATACGTGGAACACATCGTGAACTTTGGAGAGACTTGGCAGAATTGACAATCGGTAAGCTACAACCCCAATTCGTTCTAGAATTTCGAAAGGTCCGATGTACCTGGGACTCAATTTACCTCTCTTACCAAAACATATGACTCCCTTCCATGGATATACCTTCAGGAAAACATGATCACTGACTTGAAATTCCAAATCCTTCCTTCGATTATCGGCATAGCTCTTCTGCTTACTTTGAGCTGCTTTGATGTGATTTTGGATTACCTTCACCTTTTCCACCGTTTCCTCCACCAGTTCTGGGCCTACAAGTTTTCTTTCACCAATCTCATCCCAACAGGTTGGTGTACAACATCTCTTTACTTATAACGCTTCATATGGTGCCATCTGAATACTCGAATGGACGCTATTATTATAGGAAAATTCTACCAGTGGTAAATATTGATCTCACATACCCTGAAAGTCAAGTGAGCAAGATCTCAACATGTCTTATAAGGTTTGAATAGTCCGTTCTGATTGTCCGTCTGTCTGAGGGTGGTATGCAGTGCTCAAATGAAGTTCTGTATCCAGGGATTTCTGAAGACTTTTCCAGAATCTTGAAGTAAAACGGGGATCACGATCAGAAACAATCGATAGGGGTACTCCATGAAGTCTCACAACTTCATTAATATATAGTCTTGCTAGACGTTCCAGGGGTAGATCTTCTCTTATAGCAAGAAAATGTGCTGACTTGGTAAGACGATCAACAATCACCCATATTGCATCATTCCTTCTAGGAGTCTTTGGTAGCCCCATGACAAAGTCCATCGTAATATTGTCCCATTTCCACTCCAGTATGGGAAGAGGTTGCATGACTCCTCCAGGCTGTTGCCTTCCAGCTTTCACTTGTTGACAAACCATACATCTTGACACAAAATCATCAATCTCCCTTTTCATGTTGTCCCACCAAAAATGTTCCTTCAAATCTCTATACATTTTGGTGCTCCCAGGGTGTATAGAGAAATTGGAACTATGAGCATCATACAGCAATTCCCTTTTTAGATCAGGTAAATCGGGAACACAAAGTCTCTTCCCGAATTTCAAAATTCCATCTTCATACACAAAGTCTCTCAATCTCCCATCATTCACAGCTTTAATCTTCTTTTGGAATTCTTCATCATCGGTCTGAGAACTCTTAATCCTTTCTAGTAAAGATGGTTTGGCAACCATTTGAAAAAGCATTGATGTTTCACCTTCCCTGGTTATTCCCATTTCCATCTTCACTAGATCCATGAAAATTGGATCCCTTTCAATTCTCATATTGTTCAAAACTCCATGGTATTTTCTACTCAAAGCATCTTCCACCTTGTTTGCCTTCCCCGGGTGGTAGTGTATCGTACAATCATAATCCTTGAGTAATTCAAGCCATCTCCTTTGCCTCATGTTGAGTTCTTTTTGTGAGAAAATATACTTCAAACTCTTGTGATCAGTATAAATCTCACATTTTTCACCATAGAGGTAGTGCCTCCATATCTTCAAAGCAAAGATCACAGCTGCTAACTCGAGATCATGAGTAGGATAGTTTTGTTCATGAATTTTCAACTATCGTGATGCATAGGCAATAACTCTATCATTCTGCATAAGGAAACAACCAAGTCCTTTCTTCGATGCATCACTATAAATAACGAACCCATCATTTTTCGATGGTAGAGTCAATATAGGAGCATTGACTAATCTTCTCTTCAGTTCTTCGAAACATTATTCACACTCTTTTGTCCAAACAAATTTAACCCCTTTACGTGTGAGCTTCGTTAATGGGTTAGCCAATCGGGCAAAATTCTGGACGAAACGTCGATAATAACCTGCCAAACCAATAAAACTACGTACCTCAGTTATACTCGTAGGTGCTGGCCATTCTTGGATTGCCTTGGTCTTAGAAGGATCAACAGAGATTCCATCTTTAGAGACAATATGGCCAAGAAAAGAAATCTCTTGAAGCCAGAATTCACACTTGCTAAACTTCCCATATAATTCATGCCTCCTCAGAGTCTTCAGGATAATGTGCAAGTGATTTTCATGATCTTCGTAGGTTTTGGAGTATACCAAGATATCATCAATAAATACCACCACAAATTCATCGAGATACTCCTTGAAAACTCTATTCATCAGATCCATGAATACAGATGGTGCATTAGTCAATCCAAACGGCATTACAGTAAACTCGTAATGCCCATACCTGGTTCGAAATGTTGTCTTCGGAATGTCTTCCTTCTTCAAACACAACTGATGGTATCCAGATCGAAGGTCAATCTTTGAAAAGTATTGAGCTCCATGTAGTTGGTCAAATAAATCATCAATATGAGGTAGGGGATACTTGTTCTTTATCGTTATAGCATTGATCTCCCTGTAGTCGATACATAACCTCATAGATCCATCTTTCTTTTTAACAAAAAGAACAGGGGCTCCCCATGGAGAAACACTAGGGCGAATAAATCCCTTGTTACTCAATTCCTCTAGTTGTTTCTTTAGTTCGACTAATTCTACAGTGGCCATTCTATAAGGGGTCTTCGATATAGGCCTTGATCCAGGAATCAAATCAATAGAAAACTCAACTTCTCGTTCTGGAGGATGTCCAGGTAAATCTTCCGGAAATACATCTACAAATTCTTTCACAACAGGTACATCCTCTATTTGAACATTCCTTTCCTCACCGACAGTTATTTCATTCTCTTCCTCCCCAATAATTGAATTAAGTTGAGATACTGGGGGTGGATCTAAATAAGAATTAAGTGGTGACGATTCTTCTCTAAAAATAAGGTGTTCCTTATCATTATCATCAAGAATCGTTACCTCTTTCTTCTTACAATAAATCTTCGCATCATAGTCCGAAAGCCAGTCCATACCGAGGATTATATCAAACTCAATCATAGGTATGACGATGAGATCAGCAGATAAAGAAAATTTATGTGCTCTAATGGGGACTGATTCACAAAACTTTGTTGCAATGATACTTCCCTTAGGAGTTTTAACTGACAACTCCCTTATTAAATCAAATTGGAAATATCTAATTTTCTTAGCAAACTGGGAAGATATGAAACAATGAGACGATCCAGAGTCAAATAATGCATTTGCTAAACTTGAGGAAACCATTAAATTACCTGCCACCATGTCTTTTGGAGCTTCTACCTCTGCAGTAGTGATAGCATAAGCCTGGCCTTGATCCCTTGGCCTTTTCTGAGGTAAGTTCTCCTAACGCTTAGGACATGCATTTGCATAATGTCCCATCTCCCTGCAATTGTAGCACTGAACGTTGGTAGCTTCCTTCTTCCCCTTGCAATCACGAGCTTGGTGGCCTTTTTCCCCACACTTGTAACAGACTCCCATTCCCTTCAAGCAAGTACCAGGATGTTTCTTCCCGCATTTACCACAAGATGGATATTCAACCTTTCCCTTCTTCCCCTTATTTCCATTCCCAGATTGATCAGCAGGTCTCTTCTTCTCTTTCTTTGCTTTAAAGTCATAAGACTTAGAGAATTCCTTTTCGGTCTTGATAGCACATGAGACAATGTCTTCGTATGACGAAAAGGATTGTGAGACTAATGCTCGACGAAGAAATGGTTTTAACCCATCAAAGAAACGATCAATATTACTTCTTTGGTTACGTATATAATCACCAGCGTACCTTGCTAACCTTGTAAAGTTAGCCTCATACTTTGTGACATTCTCATCCTCCTTTTGTCCCAGACTCAGAAATTGCCTTTCCATATCTGCTCGATGGTCGCGAGGAAAGTATTTTTCTAAAAACAGATCTTTGAACTCCCTCCATTCCATATTTGATACTTCATCATCTTCCTTTGTATTTTGAATCAATGACCACCATTGATCAGCATCTCCAGTGAGGCGGTAAACTACCATGATAACTTTTTCCCTTTCACTGCTCCCCAAAGCTTGAAATATTTTCTCTAGGGAATTTATCCATTGCTCAGCTACTACGGGATTTTTACTCCCATTTAACTTTGGTGGTTGTTGCCTCATGAATCGATCTAACATTGATCCTCCACGCTGCGGATCAGGGTGCTCCATACGGGTAAGGTTATTATTCATAACCTGAGTAAGTTGTCCCAGTATGGTGATTAGCTGATCGGCACCAGTTGCATTACCAGCCCCACTATAATTATCTTGAGAAGGAGGGAAATCCCTACATGAAGTGTTTGCATTGATACGGTTTCCATTTCTTCCACTAGGATCCATTTCTAAACAATGGAATGAACTAGATCAGTTTATAAATCAAAATACATAATCCCATACTTATAAAACACTTAACATAAATTGAACTATTTATGGATATAATCCATAATCATAAAAATGTCTCCTTTGAGGATGTATATACTCATAAACCCTTCATAATGGTTTGTAAAGAAAATGAGAATTATCCTAAGCATATCCCCCGGGAGTGTCGTAACCAAGAGTGCAGCAAGGCCCGTTGCCGTGCACCAGTTCCCGTTCGAGTCTAGCTCAAAGAGGTGTTTTTGGGTTTTACCCCTAGGTACATCTGTGCCAGAGCCTCCTCTACCTGGTCGTATCCAGACAGGGATGTATTGCTCGAAAAACTCACAAAATCTCTACAATACCAAAATTCTAGGAAGTTCTTCTATACTAATCCTCAAAGTTCATCTTAGGTCTACGTGCTCTAATCAGAGTTTATCTAAATCTAGCTTCCAAGGTTTGTACTAAACATCCTCTGATACCAACTGTAACGCCCCGACCCCAGTTACCCAGAGTCGGTGCATTAATTACATAACATTGGCATGATCACAAGAAAGATCAAATCTCGAAAGACCGATTGGTTTAGTAGCCTTGGAAACACTAGATATATTCATAAGTTTTACATTACATCATAAAATGAAAAACTAATACAACAACATATGGTTTCTACAATCCACACTATTATCCCCTCATAATATCCCTGCAGGTCATTCATAACTTACTTCTTCACATCCTGGGAAAAATAAAACATAGAAAAGGGGTGAGCTCAAATGCCCAGTAAGGATAACAATATAGCGGAACATTCATAAATAAGCATAAACATTTAAGGCAATGCATTACTAAAACAAAATCCTTTTAAACTTGAACTTCAACATAGTATGGAAAAAGTAAAATGAAATATTGCCATTTACTTATTCACATGGATATTCTACTAATCGAATAATCACATGAAAAAAATCAAAAAAAAACCACTTTCATAATGTTGGAAGGCATAATGCTGAACTTTAATATCTTTGTCAAGGCCTCATCCCAAGACCTTGGGGATAACTGTAACCGGAACCCAACCCGGAGTGCCTCTAATAACCGGACACCAACCTGGAGTGCCTCTAATAACCGGACACCAACCCGGATTCCTTCTAATAACCGGAGACCAAACTGGAGGGCTTACTTTTACCAGTCCATAACCTACAGGGCTTACTTTTACCAGTCCCCAACCTGGAGGGCTTACTTTAACCAGTCCCCAACCTGGAACATACTTGTCCAACACATTCATATGAAGTAAAGGTTGAAATATAACATAAACATTCTTATTGGAACTAGCATACGAAATGTCAATACTTTACTCATAAACCATGAATGCTATATAAATGGCACATCCACAGTCAAACATATCACAAAACATTATTACAATATGGAAGTTTTGTATAATAAATCAACTTCAAATAAGCGTAAAATCCGTCAAAGGATGTTGACATAGATGAAATCAAAACACTTTTTAGAGAAATATCTCTTTCTATTTTTGAAATCATTTAAGAGCCATATAAAATAATACATTTTCTTGAAAATGTTCTTATAAGCTTGTAAGGGAAGCTTTGACGATTTTATAACGGCGGAAAATAACCGCACCCGCCGTATAAGTTTAGAAAAAACATTCTTATCTTAATTCTGTCGAAAAGGTTAAAAGGCACCTTGTTTGGAAAACGACGGAAAGATTCCCTTATAAACCTCTTATAAAAAGTCAAACAAGGGTATAAATGACATTAACCCATATTCTTTTAAATATAAGAAATGTTTTGAAATACATTTTGAAGAAACATGGACGTGGATGATAACAAGGTCCCAGTAGATAATTATGTATAAACAATCTCGGATAATGAAGAGATTGCGAAATAAATCATTACCTTGTACTTTTCCTTGGTTGGGGTAGCTTAACCTCCTCTTCTTCGGGATCTTCCTTTTGATTTGATCAAAAGGGCTCCTTAGGTTGGCTTTCTGATCAAACTAATGCCTCTAGGTTGTAGTGAGGGATGTTGGGAGAGTATTTGGGCAGAGTTTGGCCGAACCAAAAGGCTTTTAAGGTGTGAAGAAATGGGAAGGAGGAGTTCCCTTTTATAAGAGGGGTGAGGGGATCCTTTGGAAAAGCTAGAAATATTAGTTTATAATAAATTCATATTCGGTTTCCAATGGCTCCAAAGTTGACTATTCAAAGGTTAAGGTGGGGATGGGTCGAAAACAACTCAACCAATAGAATTTAGACAGGTTTGGGTACTTATATTAACCTTATCTTTAAGTATTAACTCTAAGTTAATTAGTTTCACTTTTACAATGTCTCTTTGTATTTTTATATAATATGGTTAATAAACTTACTATATACATCCAAACGACCCCCAAGTGGTCCATTAATGATGAACCTATCATGATATAAGTCTCTTGTACGATCCTTAGATTTTTAGGAATTTAATATCAATTAATTATATAATATTTGTTTTAAAAACTCTTTTATGTCAATTTTGACACTATTCAATAGTTGATTTTTGTGAAACTCATAACAGATTGATTACTTAGAACAAAGTCAATTAAATCAATCCTAATATATCATATTATCCTAGAAAATTAGTTTAATTCATTAAAAGTTTCATATTATATTTATTTGGGTATTTATAATATCAATTATTTTAATTTTTCACTATTATAGTAATTACTCCATCATCATTGTGTTATAAATAAAATAAATTATTTAATGTCTAAAAATTATAATTAAAATATAATTATGTAGTAAATCTTTTTATCTTTCTAATGAATATTTATAATCTAAAATCCAACATATATAACCCTATGTAACAATTGTTTTGCTAAAAGATATATGCTTGTGTCATTTTTGTATTCATTTTGACTTAATTAAAATAAAGTGTCATTATCACTTACAAGTGGATCCATGGGGCCCCAAAATAGACCCAAAGATGCCCATGGTCGACCATGTATCAACCAATAGGGTTAAGACACGTTTTAGGGTAATTTAGTATTATTATAATATTATTTTATTTAACCCTTATTTACCGGATTTACCCTTAACCATGGTAAATAAAATATTTATCGCAGTAATTATTCAAAATGTCTAAAAATAAAAGTTAAGTATTTACAGAATTTGAACATCCTGATTCCAAATATGGAATCCATTTTCCTAAATTCAAAACACAGAAGTGGCAGAAATTAATTTAAAATTAATTCCCGCTGTTAAAACAAAAAGCGTGTTTTTAAGAGATAATAACTATCAAAAGATTGATACTTGTTTATGTTCGGTTTAATTGTAAAATTATGTCCAATGACAAACATTATATTAAATGGTAAAAATATATTCTAAATATACTTTAAAACCACTCAAATTCATAATTTATCAATATTAATTATTTTGATAAAAAAAGTTGTTTTTAATTAAAATTTAGTAATTTTCACTATTCATCAAAATATAAAAGTTATCCGAAAAGTACCAAAATTTCACCCTAGTCTAATTTCAATATTCCAAATCCAGAAATGAAGTCCATTTTGAAATATAAAATATATATGATTTCAAAAAGTAGGTATTACTATTCACAGCGGCTAGTTTAATTAGTTGTGGTGTGTGTTAGAACTCGAGGTTGCGTACAACACACGCTATCGCATTATTCGAAGGGAAACGTACCGTGGAAGCTTGGGGTGTTACAACTTCAATTAACAAATTCATTATTTCGTATTTCAAAGTCTAACACTACATCCTCAAGGAGACTTATTTTAAATTAATTGATACATTGACCACCTTCCTTCTTATAAATTATTTTTAATTCTTTTTAAGGACCATAGATATAGGGATTAATAAATGACAATATTTTAGAACAAACCATTAGTAGTAACATGATAATCCAAGAAAACTTCAAATATTACTGAAATTATTAGTCATGATTTCCCATACACCACTTTATTATTAGAATGATTAATATTTATTTCATAATTTTAATCAATCTTGAGATGAAGATAAATTTATCAAAACTAAAATTCAATGTTCTCAAATTTTCAAGAAAATGTTATTTTATTTCATCTCTTATGTGTTCCTTGCAAACCTCAAAACATTTACAATAAAAAAAAACTCATTATTGGAAATACCATTTTTATGCTAATATTCATGGATAACACAATTTTTAATAACTAGAAATACATTAGGAGGATTTTATAACTTGTATGGTGTAACAGAAAAATTGGAATAATCATAAATTGAATGGGGCATTGTCTTGTGGAAAACTTTTATATTCAATATAAGTTATGTATAACCAAACATGTGATATTCCATATAAAAATACATCGCTACAAAAATATGTTAATTAAGTAATCAATAAAACAAAATATATATTTTACATATCACTGATTTTATCAAGTTCTCTACAGACAATTTGGAGCCTCTATGAATAATCATACATTTCATGAAGAAAATATTATCACCCCATGTTTTAGTGATAGGAAGGATGAAAAAATTTATCAAGAACATCTTAATAAATCATATTCAATATATATAACCCAACTACATCCATTCAATAGGGATGATTTTAAATTTTTATATCATCTAGAATAATATCAAATGATATTTAATCTTCTAAATTAGGAATAACATAGGTAAACTTTTCATGAAATGTGTATATATATTGATATAATACTAACACATTATAACTTTGAAAATTAAATTTCTTTTAAAAAATATGTGCATGGTAACATAGACACCCAACCATAATTATTTTCTCAACATTCGGAGATATTTTTATGGTATGAACACATTTTAATTTACAAATTGAAAATCACTCTGAAAACTAAATATTATATTCTTTAACTCAATAATATATATCATTAACATAAATAGAAATTCAATCCATATAGAGAATAACATCATAATCTATGTTGGGAAGGAAAAAATAGAATATAATAAATAAAATTTCATCAATGTTAAAAATATGATTTCAATAAAAAATTGTTTCATTTATATTTCCCAATTGAGATTTTACTAAATTCAATAAAATCATTTATTGGGATGGAATTTCAATTTTACCTTAAATGTAATCGTATAAAAATTAATAGTTATATCTTTAATCGAATAGGACATTAGAATAATATTAATAGACATGTAATTTACACGTGAACGTTGTATATGATTCTCATGTATTTGTTGTCACAATGTAAAATAACAAATCTTCCTTATTCTAATTTTAGTACTCTTGATGCCCCCATGACCAACTAACACTAGACATTAATTAGACCTATTACCCAACTCATCAACAGAAAACATATCACTTGTCACGACCCGCCCTCGGGGTCCGTGCCGTGACTACCCCAAGCCCGCCTTCCATAGGCCAGGGGCTGGCGACTAGCACCAAGGCGTAAATCCCGGAAAAAGGGAAGGCATTTCCTTTGTAAAGTAAACAAACACCACAGAGTAAGCAAGCGGAAAGTAAACACTAAGCAAAAGTAGAGTACAACTGAAAGTGCGGAAAAGTAAATGGGCCAGTATACAAACCCAAACTGAAAGTAAAGTACAACTCGAAAGGGAAAACAGCAACTAAAAAGTAAAAGCCGCTACGCCGAGCTGTCCACCGGAAATCCCACCTGAAGGGTGGGTACAGATAGCTCCACTACTCCACGGGTCCCGCCGTCCGCTCCGAGCACGTCCCGCCTAGTGGTCCACCTCCGGGTACCGTCCCGCTCTGCAAGCCTCAGCTAAGGTTAACGTTGTCCGTCGTATGCAACCAACACAACGTAGTGCGGGCAAAGCCCGTGTAGGGGTGAGTATAAGCTACTCAGTAGGGACCCCGAGACCCCTGAAGGTCTCTCAAATCCACAAAGGATAAACCACGAAGAAAGGTTCAAACACGAAGTAACAACCAACACTGCTTAGGTATATTCCCATACATATACCTAAGTCGTCAAATTCAAATACGCTCCAACCTCCGAGCCCAAGTACAACTCATTCCACACAGGAAAGTAAACGTATTCCACACAGGAAAGCAAAACGTAATCCACACAGGATTGCACAACACAATCCACACAGGAAAGCAACAGAATCAGCTCACACAGGTATACTTCTTCAAAGGACGATAAATATGATCTCTGATCCATCTAAGTCGTCGGACCCACGAAGGATCGATAGGTAACTAACCCCCGCAAAGACCCACACAGGATCGGGCCCACACAGGACCTGTAGGCGCTGGTTCACACAGGACCGCTGAACGCAAGGACCCACACAGGATCGGACCCACACAGGATCGGGCCCACACAAGACCTGTAGCACTGACCCACGTAGGATCGCTGAGTGTTGTAGTCGTCGGCGTTGAATCCACACAGGATCTCTGTACTGTCGTCGTCGCAGTCACAGTAGCAGTAGTAGCAGTAGCAGTCACAGTAACCGTCGCAGCCAGTACTAGGGTTCCCGCACACAGCAAGCTCGTTCGGAGGGTCCGCTCCACGAGCTGAGAGGTTGATACATCAACTGCCACAAAGTCCAGAGTTGATGTATCCAAAAGTTATGTATCGTCAACAGGAACTCAACGCAACAGACGGCGCGTCGATCGGACGCCCGGTCTGAGAGTTATTGGCATTTTCGTCCCCGGGGCCTGGTTGGTTTTTAAGGCAAAACCAACCCGACCGTACTCCACCTGCGTCCAAACCTCGGGCGGAGTATGCCAAAAGATCCGTCTCACTAATAGAAACACAACACAGCTGACGGCACGTCAATCGGACGTCTGTAGCTCAAGATATGAGTGTTTCCGCTCCGAAGGCCTGGTTGGTTTTGTGAACGAACCAACCCGGCCGAACTCAAAGTAATCTGAAACCTTGAGTGCGATATACCGAAACGACCGTCTCGATCCAAGGATCGCGTTGCCGCAGACGGTTCGTCGATCGGAGGTCCGTGGCTCAAGTTATGGCCAAAAGACCGAATCTGATCCGAAACGGGGGGTCCGGGTCCGGGACGACCCGGCCCGACCCCCCCCCCCCCCCCTGGGTCGGCCCGGCCAGCCGGTCGGCCGGCAGCGCGGCGGCGCGGCGGCCTGGCGCCGCACGGAGGCAGCGCGGGGGGGCAAAGCCCCCGCTTTCTTGGAGGCGGCGGCGCGGCATAATGCCGCGCCTTGTGAAAAACGGCCCCCACGTGGGGGCCGGCTTGAAGGAAACCGAGGGGCCTCCTGCCCCCCCCCCCCTCAAGGAAACCTCCCCCCCCCCCTCTTTATGAGGGGGGTTTTAATTGCTGGCCGGGGGATTAATTTCCCCCGGAATATTACCATCCGGCCGGCCAACGGGACCGGAAAATCCGGTCCCCTCTTCGGCTTCCGACGCCGGCGGCCCGGCCGCCGGTCTCCTCGTTCCGCCGTGGCCCGGAACCGGCCGCGGTGTTCGTCGTCCGGCGCGGTGCGACGGCACCGCGCCCCTCCGCCGCACCTTGATTTCTTCAACGCGGCGTGACGACGTCACGTAATAAGAATTGGGAGAATATCCGCGTGGTGCGACGGCACCACGCCACCTTGATTCATCCGCAAAAATAAACACCAAGAACGAAGGAGGGGGTTCGGCCGTGTTCATGCGGTCCGTCCCCCTCTCGTTAAAACACAACTTAAATATTCAATCCTCACGTTAGTCATGCGAACCACGAGAAAGAATAAAATAAATTAACAATAATCAACAACCCCTACCTCGGGTATAGGTTCGAAGATTTGACAACGTCCCGTGGAAGACAACGTCGTGGAGGTCGGGCGTCGCGGTCGTCGTTCGTCAAATCCGATGACGAAGAGATACGCCCGAAGAGATACGTCGTTGGCGAAACTTCTTAAGTCGACGAATGGAGTCCGAGGAGGAAGCGGTGTTCCCTCTCGTTGACACGGAAGACGAAGAAGGGTGGAGCGGCGTTCTTCGTCGGAACTTGAGCGTTCTTCGTCAAGTTGAGCGTTCTTCGTCAAGTTGAAGAAGAAGGAGGAGGAGCTCTCAAAAACTCTCAAGTTGGCTAAAGAGTTCTAACCCAACAAAAAGAGAGAAGAGCTTAATTTAATCACAAACTTAACAAAGAATTTTAAAGGTTTGAAATTCAAAATGGATAACTCCAAAATTAAACTCACTTATTTAATATACATGAGTTGTATAATTAAATAGAAGTTAAGTTGACAAGCCTTTAA
This sequence comes from Viscum album, assembly GCA_963277665.1. NCBI lineage: Eukaryota > Viridiplantae > Streptophyta > Magnoliopsida > Santalales > Viscaceae > Viscum > Viscum album. Next base: position 2,087,284,595 of record OY728122.1, on the reverse strand, counting down.
GAGGGAGAGAGGGGAGTTAGGGAACTTGAAAAGTTTAGGGTTCGTGTGGGCCCCACCACACTTAATCCTCTCAAAGGAGGTTAAGTGGTTGTGGGTCCCACCCCTAACTTCCTTTGGGAGAAGTTAACCCACAAGTTTAAATAAATTTTGTATTTCACAAAATTTATTTAACTTAACCTAAAAACCCAAAAACTAACTTTCAACCCGCAACAAACGCAACTTCCGAAAAGGTCTCTTTAAGCGAATATTGGCGCTGCGAGTTCATCGGTCCCCTCGGATTTCAATTCCGAGCACCGGATCAAAAGTTAGGAATTCCCGCTCGTTCGTTCACTGAACGTACCCGAGCCAAACTTCGGAAATTAATTCCGGGCACTCCGGGCCTCGGAATCAGGTGCCGTCTGAAACCGCGCTCTTGTAAAATTCTAAAGAAAATTAAGAAAAAAAATTTCCCTTGAATTTTACGGGTCTTTACATTACTCCCACCTCAGGGCTTTACGTCCCCGTAAAGATACATCAAAAACTAGGGAAACAAATGAGGGTACTGAGCACGCATCTGAGCCTCCCGCTCCCATGTGCTCTCCTGGAGATTCCCGTGCTGCCATCTGATGCGCAGAAGAGGAATCGATCGCCCATGCAGGACTCGCTCCTGTCGATCCTCTATATCCACCGGGACATCCGTAAAAGTCGCCTCATCGTCAACGTCAAGCTCCCCATGATCAATGATGTGCGTCGGGTCGTGCACGTATCTCCTCAGCTGAGACACGTGGAAAACGTCGTGCACCCGGTGCAACTGAGGTGGTAGAGCCAGGCGATAAGCCACCTCACCAATCCTGCTGAGAATCTGGAAGGGTCCGATGAAGCGCGGAGATAACTTGCCGCCTCGGCCAAATCTCTAAATACCACGTCGAGGTGAGACCCGCAAGAAGACGTGGTCGCCATCCTCGAACTCCAATGGCCTCCGCCTCCTGTCAGCGTATGACTTCTGCCGGCTCTGAGCTGTCCTCATCTACTCCTGGATGACCTGGACCTTCTCTTTCGTGGCCTGGACCATCTCCGGTCCCACTAGTGCTGACTCCCCAGGGTCTGTCCAGCACAAAGGAGATCTACAAGGTCGGCCGTACAATGCCTCGTACGGTGCCATCCCGATGGTGGAGTGGTAGTTGTTGTTGTACGCAAACTCCACCAAGGGTAGGTGGTCCTCCCAGCTACGACCAAAGTCGAGGACACATGCGCGGAGCATGTCCTCGAGAGTCTGAATGGTCCTCTCTGTCTGTCCATCCGTCTGAGGGTGAAAGGTTGTGCTCAGACGTAGCTGCGTCCCGAACGCCTCCTGTAATCCCTTCCAAAGCCGGGAAGTAAAGCGAGCATCTCAATCGGAGACGATAGATGATGGCACTCCGTGGAGCCGCACAATCTCCTGAACGTAGAGACGTCCCAAGCTCTCTACTGAGCCCTGCTCTCTGATGGGTAAGAAGTGTGCCGACTTGGTGAGTCGGTCAACAATCACCCAGATGGAGTCGTGACCTCTGGAAGTGCGTGGAAGTCCAGTCACGAAGTCCTTAGATATGCCGTCCCACTTCCACTCCGGAACCTCCAAGGGCTGTACCAAGCCCGCTGGTACCTGATGCTCAGCCTTCACCTGCTGGCAGGTGAGGCATCGAGAAATGAACTCTGCTACAGCCTTCTTCATGCCCGGCCACCAGTGCTGTCGTCTGAGGTCCTGGTACATCTTCGCCACTCCAGGATGTACCGCCAAAGGAGAAGTGTGAAACTCTCTCAGCACTTCCTCTCGCAAATCGACTGGTACCATGGTACGTCCTCTGAAAAGGATGGTGTGCTCTACTCCAAGGGAGAAACCATCAGGTGCCTGTCCCGAGGATATCTGTGTACGCTGTGTCTCACAGTCAGCGTCCCCACGCTGTGCCTCCCTGACTCGCTGCAGTAGTGGAGGAGTGACTGTGAGAGACTAAAGGAAGGCTTCTCCATCTCTATCCACGAAGGATATCTGCAAAGAGGCTAGCTGCTCCGTCGCCTCCTCAAGTAGCTGAATGCCCGTCCTCCTGCTGAGGGCATCGGCTACTACGTTCCCCTTCCCAGGAGTATAAACTATCTCAAAGTCATAGTCCTAGAGGAACTCGAGCCATCGCCGCTGTCTCAGGTTCAGGTCCTTCTGCGAAAAGATATACCTGAGACTCTGATGATCAGAAAAGACTGTAAAGCGCTCTCCCATCAGATAGTGTCGCCATGTCTTCAGAGCGAAGACCACTGTTGCTAACTCCAGGTCATGGGTAGCATAGTTCTGCTCATGCGGCCTCAACTGACGTGATCCATAGGCGATCACTGCCCGCTCCTGCATCAGAACACATCCGAGTCCGGTCCCTGATGCATCGCAGTAGACTACGTACCCTACTCCCTCCTCGGGAAACCTCAAGATAGGTGCGCTAGTCAATCTATGTCTCAGCTCTTGGAAGCTCTGCTGACATCTGTCTGACCACACGAAGGGTTTCCCCTTCTTCTTCAAAGCTGTGAGTGATGCCGCAACTCTAGAGAAGTCTGGCACGAATCTCCGATAGTATCCAGCTTGTCCCAAGAAACTCCGAACCTCAGTCACGCTCCTGGGTGGCTCCCAAGCTAACACAGCCTCAATCTTCGCGGGATCCACTGCAACTCCCGCCTCAGAGATAACGTGTCCCAAGAAGTGGACCTCACGTATCCAGAACTGGCACTTCGAGAGCTTACCATAAAGATGGTGCTCTCAGAGTGTGTCTAGTACAACTCGCAAGTGATAGGCGTGCTCCTCCTCTGTCGTAGAGTAAATCAGAATGTCGTCGATGAAGTCCACGACAAACCGATCGAGGTATGGCTGAAATATCCTGTTCTTGAGAGCCATGAACACTACTGGAGCATTGGTTACACCAAAAGGCATAACCAAGGACTCATAGTGGCCATACCGACATCTGAAGGCTGTCTTCTGCACATCCTCGTCTCTGACTCTGAGCTGATGATAGCCTGACCTGAGGTCTATCTTCGAGAACCACCGTGCTCCCTTGAGCTGATCAAAGAGGTCATCAATCCTCGGCAGCGGATACTTGTTCCTCACTGTCACCTGGTTCAGGCGACGATAGTCAACACAAAGTCGCAAGCTCCCGTCCGCCTTCTTGGCGAACAATATCGGGGAAGCCCAGGGTGAAACACTAGGTCGGATGAACCCCTTGCCCTGCAAGTCCTCCAACTGTACCCGTAGCTCTCGAAGCTCGGCGGGGGCCATCCGATATACTGGAGTGGATATCGGGGCTGTCCCGGGGTACAAGTCAATATAAAAGTCTACCTCTCTGCGAGGAGGTGGTCCTGGAACGTCATCGGGAAAAACGTCCGCAAACTGATCCACCACTACAGGAAAACCAGGACTCCGCACGTCAACTGCTCCAAGGATAAGGCTAGCCAACTGATGAGTGATGGGCTGCCCTCTCCTCCGCGGAAGTCCATCCTGTGCTGCTAAGGCTCCCTTCTCGCCGGTGAAGGTGAACCTGCTCCCGTCGGTGCGTACACATCGCACCTTGCGCCTAAAACAGTCAATCTGTGCATGGACCGTAGTTAGCCAATCCATGCCCAAGATGACGTCGTAAGGCCTCGACGCTGCTACAAGAAGATCCCAGACGAAGATCTCGCCTCCTAGAGTAAGCTCACACTGCCGGCACCAGTGCGTAATCGTCGAGTCTGCTCCCGTAGGAGTCTCTAGCCGTAAGGATCGAGCCAACGGCTCTGTCGGAATCTCCGAGCTCCGAACAAGGGCAGCGGCTATGAAAGATTGACTCGCTCCTGTGTCTATAAGAACTACAGCAAGGGTGGAATAGACACAGATAGTACCTCGAATCATCTCGGGTGCGCCGTGGTCGTAGGCCTCTGCTGCCTGGAGCTGTGCCTGTCTCTGCCCGCCAGCTCCCTGTGGTCGGGGTGGACCTCCTGGTGGTGGTGGTGGCAGATCCTCAAAGCGTCGCCCACCACCGGCTGCTCGTCCAGCTCCTCTGCCTCGTCCGCCTCCTCCCTGCGGACCGCCACGGTCGACCCTCTGCCTCTGCCTCGGTGGTCCCTCAACCGTCTGCTGCTCCTCGGCACGGCGGGTCGGGCAGTCACGAGCCATGTGGCCCTGCCCGCCGCACGAGTAGCAATGTCTGCCTCTCGAAAGACTGGCTCCGTGCTGTGTGCCCCGCACTGCTGATCCAGTGTCCTGAGGTCGTCTTCCCGAAGGTCTGGTCTGCCTGGACCCCTGAGTCATCCGCCGACTGCCTGCTGCAGATGACTCTGCCACGTGCCGCCCTGCGGTGGGTCTCTGTGCTGGTGTAGACTCCGCAAGGAATCTCTCGATCAGAAGGGCCCGCTCCAGTACTCATGTCTGAGTCGGTATGCTGAGGGAGATCAGCGATGCCCTGATCTCGTGTCTCAAACCCTGCTCGAAGGTCCGGGCCCAGAAGAATGGGTCCCGTACCATGTCGGTCGAGTAGCGCGAGAGATCGGTAAATCTCGCCGAGTACTGAGCGACCGTCATGCTGCCCTGCCGCAGCTGTAGAAGCTCCTGGATACGCACCGCACGAAGGGTGGCTGGGACGAACTCCGAGCGGAAGAGGCTCTCAAAGTCTGTCCAAAGAAGAGATGCCTCATCGTGCACCTGGAGCATCAAGTTCCACCATCGTCCTGCTACTGCGTGTAGTAGGCTCGCAGCGAGGATCACCATGAGGTCTGCTGGTGTCCTCACTAGCCTAAACACTCGTACCACTGCCTCCAGCCAGTCCTCTACTGCCTGGGGATCCGTCTCCCCGCGAAACCTGGGCGGTCGCTGGCACTGAAACTCATGCAGTGCGCTGAGGCGACGTGCATCGTCAGCGGCTGCTGCTGGAAGCATCGGGGGCTCGACGGGTAGAGCTACCGCTGGTGCCACTGCTGACAAAGGGCCCTGCACCGAGGCCTCGTCGCTCGGTGGGCTGTCGTCACGCACGACTCTCGGAACCCTAGCTGGCGGCCGTCGTGGGGCCATCCTGAAAAGGAAACAGGTGCGCCACAGTCAGAACAGTATACCTGGTGAGCTGATATAAGTAATCACAAAGAAAACTTTGAAACACACACGCAATCAATGTTTTCGTGCATTAAGTCGGAAATCAGAAGTCAGGGTCCTGGTGTACGGATACGTCGTCCGCCGCACCAACACTGGACTCCCTGGACTGATAACCACACTCAATACGCTAAACATTATTGCTTCACATAGAAAATATCAGAGTTCGCGGTAGAACCGAACTCCTCTGATACCAATTTGTCACGAACCGCCCTCGGGGTCCGTGCCGTGACTACCCCAAGCCCGCCTTCCATAGGCCAGGGGCTGGCGACTAGCACCAAGGCGTAAATCCCGGAAAAAGGGAAGGCATTGCCTTTGTAAAGTAAACAAACACCACAGAGTAAACAAGCGGAAAGTAAACACTAAGCAAAAGTAGAGTACAACTGAAAGTGCGGAAAAGTAAATGGGCCAGTATACAAACCCAAACTGAAAGTAAAGTACAACTCGAAAGGGAAAACAGCAACTGAAAAGTAAAAGCCGCCACGCCGAGCTGTCCACCGGAAATCCCACCTGAAGGGTGGGTACAGATAGCTCCACTGCTCCACGGGTCCCGTCGTCCGCTCCGAGCACGTCCCGCCCAGTGGTCCACCTCCGGGTACCGTCCCGCTCTGCAAGCCTCAGCTAAGGTCAACGATGTCCGTCGTCTACAACCAACACAACGTAGTGCGGGCAAAGCCCGTGCAGGGGTGAGTATAAGCTACTCAGTAGGGACCCCGAGACCCCTGAAGGTCTCTCAAATCCACAAAGGATAAACCACGAAGAAAGGTACAAACACGAAGTAACAACCAACACTGCTTAGGTATATGGCCATACATATACCTAAGTTGTCAAATTCAAATACGCTCCAACCTCCGAGCCTAAGTACAACTCAGTCCACACAGGAAAGTAAACGTATTCCACACAGGAAAGCAAAATGTAATCCACACAGGATTGCACAACACAATCCACACAGGAAAGCAACAGAATCAGCTCACACAGGTATACTTCTTCAAAGGACGATAAAGATGATCTCTGATCCATCTAAGTCGTCGGACCCACGAAGGATCGATAGGTAACTAACCCCCGCAAAGACCCACACAGGATCGGGCCCACACAGGACCTGTAGGCGCTGGTTCACACAGGACCGCTGAGCGCAAGGACCCACACAGGATCGGACCCACACAGGATCGGGCCCACACAGGACCTGTAGCACTGACCCACGTAGGATCGCTGAGCGCTGTATTCGTCGTCGTCGAATCCACACAGGATCTCTGTACTGTCGTCGTCGCAGTCACAGTAGCAGTAGTAGCAGTAGCAGTCACAGTAACCGTCGTAGCCAGCACTAGGGTTCCCGCACACAGCAAGCTCGTTCGGAGGGTCCGCCCCACGAGCCGAGAGGCTGATACATCAACTGTCACAAAGTCCAGAGTTGATGTATCCAAAAGTTCCGTACCGTCAACAGGAACTCAACGCAACAGACGGCGCGTCGATCGGACGCCCGGTCTGAGAGTTATTGGCATTTTCGTCCCCGGGGCCCGGTTGGTTTTTAAGGCAAAACCAACCCGACCGTACTCCACCTGCGTCCAAACCTCAGGCGGAGTATGCCAAAAGATCCATCTCACTAAGAAGAACACAACACAGCTGACGGCACGTCAATCGGACGTCCGTAGCTCAAGATATGAGTGTTTCCGCTCCGAAGGCCCGGTTGGTTTCGTGAACGAACCAACCCGGCCGAACTCAAAGTAATCCGAAACTTTGAGTGCGATATACCGAAACGACCATCTCGATCCAAGGATCGCGTTGCCGTAGACGGTTCGTCGATCGGAGGTCCATGGCTCATGTTATGGCCAAAAGACCGAATCTGATCCGAAATGGGGGGTCCGGGTCCGGGCCGACCCGGCCCGACCCCCCCTGGGTCGGCCTGAACCGGTTCGACCCGAACCGGGTCGACCCGACCCGGGTCCGACCCGGCCCGGCCAGCCGGTCGGCCGGCAGCGCGGCGGCGCGGCGGCGCGGCGGCCGCGGCGGCCTGGCGCCGCACGGAGGCAGCGCGGGGGGCAAAGCCCCCGCTTTCTTGGAGGCGGCGGCGTGGCATAATGCCGCGCCTTGTGAAAAACGGCCCCCACGTGGGGGCCGGCTTGAAGGAGACCGGGGGGCCTCCTGCCCCCCCTCAAGGAAACCGCCCCCCCCCCCCCCCTCTTTATGAGGGGGGTTTTAATTGCTGGCTGGGGGATTAATTTCCCCCGGAATATTACCATCCGGCCGGCCAGCTGGCCGGCCGGTTTTCTCCAACGGGACCGGAAAATCCGGTCCCCTCTTCGGCTTCCGACGCCGGCGGCCCGGCCGCCGGTCTCCTCGTTCCGCCGCGGCCCGGAACCGGCCGCGGTGTTCGTCGTCCGGCGCGGTGCGACGGCACCGCGCCCCTCCGCCGCACCTTGATTTCTTCAACGCGGCGCGACGGCGTCGCGTTCTTGATGTTTCTTCCATGGCGCGGCGCGACGGCGTCGCGTAATAAGAATTGGGCGAATATCTGCGTGGTGCGACGGCACCACGCCACCTTGATTCATCCGCAAAAATAAACACCAAGAACGAAGGAGGGGGTTCGGCCGTGTTCATGCGGTCCGGCCCCCTCACGTTAAAACACAACTTAAATATTCAATCCTCACGTTAGTCATGCGAACCACGAGAAAGAATAAAATAAATTAACAATAATCAACAACCCCTACCTCGGGTATAGGTTCGAAGATTTGACAACGTCCCGCGGAAGACAACGTCGCGGAGGTCGGGCGTCGCGGTCGTCGTTCGTCAAATCCGATGACGAAGAGATACGCCCGAAGAGATACGTCGTTGGCGAAACTTCTTAAGTCGACGAAGGGAGTCCGAGGAGGAAGCGGCGTTCCCTCTCGTTGACACGGAAGACGAAGAAGGGTGGAGCGGCGTTCTTCGTCGGAACTTGAGCGTTCTTCGTCAAGTTGAGCGTTCTTCGTCAAGTTGAAGAAGAAGGAGGAGGAGCTCTCAAAAACTCTCAAGTTGGCTAAAGAGTTCTAACCCAACAAAAAGAGAGAAGAGCTTAATTTAATCACAAACTTAACAAAGAATTTCAAAGGTTTGAAATTCAAAATGGATAACTCCAAAATTAAACTCACTTATTTAATATACATGAGTTGTATAATTAAATAGAAGTTAAGTTGACAAGCCTTTAAGAGGGAGAGAGGGGAGTTAGGGAACTTGAAAAGTTTAGGGTTCGTGTGGGCCCCACCACACTTAATCCTCTCAAAGGAGGTTAAGTGGGTGTGGGTCCCACCCCTAACTTCCTTTGGGAGAAGTTAACCCATAAGTTTAAATAAATTTTGTATTTCACAAAATTTATTTAACTTAACCTAAAAACCCAAAAACTAACTTTCAACCCGCAACAAACGCAACTTCCGAAAAGGTCTCTTTAAGCGAATATCGGCGCTGTGAGTTCATCGGTGCCCTCGGATTTCAATTCCGAGCACCGGATCAAAAGTTAGGAATTCCCGCTCGTTCGTTCACTGAACGTACCCGAGCCAAACTTCGGAAATTAATTCCGGGCACTCCGGGCCTCGGAATCAGGTGTCTTCTGAAACCGCGCTCTTGTAAAATTCTAAAGAAAATTAAGAAAAAAAAATTTCCCTTGAATTTTACAGGTCTTTACATCACTGCTCGATGACTTTCATTCCTTCCATTAATAGCTAGATTAGAATACTTTTCCATTTATTTATGAATCAAATATATGATATTAAAACATCTATAACACATTCATAATCCTACTAAACAATATATGAAATGAAAATTACAACATTTAGAACCTTTTTTGGGTTACCACTAGATATCAATGTTGACCACATCTCCATTTTATTCCTCCTTGACTACATATTATAGATGATGTAATGAAGTATATAACTTTTACAAATCTCAATAAAATAATTTATATTATAATGAAAAACATCCTCAAAAATTACAAAATCATCATATGGAATATCTATTTATAATTAATTTTTCTACCTATTTAAAATAAATTAATTTTATATCGATGTTCCATGAAAATATTTTGTGCAAACATGGACATTCTTTTATATATTTCCTTATAAGAATTCACTATATGTTCATCCTTTTTCCCGATATCTAAAAATATCCAATAAACTCTATGACGATAGACTTTTTGAAAAAATATATCCTAAAAATGAATTTCAATGAATGCACACTCAATGGCATAAATTCCATGTTTTTTTCATTGTATTTAGAATCAAACACCACTATCAATCATCTTCATCTTCCAAATGATAAATATATAAAGATATATTTCTATTCTTGATTCCATTATAAAAATTAAGTATCTTTTAGTAAAATTAATACTTCCTTTACCTTTATTCTAGTTAAAATATTTAATGAATAAAGAAGGTTAATAATTCCTCAAATGATAAACTATAGGCAAGTTCCACTATAGAGAATTTGTTTACACTCTTTTACAAGTTCCACCATAAAAATCATCCATAAACTAACTTAACAGCGACCCAAATTTATGGGTTCCAATGATATAGGACTACTAATTTGAATGATTTTCATATTCATAATTACTTCCTACATGAAATATGATGTTTCCTCTCTAAACATAAATTCTACATATAAATTTATTTGACAAGGAAACAAAAAAATTATAAAAATAAATCTAATGAAAATATTACAATAAATTAATATTTTTTAATTTGACTTTTAAAATTATTATAACTGGTAAAGATATATAAATACATACATTGATAAAAACTATAATTCCATTTAACATAAACAAAAAATAATTTAGTTATTTAAAAAATGGTTACACTCTCTTTTATTTTGATTAATCTTTTGGATTATATTATTTTGTAAATTATGTTAAAAAAAATTTAAAGGGGACACATTCAAATTTTATAATTTTTCCATGAAATCATTGCTTTTGGTTTAGACCCCTATTTTATTAGAAATATTTTTCATCATGTCTCTATAGATGAGTTTTTTAATAAGATAAAATTTTTATTCATCCTCATAAACATTGTTTTATTGTAAATATGGGATGAAAAAATAGATTCTATTATGAGATATTATAATAAAATAATCTCATTATTCTATTTAGGACAATAAAATTGGGGAATATGTTAATATTTTTCCAAATAAATAATTGAAAATATTAGGGAAATATATCGAAAAGGGAATACAAAAAATTTTAGAAAGATAACATTTTAAACCCATTATAAATCATAGGAAAACCCATGAAGGAGACTAGATGTATGTGGATTCCCTTGAGAACATTTCTTTGAGAAAACACAAACCTTTAACAAGAAATTATTCCACACAATATAAAATAAAATGATTTATTTAAAACATTTCAATTACTAACATCAGAATGATGGATTATCGTGTTCATAATGTTGAACCCCAAATTGGATACCCCATTATGCAGTACACCAAGACTATTGGCCACTATGAATTAGGTGCACCTTCCCATATACCAAAGGCTTCTCACTAGTAATTATGGTTAGAGAGGTGATAGTTAGGAGACTCTAAACTTAGGTTGTAATAATAATAATGGTCCATAGACAAATATATCTCCATAAAAATGACCATAAATAGAGGAAATAATTAACTAAATGGAATTATATTGAAAAATTAGTAAAAAATAAACCCATAACATAACATGTGTATAAAAAATATTTCATAATAGGGCTTATGTAAATATTTATAAGTAGGGTTTCTCATGCCTAACCACTAGAAAAAACTTATAAAAATAATTTAAAAGATAAAAATGAAGCTTCAACTATTATAGTGATGAAACCATGGTCCACTTCCATCCACATGCCATTTATAACAGTACAAAAAAATCAATAATTTCAAATTCCTAAACATGATCCCTTAAAAAATATTATAGAGATAAGCTATATATGCATCTTCAAGGGATTATGTGGGGTGTGATAATAATATCAGTAGGTAACTAATATCATATGACGACCTTACATCCCCAATTTGTTCTGTGTATTATAAATAAATATAAAATTAAAATAACAACTGATTATAAAATAACTCACTTCCCTAGTGCTAAAAAGCCACAAGGAAGCATCCAATCTACATCATCCAACACCGGTTTATGGTTGATCATAATCCCATAATTATATATATGATATATAGCTCATATATATATAATTTAATGGGTGAGGATCCATGGATTATTTCCCTAGGCATCCCTTGATGAGTGATCATACTAGGGGAACCATCGTGTTCCACCTATAACAATATCACACTACACATCAGGCACTCTAAGACATCCCTTTTCATAAATTAAGCACCCTCAATCCAAATGGGATTCCCAATAAACAATATCATGGTCCCACAAATTCCACTCAAATGTCTGTGTAACATCTCTGCCTAATGTACTATGTCAACAAAATATCCTTCCTCTAAAAAATAATCATAAGTTTTTCAACAGCGGACATCGCAAGGTATAATGATATTCACCCTCCTAATATCCTGGACCAACAACCTCATGTATCCTGATAAGCCTTAGTCCCCACCTAATGGGATCATAACAATAAATTTAATGTCCATCACCATCCACATGGATTTCTATGTTGAGAGCCTCTGGTATACTCGATGTTCAACCCCATCACCAGTGAATCATAAGATTTGGTGTCCTCCCTCAGTAGCCAATTGTCAAAAACTCATCAAATTGAGTCTTTTCTGTGATCACTGGACAAAAAAAGAACATTTTCTAATAAACAGTGTTACTAAATCACCAAAAAACCTAGGAGACATCATCCATAACCACATTCTCCTATGACTAAGCAACAAAATAATGATTTTAAATACAATATCAAATGAAAATGGTTATTCCCCCTTTCATACAACCTCATTTCCTCAGTTCAATGAACTAGTTTCCTCAACATTAAGATCATCATCACCTGATATATCTCATTCCTTTTCCACACCTTATGAACCTTATATCATCATTCTAGGTGATCAAAATAACCTCAATCATCTAGAATATCCCTTCATGTTCCCATGGAAAAATTTCTATCAACATAATAATTTAATTAATTAAAACATTCACCTTTCCTAATCATCCACGGTGGTGAATCTCCTTAATAGGGTTATCATTCCTAAAAAATATAGGGAATACCCAACAAAAATCATGGTGTAAATTATTTAATTTAAGAACAAAAATTTAATTATTAGGGGTATATCTTGTAATACCCACAAGGACTATAAAGAATGAATCCCAAAAAAAACTAAAAAAAGAAGGATATAGCTCTGAACAACCCATCATATGTTAGAAGGCTCTTGCTTGTCCAAAATCAGCCTCTAATACAAGACAAATTAGAAAAAAAATTGATTTAGATGAACTCCCAAAAAACTAGGTAAAAGATCTCATAAACGTTTATTATTCTATGAGGAGAGATTAAATAATAAATGAATCTATTGGATTAACGGTCTTACTAATGTAATTTTAATGACATTAGAAATACCATGTATTAGATCTCATATGATGAAGTTCCCTCAATTTCCAAAATTAGGTAAAAAGGAGGGATCTCACTTTTTCATCATGTGTGTGGATAATAAATTTAGGGGAAATAATATAAAGGTATAATGGGATGAAACGTAATTTCTCCTTTTTAAATGACTCACATGGTTTGGCTGAATGGTTTTGATATCCTTGTTCGAACTATGTGGTGTTAACCATTCAAGAACAACAACCATTTTGGAAGTGCATAGTTTTCCATACCAAGCATAGGCAATGAAAATAAACTTTTTAAAAAAAATACATTGGTCTCATAGGTCCACTCTACGCCTAACATGGTTTGAAAATCTATTCCCTATTGTCTAGGTCGTGCACCAAAATTCTACAAAGAGGCAACCTGTTATATCTAAATTATTCAACTTTATATGTCTTTTCCCAAATAGAGGTTTCTATGGCCCAACGCACCATGAACTCCACCAAAAAACTATTGTATATTCTGAAACTAAAAACCATCTAATAAAAATGACTTGGGTAAATGAACTCTAATAATATTTCTCTGAGATCAATATATGAATTGATATGAACACTAATACATTGGAAAAATATGACAAGCTAAAAAATCTTGGACATTATAGTCTCCCCACCATGTCATAGATCATTCTTGTGATTTAATAATTTACCCAGATATTGTAATAAACATACCAACATTATATAAATCAAATCAATAAACCAAGGTTAGTAGTAATTGTTTATCAATATCAGACCATTCCCCACCTTAGGAGTTATATTATATGTCACATTGAAACCTAAAAAACTTATTTTTTTGATCCACAGCCCATCCCGGGACTCCAAATTCCTCCCATGAAGCCTCATCATTATAATACATCATTAGTTTATCATATAATTCTTATAACACAACCAACATTCATCGAGTTCCAATCTCCTCAAATTCCTGAAACATCCAATTCCATACAAGACACACATGAAATACCGCATCTCAATATATTTCATAGATCATGGATGTCCATAGATACCAAAATTATAACCATTCATGTATAAAAATTCATTACAATAAAATCATGATGCTTATTCACATCATAAGAAACCCACATCACATCGATTCCAAAAATGAATTTTGATGCAGAGAATCCTCATGTACATATAACTCCAATCATTACTGATGAAAATCAACTACGATGTGCGTAAATAGTCCAAAAACAAAACACATGACACTATTTTACCCATTCTATAAAAATCCCAATATAAAAGGAACATGTTCATTACATTTATCATAGAATACAACTAATTGTATTTATCTACCATTGATGTTCTACACCATGTATCTCAATTGTATGCACCTAACTTAAATTTTGATTATATAAGACCAAGCCTCCAAGTATAGATGTGCTACTTACCAGCCACTGATATGAATAATTAGTCCCACTATCTCAACCATGACCCCCATAAGCAGTTTAATATTGGCTACCATCTAATGGTATTGATCCTAGTCAGACTATAGATCCATCAGCCGAACCTGGTCCCCGACTCCCAGTTATCCCTTAAGGATTCAAAGACAACCATTCCAATTGGCCCATCTGGCTACATTCCCAACACTCCTTTGGATTCTAATCGTATTGAGTCTAGATATATCCCATCTGCACAAATTTGAAGCACACTATTAAAAACTAACTTTTTGGTGGTCTGCCCGAGTCTCTAGCATGACTACCCAGCTATGACTCTTCATTTCCCCACTTCATGTAACCTATAAAATTAATGCTAGGATTACATAATGACATCCATTGGCTCATATATGGATTTTATATGATGTTCCCCTCAATTATCCGCCCCTTATTAAATTCATTTAGAAAAATGTGTTTAATAATTTATTCACCAACACTGTGATGGAATTACACAATCCATATTAAAAACACCACACCCGGGAGATGTCGTCGCCAACCAAATCATGTAAAAGTGATACATTCCTTTAAAACTATGTTTCATATTCCATGAAGTACATGTTTCAGTATTGTATATTCATGAAATCATGTACATTACCTCACTCATCATCATTATAATGGAATGAAAGAAGAACATGGACAACAAAATCCATATAATAAAATCACTTATGTATGCACACTAGAACCTATACATCTCACAAGAACATTGTTGATGCTATGAGAATAAACTTCACCATCTTCACCATCTACCCAGGGGGTGTCATCAGATAATTGAATGTAGTTTGGACTGACTAAATATAATTCTATAGTTCTTATTGTCAACCCATATCAAGAAGTAGCGTTGAGTGTTGAGAGTAAAATTCCTAAGTTAGGTATTCTATATTTGACTCAACTCCATGAGATCCCCTATTGATATACATTATGACTCATAAAAAGCTATCCCTGGTCTCCTCATCTAGCCATGTCCCAATGTCTTCAACCTGTTGTTTTCCCACCTATTCTAGATCATGTCCCTATGACTAATGATCATCACAACCCTATGGGGAGTCCTCCCAACCCTCTAGTGCCCCATACCATTCTATATCACGTATAACTATACAACATCCATCTTGAAACAACACTAGAGCCCATATAGGTAGAATCCAACTAAATACCAATGACAATGGTCAGAGATAAAAAAACTATATTTTTCACAACTAGGAAAGTTGTAATAGGTTTAATAAACTAAACACACTTGCACACGCGTACCACACTTTTTCTCATGGAAAACCATCATCATGGAACATTACCTATCCATATCAAGGTTGGGTATCATAAATAAGTCGGTATCAGGACACTTTCCTACCCACATCTATGTTATGGATCATGTATATTATATAAATTTTTAGTATCATTGTAGAGTTCCACCAAATAGTATATAATGTAATACATTTTTCTATCATATTGGACACTATAAATAACTCACAACATATCATCATTCTTACCTAAACTTATTAGTGTCATGCTCATATATAACAAACATTTATTATCCCATAAAAATCTAATTGGAACCCCATTCATGGGTTTGCTGTGTAGAATGCCTCCATGGAAGGGAAAGTACAAAAATAATCTAATATCATCCATTATTATCATTTCAAACAACACAACCCCACATAAGGATCACCTGTTTGTGAATAATAATCAAAATCATAACAAATTTCATGATCCTTTGTGATAATCATGATGCATAATCAAGCCTCTCTTCCCACACTAGGCTAAGGGTAAAAGTCTTGATAATAGATGAATATAACACCCATTTGCTCCATTCATGGTGAAAATAATGACAACTATAAAAATACATTACAACATCATTTTCACATTATGTAAAAGTACAGTACCCTCAATTCTTGAGGCTACCAGAACCCCAAAATGAGATCTTTACCAAACACTGAGTATTTCCTAGTATTCAGTCTACTATTTCCCAAAAATTAATACCTAAAAAATGAAACCATTTGATATCATTTGTATCTATAAAAATGATGAAATAATTTCAACCCATGTCCATGTGATTATAGAATGAAACAACCAAAAAACCCCACTCTGATACCATTATTAATTCCCTTTCCAAGATTCAACAATAAATGGTGATTTGATATGGTTCTCCAATAGACCATATGCATAAATCTTCATATGCTAAAGGATACTGAATTGCAGTGGAGGTCTGGGAGGTTATTGTGGGGATACTATAACATCATAAGGTGATAATAATAATGTACCATTAATGAATATAATGATGGAATAAGGACCACATGTAGAAGAATTATCAAACATACATGAACCCTTCATAAATAGTAGTAGATAATATACCTAAAACAAACCTTATATAGATAAGATATTCCATTAATTTTCAAACAAAACAATATAAAATAAGGGTCCCTCAGGGATAACCTTTAGTACATACATATATAAAATATGAAAAATATTTAAAGGAATCTCCAACTGATTTATAGGAACTTCCATGGTATAATTCCACACATCGAATGTTATGTAGTATAACACGATCACTATGGTCCATCTCCTGATATTGTTCCATTAAATTATCTTAGAGACATTATTTTTTAATGCATTCCGAATGGCCCATGAAGGGAGTGAGAATAATCTCATTTGGCCAAAAAAAAACACATTCTTCTATTTCACCCATAATTATATGGGTGTAATATGAGTAAATATTAACAGAAGAAAACAACCAATTATTAAAAACCCCTCATAAATTGTTCTGAACAGTAATAGGGAGGCATTCCACAAGCTTCATCCATCACCTCTATAACTTTTAACACATTCCCCCAATTAATAATATGGAATAATGCACAATTCTTCAAATATATATATATATATAGTGGTGAGGATACATTCCATTGTACCCAAAGAATCCCCTAATAAAAGATCATACCAACTAAAATATCACTGGAATCCTCATGGAATTTGACAACTCTAATGTCACCTATAGTAAAACCAAAATCCAAATGGCACACCCAATCAATAAGACATAGGTCCCTCAAACTTCTAACTCAAAATTCATTATCATATCTCAACCTGACATCCCAAGGCATGATGATATATTTCAAATAAAAAATAATGAATGTCATCAAAAAAACCAATGTTTGTAAGTGTAACGATATAAATCCACCAAATATCGTATCTCAATATCCCCATTTATACTAATTAGCATAATCCCACAACTTATGGTCTCAACACCATCAATCCATGTAAAATCACTAACAATATATTTTTTCTAGTGAGAACCCCCAGTATACCCGATGGTCCACACCATCACCTAATTTTCTTATGCTATTAAGAGATTATACCCAAATCAATTTGTTAACACTGCCCCTATCTGAGTCATATTTTCATGCACCCAACTCTAGTAGAGATGGGACCACAAATAGTGATCTTTGAATAACCAAAATAGCTATGACACATACTTCTGAAACTCTTTCCACAATGATTATCCCATAAACTCTTGATCCTCAACATCATATTAAATTACTCAGGTCATGCCATCATCCTAATGAACTCATCACCTCAGTCCGATGACCATATCACCTGTAACAACCCGAGATTTTATGAGAATTATTCTTTTTAATTTCTATGATGTCTTTTGTTGTACGCTACACCAAGATTATCTTGTGCTATACGCAACACCGTATTATCTTGAAATATACGCAAAACTATTCTTCACTCTTTTTACACACAATTTCATGTTCATTTTGTGGAAATTATTTTATGCAACATTAAGTATAGAATTTGTTTAATGTATAAATCAAAAAAGTTTTTATTATGTTATATGAAACATTGAGTGTATATATATATATATTCAATGTATAAATGAAATATGGTTGGATTAGGTTATACGCAACAACAAAGGAGTCTTTCACTATACGCAACCCTAACTTGGATTACATTACACGTAATCACGACCTTCCTCGATAGCATGTGTAGTACACAATATCGAGTTTCACTAAATGAGATATTATTATAATATTATTATGAACTAACCATTATGAATAGTAATACCCACTTTTTGAAATTTTATAAATTTTATCATTCAAAATGGACTTAATTTTTTGATTCCAAATATCGAAATTATCCTAAGGTGAATTTTTGGAATTTTTCTAAAAACTTTCAATTTTTTATGAATAGTGAAAACACTGGGTTACTATTTGAAATCTGACTTATTATTTAGATAATTATATATTTTATTTAAATTTATTTTAGGTCAAAATCGATACATAATACCTATATAAGTTCAATGTAATTTATTGGAGCTGTTTTATAATAATTTTAGATATATGAAAATGTTATTGAACTTTTCACCACCTTTTACCCACCTCCTAGAAGAATTTGGAAATTCACATAAAACATAATTTTACTGCTTTTGTGAGTGGAATTTTGAAATTCCGAGAGACAAGGTTAATATAAAGAACTAAAATGTTATTCAAGGAGATGAAAATAATTTTTGGTGAATAGTAACTTTTTACTTTTATTTACCACGGTTAAAAGTAAATAGGGTAATTAAGGGTAAAAATGATATTATTATTACCATAACACATGTCATAATTCTATTTTATCAGTTAAATTCGACCAAAAACAACCTTAGGAATAAAATATGACCATTTAGGTCCACTTGGATTAGATTAGGACATTTATTATTAATTTATTTAAAGAAGGGTTAAAATAGTTAAAATCAAAGTTTAATAACTAATTCATTTTTAATATAGGGTTATACATAAGATAAATTCGACTATAAATATTAATTATAAAGATAAAAAGATTTCATACCTAATGGTATTTTATTTATAATTTTTATACATTAAATAATATATGTTAATTTTGACACATGGTGATGCAGTAATTACCTAAATAATGAAATATTAAAATAATTGATTATATAAATAGCCAAATAAATGTAATTTGAGACTTTTTATGAATTAAACTAATTTTATATGTTAATATGACATGTTAGTATTTATGTTTTTATCTTATTTGGAACTAATCATTCTGTTATGATTTTAAAAAAATCAATTACCAATAGTGTCAAAATTGACAAAAAATAGTTCTTAAAACAAATATTATATTATTAATTGTTATTTAATTACTAAAAATATAAGGTTCATCCAAATGACTTAGATAAGGATATATATATAAATAATGAACCACTTGGGGTTTTTTTGGCTTGTTATTGTATGTTTATTAACTATATAGTGTAAGAAAACAAGAAGACACGAAAAAAGTAAAATTATTTAACTTAGAGTTAAATCTAAATGATATGATTAAAATTGTAACCTAAACCTGTCTAAAATCTATTTGTTGAGATTATTTAGACCCATACCCACTTTAGCTTCAAAATAAATCAATATGAAGCTATTATAAACCGAATATGACTTTATTATAAAATAATATTTTAATTTTCCCAAAAGGTGCCCCTCTCCTCCTTTATAAAAGGGCACCACTTCTCTCTTCTCTTCACACCCATTTGGCCTTGAAGCTCATCCAACCCCTGAAAATTTATCTTCTCCACTTCCCTATAAATATTCTGGAGGTTCTGGTCTTCTCAAAAGACCAACTCTACTTCAATAAGATGAAGCTTAAAGGAGGTGCGTCAAAGAAGAGGTAATCTCTTCTTCCGATTCTCTCATGTTTTTTTCATCATCAGCTTATTCTTATTTAGTTGTCTCATTATAAAGTAATAAAATAAGTATTAATTATATACTGATATGTTATTATAAATATTAAACAACCCTATTTTACCTTCTATCCATCCTACGAAAATTGAAATCATCGTGCGTGCGTAAGTACGGAATACCGTCTCCACGTCGTGGTGTAATCTATTTTCGACCACCACCTTAATTGGATGGGTATAATGGTGTAAATATATAACTATATATGATTATTGTAATTTTATATTGATTCTGAAATATTATACATACACTTCAATACAACTCCACGATCATAGGAATGGTATCATCGCTCGTGCGTATGTACGGACTACTGTCTCCATGACGCGATGAGATTCATTCTCCATGTTAACCATTCATGAATGATTATAAAGTATATATAATAAGTAATCATGAAATATATGACATTATAATAATACTTTATTTATATATATATATATGTATGTCATCTACTTAATTCCATTCAATTCAATATGGAAACGAAAACAGCGTTCATGTGTATGTACGACCTACCGTCTCCATGAATGATGTATTTCATTCCATTTATCGATCTATCAGATATATATGTATATGATAAATATATATTATATATAAATCATGTTTTACATTCTGGAATTATTTAAATCGGGAAATAAGTAATAATATCATGAACAATAAGTCGAAACTCGTACGATAAATTAAACGATTTTACCCAAAACGCTACTTTAACAAGGAATTGCCAAATGAACAGGTAATATAAATACCTAAGTGAACCATATATGATATAATAACAATGAATATGATTCTTTAATAATTCAATGACATTATTTAAATCATTATATAGGAGGTTCGGATACATACGAAGCATATCGGACATAAGGTAATGTATAATTATTCCAATATCATACTTATCAGAGATTGTTTATTCGTAAGTATTTAGTGGGGTTATGTTTATTATCCATTTACATATGTTCTCAAAATGTTTTCATAAAATTTTTACTTTTCATACATGTATTTTTAAAGTCATTCTTACCTTTTTTTACTTTTACCACATCGTATGGAATGAATCTCTCTTTTGTTTACCATACGAGGTACTTTTTGACTTTTCCGAAAAAAGTACAAGAAGAATGTTTTTTTAACTTATATGGTGTGAACAGATTTTTACGGTTTCATAACACCTCATTTTCATGAATCATAATCTACAATATTTTATGACTATTTTCAACAAAATACTTTTCTTTTAAAATTGCATGGAATTTTGTGAAAAGAAAATGATTTTGAAGAAGAAAGGATATTTTCCTCAAGAATTCATTTCAAGTGATTTATCAAAACCATTTTCCATCTAAGATGACATTATTTCATATGTGAATGTTTCAAGTATAATGTCTCTATGATTTACATGGTTTCACTTTTCTTATGATTAAATGGTATCCATTTGTTTTATATGGATTATGTTATGATGGAATGATGTTTATAAAATCCATTTTTATTCATTGGGTTTTGATGAATGATTTATGTTTATATTGTGGCACAAGTAAGAATGATTTAATTATGAGATGGAGAGACTTATTTCTACCTCCAATGAAGTGGGAAAGGATTTATATCTCATGAGATAGACATGGATGGAATGGTAAGTTAATCTGGTTCAGTGTTACAGGACTGGAACGAGGAGTGAACTTGATTCAGAATGGGACTTTGTCCACTAAGATGGTCTTGGCAGCAATGACTTGGCTACTATGGAAACCATAACATGTGCTTAATGGATTCCACAATTACATGTTTTATTACCATGATATTTTATCATTACTAATGTTACTTTATGATCTATTCCTTGTATACTTCCAAGATTTATGTTGTTACTCATGATTTTGATGTTCAGATTTTATGTTCATGTTTTTGCATTCAACTATTTATGGATTGTTTTATGTTCTCTATGCTTACCCTTACTGAACATTTGAGCTCACCCTTTACATTTTTTCTTTTCCCCAGGATTTAAAGAAAGGTTTTAGGTATGAAAACAAAAGGGAAAGATCATTATGGGAGATGTTGACGATCTTTCACAATGATTAGAAGATTATTTTCTGAGTTTCCAAAGACACAAATCTTTTACGGTCCTTGTGTGTCTGTTTTCGTTATGTATCATGTATTACAAAAAATTAATTTAGTGTCCATGTACGTCAAGATTTGGGTATCTATAGTTGGTATCAAAGGAAAGGTTTAGTCAACCTTTGGAAACTAGGATGTGAGAACTTTAGTGAAATCCCTAGAGATATTTCTAAGGTATGTTTAGGGATGTCACTAAGGTTAAGTATAAGTATAGTTTATAGTCCTAGAATTATGATAATGATCATGAATAACCTAGGATTAAACCTATGATGTTAGAGATTTAAATGACTCCCCTTGATTGTGTTGTTTTTCTAGCATGATTTATGCCTCTCACACAATTCTTTTTGGGTTTTTTAAAATGGATGCAAACCAGAAGATTCATGTTAATGAAGAATATGATGGAAAATGGAATGATATTCTTCATGATCAAGAAAATCAAATGGGATTTGGAAGGCGAAACAAAGTTATTATGCCTAATCAGCAATCTCATAATATGATCAATAATCTCAACTTTGGTAAGTTTCCTGACTCAGCTAATAAGAGAAAGACGGAGTTTCATGATGATCATAGAGGAAAGAAAGTTCAATTCCACACATGTAAATTATGTGGGAAGAGGCATCAAGGATAATGTTTCAAAGGAACTGGAAGATTCTTTGGGTGCGGAAAAGAAGGGCACAAATCCAGTAAGTTCCAAGGAAAAGGTTAATTTAACACCATGGAGAAGGATAATGGTATTGCTACGACATTAACAATGATTAGATGTTTTAAATGTGGAATGTATGTGTATTATCGAAACCAATGCCCTATGGGAAAATCTCACGAAGAGACTCTGCATGGTCATATGGGTAGTATTTATGTTGATGATGAGGAGGAGACTACAAATGATATATGAGATGAAAGAAGTGTTGAAGCTTGGTCAATGGTTTAAGAAGGTAGTGGAATGATTGTATGTTTATCAAGAGTTATGTTGTATAGGTAATTTAATGGTACTATGGAATAAAGAAACATATAAGGATTGTTACATTATTTTTTTCCCTAAGTATTTGAAAGTATATGTTGAATGGTACCGGTAACCATGAAAGGTTATTCAGATATTTTTGGAAAGAAGATGATATGCACATAATGAATGGATAAGGAGGAAATAATATGTTTGATAGTATTCATGAGATAATGATTGATATAAGGAAAAAGTTATATCATGGTTTGAGTATATAGAATTTTTGGATTTTTTATGTGGAAAGAGTTAACTTTTTACAGCATTAATGTTTTCACTAAGATTCAATGGGTATTTATTTTTCAATAGAATATACGATTAAGGCCTTCGAATGTTTGGAATATGACCAAAAAGACATATCTTATGATATATGGGGATCAATGATGGTATTAACATTCTTGTTATATTAACTCTCTGGTAATCATTTTCACTATAATGTGAGATTGGACAACAGTATTTTGGATAAGCCTAATGATTGGAATGCATTATGTTGGACATAAGTTAGTATAGTTTAAGGCTAGAACTTTTTTGATATTATTGATGTAAAGTTATAATAATTTAGTTTTAGAAAATGACAACCTGTAGAACGGGTGACAACCCATCGCGTCAGACAAGGTTGTGGGAATCGAACCCACAACTGAAGTGCGACATGCCTTTATCGCCTACCACTGGCCTACATGAAGTCCCTGTTTAGTAGAAACTAGTTTTATTATATTATGCAGTATGATATATGAAGTATAAGTCCATTTTAGGAACCATAAATGATTAATCTCACTATAGATGGACTTATGTATTTTTTATAACTTTTTCTAACCTTTTGTTTGAGATAGATGGAATGACCCATCATTATATCACATGATCTGCTAACACTTCACAAATGACATATTCAACTTCATTTATTTAAGAGATGAAGTGGAAATTGTCCAAGGAATGACCAACGGTGATACTGTACCAAAATAACGAAAGTATTTCTTCTAATTCCAATTTCATCAACTTTAGGGAAATGATCTTGAAAACCAAAAATGTAGTCCTAGTGACCTCATATACGATGAATCAGATGGTACCTTAGATCATCACAAATCTATGGCATTGTGATTGTTGGATTTTTCAAAGCCAAGTTCTCTACCACTCTCCATCAGAACATGACTGTTAGATTTCTCTTCCATATCAATATTTTCACCTATGTTCTCCTACGTGGAAACCCAGTGATTAGTTAATTTGGGTAACCGTAATGTTTCATACTTTAGCTTTTAATCATAAGTTTTGGTATTCATTTTTACGATGTGGGTTTCTATTAAAGAAACTTTCAAGTAGAAAACAATTTATAACCCCGAATAATTTTGAGGGCAAAATTCATTTTAAGGGGGGTAGAATGTAACAACCCGAGATTTTATGAGAATTATTCTTTTTAATTTCATTAATGTCTTTTTTTGTACGCTACACCAAGATTATCTTGTGCTATACGCAACGCCGTATTAGCTTTCAATATACGCAACACTATTCTTGTCTCGTGTTACACACAATTTCTAGTTCGTTTTGTGGAAATTATTTTACGCAACATTAAGTATAGACTTTGTTTAATGTATAAATGAAATAAGTTTTGATTATGTTGTATGCAACATTGAGTGTATATATATATATATTCATTGTATAAATGAAATATGGTTGGATTCTCTTATATGAAACAACAAATGAGTCTATCACTACATGCAACCCTATCTTGGCTTACATTACACGCAATCGCGACCTTGATCGATAGCGTGTGTAGTATGCAACACCAAGTTTCACAAAACGAGATATTATTATAATATTATTATGAACTAACCGTTATGAATAGTAATAACCACCTTTTGAAATTTTATAAATTTTGTCTTTCAAAATGGACTTCATTTTTGGATTCAAAATATCGAAATTAGCATAGGGTGAATTTTTGGTATTTCTCTGAAAACTTTCAATTTTTGATGAATAGTGAAAACACTAGGTTACTATTTAAAAACTGACTTTTTTATTTAAATAATTATTTATTTTATTTAAATTTTTTTTGGTAAAAATTAATACATAATACCTATATATGTTTAATGTAATTTATTGGAGTCAGTTAATAATAATTTTAGATATATAAAAGCATTATTGAACTTTTCACCGTCTTTTACCCACCTCCTAGGAGAATTTAGAAATTCATATAAAACCTAATTTTACCGCTTCTGTGAGTGGAATTTTGAAAATCTTAGAGAGACGATTAATATAAAGGACTAAAATGTGGTTTAATGAGATGAAAATAATTTTTTGTGAATAGTAACTTTTTACATTTATTTACCACGGTTAAAAGTAAATAGGGCAATTAATTGTAAAAATGATATTATTATTACCCTAACACATATCCTAACTCTATTGGATAATTGTAATTCGACCAAAAAAACCATAGGAATAAAATATGACCATTTAGGTCCACTTGGATTAGATTAAGTCATTTATTATTAATTTATTTAAAGAAGGGTTAAAACAGTTAAAATAATAGTTTAATAACTAATTCATTTTTAATATAGGGTTATACATAAGATTAATTCAACTATAAATATTAATTATAAATATAAAAATATTTCCTACCTAATGGTATTTTATTTATAATTTTTAGACATTAAATAATTTAAGTTATTTATTACACAATGGTGATGCAGTAATTACCTAAATAATGAAATATTAAAATAATTGATAATATAAATACCCAAATAAATGTAATTTTAGACTTTTTATGTATTCCACTAATTTTCTAGGTTAATATGACATTTTATTATTTATTTAATTAACTTTTTTTTAACTAATCATACTGTTATGATTTTTAAAAAAATCAATTACCTAATAGTGTCTAAATTGACATAAAATAGTTTTTAAAACAAATATTATATTATTAATTGTTATTTTATTCCAAAAAATATAAGGTTTGGCCAAATGACATAGATAAAGATATATATATTAATAAAGAACCACTTGGGGTTCGTTTGGCTTGTTATTGTAATTTCATTAACCATATAGTGTAAGAAAAAAAGACACGGTACCACCCTATATAACATAGGCCTCACCAAACCTATTGAACCATGTGACCTAAATCCTTGTAATCAATATAACCTCTATCCTTGGGGATAGAATGTCACATATACTTAGAACCAATCCTATAAATATATAAATTTAATTACATTAATCATGCTCCCAAAATAATCATATAATGCATTCAATCGAATCGTACTAGGCTTATCAAATATAATGGAATTTGATATACCCAACAACATCCCATGGCATCAATTCCTTAATTTTATAACATTAATTTAATTATTAGGATTAAATATTAGACTAACCAAACAGAATATATATAACACAACTCCGAATCTTCATAAAAATCATTGATGATGATAAGAGCCATCGAAATTAGATTATATGATTATTGATGTTCTCATATCATCCTCTAACTCGATCTAAATCAATAAAAATCATTATTTTAGAAAAATACCCAAAAATAGTTTAAATGAGATAGCGAAGATTTAACATTACATGTGGTGAGATAAAATAAGAAAATAATCTAGAAGAAATAATTATTTTCTGATGAGCTTCTAATGAGACAAATGGATCCTGTATTAGAGCTTAGTTGACGATGATCCCCCAATTTCTACAAAGTGGGAAAGAGGATGTGTCACCCACTTCTATGAGTGTGGGTGGAGAACAAAAGAGGTGGAAAATAAGATAAAGGTATGGTGGGACAAACATTAATTTTCCCACTTTAAATTACATTCATGGATTAGATGCATGTTTGGCTAACTATGTTCCAACCCTTCATTTCACACTATCCAAGAGATACACTATAATGGGATAGGTGCATGGTTTTCCATGTCTTATATAGTCTATGTAAATTCCTAATTTAAAATACTACATAGTTATTATATGATTTTATTCCCTTACCCCTATGGATTCAAAATAAGTTTTACATTAATATAGGTGGGTGTTGGGGTTTCTCCTGGAATGATGCATGGTTTTATCCAAAAAAGTTACTATAAATTTTTTTTCCCCTGAAACTGAGTTTCCAATGTCCGATGAACCTGAATTATTGAGGCATGTATCGATCCTTAAAACCCATATAAAAATAAGGCCATGGGACATTAAAATTAATATAATTAGGTTTTGAAGATCATGAGAATAATTTTCCCTACCCCCATAATCAAAAATTAATGGGGGTTAGGAAATTCTAACGAGCTCAAAAACCTTCAATATTCCACATAACCCTTGTTGAATCATATATGAAAAATGTCAATATAATTGAAGCTTAATTAATTCCATAGGACAATTATATAAAGGTATCTCTCTATTTATTTACTTTCTTGACAAAAGTTTTACCCCATAAATTTAAGAGAAATATTTTGTCCACCCATCATCAATATCCATATCAGGTGATGGATGATTCTTGTGGGATAGCTTCAAGTGTCCCATATTTGTGTGTATTACATCCTAATAAAAAACATGGACCTCACTCTATAGTTTTTTTTAGTTCTCCTTCAGACGAAACCCAATGTCTTGGTCCAAGTGCCCTCCACAAATGTCTCATAGAGAACATTTACTATTATGTTTGATTATTTCCCAATTTATCTTTAAAAAATTGTATTCATTTTATTTCCAAAAAATTTCATACTTTAGTTTCATCTATTGGGTTAGTCCCAACTTATTTGTTGATCCCACAGTGTCACCAGGGGAAGAATCCTTCTCTCTCCTAGGAGACCATTAATAGTAGACCATTATTCTCCATTACCTATCCCATCCCTCTGGATAATGATTTCAGTGAATTATCACATTTCCATTCATGAATGGAATTTATTTATACTTTCCTACCACCTATTAGTGTCCATAATAGGGCTCGTGTCAATCAATAAAATAGCCTTTACCCCTAAACCCATGGGATCTTCGACTCTAGTTTCTAACCCCATGAGTCATGTGATTAAAATATTTCATTTATTATCAACAATTACTAGTTATTTTTATAATTGTTGAAGATAGAATTCAATTATTATGAGCTTCAACATCCTAAGGATACACTTGTTACTTCCCATGACAATAAACAACAAAAATCTAAAATCTAGGACTTCTTGTACCAACTTGGTATTCTAAACTACATTCATGTGGTGCATGAAAATTAGAAACATGGGTATTATAGAATATTTATATACTTATGGAGATGCATTCCACCATTATACAACATGTTATTTTTAAGGTAATTACATAGTTTGTTATTTTATTTCCTTTTTATAGTATGTGTGATGCAATGGAAAGTGTATATATTTTTAAATATCATATTAATGTAAACCTATGTGATTCAACCTACATGAAGGGTGAGTTCAATTTCAACATGGAAATGATGGATATGATGTGGAGTTTTTTTATCTGTAGAAGGAAAGAAATGATTTTGATATCATGGAATCTTGTAATGGCCTCCGGAATCATAGGACCATCGGGGATCGTTTTACATTGTGTAATAATTTTATTTGTGGCCACTATATGTGGTTTTTGTGGATTTATCTTAGATAATTTCAAGACCATGTCCTCCTTTCCTAATACTCAGCTCGACTACCTAGTTCATGAATTGTTAGATCACTCTCCACATCATATACATCTTAATGATAGTGCTTCTTCTGGTGAAATTTTTTTCTACTCTAGTAAATGGTTGTTTAATCATGTTTATCACTAGGTGTTATGAAATTCGGGGAATAAATACATGAGGTAAGGATCATGTATGGGTTTCCACAACAATATTTTGAGAATGATGCCTAATATTTGGGATTGGGAGTCTAGTATGACTTCCCATTTATTAGTGTTGATTAAAAATATTTTATATATTATGTTGTAAGATGTGGATTGTTAATTCTAGTTGTATGATAACAATTTTATTTCGATGATCTAAATGAAGTGTCATTTTTCTGAAATTCCTCCTGAAAAGGAATGAATAAAAAGTTATTGTGCTCAGGTGATATGGAGTAGGGAGGGGAAAAGAATCATACATTTTTTCACATGTTTCATGGAAAGGAAGTGTATTTTTAATCAAAATATACTACTTCAGTATGGATCACACAACAATGAACAACTTATTATAAGAGGTATGGTGGTCTCTTTTTTTTTGTCCTTTCTTGATGAAGAAAAAACTCCCATGGAGGATGGCCATACTAGAGGCCATGATACTATTTTTTACAACATCCCTCAGTTGGTCTCTAAAATGTTTAATATTTTATTTTAAGTAATTCCATATGATTTAGAGGTATGAGAGGCTATTTATGAAGTCAATTCTAAAATTGCACTAGTCCTAGAGAGCTTTCTAGTGTCTTTTTATTCTGACTCTAAGGACCTCACTAAGTAGTACCTCATGGGTATCATCTAAGACTTTTTATGAGGAGGAGGTTTACCCAAAGTGTGTTATACAACAATCCTTATTATCGTACTAAAGATTAATAGTAAAATGCCTTTTAAATAGTATTACCCAATCATTATGTGAAATTTATGATATAATGATACCTCTACTATTATCACTTGAATTCTCTCAATAAACTTCAAAAATTTAGTCTTAGATTAACATCATGGTTTCATTTGGGTTTGGTCTAAGGAAGCCTCCATTTCAATGGAAGATCATGGGATATACCATGTTAGTAAGATTATTTTTGGTTATAATACTTCAATCATACAATATATAGTAAAAGATTATCATAGGGTGGAATGGAGCTCCATTATCTAAGTCATGGGCTATTTGGGATTCACTAACATGGTGGTTGACCATTTATTCAGGTTCAATTTTTCACCATGGTTTTAGGTTTCCCTCTGTGAAAAAATTAGTAGTTTACTTATTTTAGTCCATGTTCTAAGGAAACAGTATCCCATGTCCCATATTTTCACAATTATTCTCCAAAACACTTTGTATAAATCTAAATAAAATTATTTTGGAGGGACATGTCAGACTATTTTTCGTATAAAAAACATGTCTTTACTTTAATATTATTATGTGGATTATCTACTATTATTTATAAATGAAAAACATAGGTATGTAAAATAGAATAATTTTGTTCCTGATTTAAATGGAATGTGGAGTTGCTAGATTATCAACCTGACAATAAGTAATGTATACCTCCCAATTTCATTTCAAAGAGAAGTGGGTGAAAATTAGAGAGACAATGGGGATTCAATGAAATCCATTTCATAATGAGTATTTTGGAGACCTGAATTCCCCATGTAGTACCTATATCCATCACATTTGTGGAATGATGGATAGAATAACCAACGACAATCTAAATTGGGAAAACTATAGCCTCTCAATCAATGGTTGCATCACCTTCACCAATCATGTGGTTACATCTATAAATATTAATGTCTTATAATCCCTCTTCTTCCCAAAAGTGGATTTAAGGATAATTGAGAAAACATTAAAACCCTTCACATGGGATTCACAAGATTAATGAATATATCATTTGGCATTGTGTGTGTGGGTATGTTGGGAGGATATAGATAGATGTATTGGACAAATAAGAGTCATCAAGACCATTAACTATATTCATATGAAGTTTATTATAAATGTTCTAAAGGATTGTAATTGTGGTATAACATAATGAAAAATTAATAATTGTAATTGAATTATAAATCTAGGAAATGATTTTCCAGGATTTGGGCCTTGATTTAGTGGAACATACTTATTCCTCAACACAATGAATATGGATCATATGGTGTTACATGATCAACTACTGGAATAAAAAATTGATGGGGACTAGACTATGATATTTGGGATGTCTAGTACTAGGTATATCAGTTGTTTAGGATAGTATATTTTTTTAGGAAGATAATTTCCAACATAAACCTCTATAAAAATGATTTATTAAAGTATTGTGATCAAAATAGATCTGTACAAGCTTATTTTAATGAAATTCATAACAATTTCGTCATGGAAAATATTTAATGAAATGTATTACATGAAAATATCGGTCCTGATTCTTAGGAATGGTTACGATGGTTTAGCGAGATACTAGAGAAACTTTTCTTCCTTATTTGGATACACAAAATCAATCCCTCCCAACAGATTTGGGGGTCAGAAGAAAGGGGATATCCAACATTTCAGGGAAAATATACTACAGTAATCAAAATGAAGATACCACTGAAATAATGTTATTTGAAGGGCAGTAGGAATCCTCAATTAGGAATGGATTTAAATTCATCAATATCATAGATGGGAATATATTATCAGTGATGAATTCCAAAATCATTGGTTCCATGGAGAGGATGATAAAATTCTTGATCAAAATGTGAGGTCTGTATTAAGAGAAGTAAGTTATTATAGTATTTGGAATTCCAAAAATAAGGTTATATTGTCGGGGGCTTCCTAGAACGATCTTGGGAGTGATGTTCAGGGCTTGATCCCTTCCTTTCTAGTTGGTCCCACTTCTTAAGAAGTGGTACCTTTCACATTCATTGTCGTTTCTCATGGCCGACAGCCATGAAAATAATTCTCTTCACAATCAGGCAATGGCAGAGTTCATTTCATGATGTACCAAGATCTCAGACGACAGCACTGGTGGCTGGGTATGAAGAAGGCTGTGGCAGACTTCATTTCACGATGCCTCACCTCCCAGCAGGTGAAGGCGGAGCACCAGGTACTAGTAGGCTTGGTGCATCCTTTAGAGTTCCCGGAGTGGAAGTGGGATGGGATATCCATGGATTTCGTGATGGGGATCCCATGTACTGCAGAGGACACGACTCCATTTGGGTGATTGTCGAACGACTCTCCAAGTCGGCCCACTTCCTACCTATAAGATAGCAGGGCTCAGTAGAGAGCTTAAGACGCCTCTATGTTCAAGATATCATACGACTTCATGGTGTTCCATCATCTATCATCTCCGGTCGAGACGCTCACTTTACTTACCGGCTTTGGAAGGGGTTGCAGGAGGCTTTTAGGACGCAGCTACGCCTGAGCACCGCCTTTCATCCACAGACGGATCGCCAGATAGAGAGGACCATTCAGACACTCAATGACATGCTCTGTCCATGTTTCCTTGACTTTGGTCATAGCTGGGAGGATCACCTACCCTTGGTAGAGTTTGTGTACAACAACAATTACCACTCCAACATCGGGATGGCACCATACGAGGCATTGTACGACCGACCATAAAGATCACCTATGTGTTGGACTGACCCTGGGGAGTCAGCACTCGTAGGACCAAAGATAGTTCAGGCTACGACAGAGAAGGTGCAGTTCATCCAGGAGCGGATGAGGACTGCACAGAGTAGATAGAAATCCTATGCTGATAGGAGGCGGAGACCACTGAAGTTCGAGGATGACGACCTTGTTTTCTTACGGGTCTCACTTCGGCGTGGATTACGATGATTTGGTCGTGGTGGAATGTTATCTCCATGCTTCATCGGACCTTTCCAATTTCTCAGTAGGGTAGGCGAGGTGGATTATCACATGGCCCTTACACCTTAGTTGCACCGGGTGCACGATGTCTTCCACGTATCTCAGCTGAGGAGATAGGTGTACGACTCAATGCATATCATTGATCACGGGGAGCTGGACATCGATGATGGGGCGACATTTGTAGAGGTCCCGGTGGAGATCGAGGATCGACTGGAGTAGGTCCTACATGGACGGTTGATTCCTATAGTGCGCATTCGTTGGAAGCATGGGAACCTCCAGGAGAGTACATGGGAGTGGGAGGTTCAGATGCGTGCACTGTAACCTCATTTGTTTCCCTAGTTTATGATGTATCTTTACGGGGACGTAAAGCCCTGAGGTGGGAGTAATGTAAAGACCCATAAAATTCAAGGAATGTTTTTTCTTAAATACTTTGGAATTTTACGAGTCTGTGGCTTCTGACAGCCCTTGATTCTGAGGCCCGGTGTGCTTGGAATCAATTTTCAAAGTTTAGCTCTAGTACGTTCAGTAAACGAATGAGCAGGTTTTTCTATCTTTTGAACCGATGCTTGGAATTGAAATCTGAGGGCACTGATGAACTCAGAGCACCGATATTTGCTTAAGAGGACTTTTACCATATATGTGTTTGCACGGGAGAAGAAGTTAAATTTTGGGGTTTAAATAAGAAGTAAATAAAATTGTGTACAATTTTATTTTATTATTCTTGGAAGTTAAAATCTCCCAAGTGAAGTTGTTGGTGGGGCCCACAACCACCCAACTTCCCATGTGTGGTTATGTGGGAGGTGGGTCCCATGCGAGCCCCACCCTTTTCACATTCCATAACCCCTTAACCCTCTTTGAACTCCCATGTTAATTACATGGAAACTCCCTATTAATTTTGTATCCTTTAAATGTGTAACTCTTCCTCTCCCCTCTCTCCCTCTATAAACTTTCCAACTTGTAACTTAATTAATTAAACAACTCATGGTTTAATTAATTAAGTGAATTAGGATTTGAAATTTTTAATTTTGAATGCATGGAAAATAAAAATAAAATAAAGAGAAGCCTTATTTTATTTTGGTTAGAATTTTTGTGTGAGGAGGAATTGGGAGAACACTAGTGTTTCTGAAGAACATCATCCTCAACGAAGAACCCCAACTCTCCAATGAAGAACTTCGACTCAGCAACCCCGAATTCCCCATCCTCTTCTTCCTCTGCGACAAGGGAGGAGACACCGACGTGGGAACCCACCAATGATGTCTGCCTTTTTTCTTCTCTTCGTGATAAAAGGGGAGATGTCGCTTCCTCCTCGGATGCTCTCCGTCGACGTCTACGAATCCTCCCCTCGCGACGCCATCAACCACGATGCCGACATTCTTCATCATTTATCGAGTTAGGGGTTAAGTTCAATTTTAATGGATTAAAATTGTGCTTTGGTTTTTCATTGAGCATCTTGTTTACCACTGCCATTTCCTATAGCTTTACTCGGAGGGCGCGGGCCGAACGAACATGGACTGACGACCCTCCGTTGAACTTGTTTATTTTATTAAGAATTGGAAAGAAAAGGCGGAGGAGGCACGATGCTGTCGTGCCGTGCTGGGAACACGACAATGGAGGACGACGCCGCCACGCCAGTTGTGCGGGAAGAAATGCGGTTCGGTACACGGGCCGCTTCGGCGGAAGAACCGGTTGGCCCGTCGGTCGGTCGGGCGAAGAAGAGCCACAACGCCAGGAGGGCGCCACTCTAGAGGACCGGCCGGCTTGTTGGCTGGCCGGGAAAAGCTGGACCGAGGTGCCAGGAGGGCACCGCGCTGGAGGATCGGCGGCCCGCCCCTGCTGGCCGCGTGCGTAGAAAACCGGCTGGTCTAGCTGGCCGGTTTGGGGAAGGGTGATGCCGCCTAGTGGCGCTAGTGCAAAAAACTGGGGGGGAGGGGGGGCGTGCCCCTCCCTTGGAGCCTGCTTGGCTTCGACCGAGCTGGGCTGGGCCAAGCTGGGCGGCTCTAGGCCGGGCAGAGCCGAGCCGTGCCGGACCGGGCCAAGCCGGGTCATGCCGGGCCTGGACGAGCCGGGTCGTGCCCCTTCGGTCCATGTTATGTAATTCTTCGGACAGGTCCGACACCCCTACGGGGTCTGACCCATCCAACTGGGTCAACCCGACCCGTCGGCCCACTGGGCTAAAGGCGTCAGGCCCGTTATTGAATTAAACGTGAATAACATAAGGACCGCGCATCCGATCGGCGCGCCGTCTATAGCACAGGGACTCTTTCGATGAGACGGTCATTTTGAGATACTCTAAGTGAGTCTCAGATGAATTTGGATACCATCCAGGATAGAAACGAGCATATTTCTAACCGGGATCCCCGGACGGAAAAAGCCAATATCTCTCAGACCGTGCGTCTGATTGACGCGCCGTCTATCGTGTTGAGTTCCTATTGGTGAGACCGAACTTTGGGATACATCAACTCTGGACTTATTGACAGTTGGTGTATTGACCCCCTTGGCTCATGGAGCAAACCCTCCTGGAATCGAGCGTGTTGTGTGCGGGAACCCTAGAGTAGGCTGCAACTGCGATGACGATGACGATTGTACTTGGATTATACATGGGTTCGGCTATTTGGATGACTGTACATGGATCCTCTGTGGGTTCGGCAGTGATGATGACTGTACATGGATCCTACGTGGGTTCGGCATCGATGGTTACTGTACTTGGATAATACGTGGGTTCCGTATTGACGACTTCCGTACTTGGATCCTACATGGGTTCGGCAATGGAGATGATTCCGAGGCTACATATATCATCTCCACCCCTCTTCGTGAGTAGTATACCTGTGTGAGATGAGTTTTGACTTTCAATCAATATAATAGATATGATTGACTTACTTTCCTGTATGGACTGGGTTGTTCTTTCCTGTGTGGATTGGGTTGTACATGGGATCTTGAGTTGGATCCGAAATGGAATTGATGAATTAGGTATATGTATGGGCATATACCTAAGTATAGTTGGTTTATACTTTGTGCTTGTATCTTTTCTTTGTGGTATATCCTTTGTGGATTCTAGGAGACCTTCGGGAGTCTCAGGGTCCCTACTGAGTATCGTATACTCACCCCTGCATGGGATATGCCTGCACTACGTTGTGTTGGATGCAGACGATAGACAACACTGATTGAGGTGGAGTCTAGTGGAGTGGGACGATACATGGAGGTGGACCACTTGGTGGGACGTACACGGAGCAGACGGCCGGACCCGAGGAGCGGAGGAGACCATATTTACCCACCCTTCAAGTGGGATATCTGGAGGATGACTTAGTGGTTGCAGGTTTACTTTACTATAGCTGTTCATTCTTTACTGTTGTACTATACTTTCAGTTGAGTTTGTTTTCTGGACCATTTACTTTCCAGCACTAACTTTTTGTACTCAGTTTTCTTATTGTTTACAACAGCTTGAGTACTCTATTGTGATTGTTTACTTATATAAAGGCAATGCCTTCCATTTTATTGGGATTTATGATTTTGGTTATCGACTCCAGCCCCTGTCCTATTGAAGGAGTGCATGGGGTAGTCACGGAGCGGGCCCTGAGGACGGGTCATGACAAGAGTGCCCATCTCCCAAAACATGATATAAATGATCGTGTGGCCCTAAATTGTCAGGATATTGGGCATCAAGGTCCACTAAAGCAGTTTGTTAAAAATATTAATAGATTATTAAATTTCAAAATTGATATTAAACTTGGAACTAAGCAATTTAAAGCTTACAATCTTTTCTTGTGTCGGTTCATTAACTACAGTTCCATCTTTTTTTCTTTCTACTCGAGCAAAAAAAACTCTTGAGGGATACATCCTTCAATATTCAATTGGAGCTTCTGTAATGACATTGAAAAAATATAAAGATCATGTATAATCATATATTCAATATTCAATCAATCACATAATTTATGTAGGAAACAATAAAAAGGGAAACTCATAAATAAAAATTATAAACAAATATATCGTACCAACTGCATCTCATGACCTGACATGGTCGTGTTCCCCATAGTGTGGAGGTATTTCTTTGAATGAAAGTTTTTTTTTGTTTTTAAGAAGATTCATAAATAATTTTTAATAATAAATTGGATAATATTAATGCAAAATATGAAAACTGTCATTAAAATACCTCAAATGGGATTAATACCTTAAATTTGGCAGTCGCCCAATGAGTAATCATTTGGCGATATTTATCTATCGGGCAATCATCAACGATAGGTAATGTATCCAACTCTGTGCCCACTTTGTCACACCAACCCACATACTGCTCATGCTTATAAGCTCTCCAAAGCTCTCCTAGCTCCTTTAAACGTGCTGGTCGTGTACCTTCACCATCAGGGAAGTTATACCGAAGCTGACACCCAATAGATTAATTCATATAAATACAAAAAAATACTACATTAAATTCAATAGATTTTTTACCCATATTTGTTCCCACGCATTATCCTCGACTTCGTTTGGCAGATGTCTCCCAGAGAGAGGGCTGACCGGAATGATGTCGGAGTATTTGGCTACCGACGGAAAAAAAAACCACAACATTCTTGCCCCGTTTTATCAATCATTTGTCAATCATCATTCTATTCAACCATCAACTGTGTATGGTGGTTCCATTCCACATGCAAGCGAGTAAGCCACCTCCCCTAACTCCTATCAGTAGAATAATATATTATTAATGAAAAAAATTATCAGTACAAGTTATAATAAAAATATATTTTGGTATAAAAATTTGTTAGAGTTATATAAATATACATGTGGTATTCAGATCAATGGGCATCACTGGATGTGCAGAAGCTGAAGTAATATCATGTACAGGTGGAGTGTCCCTCAATTTACACTCCTCAGCCACATATTGTGTCAGAGAAGAAGTCGAAGAAGGTTGAATACAATAGCCCGAAGATAATGAACCCTATGTAAAAGATGATGGCAAAGACGTCTAGCCAACTGGTAGTGTAAACATCTGAGGCCTGAATATCCCGTGTGTCCCTAAAGACACACCAGGATCAAAATGGGGGTTAGATGATATGTTTGTGGTAGGGGTATAATCCAATCAGGGACGACCAGTGGATCGTCTATCTCTCTCACCACAAGCCCTCGTACCACCAGCCTCAGTATTAGGACCACCAGATGGTCGTCTAACTCTGACACCACCCCCCTCCTACCACCGGCCTCTGTTCTTGGAGCAATATCAGGCTCATCGTTGGATATCTCTTTTCTAGGGGGTGGATCCTGGAAAAAATGTTTAATACAAAAGTAAACACATGATATTATAAGTAATTGAAATATATATATTTGAAATAAAATACACACAACATGGATGAGTGGAGGAATTCCCATATGTGTCATGTGAAGATTATTTTCTGTCATATTTTTCTGCCTCCTATCTTCAATGGGTGTCATTTCTTACAATGAAAACAAATATGGAAGTAATTAGAAATAAATAACTAATGTGTAACCCAAAAAACATAATATAAAAAACCATTTTGATAGAAAAACATAAAGAAACAGAACATTTATAGTGGTTTGAAGGTAAGTACTAGGATACACACTCTGAATGATGTAGGTGAAACATGTAGGTGATAACACAACTATATGATTCTATATATTTCCCACCACAACAATGGGTTCACAATCAACTCTGACAATTGAGCTATTGGAGTCATCATATTTTATAAACGGATTTCTTCCAATTGTAGTAGGGATAGTGTCAACTTCATCGTCACCATCATCAAAAACAAGTCATGGATTTACTTCAATAATTACACCGAATTTAGGATGATGATGATCTTTGAAATAAAAAAACTTATTTCACCATTAATGCTAATGCATATGGTTCATCGGTGGAAAGAGTGGGAGTCATGTCAATAACTCTAAATCCACATTCATAAATAAAGGTTCCTTACCTCATCATTGAATCAAACCATTGACATTTCTTCATCTTGACTCGACCATGTGAGTAATAATCCAACATTATTATTTCTTCCATGACTCCAGAATACGCTACATTTTCAGAATGAGGTCTTTTATCCGATGAACTGGCATAACAGTCTGTTGTGGCAGTTATCATAACACCATCATGTAGTGTTATCATGTTTCTTGCTCGTTCAGTGATAATAAATTTGTATCCATTTATCACAAGTGATTTACAAGAAAGAACCTTAGAATTAGGACCAAAATCTAAATCTCTTATTTCCTCAGAAACAGATTCTAAATTCAAACTCGATACCTGAAATATAAACAAATAGTAAACTTAATTAAATATTATTTTTATTTAGTTATTACAGAAATATTTTTACCTTCAATTTCAACCATGAAGAAAACCATTTTCTATGAAAAATCTCTTTTCTTCTCAAAGATAAAGAATGATGCTTTCTATATATAAATTCTTTATTTTCCTTATAGATTAAAAAAATAATAGTCTAACAAATATGTAAAATTACAAGAGATAAGATAAGAGATACATGTATAATTTACTTACTTGATATACTTAGCGAACAAATCACAATTGAACAACATTGTGTGATGTGTCATCTCTCGCTCATCAAGGTTTAATGTCGTCAATGTATATGATCCCGGAATTCCTCTTATCTAAGAAAGTGATGGAGAACTGGGTTCAATTTTCTCATACTGTTCTTCTTCATTTCTCATTGGTCTATTTATTCTCATAGTAATATCAGACAAATACATTGTGCAGAAATCCATACATTCTTGAGCCAAGTAACAGTTCAAAATAGAACCTTTGGGATAATTCTTGTTCCGAACATATGATTTCAATGGGGACATGTTTCTTTTAGTTGGATACATCCAATTGAAAGAAACGGGTCCTCTTAAAATTATTTTGGTAGGAAGATGGGCAGTCAGGATGCAACATGCATGTAAAAAATGTTGGAGGGAATATTTTCTCTAACTCACACAAAATAAATGGTGTCTCTATCAACGGTTTTTTCAAGAAGGATTTAGACAACCTCTCAGCACAAAGATCTCTAAAAAATAGTACAACCAAATAACTGTGTCTCTTACATTATTGGAAAAGAGATGATGGATT
Source organism: Viscum album (assembly GCA_963277665.1). Classification (NCBI taxonomy): domain Eukaryota; kingdom Viridiplantae; phylum Streptophyta; class Magnoliopsida; order Santalales; family Viscaceae; genus Viscum; species Viscum album. The sequence goes on along the minus strand of OY728122.1, from coordinate 2,087,245,271 downwards.
TCTATTGGAATCAACTCATGAAGAAGGACATGATAATCATGAGTCTTTAAATATTTCAGCTTCAACTCTTTTCGGTTGAACTGTTTTGATATATTTCATGAATAGTCATCAGGAACATTAATAGTCTCTAGAACTTCCAGAAATTGATTTAGTTCAGCAGGTGTGGTCACATAAGAAGCACTTGGAACATGCCATTTATTTTCACTGATACAGAAAGGATGAAATTATTGTCTGATCCCCCAATCTACCAAGTCATTACAAGATCGTAAATCATGTTTTGTCTTCCCCTTGTCATTTAGAAGCATCAAAAGAAACATTTCACATATATTCTTTTCAATGTGCATTACATCTAAGGAATTATGTAAAAATTTGGTTGACCAATATGACTACTCAAAGAATATACTCTTCATCTTCCAATTGTAACAGGTATCATTGGAAATGTTTTTCCTCTTTCTGGATCTCATTACACCCTTCCCAATTGAATAACTAAAATATTTCAATTCATTAAGCACATCAGTTCCAAACATACACTGAAGTGGATATTTAGTCTCTATAGTAATGTCAAATCATCGACTATTGTTTCTTTATTGATGGTTCATTGGAAAGAATCGTCGATGTCCCATAAAACATAAACTACGACGATATTTCAGTCTTATTGATCGAGTATTCTTCATACAAAAAAGACATGAAAATTTTTCATTTTGTACTTCATCCAGACATCATTGCATAAGTAGGAAAATCATTAATTGTCCACATAAGCACAACACACATCTAAAATATGTCTTTCAAACATGCATCATATGTGGGCACACCCAAATCACAAAGAATTTCAAATATTTTATTAATGGTTGCATGTATACATCTATATAATTGTTGGGATTAGAAGGACCAGATATCAGTATACTCAAGAAATTCTAGGGATTTTTCATACACAACCATGGGGGAAGGTTATAAATGTGTATGAAAACTGGCCATGTGTTTTGTGAAGTAAGAATCTGCCCAAATGGATTAAAACTATAGCATGAAAGACCCAGTCTCACATTACGTACGTCGGCTGAGAATTCAGGATATCGAGCATCAAATATCTGCCATGAAAATTCATCTACAGGGTGAACCAACTCTTCATTATTCTTTTTTTCTCTCGGTGTCATGTCGTCTCATTTTTACTGATATTTCATCAGACATGAAAAGGTTATGTAATCTGGAGATCAATGGAAAGTTCCACATTACTTTTTGTGGCACATGAGATGGTGTTCCATCATCTTTTGGCTCCCATCGAGAGGTTCCACATTTGATACAATCATTTCTTTCAGCATTTTCATCCCAAAATAAGCTGCAATCATTCGGTCAAGCCTGATTTTTTTTAGAATCTATGTTCATCAACTAACTTCCATGCCATATAGTGTTTTGAGGGAATATCTGCATCATGTGGAAGTAAGTCCTTCAAGAAAGTAATAATGTAATCAATTGCAGTAGTTTAAATCCCATACATAGTTTTCCCATGAAACAATCGGATTAAAAATTCCAACTTTTTCATTTTACCACATTGCTGATATACTGGAGTCGTCACAGCATCATTCAATTTTTTCACTCTATCAACATCATCATTTTCATTGGATGCATCATGTGTGATTTTATCAAAATATTGTTGGATGGACATCCTTTCCTTCTCATAATTCCGAATAAATGGAAATTGATCATATATAGAACTTTATAATTCAGTCCTATCATTTGGATCATCAATATTTTGAGATTCTATTTTCTTTCCATTGTGATATCACACATAATTATTTGTTTGGAAACCATATTTGGTTATATGATAGCTAACTGCTTCATGACTCAACCAATGTCTTCAAACACAATTAGAACATGGGAAGTGTATGTGACCACTATCTAAAGCCTTGTCAAATGAACAATATAGAGAGTTGTTCAAATTATTTTGAAAATCAATTGACATCTGATCAGTTTCGTGCATCCAACTTCTATCCATTCGTTAAAAATATTGCAATAAGTCATTTCAAAGTAATTCAATAATATTGAAGTTCAATCAAAAAAATATTTAGGTAAATGACAATTGTTTACTTTAAATAAAAGCACAACTAACAAATTACTCTATATGAGAATCATATTAAGAAATACAACAAAATAAAGAGTATATAAAAAATAAGATAGAGAATTTCTAATGCCTATACTCAAGGATTTCACAGTAAGATATTGGAAGTGGATCAAGGATTATATAATCCATAAGGGTCTTGTTGGGAGTACATGAGTTTTATATTTTAACTTCTTCAGGGAGATCAAGATGAGGAGTAGGATGAGGATCACATCAAAAGTAGTTATGGAATCATAAAGTTTCACATTAACCATGTATTAGTGGATCCTAGGTTTGGGGCCATAGATCAAAGGTTGGTAGGGTGTATTCATTGAATCATGTCCCAATTGATTTTGGGGAGAGAGATTCAACAGTTATGGGTATGGATTTGATTAGAAACACCTATAAAATGATATCTAGGAATTGTAATGTCCCAAACTAGGATGCCACTCATTAGTGACCTGAACCCAGATTCCCACTCATTATATAGGGACCTTAAAGTTCTATTGTGTTTTATCTCACATACAAATAATTATTTTTGGGATGTCCGGGGTCCAGGGAGGAGGGTGGTAGGCTATTCGGGGTCCAGGGGGGAGGGTGGGGGGGCTGTCTAGGTTCTAGGAAGAAGGGGGTTGTCTTGGGTCTAGAAAGGTTGGTGGGGGGCTGTCTGGGGTCCAGGGAGGAGGGGGGTTGTCCAGGGTCCTTGAAAGAGGGTGGGGATGTCCAAGGTCCAGGGAGAAGGGTAGGGGCTGTCTAGGGTCCAGGAAGGAGGGGGGTTGTCCTAGGTCTAGGAATGAGGGGGGTTGTCCTGGGTGGACCTCAAAACACTGAATGAGGTTCCACTCTATAGTTCTGAGAATGTATTATCCAATTCTACAATGATTCCACCTGTAAACATGACAACTTTAAATCAGTGCCTACTGTAATTTAATGAAATTTAATGGATATGTGTTTTTTTAAAAGACTATACATTACAGTGATGTTCGTGAATGATTATTTTTCCCAAATGTGTATGGAATTCAGTAATGAGGATGATTTAATACATTTAACAAATGTTATAGTGTACGTTTAGGTTGAATTATTTCATTTAACCAGTGTTATAGTTTATTTTTAGGTGAGGTGAGTTAGAAACCATGTTAGGGATGTCATTAGAACATGGGTTCTTCCATTTAACCATGTAGTCTTGAATTTCAGAGATGAAGGTGTTTTGACTGAGCTAATTTCTACCCACTCTATAGTATGTCCAACACATCATGTGGGCATACCCATGAAACAAATCCATGTCTAAATGGGATGTTTTTAGCACCCCATTTGGCCAAGCATACTTTTCACCATAAGGGATAGGCCATATATATTTACATGGATATCCAAGTCATGTACATTGTGTACAGTCTCATGTACATTCCCAGGACACTAGATTATCGTAGAAACCATGTCAACAATTATACACACCATGTGAACCCTTATACCATATCTTCATTATTACAAACATTAATAAAACTTATTAAACAACATCACTTGTCAAAGATAATAAAATTGAACATAAATCAAAAATAATATTGGATATATCAAGTAAAATTAATTCATACTATATTACATCCTAAATGACCACCCACAACCATGATTAATGACCACAAAGATCCCCTTTTGGCTAAATCAATATTGAAAACAACATCACATGTAAAATATTATCAAATTGAACAGAAATCAATAATAATATTTCATATATCAAGTAAAATAAATTCATGATATATTACATCCTAAATGAACACCCACAACCATGATTAATGACTAAAAAGATCCCTTTTTGGAAAAATAAAATGTAAAAAAACACATAATTGGAGAACAAAAAATTCAAGGAATCACTTACAGATTTGATGTATAGAAGAAAAAAATTCATTTATTGAAGATGGATCGATATGTGGAATAAGTTTGGTAGGAGGAAGATTGGATTTAGGGCACTCCCAGCAGAACTGCAATTGAGCGGAGGGGGAATGAATGCCTGATATGTATTTAGGGTAATTTTTTTCCAACGATTTTTAAAACCTGTTTGGCATTTATGTCTTTACCAACGGTTTAGTAAACCATTGGTAAAAAAGTTATATCGAAGGACTTTACCAAAGTTTTTGAGAAACCATTGGTAAAATCTTGTATAAAATCATCTATACCAACGGTTTACATAAAACTTTGGTATGCATTGACATTCCCAATGGTTTACATAAACTGTTGGGATGTAAGTGTTGGTAAAAGTGGCATTTACAGTAGTGTTAGTTATTCATTACTGTCGATGTGATCAAAGGATATCAATCTTATTAGTAATATATAAAATTAGGGATTATAATGAAAAGATGTTTATAACTCCAATTACACTTACATGGTTTATACCATGATAAATTTCATAGAAAAAATACTTAATTTTCCATGATTTATTCTATAATAAAATGATTAAATGATTTAGAAACATATTTGTTTTCCAAAAATTATATTATGATGACATCATTATGAAATATATTTCTTTTCATGGGTTAGGATATGCAAATTTTTTTATGATCTAATGTATCACAAATATTTTATTTTAATTATGTGATGGGCGAGACCTATATAACCCTCTAATTAATTTTGTAAATATGGGTATCTTATTATATAATCCAAATTGTAATGGGGTGTAAACCCAGTTTATTAAGAGGCTCTATCAACTATGATATTCATTGGAGTGAGACTTTAGTACTATGTTGGTTTGTCGAGAGAAGTCATTCCACTCTAATATTATTGTCATAGATCCATGAACTACTAGAGAAATTATTTTTTATGTTAATTTCTATGACACATTTATATGCATTATGGATATGGGATGTTCTCATGGTTCATGTTCATCGATTCCATTTTGATTCATCTCTTATGAACTTTCATGATTTATTCTTTTACTCATATTTATTATATATGATATAAAAGGTATGGTTACCAAATATTGTTCTCATATTCCTAGAAGCCTATTCTCACTATACATTGACATCTCTTTCGTTTTCACGTATGTAATGTAATGAATATTCATCTCTATAGATGTAATATTTATGTGTGAGAATATTATCTCATTATTATAGGTATTTGATAAATGGTTTTGTTAATCATTAGAAAATTGGTTGGCAAAACATTAGTGAGATCCCAATAGATATTTCTAAGTAAATTTCTTAGGATATGACTAAATATAATTCTAAGTAATAGACATTGTATAGGATAATGTCCTAATTTTTTTTTAATTGATAGAGTGAGTCGTTTCAATGAAATTTAATCCCCTTATAAATACCCAATGTTGATATCACTATATCATAGAGGTATCTGGGGGTAATAAATCCAATAAAGGCACATTGAGACAGACTGAATTATCACTAGGTGCCAAACATTATGCCTTTCTACATAGTAGGATGGAAGCTCATAGTAGATATTATTTTTAAAATGAAAAATTGAATTTGAACAATTAGAAATTTTGTTAATAATAACCATGAATGACCAAGTTTATGCCTTAAGGTGTGTTATATTAAAAAATGTGTCAATATTTATAAATCTTATAAGTGTTTTTTATCGATTATTTTATTTTCTATGATATTTAGTGTTTCTACCACTATACATTTTTTGTTTTATTAAATGGATGAAACAAGGAAGAATATTGTTAATAATAAATGTGATTTATAATACAGTGATTATGAGAAACCAAATTGGATGATGACTACGGAGAAAGATACTGTGGATTTCCTAATTATTTACTATGATATATGACTAAATATGGGATCTTCAATGAGATTCATAACTCATAAATAAAGATAATTATGGTCTTTTATGAAAGTTCTTATCATAATAGATGAAATAGTATTAGTCTTTCTACATGTAAAAATAGGTTAGGAGAGAAAACCTATAAGAATATTTAAAATTTAGGTGAATATGTTTCTTATGTGGAAATGAAGGTCATATAGAAATGAATTTCCATGGAATATTATTTCATGTATGTGAGGAACTTGGGTATTATATTATTAAATTCCCCAAAGTTAGGGTTATCTCCTAAAACAATGATTGACCTATGAAATAAAAATTCAATCTAGTAAAAGTGTTATAGTTTTTATATATTTGGATCCATAAAATATGTTGTAGAAGTTTTTTACCAATAGAATTTTTGTAATAAGAATTACTAAACACATAATTATTATGTTATATTTATAATCATATATGTCTCAACATTATATTAACTTATGTGTGATGGATTTTATCATGGGTTCATATGTTTAAGGATGGTCATATTTTGGATGTCTCAGACACTCCTCATATGGATTAATATGAGGGGATTTTTTCATGATAAAATGATATTTTTTCATATATTTATGGAAATAAAAATCATTGGTTTTGTATATATTTTAGCAGAATATTTATTTTAAGGAAAATTTATTTTCTTTTTTAGGGATAAGATTAATGGTATAGTTAACCAATAAGGATTAACATATCCATGACAATGAGGTTAGTGATGGCTATTAAATGTTTGGAATTATATTAATTATTATTGAAAAATGGGAAACCAATTTATGTGTGGTAACCTATATCATATTTAAAGGTCATATGACTTTTAGCCACTAGATAAAAACAATATAGGATAACTATATAGTAACACTACATTTCATACATGACTACTGTATCATTTTAATAAAAACAACATTAATTTGTAATAGTCAAGGATACATGGGTTTTGTTTCATAGGTAAATTTATCTCATACATCACATAATAATAAGAAAATAGAAAAATATATATAAAATAATCTTCATTTTCATCCTAAGCTCACATTATCCTTTTCAATGAAGTTAAATGAGGATATAAATCAATAAAAGGTTTGACCTAAAAGCCCGATAAGAAAAAGAATAAGGGAATAAATCCATAAGACCTAGGTGGTTGTAGTCATTATCATTATACTATAAGAAAAATATCAACATCATAGTCATGAAATTAATAATTAAATGAATTCATGAATTCTAGAAATTCTTAAAAAAATCATAAATTATTGGTGAAATACCCCACAACCTTTTGAACAAAGACAACATCATGTTCACGTAAAACATATGTGTATAATCATAAAATAATAATTCTAAATGAAGATAACATCATGTTAAAGCATATTACACATAATCCCATGTTATTAATCACATCAACAAATGCATTATATGTATATATAATTCCAGGCCCAACCATCACATCATAACATTTATATAATTTACATTCACATAAAACATATTATAAACATAACTATTAAATAACAAATTGAAATTAATGGGTCTCATAATTATTCCATAAATAATTAATTCATGAATAAAATTTTATATTTCAAAATAAAAAATTATGAACATGTTTTGTTTAGATATAATTAATCTTTAGCGAAGAAGAAATAACTCAGGAGGAACCAAGATATGTTTTGGAAAGGAGTGTTCTTGTGGAAATTTAATTATATTTTTCATAAAATCATACTGTAAGATTTTAGGTCACATATAATAAAAGGTAATAACAATGAAATGACATATTAGAAACATTATTGTAATATCCATATAGAATGGTTTTTTTTTGAAAGAGGGAATACCCAATGAAAGAAAGTTCGATTCAAGAATCCCCTTATATTATGTTCGAATATGTTTTTCACTAATACATAAAATCCAATATAATAATATTTTATTCTTTATTTAAATAATTTAGATCCTAATATACATTTATTTTATTAATTTTTATATCATTATGTACATTTAGGATGATTTTGAAGAGTTATAGTGTTAAATTTCATAATTCTGATATTCTTTATTTTCTTTGTTTTCATGATCGATTCAGTTGTGTACAAGTATAGAAATTCATGTAAAATGAGAATACACCTCCAAAATTTAAATTAAATTTTACTAATTAACATATATTTTTTTGAACTAACATATATATCTTTTTTATTATATTAGGATTTATAATTTTATTAAATGTTAATGGAAGATGTTTATATTATTTTGGTGGTTTTTCGATCATCATAAACTATTTTTATTTTATTGTTCAATATTATGTATATATATTATTAATATAACATCAAAATTTTAATATAAACATTAAAATATATTTTGAAAATTTTAATTTTTCAATGACCACCCGTGATAGAGGAAATTTAAAATGAAATCCCATCATCCTCAAAGGCGGTGAATCGTCACATCATGGATGATGTTTTCATTTTTAGAATAAAATTATAAGAGAGGGGAAATGATTAGGGATATTCAATTAACAAAATAAAATTATATTATATATGTATCAATGGATTTATCATTCCACATTTTATATGGGAGTTGAGGATAGAATAAGAAGACAACATAAAATAAGAGAGAAAGAATATGGATTTTACATCTTAAATATAATCTCCTTGAGAACCACCTTAAGGAAGAAGTGTTTGGTAATTCTTTGAAACCATCATCACTTGTACATGATTAAATGTCATGGTAAGGGAATTGGGAATAATTTATACCAAATACAAGGATTTTTATTTCTGGGGAGAAGATGTGGTTAGGGGTTGTATTCATAGGAGAGGAGTGGGGTGTTTTTTATTAGTTTATTCATTATTATTATTTTTTCTCAAGAATCTCAGTTTTATTTATTCACAATAATAAATGTATTAACATGGGATGGATATTTAGTGATAAATTTTCTTACATCATCCATGACTAAAATATTCATGTATTTGTTTCTAAATGTTAAATACAGTAAATTATTGCAGTTCACTCTTCACAATAAATTCTTCTATTTTAGAAAAATATGGAAAATTAACCCTAATGATTTTTTTGAACTGTAGACTTCAAAAATGGACTCCATTTAATTATTATAACTTTTAATATATAATGAGTTTAACTTTTAATTAAAACCATTATATATTTGAAAAATATAAATTATAATAATATATATGATTTTATGAAACATTGAAAAATTAATTAATGTCCTATAAAATTAAATTATAATTATAAAATATAATTAATTTATAAATAAATTTTATGATAAAAAATTTTATATTAAATTATAATATTAATTATATTAATTTAAATAAACAGTTATGTTTCCTAAAAACATCAACACTTAATTTTTCATCAATAAATAAATTTATTTACTCTTATTATGATATAATTATATCATATATTCATTTCTAGGTTTAGACAATTTTATTTATAATTACTCAAAATTCATTTTTTTTATTTTCAAAAACACATTTTGGCTAAGTGAGAACCAAACAGGAAAAACTTGGTGAGGCAGCGTGTCCAAGGGGATCCACAATTGAAGACAGTAGCCAGAAAAAAACAAACAATCACAAAAAAAAAACACAACATGCAGAAGATGAACATCATTAGAGCCTTCTAAAGAGGATGACAGATCGCAAGGGCTTCATCGATAGAACTCTGGAAAGAGGGATCACGAGACAGCTGAGCTACCATGGACAATTCAATCAAACAGAAGCACCTGAAGAGTTCTTCCATTAAAGCCACCAAAACCATCCAATACATCAGGAAATCCATTGAACATGACCAAATTTGAGCCATGCGTGAAGGAACGTGATGCAATGGTAGAGGAAACCAAGAAAATACAAAACAATCCAGGTGTAGGAACCATGAAAACTGCTGACAACACAAACTGATCCAAGGTGATCAACTGTCATCCGTGTATGTACATGTGAGCGATCTACACCGTGGCTTCCCACAAAATAAAGGCATCGATAAAGAGAAATATAGGCTGCCAAAGCGCACCACAATGAGGGAGAAAAAGCACATCAGAGAGAGAGAGAGAGATGGAGGCGTCTGTTAGGGCATTGCTGGCAGAGAGCGAGAGGCTATGAGGACGCTTTCTCTTGTTGACTATGAGCAAGATGTCAATAGAAGTGGACTCGCAGTGATGGGATCCGGGGGAGACGTCCATTGTCTGTTCCCACGGACAACAGAGAAATGGAGAAGTCGTAATCGAAGGAAACTCGTGCGACGGGGATCGGGAGGGCGATGCGGTGTCGGACCTAGGAGGCCAACTCATGGAGGCGGGATCCAGGACGGTGTCGAAAACTGGAGAGGCACCTCACGGCTGTGGGATCCAGGAGGGTGACGAAGCTTTAGACCTAGGAGGGCGACACGCGGTTGAAGGTAGTCACACAGTGGCAGATCTGGAAGCTCGATGGAAGTTCTGCGGACTAGAGGCACAGGATCAGAGAGAAGCCGGGATTGGAGGTGGTTCTAGGGCAGCGGAAACCACGGGGCATTGCTCCCAAGCGCTACATCCTGTGCAAAATTATCGTATTTATATTTCCATTTATTCTTTATTAGGTTCTTTACTACTATAAATAAAATTTATTTCATTCTTCATTTACGAGAATTATGTTTTTATTTGGTTCTATATTTTATGAATGTGTTTTATACTATATAACATAATTATATGAATAAAAATTCCCTAGATTAAATTTTGGATCATTATATTCTTCCCCCTGTTTGAAATTTCACACCCAAATTTTTTTTTTACAAACTAAGGTGAAAACCATTGAGGGTATTTATCCTTCATCGCTTCATCTAGGTCTCATGTTTCTTATTCATACTTTTTCTTCATCCAAAAAACTTATACAATGTAAGACATATTGGTATGTAGGAATTTTTCCCTAAAGTCTAAGGTCTTCAATTGATTTTCTTCATATGAGTGGTCATTCATCAGTTGTTCCAGTAGTAGATTCTATACATTTGAGGGGTTTGGTATTCACTCCTTTAAGAGAGATACATGGACCACATCACAAAGATGATCCATATTATAAGAATTTAATACATATAGGACACTTAATTTATGGGATAAAGTATTTTATAGGGAAAAATATACCTTGTGGTAAGCATTTCTATCCATCCATACCACATGAGTCGCTTCCATGGTGATATTGAATGGAAGGCCTTTTGTCCAACATGAAAATCCTAGTCTCTTTGATAGTTTTCATCATAACTCTTTTTTCAAACTGTGAGAATATTTTATATTTTTTTTGATGGATTGATCCATATATGTCATATGTTTCACAATATCAATCCAAAATTCTTTTGTTGTCCAACTTCATCCCAAAAATATGGAGTTCTACATAACTTCCCATACAGAACTACATATGGAGTCATTTGAATACTCGAGTGTAAGATTTTTTATATGATAACTAAACCAATGGGATATATGGATACCATCCTCCTTTAAATTTCATTTTGAAATCTATCATCATGTCCTTAGGCTTATGAAATGTATTTTTAGATTACCTTTTTGTTTGGGGGTGATGGCCTATAGTAAAATTCAATCTAGTACTAAAATCACATTGAATACATCTTTTTAATTTTGATGTGAACCATGGATCATGATCAGAATTGATCTAAATTAGAACTGCATACACCTCACCACTTCCTTCACACAATCATTGAATGTCATTCAAGTGAGAAATCTTCTTGAATAGTGATAATGTGGGTATTTTTGGTGAGGAAATCCCAAACAACCCATACCACATTATTCCCTTTGGTTGATTTCGAGATACTAGTGATGAAGTGCATGGTGACAATATCCCATTTCCATTTAGGTATAGTAAATGGTTTCATCACCCCTTTAAAAAGTTTATCACTCTAAGTTAACATTTTTAAATAATAAAAATATTTTGATATAATCTTCAATATGATTCTTCATTTTCTCCCACCATAAGTTCTCACTAATACCATGGTATATATTGGTACTTCGTATATGGATATAGAATGATGAGTTTTATGCATTATCCGTTACCTAATTCTTTATCACATGTGATAAAGTAACACAATGACAAATTCCAAATAATATGACCTCATACTCATCCATGGGGAACTAAGGTATCTTCCCTTCCATTACTCTTTTCACCTTCTTTTGGAGATCTAGATCATTCCATGGTGCCTCCATGATCATCTCTAAGATAGATAGTCAGGAAATAATTTTGGAATGGTATGATATATTTCATCTAGTTATTATTTTTGAATCCATATAATGAATATAGAAAAAATAGGGTCTTTCTTAATACACATCATGGATAGGGTAACATGATCTTTTCAACAAGGAGCAACAGTTATCTTGTTAACATGTAACGACCAGACCCTAGTTACCCAGATTCAGTGAAAAATTACATAACATTGGCCTGATCACAAGGGATCTAATCCCGAAAGGCCGATCATTTTTGTTGTTTTGGATGTACTAGATATATAAATAAGTTCAACATTACATTATGAAATGAAAAACGAAATTGTGTCCCCTTTGAACACATTCATCTCCCTTAGACAATCCCTACAGGTTAGTCATAATAAACATCATCACATCCTAGGAAAAATAAAACATAGAAAGGGGTGAGCTTAGATGCTCAGTAAACCCAAAAATATTGGCGAAAGATTCATAAATAATCATAAACATTTAAGGTAATGTATATAACTTATACATAATAATTTTAATCATAAACTTCAGAATAATATGGAAAATATAAATCAAATAATTCCATTTACATATTCACATAGATATTCTACTGGTCGAATAATAACATGCAATATCAGTATCTAATTTCATATTGATGGAATGCATAATTCCAGACTTCATAACCACATAGTCAAGGCCTCATGCTAATGCTAAAAATAATATTTTTTCAAGGCCTTGTGCCACTAGTGCAGAAAACGTTTTTTACGTCGGTTATTTTTAATTTTTTACGTCGGTTTCTAGCCGACGTTAATACGTTCGACATTATAAATAAGGTTTTTGACGTCGGTTATTTAAAAACCGACGTCAAAAAGCATAAAATCGCGATGTTTATCACGTCGGTTATTTTAGAACCGACGTGATAAAGGGCCTGGAGAATGGTTTATCACGTCGGTTATTTTAGAACCAACGTGATAAAAGGCCTGGAGAATGGTTTATCACGTCGGTTATCGAAGAACCGACGTGATAAACGGCCTGGACAATGGTTTATCACGTCCGTTCTTAAACAACCGACGTGATAAACAGGGGGTGAGGGGGTTTATCACGTCGGTTCAAATAGAACCGACGTGATAAACTGGGGTGAGGGTGGTTTATCACGTCCGTTCTATAAGAACCGACGTGATAAACCGGGCTGAACGTGGTTTATCACGTCGGTTCATATAAAACCGACGTGAAAACCCGGGGGAGGGGGGTTTATCACGTCAGTTATTCTATAACCGACATGATAAACCGGTGGGAGGGGGTTTATCACGTCGGTTAGTCAATAACCGACGTGATAAACCCTTGTCCAGGCCGTTTAGCACGTCCGTTATTCAATAACCGACGTGCTAAACCATTCTCCAGGACCTTTATCACGTCGGTTATTAAATAACCGACGTGATAAACCATTCTCCAGGCCTTTTATCACGTCGGTTATTAAATAACCGACGTTATAAACCATTTTCCAGGCCTTTTATCACGTCAGTTATTAAATAACCGACGTGATAAACTATTTTCCAGGCCTTTTATAACGTCGGTTATTAAATAACCGATGTGATAAACTATTTTCTAGGAATTTTATCACGTCGGTTATTAAATAACCGACGTGATAAACCCAATTTTTTTTTAAACAGAATGCAGTGATCTTCTCTCCACCAGAATAAACCAGAAAATAAATCAAGAAATCATACCACAAAAACAGAAGTACATCAAAAATAAGCATGTAAATAGATAACATATAAAACTTACCCACTAGACAGCATCCACCCTCATTTATACCCCCTGGACAGCCCTCCCCCACCCCGTCGGAGCCCTCACCCTCATGTATACCCCCTGGACAGCCCTCCCCCACCCCGTTGGAGCCCTCACCCTCATGTATACCCCCTGGACAGCCCTCCCCCACCCCATTGGAGCTCCCACCCTCATGTATACCCCTTGGACAACCCTCCCCCACCCCATTGGAGCCCCCACCACACTCCTGGACTGCCCCCGACCCCCGGACACCGCCAAACACCCCTCGACAACCCCCACCCGCCTGAACAGCACCTCCTCACCCCCTCACCCCACTTGACAGCCCCCACCACACCCCTGGACAACCCCCCCACCCCTGGACAGCACTCCCACACCCCTGGACCGGCTTCCCACACCCCTGGACATCCCTGCCACCCCCAAGACTGTCCCCCCACCCCACCAGACAGCCCTCCCAGACCACTGGACACCCCCAACCCCACTGAACACACCCCCACACCCTAGGAACCCCTCCCCCACAGACCCAAATCCATACCAGAAGAACCATCAAAAGTAGACCAAAACAAGAAGTAGAGCAAAATTAAACATTCACTTATATAACATTCAAAACTTACACTGTCAACTTCAAAAAAAAAACTAAATCAAACCTAAACAACTACCAAATAGACAATTAAAACGACAATATTCAAAATTACATTTTACATTACAAACAACTAAAATTCAATCAAACCTGTAAAATAATTTGACCACTCCACTTGTACGCGTTTGATGTCTTCGACAGTATAGGGTTGAGGGTCATCAAAAAGCTACAAATGAAAAAGAAGATAGTTAACGTGTATAATGAATAAATCAAATTGAAATATGATGGCAAAGTTTAAGAGGAAATCGTACCAGGTCAAAATTCACAATTGTCCCAGTTGTTATTATTTCATACATAAATCTTAACATATAATATCCGCATTCGATGAGGCCTTTTTGTTCATGACAATTCTGTTTTGAATGAGTGTAAATTCAATATATTATTTTTATGTAATAAATCAAAAAGTACAAATTATAAATGGAAATTTACCTTCGCCTTTACATATTTGATCTTTGCATTTCTTTTCTTTGTGTTTTTTCGAAAGTAGGCCCATGCACTGTTAGAAAATAATACGAATGGGGTAAATTTAAAATTTATTATAATATATAAAACTATTGAGAAATTGAAACTTACTTTTCCAATATATTCTTAAAACATGCCCGCACATCACCATGAACAGAGCATATCCAATAAAGAGCTTTCTCCCTTGGGAAAAAAATCCCTAACATCCAATGATTACTGATAAAAGGAAATTTAATGTTAGTGGTTTTTTATGTTAAAATATAATTAACTATTTGAGAGAAATGTGTTTCATACCTCTCACAAAAAGGAATCATCCAACATTGTTGGATTATATTCTTTTCAAATCTTTCAGCAATATAAACCATTCTTTGTTCCTCAGTCAATGCACATGCTTCAGGGGAAATCAATTGCGGGTCCATGAATCCATATACTTCTGTCAGTTCATTCCTCTCACAAATTTTATAAAGATACCTAATACAAAACATATATAAGTATACATTTTTAATAAATAGAATGCAGGGAAAAGGTGTTAAGACTTACATGGAAAAAATTTGCACCACGTTGATGCCCAACTTATCTCCAGTAACAAGCTCCATGATATCAGATTTTGTAATCCCCACACTTATTTCACGTCCACAAACATGAGATTCCATTGGAAACTCATAAAAACCCAACAACAAATGTGAATATCTTGACAATCTGTCAAGACCACTGGAATATGTATCTGATGTCATAGCATGTTGTCTTTGTTGTTGTCTATACAATATTTCTTTACCTTTGAAGTATTCCTGTGAAAAAAATTTGAGAATTATAGTAGTTTTCAAATGATAAAACAACTTTAATAAAAAATAAAATAAAAGATATAACATTCATACCTCTATGGTAATGAGTCGAAGAAGTCTAGATGGCCAAACTAAAAAATGGCCGATACTCTGTCCAACTGTCACCACCTCATCTGTAGGTATTGGTACCCTAGCTGATCTATCTATAATATCCAGTACAGTGACCCTCTGATTCTCTACCTCTAATTGTTGATGATGAACTGTATCTCCTATACAATATACCAACCTGTATGCTACTATATGATGTTGAGAATCATCAACATACAACTCGCAATATATAGGAAGCTGCGGCGGAGGCGTAGGATAAAAAATGGGGTCCGCAGGCTGAGGTGGGGGAGTGGGAGCTACTAGCGGAGGTGGAGGATAAATAATGGGGTCTGCAGGGGGAGGTGGAGGAGTGGGAGCTGCAGTCTGAAATTGTCTTTTCATTTCTGCAAACATATACTGCACCGAATCTCTAATCTTGTCTTCCATCGTCGCATTAATATTTTGAACTTCAGCCTCCAAGGATTCTATTTTTTTTATAAACCCCCTCAATGTTAGAAGTTGAAGAACGTGGAAACACTTTTCTTACCGATACACCTGTCGGATATCCTCTTACACGACCAGGATGTTCGGCCCTTCCCAATGCTGCAAATAAAATATCTTCCCTCCCAGTAGCTGTAAATGTCCCTTATAAACTTTGCTCCTCAAGAGAGTCCTGTATTAATTAATTGAACATTTCTGTAATGATTGAAACTTATATGAAGAAAAAAGTTAAATTAAATAAATTAAATAGATATCTTACAATCCTCTCAGCTACGATTCTCGATTCTTCTGAAAGATATTTCCCTTTTTTTCCCTTCCGAGCTCTCTTCCATTTTTCATGTCTAGATGGAGGGGATGGAGGGGCCACCTCTCCAGAGCTTGAAGACTCAGCTCTTAGTTGTTGAAATTTTTCCACTATCATTTTTTCTTCCAATAATGTATACCCTCCCCAAGATAAACTATGAGGGTATACATTTTTAGATTGGATCTCTTGATGAGATTTCCTTGTTTGTTGTAATTTAAGAATAAGAAATCATTAACAAAACATTAATAAAATCATTTATATAAGAAAGTATATAAAAGTTTACATTGCCCTTACCAGAAATGACTCTTTTTTTCTACTTTCAAAAAACTGTCTCCATGTGTCTTCATCTATAAAAGGATATATACGACATGGATTGTCATGACTCCTATGACCATAAATGAAATCAGATGTGAGGGTTGATTTGAAATCCCTCCATCTCCTGGCAGCCAACGATAAGCATTTCTTCCTGACTCCTCCAGTGTCAGGAATATCAAATGTCATCTGATAAAGAAGAGTTTAAACATATTATATATACCAGAAACATTAAATTAATGGTCAAACAATGACAAAAGATCTTACCAAAATCGTCTCCCACAACTGAGAGATAATCGATTTATCCACACCTCTCCAATCATCATACAGAATGCTTACTTTGGTCTTAGACTAAGTTGCAACAAAACTCTTAAAATATTTGGCATTCGGACCTCTAGGAATATCATCATCATCAAACTCAACTACTATCCTCTGATCCTGCGTACGGGCAAGTGATAATTTTGGTAAACGTGTGCAACCACGTTTACCAACCTTTGAACTCTTTGTCGTAATAGGAGCATGTGAATGTTCATCCCCAGAGGTATGACCAGCAATATGCTCCTCCCCAGAATCATGTGGTTGATCATCTGAATGATCTGTCATTATCCTTCAAATCAAAAAAACAAACGTCAGTTCACAAATATACAAATTCAAATATTTTAATACTAATGTAATCAGAAAATAGAAAAGTGTACTAGGTTACATAATAGTAAACATTGGTAATATGGTAAGCATGTTAAACAATGGTAAAGATGGAAAAGATGGTCAAGATGGTCAAGATGGTCAAGATGGTAAAAAATGGAAAAAATGGTAAACCTGGTAAACATTGTAAACATGGTAAAGTAATTGTCAGTGAACAAATATACAAATTCAAATATTGTAATACTACTGTAATCAGAAAATAGAAAAGTGTACTAAGTTACATAATAGTAAACATTGGTAATATGGTAAGCATGTTAAACAATGGTAAAGATGGCAAAGATGGTCAAGATGGTCAAGATGGTAAAAATGGTAAACCTGGTAAACATTGTAAACATGGTAAAGTAATTGTCAGTGAAAAAAAATAAGCATTTTAAAATTCATGTAATGGTTATAAACTGTTGGTTCGTAGAGGATGGCAAGAGGGGGGGTGAATTGCCTTTTCAAAAAATAATTAACAATTTAAAACAATTATCAAAGCCCAACGGCTAGTTTGACTGGGCACACCGGCGGTCTGGTGGTGTCTCACCAGCTGGCTGGTGGTCCACCGGTGGGCCGGTGCTGAGCTACCGGCTGGCCGGTGGTCCAGACAGAGCAGGCTTTCTGTCTGGGTTCCACCGGCTGGCCGGTGGTCATCCACCGGTTGGCCGGTGTCACCAGGCAGTGGGCAAGCCTACTGCCTGGGTCCTCCGGCTGGCCGGTGGGTAAGAACCGGTTGGCCGGTGCCCATACCGGCTGGCCGGTGCGCTAACACCGGCTGACCGGTGGCTCTGGAAGAAAGCAATGCTTCTGCCAGAGACCACCGGCTGGCCGGTGGGAATCCACCGGTTGGCCGGTGGACTCAGAGAGTCCACTATCAGCCTTCTTGGGCCAACTCCTGGGCAACATTTTTCCTAGCATCAAAACACTTGAAAACAAGTTAGAACACGATGAGAGTGATTGTGATCATTAAAATCCAAGAGAGAGGGGTACAACAATAAACATGATAAAGTAAACTAAACAAACTTAAAACAAAAAATAACATATACTTATTTTATTTTAAAACATGTTTTAATAAATAAAAAACTTACAATATCTAACATTTATGGAAAAAATAAATGTAAACAAGAAATAAACATATGTTACCTGTAATTTTAGGAATGTACAGATGGATTGTTTTCCCAAATTCCTTCATCGTGATCGTTCCTTATGGAACAAACTATGTCTTCAACATGATCATCATTATGTTCTGTTAATATTTCCATTGAAGTAGGGATCTCACATAAATCAGCATATTCATCAAGTTCATCCTCACCAACATATTGTTTTTTCCCTTGTAAAACAACAGCCCAATGCATATCTGATTGATCTACTACATAAAAAATTTGTTTTTCATGTGTTGCCATTAGAAAAGAATCAGCTGTGTCTTCCAATCTATTCAGATTAACAAGTGTCATTCCAAATTCATCGTGTCTGACACTGTTGTTACCGTTAAACCATTTACAGTTAAAAACGGGAACTTTAATTTTAAAGTAATCAACCTCCCATATGTCTTCAATCACTCCATAATATGCATTTGATGCAGAAATTGGGTTTTTGTCCTTAGCACTCGAAAAATGCATTGCTTCTGCAAACACCAATACACCACTATTCTAAACTGCACTTCTGTTGTCCTGAGCTTTTGTATGAAATGTATAACCATTAATGTCATAACCAGACCATGTTATCACATTTAAACATGGACCACCCACTATCCATTTTAATGTCTCTGATACATCTGATCTACCAAGCAAAGTCTTTTTAATCCATGACAAAAATGTTTTGTTGTGCTCATTCAAAATCCACATTTCTTTCTTCTTTGGATGACATTGTTTCAACTCATTAATATGGAATGTGATATATGGTTGAGCATCAGCTATGTTCTTCAAGATGTATGATTCTAACTTCTTCATCTGTTCAGCTGACAATGATTTGACTTTCAAGCCGCGAATCCCCTTTCCCTCATTATTAACTCGTTCATGGCGAGATGGAGGCAAAACTATGTGTTGCGCCGCAGCCAAGTAGCTTGTACAAAACTCTTCTACCTCCTCAGAAATATACTTTTCAATAATGGAGGCTTCAGGTTGATATAGATTTTTAACATACCCCTTTAATATTTTCATATACCTTTAAAAAGGATACATCCAACGAAGATATACAGGTCCACAAAGCTTTATTTCTCGAACCAGATGAATCATTAAATGCACCATTATATCAAAAAAAGTTGGAGGAAAATACATTTCCAATTGACAAAGTATTAAAATTGCATCCTTTTCCAAAGTGTTCAAAGCATTCACATCAATCGCCTTGTTACAAATTGAATTGAAAAAATAACACAACTTCATTATAGTCTTTCTGACACGAATGGGCAATATTCCACGCAATGAAAATGGTAGAATTTGTTGCATCATGACGTGAAAATCATGTGATTTCATACCTATCAACTTCAAGTCCTTCAATGAGACAAAAATTTTTACATTAGAAGAATAACCTTGAGGCACTTTGGTATCATGAAGACACTAATAGAAGCTAATTTTCTCCCTCTTCGATAATGTATGACAAGTCGGGGGAATAAATGTTTGTCTTCCTTTAAGAGTGGGAGCTAACTCCAAACGCATTCCCATTGATAGTAAGTCTAATCTTGCATTCAACCCATCTTTAGTCTTTCCTTTAATATCTAAAAATTTTCCAATCAAAGAATCACAGATATTCTTCTCCACGTGCATGACATCAATATTATGTTTAACTTTATGATACCTCCAATATGGTAGCTCAAAAAATATTGACCTTTTCTTCCAAATATGTCTATCATTACCAGATTTCTGTGTCTTTCCCAATGTCACGTCAAGGTTTTTCACCCTCTCAAAATACAGATCATGGGATAAAGGTTTTGGAGCAGTATCAAATTCTTGTGAGCCATTAAATGCCTTTTTTTAGTCTTCTATAAGGGTGTTCCATAGGCAAAAACTTTCGATGACCCATGTACACTGTTTTCCTCCCATGATGCAATTGACAATAGGACGTCTGTTGTTCGCAAATTGGACATGCTTTATGCCCTTTAACACTGTATCTAGAAAAATTTCCATACACTGGGAAGTCATTTATAGTGAACAGAAGCACTGCATGCAGTTGAAAATATTCCATTTTATAAGAATCATACACCCTAATACCATCAGCCCATAACAGTTTCAAATCATCAATCAATGGTGACAAGTAAACATCAATATCATTACCGGGTTGCTTTGGACCAGAGATCATTGTACTCAACATGACATATTTGCGCTTAATACAAACTTCAGGAGAGAGGTTGTAAATTACCAATAAAATAGGCCATGAACTATGTGTGCTACTGAGTGTTCGGTATGGATTCATTCCATCTGTGCACAACCCTAGTCTGAGATTTCTTATTTCATTTCCAAATGTAGAATACTGTGCATCAATTTTCTTCCATTGTGGACAATCAGCTGGATGACGTATTTTTCTATCACATACCTGCTCTTCAGCATGCCATCTTATCCTTTTTGCATCATGTGAATTAGCAAATAAACGTTTGAAACGATTAATTATAGGAAGATACCAAAATACCTTTGAAGGGAGCTTTGTAATCTCTACATCACCCTGGGATTTTTCTTTCACCTTATACCGTGATGTCCCACATTTTTGACACTCTGACAGAAATTCATATTCCTTCCTATATATAATGCAGTCATTCGAACAGGCATGTATTTTCTTGTATCCCAATCCCATCGGGCATAATATTTTCTTGGCTTTGTAATGTGAATCTGGAAGATCGTTATCTTTTGGAAGAATGTCTTTCATCAATTGTAGCAGCTTTGTAAAACTTCTGTCACTCCATCCATGCTTTGCCTTTAGGTTAATCAATCTTAACACCACCGACAGAACCGTAAAATCTGTACAACTGGGATATAATGGTTTTTCAGCATCACCATATAGACGTGCAACTGTCGGTTCTATCTCAATTTGTTCTGCTACAATATCGCGAATCATTTCTTCAATTCCATCAGAGTTACCATCTTGCGAATCATCATCATCAGTGACATTCTGTCCAGTTTCACCATGCCAAATCCAAGGGCTGTAACTCGGATTAAAACCATGACATATCAGATGATCTTTTATCTCTCTGCTTTTCAACTTCTTCATATTCAAACATTTCAGGCATGGACAGAAAAAAATGTCACTACTTGGAACATTTCGTTTTGAAAATTCCAAAAAGGCATCAACACCTTCCTCAAATTCATTGCTCATTCGATGTTCCGTAATCCAACTTCGACTCATTATTACCTATAAAAAATATCAACAAAAAATATATATTTTTAAGATAAGACAAAACATGTTTATATGAAAAAAATCATAATTTGAATGTAAAACAATTTAAAATATAAAACAAATCTTGAAAGTAGTAGTAGTTTTCATAAGTACACAACACCAAATAGCTATACATCATAAGTGTCATGTTAAAAATATGAATATAGACCATTTGTTTTATGTTTAATAATATTGTCATATTATCTGATCATTCTGATTATATATTAGAATTACTATATCCTTTTGATCCGATATATAATCTAAGGACATTAATATTTCTTTAGAAAAAGTAATGTTAATATCATGGTAATGTAAAAAAAAGTATATGTCGAACTATATATATGTAATACCAAAAAAAAATACATATGTGTTTGACCTGGGTTTCACACATAAAACAACTCATCTCACAGATTAAATTTTTGAATCATCCTACATAATACTTATTTTTATAACTTAGGGAATGAAAATAATAAAAGTTTTGATTTATGATACTCATTATGGGTAAACATGATATATATAAATATAATATCTAATCTCATAAAAAGATATCCATGGGGGTATAAGAGCATACACAAAGCACATGATCAAAAAGATAAGTGAAACAGTTCTATATAATCATAGATCATAAAACCTGAGTCCAAGTATAACAATTTTAGCATAACATAAGACATGATTTATATGATAGTGGGAACATGATTTAAAAAACCTTATTCACAAGATCACAACATTGGTATGTGGAATAACATAACAGTGTGGCACAAACATAATCATATAAGTCATAACATATGTCAAGGGAAAACATAGTTTCATTCACCTCATATTGGGATATGTTAATCAGCTTTCCTATAATTTATTATAATATTTCTTACCAGGCACATCACATAACACATTGGACATGGTATAACCATCTGTATCCCATATTGATCTATGATATATAATGCATTGTCAAATGCATTAGAAGGATATTATGGACCCAAATGTCACATAATGACTAACCATATATATGGGTGAATCGTGATCATCAAATCATTTATAACACTTTCGTAGATCAATTAAGTAACAAAAATGAAATGGGGGTCATAATTGTTTTTACAAAACATAATAATTATTAATACATAAAAATGTGTTTGGATGGTAAGATAAGATAATATACCTAATTCAATCTAATTATCATTAAATTATTTCTACCTAGATAGAAAAGACCTTTATAAAAAATATAATTTAACTTGAGAATGAAAAGAAAGTACCCTTTACCTTTTTTATAATGAAAAATATGAAAAGGATGATAATAATATTTAGGTATTATAATTTTTTTATGAATTATTAATAATAAAAGAAATAACCTCACTTGGTTTTGTTGAAAATCGGACATACCATCGTATTCAAGAAATCAGATACACTTTGCATGAAAAGGTCCATCATTTTTAGGAGATGACTGAAAGAAGAAATGTATTATCAGACTCACCATGAGTCCAGAATGAAATATTTGATTGTAATAGGTATGAATTGATATTTTTATGAATGCAGATGAAAACAGATGATGGTTTTATGATCTAGGAGTTCTAAAAATCATAATTCTTTGAAAAAATATTATGATGTAAGAATGTTGAATGAAATTTTAAGGATAGGTATTACCGATTGTACCTGGTCCAATTTCATTCATGAAAATAATTTTCTAGACAATCATATTGAAAATATGATTTTAAGAAAATAAGTACTACCAATCTTCATCCAGAAAGACACATTCCAGCTAAGTAGGAAATAATAATGTTGCTGGAAGAATGGAACGTTACAGTACCACCCATTATTTTTCAGATTTTGCTGAAGCTAATCCACAATGTTTTAATAAACATTTGTGATTTGAATATTACGAGTTGAATGAACATAATAACCATTTGCAATAAAAAAAATTCCACGAGATTCAAAAACGAACGAAAAGCACATCAAGAATCGAAACAAAAATGAACGAAATAAATTCGTGGAAGGCTTACTTGAATGTCGCGAGTTGAGATGATAGATCCGAGAGCAGTGAAGAAGATAAACAATGAAGCCAAAATGAGTGTAATGCAGGCGATCGACGAGCCGATTAGGGTTTACCGCGCGAGAGAGAGACGAGTCGGCGACTGTCAATCGAAAAAATCGTAAATGACAGAACATGGGCTTTAATTTTTTTAAATGCTTTATAACGTCGTTTATATAATAACCGACGTTATAAACTATTTTTTAGCTTTTTTACGTCGGTTATTTTATAACCGACGTAAAAACCCCCGGGGGCTTTGGTTTTTTACGTCGGTTATAAAATAACCGACGTAAAACACATCGCGCTTTTGTTTTTTACGTCGGTTACAAAATAACCGACGTAAAAAACCCCCCGCGCATTGGTTTTTTACGTCGGTTATTTGATAACCAACGTAAAAACCCAACAGGCGCGATTTGTAATGTCGGTTATTAAAATAACCGACGTGAAAAATCTACTCGCCGCATTGTTACGTCGGTTATATATAACCGACGTAAAAAACAATTTCTGCACTAGTGTGCCAAGACACTAGTTGGTCTCATTAGATATACTAATGTGCCGAGGAACTATAGTAGGCTCCACCAGTCACTTACTAATTCAAATTCATTCCTCATATGAATATGTTGAAACATAACATAAACATTCATATTAAAAACAACATAAGAAATATAAATAATTTATCCATAATCATTGAATGGTATAAAAATAACACATCCATAGTCAAACATATCATAAAAATATAAATACAATATAGAAGATTTGTATCATAAAAAATCAACATAAAATAAGTGTAAAATCCATCAAAGGATGTTGTCATATATAAAATCCAAACTATTTGAGAGAAATATTGCTTTCTATTTTGAAATCAATTAGAATTCACATAATTATAAAAGAAAACATTTATTTTGAAAATATTCTTATAAACATGTAAGGGAAGTGTCAAATATTTTATAATGGTAGAAAATAGTTTCACTCACCGTATAAGTTAAGAAAACATTCGTTCCTTAATTTTGTCAAAAAGTTCATAAAATAACTTGTTCAGAAAATGACAGAAACATTCCTTTCAAAAAAATTATAAAAAAAGTCACACAAGTGTTTAAATGACTTTAACCCATATTCTAGAAAATATTTTAAATGGTTTGAAATACATTTTTACAAAACACGAATGTCGATGATAAAGATGTCCTAGTTGATGCGTATAAAAAATATCGGATAATAAAGTGATTATAAAATTTACCCTTACCTTGTACTTTTCCTTGATAGAGGGTACATTAACCTCCTATATAATATTTTAATCAATGTTATTAAATTAAAAAAAACTACATAAATAAATATTTTATCATATACAATCCTCTAATATATCATTGTTAATAATATTTTAGTAGTATCATCATTTCGGGTGTTAACTGATTTGTTTCCCTTTATATTATTGGTTACATAAGGCTTGTTTGTTATGGATATAAAGTTTTTGATTCATATACAGAATGATATTAAGTTATTAAAACTTATTTTTAATTTTAAAATGAAAAATATTATTGAATGGTTTTGATGGGGAATGAATTTAATCGCGTTCGTGGAGATGGTAATCTGTACGTACGCACGAGCGACAATATCATTCTATTGATGGTGAAATCATTTGTAATTAGATAGTATATCATATAATAATAATCTTTAACATGTTATATTTATTATTTACCTAATTTTTACTCATTATTAGACCCATTCAAATAAGAATGTGTTTGATTAACAAACTTCCCCACGACATGGAGACGGAAAGCCGTACGTATGCGCATATGGTGATTTCTCATTCATAGGATGGATAGAATATTGAATATGGTTATACCATATTTATAATAACATCATTGTTTGTATAAGGTAATGTAGTTATTATTTAGGTATGGAAACAACAATGAAAGAGTAAGTGGGTGAAGAAAATAACATTGAAAGAGGTGGGGAAATTATTGCCTCTTCTTCAGGTGTTCCCTTTTGAGTAGATCAAAAGGGCTCCTTAGGTTGGATTTCTAATCAAAGTATGTCATCTAGGACGATATGAGGGTAGTTTGGAGGATATTTTATCAGTATTTGGATGAGCCAAATGGATTTGGAGGTGTGATTTTGTGTGAAGGTGAAGTACCCTTTTATAAGAGAGGTGAGGGTCACTTTAGGAAAAGTTTGAAATATTATTTTATTATACAATCATATTCGATTTATAATCGCTAAAAAATAATTTATTTAGTTGATATGGTAGGGATAGGTCATAAAACTATCAACCAATAGGTTTTAGATAGATTAAGGTCTCCATATTGACCATATATTTGAGATTTAACTCTTACATAAATAGTTTAACTTTTACCATCTATTTTTCTATTATTATAATAAATGGTTAATAAACATACTAAAAATTCAAAGAAAACCCTAAATGGTTCATTATTAATATATATAACCTTATCTAATTCCATTTTACGAAGCTTAATTTTTTCTGAATATTATAACAATTAATAATATTGTATTATTTTTAACAACTCATTTATGTCAATTTTGACACTATTTGGTTTTTTGTTTTTGTAAAAGTAATAACATATTTATAACTTAGAAAAAATATTTAATAATATATAACATGTCATATTAACCTATAAAATTAATTTAATTCATCAAAAGTCTCAATTTACATTTATTTGGATATTTATAATATCAATTTTTTTAATCTTTCATTAATAAGGTTATTACTGCATCTTCATTGTGTAATAAATAATTTTAATTATTTAATTTCTAATGATATCAAATAAAATACCATTATGTAGGAAATATTTTCAGATTTCTAATGAATATTTATATTCGAATTTATCTTATGTATAACCTTATATTAAAAATGGTTTATTTTTTAATCATTGAATTTAACACATCTAACTCTTCATTAAATAAAATAATAATAAATGTCCAAATCAAATCCATGGTAACCAAAATGATAATTTTTTATTCCCATGGTATATTTTGGTATAAATACCCTTATCCAATAGAATTAGGACATGTGTTAGGGTAATTATAATAGCATTTTTACCTTTAATTACCCTATTTACTTATAACCGTGGTAAATAAGTCAAATGTTACTATTCACAAAAAATTATTTTCCTTTTATTGAACCACATTTTACATAATGATTTCAACGGTGTCTCTCAGATTTTTGAAATTCAATTCACAATAGTGGTAAAATTATGTTTTATGAAAATTTGCAAATGCGCCTAGAAGGTGGTTAAATAAAGATAAAAAGTTCAAAAAATATTTATATATCTAATATTATTATAAAATGACTCAAATGAATTACATTTAACAAATATAGGTATTATGTATCTATTTTTACATAATATAAATTTTAATAAAATAACTATTTATTTAAATAAAAAGTCGGTTTTAAACAATAATGCGGTGTTTTTACTATTAATCAAAAATAGAAAGTTTTCAGAAAAATACAAAAAATTCACCAAAAGATAATTTTGATATTATAAATAAAAAAATAAAGTCTATTTTGAAAAATAAAATTTATAATATTCCAAAAAGTGGGTAGTAATATTCATAACAACTAGTCATATTGGTCGTGGTGTGTTGAAATTCCATGTTTCATACAACGGTATCTATTGCATTATTCAAAGGAAAACGTATCGTGGAAGCATGGGGTGTTACATTCTTCCTTATTTAAAATAATTTCCTCTTCGAAATTTCTAGAATATTACTGTATAAAATGATTCGATTGGTTCTTCATCATAAGTTAATCGGGTTCCCATAGTTTCTTTTCCATCTTATGATTTCTCCCTAGAACTTCCACCAGATGATTCATCCTGTTTCTTAACACATATTTTCTAGTATCAAGAATTCTGATAGTCACTTTGCAATAAGACAGGTCAAGTTCCAGTTCTATTTGTTTATAGTTGAGTACATGTGTTGGGTCAGTCATTTATTTTCTCGATAGTGATATGTGGAACACATCATGAACTTTGAAGAGACTTGGTGGCATTGCCAAATGATAAGTTACAACTCCAATTAGTTCTAGAATTTCGAAAGGTCTAATGTACCTGGGACTTAATTTTACCTTCTTATCGAATCGTATAAAACCCTTCCATGGGGAAACCTTCAAGAAAACATGATCTCCAACATGATATTCCAAATCATTCCTTCGGTTAACGGTATATCACTTTTGAATGCTTTGAGCTTCTTTGGTGTGGGTTTGGATTACCTTCACCTTTTCCATTGTTTCCTCATCATTTTTTGGGCATATGAGTTTTCATTCACCAACATCATCCAAACAAGTTGGTGTGCGACATCTCTTCCCATATAACGCTTTATATAGTGCCATCTAAATACTTGAATGGTTGCTATTGTTATAGGGAATTCTACATTAGGTAAATATTGATCCAGCATACCTTGAAAGTCAAGTGATCAAGATCTCAACATGTCATCTAATGTTTGAATAGTCCTTTCTGACTGGCCATCAGTTTGAGGGTGGTAGGCAGTGCTAAAAAGAAGTACAGTATCCAAGGCCATCAGAATAAATTTCTAAAATCGTGATGTAAAATGGGGATCACGATCAGAAACAACCAATAGGGTTACCCCATTACGACTTACAACATCATTAATATATAGTATTACTAAATGTTCGAGTGGAACATATTCTCTTATACCATGAAAATGTGATGACTTGGTAAGATGATCAACAATGACCCATATTGGATCATTCCATATAACAGTCTTTTGTAGTCCCATGACAACATCTATCATAATATCATCCCATTTCGACTTAGGTATGGGAAGAGGTTGCATGGCTTCTCTAGGATGTTGTCTTCCATCTTTCACATGTTGAAAAACCATTCATCTTGACATATAATCATAAACCTATCTACTCATCTTGTCCCACAACAAAATTTCAATCAAATCTCTATAAATATTAGTGCTACAAGGATGTATAGAGAAACTGGATTTATGATCATCATCCAAAAATTCATTTTTTAGATAAGGTATGTTGGGAACACAGAGTCTCTTCCAGAATTTCCAAATCCCATATTTATATATGATGTTGATCAATTTCCCATCATTCACAGCATAAATTTTATTTGAAACTCATAATCATCAGTCTGAGAACTTTTTATCCTTTCTAGTAATGATTTTTTAGCAACCATTTGAAAAAATATTATTGTTTCACCTTCCATGATTATTCCTATATCCATCTTTACTAGATCCATGAACATAGGATCCCTTTTAACTCTCATATTGTACAAAACTACATGATCCTTTCTTCTCAAAGAATATTCCCCCTTATTTTCCTTCCCCAGGTGGTATTGTACAGTGAAATCATAATCTTTGAGTAGTTCGAGCCATCTACTTTGCCTCATGCTGAGTTCGTTTAGTGAGAAAATATAATTCAAACTCTTATGATCAGTATATATCTCACATTTTTCACCATAGAGATAGTGTCTCTATATATTCAAAGAAAATATTACAGCTACTAACTAAAGATCATGATTGGGATAATTTTGTTCATTAATTTTTAGCTATCATGATTCATATGAAATAACCCTATCATTCTACATAAGGATACAACCATGTCCTTTCACTGAAAAATCACAATAAATAAAAAAACCATCATTCCCTGATGGTAGAGTCAAGAAAGGAGCATTGATGAATCTTCTCTTTAGTTTATCAAAACATTCTTCACAGTCTTTTTCCCAAACCAATTTAACCCCTTTACGTGTGAGCTTGGATGATGGGTTTTCGAATCGGGAAATATTCTGGACGAATAGCTGATAATAACCTTCTAAACCAATAAAATTTCTTACCTCAGTTATATTCATCGATTCTGACCATTTTTGAATTTCTCTTTTATTTTAAGGGTAAATAGATATTCAATCCTTAGAGACAATATGGCCTAGAGAAAAGATTTCTTGAAGCCAGAATTCAAACTTTCTAAACCTCCTGTA
This sequence comes from Viscum album, assembly GCA_963277665.1. NCBI lineage: Eukaryota > Viridiplantae > Streptophyta > Magnoliopsida > Santalales > Viscaceae > Viscum > Viscum album. The sequence continues at coordinate 2,087,215,325 of OY728122.1, read as the reverse complement.
TAATTCATTTCTTCTGAGTGTTTTCAGAATAGTACACAAGTGATTTTCATGATCATCCTATATTTTTTAGTAAACCAAGATATCAACAATAACTACCACTATAATGTTTTTAAAATATTCCTTGAAAACACTATTCATTAGATCCATGATAATAGATTTTGCATTAGTCAGTCCAACAAGAATTAATATAAACTTGTAATTCCTATACCTGGTTCGAAATTCTATTTTAAGAATGTCTTCCTTCTTCACACATAACTGATGATATCTTAATCAAAAGACAATCATTGAAAAATATTAAGCTCCATGAATTTGGTCATATAAATAAATAATTCAATGTAGGGGATACTTTTTCTTTATTTATATAGAATTTATCTCCCCATAGTCAATGCACAGCCTCACAGATCTATCTTACTTCTTAACAAAAAGATTAGGGGATCCCCATAGAGAAACACTTGGGTGAATGAATCCCTTATTACCCTATTCCTCTTGTAGTTTCCTTAGTTCCAATATTTTCATTGATTCCATTCTATAATCGGTCTTCAACATGGGCCTTGAACTAGGAATTAAATCAATGGAAAACTCAATTTCTCATTCTAGAGGATGTCCAGGTAAATCCTATTGAAAACATAAACATATTCTTCTACAATAGGTACATCTTCTATTTGACCATTATTTTCCTCACCCATAGTTATTTCATTCTCTTCCTCCATAATAATTGAATTTATTAGAGATACTAGGGTGGATTTAGATAAGAATTAGGTGGTAAAGTTTCTGCTCTAAAGATAAGGTACTCCTTATCATCATCAAAAAATTTAACCTCCTTCTTCTGAGAATATATTTTCTCATCATGGTCGGAAATCCAATCCATACCAAGGATTATATCAAATTCAATCATGGGTATTATGATTACATCAACTAATAAAGAACATTTATATGACCTAATGGGGGAAGATTCACAAAACATTATTGCAATGATACTTACCTTGGGAGTTTTGACTGAAAACTCCCTTGTTAAATTAAAATGGCAATATCAATTTTTCATAACATTATGGGATTATATGAAACAACACAATGATCCAGAATCAAATAAGGCATTGGATAAACTTGAGGAAACTATTAAATTACCTTCCACTACATCTTTTGGAGCTTCAACCTCAGTAGTAGTGATCTCATAATCTAGGCCTTTCTCCCTTGGACTTTTCGAAGGTATGTTTCTTTGGTGCTTAGGGAATTAATTTGCATAATGACCCATTTCTGTACAAGTTTAGCATTTAACATTGATATCATGATTCTTTCCCAAGAAATCACATGCTTGGTGGCCTTATTCACCACACAAGTATCAGAATCCCATACCCTTCAAGAAATTACAGTGGTGTTTCTTCCCATATTTACCGTAGGATAGAAATTCAAAATTTCCCTTCTTCTCCATATTTCCATTTTCAGAGTGTTTAACTAATCTATTATTTTATTTCATTTATTTAAATTTATAAGACCTAGAGAACTTATTTTCTATATTTATCACACATGAGACAATATCTTCATATGATGGTAAGGGTTGTGAGTTAAATACTTGGCTGATAAATGGTTTTAACCAATCGACAAATCGATCAATCTTACTCCTTGGGTTCAGAATATAATTTAATGCATTCCTTGATGACCGTGTAAAGATAGCCTCCTACTTTGAGACATTATCATCCTCTATTTTCCTTAGACTCAGAAAATTTCTTTCATATCCACTCAATGGTCACAAGGAAAGTATTTTTCTAAGAAACACTCTTTAAAAATCCTCCATTCCATATTTTTTACTTCTTCATCTTCCTTTGTGGTTTTATTTAATGACCACCATTGATCTGCATCTCCTGTGAGGCGATAAACTCCCATGACAAATTTTTCCATTTTGCTACACCCAAAGCATGAAATATTTTCACAATGAAACTTATCCATTGGTCAGATAAAAATGGATTTTTGTCCCCTTGAAAGTTGGAGGTTGTTTTCTCATGAAGCGGTCTAAGATTAATCCTATAGGTTGTGGATCAGGGTTCTCCATACGGGTATGGTTATTATTAATAACATGAGTGAGTTTTCCCAGTATGGTAATAAGTTGACCAACACCAGTTTCATCACCAGCTCCACTATAATTATATTGAGTTTGAGGGAAATCCCTATATGGATTACGTTCTTTGATATGGTTTCCATTCCGTCCACTAGGCACCATTTCTAAACAATGGGATACACTATATTAGTTTATGAAAAGCAATACATAATTCAAACATGTAAAACACTTTACATAATTTGGACAGTTTATGGATAAAATCCATAATAATAAAAAAAAATCTTTGAGGAGTATATACATATTAATCCTTCGTAATGGTTTGTAAAGAAAATGTGAATTATCTTAGGCATATCCCCTGAGACTGTTGTAACCAAGAGTTTTGTAAGGACTGTTTTTGTGTACTTGGATACCTCAGGTCAAGGCCAAAACTCCTTGTTGGAGTTTTCACCCCTAGGTACATCTAGGTCGGAGCCACCTCTACCATCATTTATCCAGAAATGGATGTATTTCTCATAAAATACACCAAATATCTATATTAACAAAATTCTTGGATATTATTCTATACTAGTCCCCAAAGTCGATCTTAGGGTAATGTTCTCTAATTAGAGTTTTTCTAAATATACTTTCCAAGGTGTGTGCTAAACATACTCTGATACCAACTGCAACGCCCCAAACCTAGGTACCCAGAGTCAGTGCAATAGTACATAACATTGGCATGATCACAGGGGATCAAATTCTGAAAGATCGATCAGTTTAGTAGCCATGGATGTACAAGATACATACATTAGTTTTACATTACATTATTAAATGAAAAGAAAAAAAAACATTGTGTTTCCTTTGAACGAATTCATCTCCCATAGACTATACTTACAGGTTATTCATAATACACCACTTCACATCTTGGGAAAAATAAAACATAGAAAGGGGTGAGCTCAGATGCTCAGTAAGGATAACAATATAGTAGAAACATTCATAAATAAGTGTAATCATTTAAGGAAACGTATAAGACTAAATCAGAAGCCTTTTAAACATAATCTACAGAATAATATGGAAAATATAAAGAAATTAATTCCATTTACTTATTCACATTAATATTATACTAGTCGAATAATCACATGAAATATCAATAGCCAATTTCATATTGAAGGAATTCATAATGGAAAATTTCATAACTACATAGTCAAGGCCACATGCCAAGACTACAAATAAGATTTTTTTTAAGGCCTTGTGCCAAGACACTAGTTGGTCTCGTGAGACCTACCAATGCATTAAGGAGCTATAGTATGCTCCATCCAATCACTTACTAAGTCCAATGCATTACTTAGATGAAAATTTTGAAAAATAAGATACTCATTCGTTTTAAAAATATCATATGAAATTTCAATAACTTATCCATAAACCATGAATGGTATAAAAATATCACATCCACAGTCAAAAATATATCACAAAACTTTCAATATAATATGGATTATTTGTATCAATATAAATCAACTTCAGAGCACATGAGCCTGAGCCCAGTTGGTGAGTACTCGGTAGGTGCATCCAAGAGAGCCAAGATCAAATCTAGGTGGAGGAGTATTTCTAGGTACTGTAGCAGTACTGTAGTAGGTACTATAGCGGTCACTGTAGTAGGCACTGTTGGGTATTGTAGAAGCAATAACTATTCATCCATCAGGGCCTTTCAGCCACCAGTTTGGTCCTTGGGTCCTGTAAGGATTTCAGGCCACCCAAGGCCTTCGAGAAAGTTGATTCTCAAGTCCATCGGGCCACCTTAAGACCTTAGGGCCACAACAAGGCCTTCGAGCCCCATAAAATAAAGATGTATCAGTCAGACTACAAGGGACAAGGCTTTAGAGGATGATTCTGGGCAGGCGCATCCACTAGAGCAGAGCTAACTGGAATTTGATGAATAAGAGGGTATGGATTTTCCATCAGTACCAGGCCTATGTAGCTTTCCAAAGGACAGCTATCTGACCAGCCTTGCGAAGGTGGAGTGGTGATATCATGACATATGCTTGGGAGGAGCAGTTCCAAGTTGTATTGTCTGGGTGATTCCCTCTAAGACCTACGACTCAAGTAATTATCTCCAAGTCTTTGATCCTTGTAAGGGTTCAACCACACCCCCTAAAAGGTGGATTATCAAAATAGTAAAAAGGTATTTTGTCCATTCTGACCGACATCAGCTTCAAACAAGTGTAAAATCCATCAAAGGATGTTGACATAGATGAAATCAAAAATATTCAAGAGAAATATCACATTATATTTTGAAATCATATAAAAGTCACATAATTATAAAATAAAAAGAATTAAAAAAAATTATATAAGCTTGTAAGGGAAGCGCCGAAGATGTTATAAAGGTGTAAAATTGTTTCACTTTCCATATAAGTTAAAAAACATTCTTTTTTTAAATTTTTTCGAAAAGGTCATAACATACCTTGTTCAGAAAACAATATAAATATTACATTAAAACCATTTTATAAAAATTAAAAAAAGGGTATAAATGACTTTAACCCATATTCTTGAAAATAGTAAAAATGGTTTTAATTGAATTTTTATGAAACCCATATGTGGATGACAAAGAGGACCTAATAGATATGTACGTATAAACAATCTCTGATAATGAAGAGATAGAAAAATTATCATTTACATTGTACTTTTACTTGATTGAGGGTACGTTAACCTAGTTTCTAATAGTTAAATAATTGTTATTATATTGTAAAAGAACTACATACATAAATATGATACCATTTATGATCCTCTAATATTGATTTGTTAATTATAATTTAGTTATATCATTGTTTCAGGTGTTAACTGATTTGTTTCCCTTTATATGAATGGTTACATAAGACATATTTTTTATGGATATAGCATATTTGATTCATATATAGAATTATATTATGTTCTTAAATATTATTTTTAATTGTAAAATAAAAATTATTCTTGAATGTTTATGATGGGGAATGAATTTCATCACGTTCATGGAGACGGTAATCCGTACGGGCGACTATATCATTCTATTGATGGTGAAATAGTATGTAATTGGATATTGTATCATATATAAATAATACACAACATGTTATATTTATTATCTACATAAGTTATAATCATTATTATATACATCCAAATAATAAAGTCTTGGAATAGAAAACTACACCATGATGTGGAGACAGTAAGTTGTACGTACGCACGTATGGTGACTTTTCATTCATAGGATGGATAGAATAATGAATATGGTTATACCATATTTATAATAGCATCACAGTATGTATAAGTCACTAGATTTATTATTTTTCTATTGATTCAACAAAGAAATTGTAAGTGGAAGAAGAAAAGAACATTGAAATAGGTGGTGAAATTATTATCTCTTCTTCGGGTGTTTCCTTTTGATTTGATCAAAAGTGCTCCATAGATTGGATTTTTGATCAATGTAAGGACACTAGGACAAAGTGAGGGTAGATGGAAGGATATTTGATCATGGTTTGGAAGAGAAAAATGGCTTTTGAGGTTTGATTTTGGGTGAAGGGGAAGTACCTTTTTGTAAGAGAGGTGATGGTCACTTTAGGAAAAGCTTGTAATATTATTTAATTATAAAATCATATTCTGTTTATAATGGCTTGAAAATGATTTATTTCTAGGATAAAGAGGGTATTGATCGAATACATATCATCCAATATGTTTTAGGCAGGTTTAGCTCATGATATTATCCTTATCATTTAGATTTAACTCTTAGTTAAATATTTTAACTTTTACCATGTATTTTTGCATTATTATAATATATGGTTAATAATAAACATACTATAAAAAACCAAGAGATCCCCAAATGGTTCATTATTAATATATCTATCTTTAATAAATTATTTTAGATGAACCGTATATTTTTATGAATATTATATCAATTATAATATAGTATTTGTTTAAAAACTCATTTATGTCAATTTTGACTCTATTTGGTATTTTGTTTTGGTGAAATTCATAACAACTTTTTCACTTAGAAAATAAATTATTTCATAAACCCAAACATGTCATATTATCCTATAAAATTACTCGAATTTATCAAAAGTCTCAATTTCATTTATTTGGATATTTATAATATCAATTATTTTAATCATTTATTAATAAGGTAATTATGGCATCATTATTGTGTCATAAATAAATTTAATTATTTAATGTCTAAAAATTATAATAAAATACCATTATGTAGGAAAACTTTTTATCTTTCTAATGAAAATTTATATTCAAATTTATCTTATTTATAACCCTATATTATAAATGGTTTAGTTATTAATTATTAAATTTAACACTTTTAACTCTTTTTTAAATAAAATAATAACAAATGTCCTAATCTAATCCAAGTGGACCAAAAGAATCATATTTTATCCCTAAGATTGATTTTATAAGAAATACACTTATCCAATAGAATTATGACATGTTTTAGGGTAATTATAATACAATTTTGTACCTTTAATTACCCAATTTACTTTTAACTGTGGTAAATAAAAGTCAAAGGTTACTATTCACAGAAAATAATTTTTATCTTATTGAACCACATTTTACTTATAGATTATAACTATGTCTCCTAGATTTTTGACATTCAATTCACAGAAGTAGTAAAATTATTTTTTAGGAAAATTTTCAAATGTGCCTAGAAGGTTATTAAAAGACGGTAAAAAGTTTAATAAAATTTTATATATCTAATATTATTTTAAAATGAATCCAATGAATTATATTGAACATATATAGGTATTATGGAACTATTTTTAACAAATATAAATATAAATAAATGAAATTAATTAAAAAAAAATTGTTTTAAACAATAACGTAATTTTTTTCTCTATTCATCAAAAAATGAATGTTTATAGAAAAATACAAAAAATTCACCCTAGCTAATTTTGATATTCTGAATCCAAAAATGAAGTCCAATTTGAAAAATAAATTTTTATAAAATTTAAAAAAATTAGTATTACTATTTATAACGGCTTGATTAATTGGTCGTGGTGTGTTAAAATTCTATGTTGCATACAACATAAGCTATTGCATAATTAAAAGGGAAACTTATTGTGGAAGATTGGGGTGTTACATAACCTCTCTCAGATGGTAATAAATAGTGTAATCATAGTCTTTGATTAGCTACATCCATGTTCATTGATGCAATTCGATCTCTTTATGTAGGAAATATACTTTATACTCTTGTAAGTGGTATATATGTCACACTTCTAACCATAAAGATAGTGAGTCCTGATTTTTATAGAAGAAATTGTTGTCACTAGAATAAGAACATGTGCCAGTTAGTTCTTCTCATGGATCAACAATATTTGTGAGGTAAAGGCTATCATTCTAGATGAGAAAACAACCCAATCCTTATATTTATAAATCAATTTATATCATGAAACATTTTATACATGTTGGTTGTGTGAGTGTAGGTGTAGGGAAATACCTATTATTGTGGTCTTGGATGCTTTATTGTCATTGTTCCATCAAGACATACATTACCCCTTTTCGTGATAACATGTTTAGCAGGATAGAAAATCCTAAGTGATTTCAATAAAATAGTACCATACTAATATAAGTAAAATATAGATTTTTTGGAACTAGTGGGTATGGTAAATTTTTCAATTACATTTTTCATGGAAGGGTCAATATATATTCCCAAAATTGTGATAAAGTGCCCAAAAATGTGACTTCGTGCATCCAAGAGGCACACTTTCTGAATATGGAATACAATTACTCCTTACTAAATTTCTCCTACGTAGTCCTTAGTAATTATTCATGTTCCTAAAAAGATGTGTAGTAGCTGAGAATATCATTGATAAACAGTGCTAATTTTTTTTATAATTAGTCTCTAAAGACCCTATTCCAAATATTCATTAAAATTTCATGGGAATAAGTTTCTCTGAAGGGTATAATGAAGAACTCATAAATCCCATTCCACATACAGAAAGTAGCCTTTTGAATATATTCCTTCTTTAATTTTATTAATTGATATCTAGAACAAATATCAACATCTGAGAACTAATTAGTTCCTTGTAGTAGATTAAACAAGTCCTCAATCGATGGAAGATGATACTTCTTTCTTTGTAGTGATATTATTGATCTCTCAATAATTAAAACACAATAGAATTGATCCATCCCTATTCTAGTGAGAGAGCACTATAGAACCTAATCGTGATTTACTAGGGTGTATGAATCCTTTTCCCAAGTTCATGGGAATATTCTTATTTAATACATCTATTTCGATAGGGAATGTACTGTAAGAAACATTTGATATAGGATTGGCTCTTGGTATATGTTCTATTGATGAAAACACCACATGATTTTTGGGAAGTCTTTGCAACTCTATACAAAATAAATCATTGTATTCCTTTAAAATTTTCATTTCATATTGGTTGATACATTCACCTGAATCAATCATTTGCGAGAGGAATTAATTTCCATAAGGACTCAATACCTACATCGTTGATGGGTTTACAAATGAGTTTCATTGTCATCATTGAATTTATAGAGGATCATGGGATGGTTTGGAATATTAAATTATATTTCCTTTTCCCAATATCTAATATGGGATGTATATAACAAGATCCAATCCACATCTATAAAGAGGAAAATTCCACCAAGGGATGTGTTATGATATTCTATGGAAATATCATCCCTCTTTCTCTTCTAAGAGAAGAGTCTAACACATGGTTTCAAATGAAAACTCCAATAATTTTTTAGAGACATATCTACATCATGGTATCTAGGATTTTACTTACATGATCTATCAATCATCAAGGATATAATATAATTCATATAATACTATATAAAATGATACTTTTTATATTCTTGATTGAATTGGAAGTGTACCATGTTAGTCTTTGTTTTTTGTTCCACTTTCGTATTAGAGATGATATAAGCTTTACCAATCTCCTTCCACTCTAGATTATAATAATGCGGATTAAAATATGGTATTTAGGTTTACATCACTATATTTCATGTTTCCCTTATTCCCTAAAATTGAAGCATTTAACTATGGGTGGTTCTCTCCTTGGATCTAACATTAGGTCTGGTTTCTTCAAAAAATCTTCAGCATTCATGAGCATGGTGGAATTCCATACCATATTTTATGCATTTCCCCATCCCATTGATGCAATTAAAATGATTCTTATTCCAAAATTTCTGATATGTGGGTGTTCGATCACACTTTCCAACATTTTCATTAGATCATTCATCTTGAAATTCCATCATTAATTTATTATCTCCATATCCATGGGACCATTATCCAAACTTCATCTCTTCTATGAAATAGCATGGAAAAACATCTTAATAATTAAGAAATTCTTGGATAACTAGATCATTTAGTTTGTGTGGTTTTAAACATCTTAGGAATGTATTAATTTTTTTATCCTTTATGAAAACAAAACCCCATGCGTACATTGCATGACTTGTAAAATTATATTCATAATCCATGACAAATTCACCTTCCATTTACTTTATCTGTATTAATTATATCTCTATATTTGTCTGAAATGATCGAGTGAAATACTTTTTATGAAATATTTTCAAAATTTATTCGCACTTTTTCCCTCATATTTCATCAATTGGAGAGGTATTATTAATCGGTGCCCACCACTGATCGACCTCCCCACAAAAATGGTAGACTGATAGAGTTACATTATACTTCTCAGAATACTAGATCATATATACAAATTTACCCATTGAGATATCCCATTTTTAATCAATATGTGGATAAAAGTTTTCACTAAATATTGGTGGTCATTATGGAAAAATGGTTTTAATAACTGGTTTCTCTCTCTTAGGATAAGGTGGATGTTCCACCTAGTTGAGTTAATTATTCATCACCTAAGATAGAATGGTATGATTCACCATGTTTTTTTAAGTCCTCCTCCATTTCAATTGGGGAAGTAATTTTGTAATCAATTCATAATACCTCAGATGTGTAGTTGGAATAGTTTCTACATGCTTCCACCATTTTCTAAAATAGAAAATTATTGAACAAAATGTATGTTAATAATTCAGGAATAATTTTTCCTCTTATTCTATTAACACTAAAGTATTATCTAACAGGATTTTTATATTATGAGTTTATTAAATAATTGATCTAGGATAAATTTTTATACATATACATATCCAAATATTTTGCACTAATATTTTCCAATTCTAATTACCTTATTATCTAATCCTTTCACTAATAAAAACTTTTGAAAAACTAATATTCCTATATGACTTTTACATAATTTTAAGAAAACCAACCTAAAATCATTACAATCTAGGATCTAAGGGTTTATTATCATCAGAAATGATGGACCATACATTACCGAATCATAATAAAATAAAAACACTTTTTTAAAATATTTTTCTTTCTTGTTTAATTTTTACGTTCTCTATAGTACTTTTAATCACTTTGGGAAATGCATCAAAGAAAAGCATGAGCTAAAAACCTTGTAAGGGGATGAATAAAAACATGAATCTGTAAAACCTAGGTGAGAATAATAATAATCATCATAAAAAATTATAGGATCTACATCATAATCATTAAATCAAGATTTAGATAAAAGAGTTAATTGTATAAATGCATAAAAATTAATCATTGTTTCTTTTTGGTGAAATACCACACATAGTTGTGGAAAAATCTAGAATAATATTCATACATAATATTATTTAAAAATCATATGATTATAATTGTGAACAATGATAGCATCATTTTCACAGATATTACATATTATATAATGAGATAAATCACATTAACCAATGCATTAGAGGGATATAGAATTCAAATCCAACCCATCACATCATAATATTTCCATAATTATACATGTCATAGAGGATGTATTACAATAATTTTAATTAAATAATCCACGAAATTGAATGGGTATCATAATTATTTGAAAAATAATTAATTCATGATTAGAAATTGGGGTTACCAAAACAAAATATAAGACCATATTTTTTATATATCATATCTCGTGATCATTGAAGAAATGTCTCAATAAGAATCAAGATTTTTTTGAAAAGGCACATTTCATTGGGAAATTAATTTTATATAGAATAGAATCAAATTAAAAACATATATATACCTGAAGAGAATAGGTAATAAAGATTAAATTATATATACATAATATTAAAGGAACATCCACACTAATGTTTTTTGTGAATGTGGTAAAAACCCAATGAAATATAGTTTGGTTCTATATTCCCCTTACCATGTTTCATATTTTGTTCTACACATGTAATTAATACTAAGTATAAACAAATTATATTAATTAAATACTTTATTTTCAACCCCATATAAATATATTTTATTTATTATAATTTAATTAAGTACTATTAGAGACGTTAATATGAGTTATAGAGTTCAATTCTGTCTTTACTTGAATTTTTGTATTCTATGTTTTCATGATCGGTTCAATTGTATATAGGTAGAAAAATTAATTAAAATATGAGAATAATTATCCAGATTTAAAATTATATGTAATTAATGATATTATAGAAGATTAAATGGTCTTATAAATAAATTATTTTTCTTATATTTAGTTGATTCATTAGATAAAATATTAATGGTCATCATTTAGATTATTTTGGGGCATTTTCAATAATAACAAAATAGTTTCGTTTCTTTATTAAATGTATTGTATGTATATTAGTTCTAGAACATAAAAATGTTAAACTATAATTTTGAAAATAATTTCAACCATTATAATGGTTTTAGTATATAATTTATGGTTATTTTAGAAAATAAAAAATCATCACCTATGAAGGTATTCAATCATCACATCACAGATGATGTCTTCATTTTTTGAATTAAATAAGAAAATAATGGATTTGATGATCTATATAAAAATTAACAAAAAATATTAATGGTAAATATGTAATAATGTTTTTGTTATATTTATTTGGATATTTTATGTGTTGAGAGGATAAGAATGTACATAAAATAAAAGAGAAATAATTATTATTTTACAAATTAAATATCTTCTCATTAAGAAGCTCTTTAATGCAATTGGTCTTCATATTTTTTTAGAAAACTATCTCTTTGAAGTGGGTAAGATGAATTGTAAGTGAATTGGGAATAAATTATGAATTCTATAATGATTTTGAGTTTTTATGAGAATAGGTGGTGAGGGTAGTAATTATATTGGAGGATACAGGTATTTGTTGACAATTTTATTCATTAGATTTTTATTTTGGATCAAGACTATAAATAATATTGAATACCATGAATAAATATAATAAATGAGTTTTTATATATATAATGGTTATTAAATTAGATATGGCTGAATCATTCATGTATTTTTCTTAAAATATTAAATACGCTAAATTATCTTATTTAACTTTTTACCAAAAATTCAACTATTTTAGAAAATACCAAAAATTAATCATAACCATTTTTTGATGTGAAAATTCAAAAAATGGACTCCATTTTATGAAAATAATATTATAAAAATGAAATTTTTACTTTTTAATTAAAATATTTATTTAGTAAAAAAATTTCAATTTTATTATAATAATAGATTCTATGATATTTTGAACGAATAATTAAAGTCTCAAAAAAATTCCTTATAATTATAATACGTTAGATTTTATTTATAAATATATTTTATAAAAATAAAATTTCTTTTATATAATTTTGTTAATTATAAAATTATAATTAAACATTTACATTTTATGAACACCTCAACACTAAATTAATCATTTTCAAATGATTTATTTACTTATAATATTATACAATTATATCATATATTAACTTATCAGATGCCAATATTTAATTTTCACATTCATAAGTTAGGTTGCTATTATATTTCCTACATTAATATTCATAATGGAAATATTACTATTTAGATGGTAATGTTACTATTCCATCAGTATATGTTCTTTAATTTCATTATATACCAATTATATAAATCTTATTTTATTAGAATAGTGAATTTATTTGGTTCTCAATTTGATTAATATATTTTTTTCAATATAATATAATTATATGAATGGATATTTTTTAAATAAAATTACTTGTTCGCTACATACAACCAACCATTGAATAGTGTGAAACTGTATTTTTGTTGAGAAAACCTCAAAATATGTATTTTTGAGTATGTATCCCAACAATTTTTTTCAACAAGTTAAGTGGTAGATACCATTTTTTAGGAGTTTTATATGACCATTATACATTCTATAATGAAATGGGGAAACCACCTTGTTTTTTTCAACCAAATCCCAAAATAAACTAAATTAAACAATTCGAGATGGGTTATAGTTGATCACCTTATGATGTTAAAAAATTAATTTATATCATAGAATATTTTTCATTGGGTTTGTTTTCTAATATATAAATTAAGGAAATGGTATGGTTCTATAATGTATAAAACTCAATAATCTAGAGTTGACATTCATCACATTATATCATCCTTCGTAATATAGTCAGTCTGAGAGAACTATTCAAAACCCACATGATATGCTATTATATTTTTCTATTTATTTCAATGGTGGTTGGGTTCAACACCTTCCAGTTTCTGAATTTCTCTACAAGATTACCTTTCATTACAATATTCAGAAGTATACTTATATATACCTCTATGTAAAGAACTGTATAACTTCAATGAACTTGAATGAAGCTAATGAAATATCGTTATTCATACTTGAGATAGATGATGAAATTTTAGATAATTTTATATTTATCTAGTAACACATAAGGGAAACATAAATTAAATAGAATATTTTTTGGTGAAAATAATCAACATGAATTTTTAATTGAAAATGGTTAGAATGAGTTTATATAATTTTCATTATGGAAGAATATAGATAAATATAATCCCTATGTATATCGGTCACCATGAAATTCTTGTTTGAATCATGAGAATATCATACTGAATGCAAATTCCATTAAAACTCTCTTAGTTCCCTAATTTTTTCTATGTATCTCTTATTGGAATGTAAACACATAAATATTTACTTATTCTAAACTCCTTGGTCATACCATTGGAGAATGATAATTCGTATAAGGAGAATACAATGGATATTCTAGATCATAAAGACATTTTCCTATTAAATAAAAACAACTTCATGGTCAATTATTTAGGATGAAACCACCAGCTTGAGAACACAGTGTGGGTGCCTGAGAAATAATTATGTATAATGATCCTATTTTATCAGAGTGATAAATTTTGAATAAAAAAATTCATTTTAAGGGTGATATAACATAACACGATGATATTATTTGAAATGTATTTTTTCGAATAAATTTATAATATTTGAAATTTTGTGTTAAAAATAACATTGAGTTTTACTTCCATTACACACAAATCTAAATATATATTGGGTTAAAAAACATCTTATTTAAAAAAAAGATGGTATACTATTAAAATATTGTTATTTAATTCGATTTTTAAGACCTGATTTTCCATATAATGGGTATGAAATTGAAAATCCAAATTATGAAAATATATGGTTTTCACTTGTATATATATTTAATTTTTTAGTATTTTAAAAACTATAAATGCGAATAAAAACAAATTTAAAGTAATGGAAATAATTCTATAAAAAAAAGAAAACAAATGTTTCATTTCTTAATAAATTAAAAAAATCACATTTGTTACTAGTTTTTTGTTAAATTCATCTATTATATATTCTATCTGTTTTTTAACATTCATTTTCTAGGTTTTTTTGGATTGAGGTCAGAAGAAATGCAATAGTATGCTTAAAAAATATATTTTTCTAAAAAGATATTTTATCAAATATTACACACATAATTTTAATATTTGTAATTGAGAAATTTTGAATATTTGTTTTAAAAAATTAAATTCATTATTAGATTTATAATTTCTAAATTATATTATGGTGTATTTTTTGATAAATTCCTAAGATGATAAATTCTTGATTTAATAGTGAAAAATATTAATTTTTATTAAGAATTTTTAATTACATTTAAGCATTTAAAAAAAGTAATATGTTTATACATGTGAAAATAGTTAATATATATATATTCAATTTAGGTTGTTCGAATCAATTTCATATTGAACATCTATATAAAACTCTTTGAGAATTCTAAAAATTTTCTCTATGTAAACAAAATTTCTCATTTCATCTATATGTTAAATATTATATTAATATTTTACACATATGTGATTCTAATTTGGGAAAATAAATTTCATATTTTCTATAACAATAATATATACTTTTTTGAAAAGGTAATCTTAAATTTTTACCATTAAGAATAATAAAATGAGTAAAAATTTATTATAACAATTAAGGTTAAAATTTGTTATCCAGGGGTTAAAAAATACAAATAAGTGTTATAATGACTTATAAACTTGTAAGACACTTATGATAAGGTCATATTTCATCATTAGTACTTTTCATCTTGATTTTTTTAAATTTTGGATTCTTTTTCCATGAGAAAATAATTTTTACACATTTTCATTTCAAAAACTAAAACTGTGACACTAACCTCACTTATAAATGGATACCCAATTTCTTCTAAACATCACACATTCAAAAAAAATATTGGTCAGAACCTGGGAAAATAACTTCCATAATTATATTTTATTTTCCTATAAAACATTTTTTGTCTGAAACCAAATCCAAGAATCCCTTTGGTGTAATGACAAAGATGTTTTCTAATAAAGAGACAACATTTCTAATTGTGTGTTTAATTTTATTTCTTCACCAACACCATAAATTATTAATAAATAATCTTGTTATAGTTACCATAGTATATTAATAAAACATAGAATTTATAATGTTAACAGAAAAAACTAAATATTTCTCCTCTTTTATCAAACAACATACAGAATTATTTTTCCTTTTTATGGTAGAATACCTCATTATAAGATAATGTTATTTATTTTCCATTACCATATATCATATATAGATATAATGTTGTATTGTTTATGGATTTGATGTTTATATATATCCTCCTGGATCGTGTGTGTGGAGGATTACTATCTCACAAAATGATGTGAAGTGTTTTAACATTTCCATTCTACATGGATTCTAATAAGTATATATATAATTGTTATATTTTATATTTGTTACATAATTATAAATCCTTAATTATTTTAACATAATGACCATCTTACTATCCGTTCAATTGGGATACAATAATTTCCTTCATGTGTATGGAATACTACCACCTCATAACGCAATGTGGTTGGTTTTTCACTGATTTTGTTTCATGGAATGTAATTAGGGTGAAAATAATTTATATATGTGATATATATGAAATATGAATTAGTCATTAATTGTAAAAAAAATATTTATCATTATTTCATTTTATCCTATTAGATAATAGAGTTGGTTTTAATGCATGCATATTGTCAAACTTCTCCACAAATGTCATACATCAATTTCAATCAATAACATTTATGGTTTACTATAAATAAATATATAATCAATATAAATATGTTTTATATCATTTTAAAATTATATATGTTAGGGAAAAAATTTCAAATTTAGATACACAAAATTATAAATTCAAAATATACATGAAAATCAAATCATTTTTATTAGAAATGGGATTTTCATAAGGTATTATTCATAAATGGGGAATGAAAGGTAATATTTAAATCATATGATGTATGATATATATTAATATTTTTAAATAATAGATTTATATTAATATTAAATTTATTATAAATGAATTTTGAATGTGTATAACAGATTTTTAGACATAATGTAAGATATTACTTTCTCGCTTTTATTTTCTTTAAGAAACAAGCCATATTCACTACATGTTTCTTTTATGAAGTTTATATACATCGAATAAATTTATTTAACAATACATAAACATAAAATAATGGTTATTTACATATCCATTTTATTATATCACATTCATGGGATTTAAGTTTCCAAAGTTACTAAAGTGATAAGGGTTTTTTTCTCAAATTGCCTTCTCTAGGAAATATGTTGTGTTAGTCACATATTTTATTCTATGTGGTTCATACACTTCAACATTGATATAAAATAAAATTAATCACCTCCATTAAATGATATTAAATTTTTCATTTGATTTGATTCTTTAATGGATCTTATGATTGAAAATATACTAATGTGGTAATGGTTTGATGTTAGTACTTGACTATTTATTGAGACTATTTATAGTTATACATTCATTGATTAAATACTACGCTCTGTTTCTCAAGGAAAAAATGAATTCACATATACTATGTTTATGTCATTATAATCCATGGTTACCTTCATTTTCCCCACGTTATGTAATCAATAGATTAACATTATTTTATTTCTGATAAATCGTCTTTATTTATCCCTTCTATCAAAGACCCATTTTCATCCAAAAAAAATTGTTCTTAAAAGGTTATCAAGATATTAATTCTAAATTATTTAAATGAGTTATTAAAGTTATTTTTACACTTTTTATATTTTTTTAAAAAGTTATTGGATGGAATCAATATGTTTTATTCAAACAAGGCACATTTCGATTTTATAAACATTTTAAAATTAAGATATTTAAAAGTGTAGGGAATGATTTTCATTTCACACCATTATAAGAATTTTTTGATTTAATAATTTTAGTATATAATTAACTATTTATTCTACAATTTTATTTATGAATTTATAGTTTTTAAAATTTATTTTTAATAAAATTATATTTTCCTCAAAAAATTATATAATTGTTAGATATTGGATAATAAATATTCAAGGATATATTAAATGAAAGAAATTTTGAAAATTATTTATATTTTAAAAAGTGATTTTTAATGTTCAAATTCAATTTTACTCATCAAACGTTCCTTGTGATATTTTAAAATAATTTTATATCTATGATTAAATGTAGTGATGTTATATATAATTTACTAGGGATATGATCCAAGGATACAACTCATATTTACTAACTAAATGGTTTTCATTTATTTTTATTTTGAAAATATGTTTATGAATGTATTTTCCCTTCCATTACTCATATCATGATAATATAAATATGAATTTCACTTCTTTTTCCATGGGTTGTTCTATAATGTAGTAATTGTGTAACATATTTTTATTCCAGTAGTTATTATATTATGAATAGTTAATAAAACACATTTATTTTAATGGTTAATGAAATTATTAATTTCTTTTTACCATGTGGGACATGTATATATGGTTTTAATTATGTTAGAGGTTAGACCTACATCTCCCTCTATTGCATTGGGTAAATATTGATATCTGTTGAGATAAATAGTATTGGATTGAGGAGTGAAACTAGTTTTGTAGGGGAATCAATCTAATATGACAATATTTGATGTGTAACCTGATAACTAAAATTGATTGGGGATTGAACAGATTACACAATGATTATTTTTGAAATGAACATTAGAATATGAAGGAAATCATTCTCTATGCTTATTTTTACACCAATGATATATGAATTATTCTTTTTTTCTATTCCCATAATTCATATTATTTGATTCCATTATTATTCATGTCTTATAAACTACCATGATATATTCTATGACTCTTTATTATGATCCATGATAACAATGGTATGGTTTTCAAATTTTATTCTAATATTTTAATACACTTATGGTCAGGATATATTGATGTATCCATTTTATACACATTCCCATCATCTAATATCACCCTTTATTATGTTCTATTTACCTAGGTTTTGATTAATTTAACTATGTATGATTTGTCTAAAAAGTGTTTTAGTTATGATAATCAATGAATTGGATGATGTAAACCAATTATAGACATGTTTTTTAGATAAATTTGATTCAATGGAACTATACCTAAATGATTTACGGGTGGATTGTTTTGGAATTTAACAAATGTATTTATATTAATATGTAATATTTAGGAAATATATGGTTGTGTTATTATTGGTTTTGGGGGTTTTTAGATGATTCTTTACCTATACTAAGGAATCATCAACCAAGGGAAAATTTATGGTGGAGCATTTCTGAGAACATTTCAAACATACATATTTAATATTATATATTTCATAATATGATCCATGGGTGAGTTTTAAATACCTAGATCCTCAATATAAAATCCTATACATGTCATAAATATAAATTTAACTTTCCATGCCATCTATTTGTTTTATAGAAATTTATTCATTGATATTGTGAAAATTTTATATTTTTACAGCCCTATGTTATATATTTTTATTATACATTCCATATTACTCATTTTATGGATTATATTTCAATGTGAAAATGATTTAAATTTTTTTTCCAAAGAAATGGTTTCCTAAAAATTGTTTCCAAATGAGAAAAATGTTCAACATTATGAAAGTTTGTAGGTCTATTAACATACTAAAAATTATGTTTTTTAATGGAACCATAATAGAAAATTGGGAATCCTCATAATTTTAAGAATGAATAAATCAAGAACCAAAATAAATCCAAAAATCATTAAATTTGGTTTTTATATTATTATAAACCATTTCCCTAAATAATTCATAGTGATCATTAGTTACCATTGTATCTAGATTATCCTTGACGAGTTCTTAAAACTGATAATCCATCATTCCCAATCCAGAATGTACTCATCCATGTTTATCAAACATTTGTTGAATCCACATTAAAATTTATAATATTTTTATTGATATGTGTGGACCCCCATTTTTTTTACCCACCTAAATAATTATCCACATAATTATATCAGAGTCCTGTTGAGAATCATTTATATTGAAAGCCTTATCCACCATTCTTACCAAATATTGAATGATATGATTAAATTATTAATATTTTCTCACAACCTACATGTATTCTTACGACTTTGATATAGAAAAAAATATATTGTGGATTCGAAAATATTAGTGATAGAATCACCGATAATATTATTCACTATTATAGAGACTTATTTTAATTGAGATAGATTATCCACCATACCAATAGCCTGATCATTTTCAATATAATATGTAACTTTGTCCATATATTTTTCACTCTATGATTTAAATTCATCATCCATACAAGACATTATCAGTGAGTTCAAAGTACATCTACTTATACATTACTTTATTGGTAGAACCTTTCTCCATTAGTTCAGTAATCTGAGAGAAATAATTGCAATCTTTTTAATTTACCTTGAGCATAATGCAATTCCCTAGTTCCCTCTCTTTAATCTGCCCCTTATTTATTCATGGGCTATAAATTCATTTACTAAGCCATTCATCAGAATATTCTAATAGATAATGGCTAAAACAATCATCTTCAAACTCTTCTCTATATATTCATGGTGGTATTATGTTGGGATTTTTTTAGATGCTTCATACTCCAAAAAACATATATATATTTGGAGTATTCTACTAAATGTAATGGTAAATTAAAACATAAATTATTTGATCTTATTGATGTTATGTAACCTTCCATGTTATGTTATTGGTTGTGGATATGGGACATATATATATATTTCTTGTTTGGTTATTTTAGAGACTGTGATATTGTTTAGTTTGGGGGATTTCATTGTGTTACTCAAACCATATTTTATTGTGTTCCTCTTGTTTGTTTATTTCTAGGACACTCTAAATTGATATTGTTTTCAATTGGGAATGATTTATTTTCTAAATTTATTTATAGTTTTATTGGAATTATTATGATTGTAATATCCATTTTTTAATGGAATTGAAATATAATATATTGATTTGTAATTCCAAAGTCATGGAGGGAAAATTTTGTGTAACTTATTTGATTATGAGGTTGAAATCATTACAAATAGTCGGAAATGTAACATAGATGGAACTCTCCTATCCATGGTGATCTAGAATGTGTCTCCAGCCTTATTGTGAGAATACTCATGTTTCTTGGTTGTTTATCCTTGGATGGTTAATTATAGGTGGAGATTGTGGGTTATAAATAAAATTTAATATGGTACAATGTTATCCACTTACTGAAATTTATATTACCAAAACATTACTCTTTTGGATCCACATCGTATCTTGGAAATATAATAAGTGTAAAGAGACATCTCATATTTTAATCTCTATTAATAAATACTAATGATGAATGTTTTCTTATGAATAAAATGTTCCACCTGAAACATGTCATAGAAAATTTATATTTAATGTTATTCTAGATTTATTATATAAAACCATGAACAAAAATAACTCATGATATATTTCATTAAAATAATAATGATATATATTAAATTAAGGGAATAAAATATGAAACAACATTATAAAATTTGAAATGATGGTAAAAGACAATTTAATTAGATTGTTTCTTTATTGTAATGAAATCTATTTTAATGCATATCTATTAGGATTGTTTCATTATTGACTGCTTTTATTAATAAATGATAAATTATAGTGAAAATAATTTAATGTCAAATTGATAAATTTATTTATGAAATTTTGTTATGTATTTTTTATTTCATAATTAATCGAAATGTTCATTTTAAATGAATACTATTATTAAATGTCCTATTATGAAAACATTGACCACAATATTTAATTATTCAATTATATTATAAATATATATTTTTTAAAAAGACATTTAATTATAAAGATGATTATTCATTATGTTGAAATTTGTTATCTCAAATAATAAATTCCAATTTTTTATATTTTTAATTTCATAATATTAAGGACATTTTAGGGATATATATTTTTAATTTTTTCTTTTGATGTATTTGAGAGTTATTTTTAAATATGATGATTTTTTATTTCATATTATCAATCTATATTTCATTAAATATTATAACATAAATGAAATAATAAATATATAGACATACATAAAAAATTACTAAGAATTTATTCTACCATGTATGATTTTTGTAGACTAAAATAATTCATTTAATTATAATATACAGACTTTACTATAAAATTATTGTGATTTTGGATCCGATGTTATTTTTATTCTAATAAATACTAAATTATATTTTTATCATTTAATTATGCATTACATTGTTTTTCTGTTTATTTTTTATTGATACATAAAAATCATTAGATTAGTTATAAACCAATGATATACAAGGGAATAAAATCTATTCAAAATTATGAAAGAAATTATTGTCCTGCCAAAAAAATTAAATTTTCAAAAAAAAATTAAATTTCTAATACATTCATATAAATAAAAAAAAATTATATTACTTATAGATATTTATGAAAACAATAAATTCAAATTTTAATTATTAATATCAATGTCACATAAAATTTTCAGTAACATTTTTTTAGTAATAATTATTTTTTATGGAAATATTATTCAGACCGTTAAATACTAAAAAGAGATGAAAATTTTTAATTAATGGATAAGGATTAAAAATACCACAAAAAAATATATTTAAATGACTTGGTAACATATTTATCAACCAATAAATATTTTATCACATATATTTATAAAATGTGATGAAAATTTTATTAAATAATACATTTCTTTTTATATTAGGTAAAAAGTAATTTTAAACTTCGTCTCATCTAACATATAAAAGGATTCCTCCAAAAAACCAAAGATCTTAAAAAATTATTTTCTTCATAAAATCGTATGTATTTCCGTCTATAATAATCATATTCTACACTAGGTAGCATCTGGTCCAAAGATATCTATGAAATCCGTTCATAAATATATTTGTTGCAAAAATGATATATGGTTTCTTATTTTTAATAAATATTATTTTTACCACTATTTAATATTTATATTATTTATCCTCTTATTATTAATTATATTATTTTCTTATTAATTTCCTTAAAATTATATTATGAATATATTAAAATTAAATTCCATCACAGTCATTTTCATTCATTTTTTATAAGTTTTTATGGTTTGGGTTGGTTTAACCAAATATTAGAATGATGTAATAAATTTTTCATTAAAAATGATTATTAAAAAATGAATTATATTGTATAGTATAATTATAATAAATAATATTGTATTCCATTAATGGTAATATTTTTATTTAAATCATTTTAATATAATACATTTAATTTAAAAAATTAATGAAACATGCATGTTATAGATTTCATCTTCGATAATCGAACATAATTCTCGCACGGAACAATATTATAACATCATAAATTCTTATTGAACTATTATTATATTTTATTTATTATTTTAAATATGACAAATTCATTAATATAGAATGAAAACTGAAATCATCATACAGAAATAGAAAATGAATTATCATAACCAGCAATTGTGATGATCAATATAAACAAAAAAATAATTATTCAATAAGTTAAAATGAATATAAAAAATTATTTTAAGTAGTAATAAATATTAATAAGGTTATACAGTGTATTATTAGTGAGTCTATGATTATTATATATGATTTATTTCATATATATGGAAGTAGAAGTCTATGGAAAGGGGTTCATCTACTCAATTTACTTTAAATTTTGTTATAAATTATCAAGCATGATTTTGAAATTGAAATATTGTAGTATTATATAATTTTTCAATAATATATATATATTTTTAAATTTTTATCCCACAAAAAATTATTTTTACCTTAAAATATTTACGATTGTTCCATCCCATTCACATTAAAAAATTACACTTTAATTAATAATTGTCATCCTTTCTAATACCTCATTCTAATCCATGACCAAATTATTATTATTTATAGATTTTTCATACAATAAATCCCCACATACGGTATATTTTTTCAATTTTCCAATTTTTATTATAGTGTTCTTAAAAATAAAAGTCTTTATTTATTCAAAATATAATATTTAAAATTCTTACAAACTATCAAAATAATTTTTTATATTAATTAGTAAATGAAATCATGATAATAATGTAATTTCCATACATTGATATTAATAATACATTACATATTTTAATGAATTTAGAGAGTAAACTAGTTTCCCCTTTCAATGTGAATTTATCCTCAAAAAATATATACTCTAAACATAGAATGATATTTTTTCATGTTTTTTGTGAATATTTTTAATTTTTATATAAAGTTATATTTCTCATATATCAACATGAATTATGATTTATTACCCTTCAATTGAGATATTCACTAATGAAACCACACACCATCATTTTCAATACTAATCATGATTAATTTATGATGCAATTTCCAGGAGAATTATTTTTATAATGAGATTAATATGCTATGATGGAATAATAAATGCTCTCATGTTCATGTGGAATATATATATATATATATAATTTATTGATATTTGATGTAGAGGTTCCAATATAGTCTATAAAGGAATTGGTTTGTTTATTTTTTATACAGTTAAATGGATATCCACTTCTTTTATGGGTAAGAAGTTTTGATTTGTCATGGATTTTCGGGGTCCTCAGCAAGGGGATCCCCTATCCCCCACTCTATTTATTCTATCTCAAAAATTTATTAGCTACAATATTCAAAGGGGTTTGCGCATGTGGAAATTTCATCCGCATTGTGATAGGCAAGATATGAAGTGTATTTCACACATGATGTTTGCCTATGATACTATTATATTTAGTAATGTAATCAGTAGATCAGTGGAGGGAATGAATAGGATTCTAGGAGAATATTGTAAACTGATTGGGTTGGAGGTGAATAAGGATAAAAACCTATATTATTTGTTTAAGAAACACTCAGTTATGAGGGCTAGTAACCTGGAATCCACCTTGAATATGAGGTGATGTTCTTTTCCTATAGAGTATCTCAGAGCATCGGTTAGTCCTAACTCTCTTCATGTACATAATTTTTATAATATTGTTGGTAAGATCATAGAGTACATTTTTAACAGGAAAAACTGGTTTCTATTGTTTTGAGGACGCATAACTCTGGTTATGAGTGACATTGTACTTATACCCAAGCATCTCTTGTCCACCATAAAGGTTCCCAAAACATTTATTTCCAATATGGAATGGATTATGGTCTCCATTATAAGGGATGGATATCATGAAGTAAGATACCACTAGGCCTCGAGGAAGTGTCTTACCAGACCAATTGATGAATGGCGCATCAACATGTAGAGTGTCTCCTCGACCATACATGGGATGCATGAAACAACTGCATAGGATGCTATGGAAGGTCATACTATGTGGGGAGTTATCATGCAAGAAAAATATGGAATAGATGTTGTGGTGCATAGGTCTCGGATTTCAAGGATATGGAAGTTGGTCAACCCGTGTACATCTGTTTTTGGTCCTCATGTTAGATGGCTTGTGGGGGGAGGAGAGGTGAACTTCTGGAATTAAGATTCGGGGGAGAAAGGATATGGTTTTCATGTTTCCCTACACAGGATATTTCTATTAGAGAATCATGTGTACACCTATGATTTCCTTAGACCATTCTCAATGATAACAATTGGGCAGTCTTCAATGATATAATTTTTAGTGAGGATCCAGATAGGCTCATTTTCATGAGCTCCTCGTCGGGTGTTTTCTATATTAAATCCAATGACACGGTGAGGAGGGACCCTAGTATTGGGTATCAGAGAGGGAGCCTATATGGTGCAAGGGTATTTCCCACAAGTTTAATTTCTTATTGTGGTGAGTGAGGAACCACACTCAACATACTGATGATAACATCCTTTGTATGAGTGTCTCCATGGACTCCAGATGTTGGTGTTTTATTACTCCAAAGAAAGAAAAAGTGGCTCATTTATTCTTTAATAATTATTGGGATTTCTGGACATGGATTGCATATGAAGATTTCTTAGGTGGGTTTAATCATGGAGGGATGAAAGAGAATGTTCATAATTGGTGGGTTATTTTCACTGGCGAGCTCGGTCTAGAGAGAAAAGGATTGGAAATCATCCTATTGGGGAGATTTTGGGAAATATGGCAAGCCAGGAATGATGCTCATCATTCAAAAATATTCATAACTACATTAAGAATTATTTATAAAATGAAGAACACATTGATGGGCTTGGTCAGTGAGTGTACTGAATTCCAAGGAGCTTAGTCTGTAATGCTTCGCAACCCATGTTTATCCAACCAGATTGTAAGGATGGTTCATGGTAATTGGGTCCATTCATATCCCCCCAGAAGTGGGTTCAAACACAACATGTATTGTTCCCTACTAATGGGAGAGATTATATGTGGTGTATTTATTAGGGATCAGAGGGGGTATGTCATCATTGCGTTCTAGGAATTTTATGGAATATGTGATGTTCTTCAGGTCGAGCTTAAGCCGATGGTTATGTGGTTGGAGTTAAGCAAGCAAAAATATATCAACTTGGAGGCAATGGAAAAAAACTCCTTTAACATTTACAAAGCTCTTCTAGGAAGTGGAATTCGTCCCTAGAACATAGAACATTTCATTCAAAAGTGTAAACATATCATGGGAAATCATACATAGATCACTCATACTTGGAGAGAGGGAAATATAGTTGTGGAATTCTTGGCATCGCAAGATTCCCAACACTAAAATGGTTCTTTCCCCCTTAACAAAGGTTCTTTTCCATCTAATAGGATCAACATTGTTCTTAATGATTCCATGGCGCTCCATTATTTTAGTCATCCTTGAAGATTTTCATTTATCATGTTTTTTATGTTTTCAAAATCAATAAATAAGTTAGTGATCATTCAATGATTTCTTACAAGTATGTCTTTGTAAGATTTGTTTAATAAATAATGTGTAATTAGTAGTTTATTTGGCTTACCTAAAAATATTCTAAGACTTTGGCCTCTTATATTTTCATTTAATTTTGGGGATGTTGTTTTTAATTCATGAAAATGATAAAAAATATATATCTTTATATTATATCATCTCAATGAGAATATCTACTGACCAATACAACATGAGTATTCTATTTAGAATACAACCATTATGAAAACCCATAGAAAAATGTTGTTATAAATTAAATCTTGACATTTTTTCCTTAATAACATGTTACAAAAATAAAACAGTAAATTTAAATAATCAATAAGGTGTTCAATGTAAATTAAACTAATATATCCCCACATAGGGTGATTTTTTATACAGTTATATAACAACTAGGTCGGGAAAAAAATGGAATTGGGAACCTGAAATTCAGTTTTTTTCATTTTAAAATTCTATATAATGATTTATTACTATTCATATTGTAATTATTGAAACCAAAATATCAACTAGATTATATTAATATAATAATAAATTAATTAATTATTCCCACTAAAAGAATCTCATTTTATAAAATGATAAAATCAATAAAATTAAAACTATCAGATTCCCAATATTATTTAATATTTTTTTATCATAATACATCACCTAAGAAAATATTATTCTCAAAAATTAGATACCCAAATTATTTTAATATCATTATTGATTGAAAATTATTTAAATTTAAAAATTTAATGATGTTATGGAACATACATGTAAATTAATTAAATTTTTTAAGTGATATACATTGTTCCTTATCAGAAATTATTTTTTATGAACATGAATTAAATAAACATATATACTCTATATAATCCCCTTAATCTCTTTGATATTGGATATATTTATTTTAACAATATGTAAAATGTTGGAGTGAATTTTTGAAAACATTATAAATATTAATAGTAAGGCTTGAAATTTATTTCAGCATGTTTCATATCTAAAAAGAGATTAGACAATCTATGTGTTTTCTAAATGTAAGTTAGTGAATAAAAATGTTGTTCATAGTTAACATAGATTTCTTAAGAAACCATAAATTCATAAATATGTAATTATAATGATAATTCATTCATGATTTCCTAATTTTGGAACTTATAACAAAATATTATATTCAATGTATTTCCATTTGAAATATTTTGTATATGACACCTGTAATGGCTTGAGTATTTGATGTTAAAATTTTTCTTTTGAATGTCATATCTCCATGTTTGGAGACATATATTATGTTTTATTATTACAAATATCATTTATAGTAACCAATTTGAATTTAATCATTCATTACTATTTCCTAAATAATGAATTTTTTATTACTAGATTTGGAGCATGTCTACAACTACTACATTTTGTATTACTTTCCAATTCATAAGAAGAATATTTATTGAAATTATTTAAAAAATATTATTTTTATGATATGGATAATTCTAATTTTAGTTATTAGGCTAGTCTAATGAATTATATAAATAATTTTCACTTCCTTTATTTGAGGAATATTTATCATTGTTTTTTGGAAAAAATGTGTTTCACATTTATTTTCATTTATTTATGTATAAAAATATATAGCATTTCATTGAGTTTCATTTCATACTTAAAACCATATATTTCTAAATATTCCAGTAGTAGTTATTGGGCATTATTTTTTTGGATCTAACGGAGATGTTTGTACTTGGAATATATGGGGTGGTATAAATATATACAATTGATATATTCACCTCTAACATGAGAATGTACATATATAAAGGGTTGATTATATATATAGTACTATATTTTGTATATATGCTCATGAAATAGTTTAATAATTGGAACCCCAATGGTGATTACAATTTAGAAACTTAATCTCCCAAGGTGGAGGCAACACACCTTCCATGTTATAGTGATTATTATAAAATTTATCAATTAGAAGATGAATACATATAAATATAATGATATCTAAATAAATAATTTAAAATGTACTCCAATAGAGTATGAATTCAATTTGTAAATTTTAATAAACTAGTAACACATGTTAGACATGTACATAAAAAAAGATTCTAATAATTGCACGATGTAGTTTTTTTATATAAATTAAAAACATCTTTTGGTCCAATTGGATATTATATATGTTTAATTAATTCTATTCAAATAATATAAACATTAATTTACAATAATTAATATGAAATAACCTTTCATGTTTGATGATTTTTTCCACATTTTAAATCTATCATTGAATTTTTTTGGTTATCTAAACGTTAATGTTTAAACATGATCATGTATAGACCTATCTATCTCTACGTTTGTAGAGACACCATTGGGGACTGCATCTAATGTATTTATGGGACAAAAATTCATGGACTGTGTGATGTTAATATAGCCTCACAATTATTTAATTTTCCATATAATCTTTTAAATTAGATGTCACTAGATGTATATGGATTGGTAGTGTAGGTCATAAGGGTTAATATGGCCATCGAATTACTTTTTGGAGGTATAGGATAGTTTGGGATAAATCAAGATGTTTATATATAATCTATTTTACATGGTATCTATTTCCCTTTGATATATTAGGAAAAAAATCATTTACGACCTATTTTAAGAAAAAATTACTTTTTTAATAACCGTTTAGTAATTTTGGGCACATTTATACAGTCGATCGTTATTTTAAAAATATATTTCTATAAATTCTGAAATTGGAGACATAAAATGAAGGTATGTGTATTCCATATTCTTGGTAGGACATAGTTGTGACATATTCATAAATAAAATGGGGGTAAATATTTCCATAACCATATTCCTTAACCAAAGACATTATTCTTTTTTATAAGCGGATTTGGGAACACCACAAAGTTCTGTATGGTAATGTATTAGGAATCATTTAAATATCCTGGTATGGTTTAGTGAAATGTTTTCCTCTATTATAAATAAGATAAAGAAAACATAGATCAAAAATTATTTTATATTAATAATGTTAATGACTTATGTAATTGTATAAATGCTTTAATATAAATACCTAATATATATTTTCTAAAAGATTATAGAGTTTTATTGATATATATTACTTATAAAATTATTATAGTGGTAGATAAATTACACGATTATGGTTGTTGATAATAATTATTACATTATTTTGTTTAATATAAGGATAACTATTCATTCAAAAAATTCTTAAACTTGAAATGTTTATACATCATATATTATGATTATAAATAGATATTTTAATACGTAATAGATTTTAATTTCATTAAATTACATTCATTACAACATTATTCATAAAATAATTAGTGTTAATACAATTTTCATTGTCATGACCCGTCCCTCAGGGCCCGTGCCGTGACTACCACAATCCTGCCTTCCATAGGCCAGTGGTTGGCCACTACCACCAAAAGGCGTATTCCCTAAAATCGGGAAGGCGTTGCCTTTATAGCATTTAAACTCACACATATAAGCACAAAGTATGATACAAGCTCAAAGTAAGACTATATATAGTAAATAGGGTTTGTACATAAAGTAAAAAATGGGCCAGAATACAATCCCAACTGGAATGTACAAGTAAACTGAAAAGTACAGGTAAAACTGAAAACATATCCTGTGAACACCCCCCAAGGATCCTACCTGAAAGGTAGGTACAACATTCGAATAGTTGTCTCTATGGTACGCCTCATATATAGTCCACTTCCGAGCAACCTCCAGTCTGGGTAACCTCGTCCTCAGTCAACATTGTCCGTCATCTGCACCAAACACAACAAGATGTGTGAGTGGCCAGTGCAGGGGTGAGAATAACGATACTCATTAAGGACCCCAAGACCCTTTAAGGACTCACAAAATCCCAAAAGAAAAAACCGTAAATTAAGAGTACAATCACAATGTACTAAGTAATAACCATCCTTAGGTAACACCAAAAGCACAACTGTACATGAAGGAAGAAGTATCACGAAGGTAACACCACATGGGTGAGTACCTCTTAGGTAACACCACACAGTGAAGAACCTCAATGGTTTCACCACAAATAATAGAATTCATCTCACAGTTGGTATAAATTTGGTATGTTAGTAAAGATGATTAGATATAACTACTAAATCATCTTACTATGATGAGAGGTAGACCCATGAAGGATCCTAAATCATCCGACCCATGTAGGATACTAGTACAATAGACCCATGTAGGATCTTATAGTAGTCCTGCATGGATTCCTGGAGTGGATCCATGTGGGATCATGGAATACATACCCATGTAGGATCCCAAATCATAGACCCATATAGGATCCCAAGGCACATACCCCCATAGGATCCCTTTCTCATGTCACAGCTAGCCACGGGGTTCCCGCACTAATATCGCTTGATTTCAGGAGGGTCTGCTCCTCAATCTACCAGCCTATTCTCCCATATCAATTAAGTTACACAATGAAGTATCCCCAATGGACCAATGCATCATAGTGGTCTCAATGCAATAGACGGTGTGTCAAATGGTCTCTCGGTCTGAATGTTATTGGACTTTTAGTTCTGAGGGCCCGGTTGGATTAGTGTTCAATCCAACCTGGCCATACACCAACATTATCAAAAACTCATGTGGGGTATACCAAAAGGACTGTATTCATCCAAGGTTTCTGGTTCCGTAGATGGTTCATCAAATGGACACTCATAGCTCAAGTTTTGGATGAAATAGAAGAAAGGGGTCAAAGTTGGTTCGAGTCCTGTTTGACTCGGCCTGAGTCGACCCGACCTGGTTTGGGTTGATCTGACCCAACCCAAGGTAGGCATGGCCCGCGGTGCGGCCCACGCTGGCCGGACCACAAGAGGCCCGGGGCTGGGGTGGCCCTGTGATGGGGTCCTCCCTTGCCTCCACCCAAGGGGGAGGCGCCCAAGGGTACCCCGAAAAGCCAAGCCGTTCAGGTTGGAAGGCCAACCGGCCGGTGTAACGTGGTACCGGCAGATGACACGCCAGACCTGGGGGTCCCACTTAGCTCCTCAACTAGTCGTATGACCATCCCACCTCCACGGCACGATCGTTCACCACGCCAACTCCATCGACTGGCAGCGAGTCGGCCGCCCCTCCCCCCTTTGCCACTACGTTCTCGTGTCACGGCCCCTGACAGCCCGGAGGTGCAGACATGCACCGCCGCCCACTACAAGCAGTTGGGAGAGTGCCGAATGTTGCCCTTGAACATTCGCGGCTGACGGGCCGCGGCCCTACACTTGTGGCATGGTCACGCCGCCTTCGTCTTCCCGGCCGGACAGAGTTCCGGACTTCGCTCCCGATCCCTACTAGTTCTGGTCACTGGCACTGGTCTCCAGTGACGTTCCTCGGGGCATCGGGTGCACCCCAGGGTCCCAATAATTATTTTGAAGATTCCCACACTCGTCTCAGGATGTCACCATCAATTCAAGACCACAACATTCGAGATTCTCTCATCCCCAAAAAAAATCCACGAAGAACACCAAAATCAACGAAGGTTGCAGAGGGGTCGGGCTGTGTTTGTTTGGCCCGCACCCTCTGTGTTAGAATAGTAGCAAGTGGTATAGTTGTTCTTAATTCAAGAAGAATGACAAGAAAAGGGTAAGGTGTATATAAAAACAACAATCCCTACCTTGATGAATCGTTGACATCAATGAGGAGAGAGAAAGATGGACATCAGTTCGTCGTCATTAAATACATTCCTCATTGGAGATCCTTCAACGAAGTTCTTCGTTGGAGGACATCCTTTGTTGGAGAATGTTCACCAAAGATCTCCCCAATTCCCCCTTTACCTACACTTTCCAACTAACTTAATAAAATGATAATATAACCTATTAAATTATGTTTATTAATTTAATTAGAGTTGGAACATTAATTAATTTGATGTTGGCACAATTAATTGGATATGAAACCAAGAGTCACCTCCCTCATTTAATAGGGAGTTCAAGGGTTGGGTGGTCCCCACCACTGAAATAAATTTGGGATTATTCATGCATGGAAGGTCCCCACCCCCAAAAACAAATTGGGAGGATTAAATTTGAAAAAGAAAATAACCCTAGTTTATTTTATTTTCTCCCATGAAAAGCACAAAAACTAACATCCTCCCTTGACCAACTGCAGTTGAGGTAATTGTCTCCTTAAGAGAATATCGGCGCTATAAGATCAAAAGTGTTCTCTGATTTCAATTTCGAGCACCGGTTATAAATTTACAAAAAACCCGCTCACACGTTTACTTAAAGTACCTGAAAAAAACATGTTCAGAAATTCATTCCAGGCACTCCAGGCCTCGGAATGACAAACTGTCAATTTTCGCAGACTCGTAATATTCCCATGTCATTAAAAACAATTACTTATAAAATCCAGGTAATTACAGTCTCCCCACCTCAGGGCATTGCGTCCACGAAAGCCACAACACAATATAAAGAAACATATGAGGGTCTTAAGAACTTATCTGAGCCTCCCGCACCCAAGTACTCCCTTGAAGGTTCCTGTGCTGCTAGAGGACGCACACCAAATGTATCGACCACCTAGTAAGTACCTACTCTTTCCAATTCTCAATCTCTACTAGAACCTCCATAAACATCACTCCTTCATCGATGTCTAGCTCGTCGTGGTCGATGACGTGAGGTTGGTCATGCACATATCTTCTCAAGAAGGATACGTGGAAAACATCACGCACCCTGTGCAACTAAGGTAGATGAGCTAGCAGTAAGACACCTTGCAAACTGTGCTGAGGACGTGAAAGGGTCCGATGAACTTCGAAGATAACTTTTCACCCTGACCAAATCTCTGAAAACTTTGTCGGGGTGAGACCCGTAGAAAGACGTGGCCACCATCCTTGAACTCCAGAGGGCTCCATCTTATGTCGACATAAGACTTATGTTTTCCCTGTGTGGTGTTCATATTCTCCTGGATGATCTGCACCTTATTTGTTGTATCTTGAACCATATCGTGTCCCATGAGTTCTGATTCCCCTAAGTCAGTCCTACACAAAGGTGATCTAAAAGGTAGACCATACAGAGCCTTGAATGGTGTCATCCCAATGGTGGAGTGATAACTGTTGTTGTATGAAAACTCTACTAAGTTCAAGTGATCCTCCCAACTGTGACTGATGTTGAGGATGCAAGCACGCAGCATGCCCTGAAGGGTCTGAATAGTCCGCTCAATCTATCCATCCATCTGAAGGTGGAAGGCAGTGCTCAAACAAAGTTGTGTCATGAAAGCCTCCTACAACCCCTTATATATCTAGGAAGTGAAACATGCATCACGATCGAAGGCTATCATCGAGGGTACTCCATGTATCCGCACAATCTCCTGCACATATAGGCATCCCAAACTCTCTATTGAACCATATTCTCTGATCAGTAGTAAGTGGAATGACTTGGTGAGTCGGTCGATGATCACCCAGATTTAATCATGACCCCTAGATGTATGTGGAAGTCATGTAACAAATTCCATGGATGTTCCATACCACATCCACTCTGGGACCTCTAAAGGCTTAACTATGCCCGATGGCACCTAATGCTCCGCCTTCACTTGCAGACAATCGAGGCACTGAGAGACAAACTATGCTACTGTTTTCTTCATTCCCAGCCACCAGTGCTGTCTTCAGAGATCCTGGTACATCATCGCCACTCCTGGATTTACTACTTCAGGGGATGTGTGGAACTCCCTCAAAACTTTTCCCGAAGTGACACTGGTTCCATGGAACATCCCTTGAAAAGGATGTAGTGCACCCCACCTTCAAAAAATCAATCAGGTGCTTGTCCTATGGATATCTGATCATGTCGAGCCTTGTAGTCATTGTCCCTATGCTACGCCTCGACGACTCGTTGATGGAGTGGGGAAATGACTGTAAGATACTGAAGAAAATTTTCTCCATCTTGATCCACATAGGATATCTTCAAAGTATCCATATTTTTCGTTGCCTCACCTAGCAATTGTATACCAGATCTCCTGCTAAGTGCATCTTCTACAACGTTCCCCTTCCTAGGTGTATAGAGTATCTCGAATTCATAGTCCTAGAGGAACTAAAGCCAACATCGATGTCTCAAGTTCAGGCCCTTCTGGGAGAAGATATACCTGAGACTCTGGTGATCAGATTAGACCATAAGAAACTCACCCACCAGATAGTGTTGAGACATCTTCAATGTCAAGACCACTACTGTTAACTCACCATCATGGGTAGCATAGTTCTGCTCGTGTTTTCTCATCTATCGAGAACCATATGCGATAACTTCTCACTCCTGCATCAGGACACATCTATGCCTGGTCCCTAATGCATCGCAGTAGACTACATACCCAACGCCGTCCTCTAGAATCCTCAAGATGGGGCATTATTCAGCCTCTACCTTAGCTCCTAAAAAATCCACTGGAATCTCTCAGACCACACGAAGGGTTGACCCTTCTTCATCAACATAGATAAAGGGGTTGTAACTTAGGAGAAATCTGGCACAAATCTCTAGTAGTATCTGGCCAAACCCAAGAAACTTCATACCTCCGTCACACTCCTAGGAGGATCCCATGCAAGTACCACACCAATCATTGCTGGATCCACTGCAACTGCAGTCTCTAAAATGACATGTCCCATAATGTGAACCTCTCAGATCCGGAACTAGATCTTTGAGAGCATACCATAAATATAGTGCTATCAGAGCATGTCAAGTACTACCTACAAATTATAGGCATGCCCCTCCTTAGTAGTCGAGTAGATCAGAATGTCGTGGATGAAGACAACTATAAAGCGATCAAGGTATCGATGGAAGATCTGGTTCATGAGTCCCTTGAACACTACGGGAGAGTTTGTCATGTTTAACGACATGAACAGAAACTCATAATGGTCATACCTACATCTGAAATCCATCTTCTACACATCCTCGTCTTGTACATTGAGCCAATGATAGCTTGAACTGAGGTCTATCTTCGAGAACCACTGTGCTCCCTTCAGCATATCAAAGAGGTCATTAATGCTTGGGAGTGGGTACTTGTTCATCATGGTCATCTAGTTAAGGCATTGATAGTCAACACAACATCTCAAGCTCCCATGCGCCTTCTTGGCGAACAAAATCTGGACTACCCGAGGAGAAACACTGGGCCGGATGAACCCCTTCCCATGTAAGTCCTCTAGCTGTACCTACAGCTCACGAAGCTCCACGAGAGCCATCTGATATGCTGGTGTTAATATCAGTGTCTTCTCAGGGTAAAATTCAATGTAAAAGTCCACCACCCTATGAGGTGGTAGACCCGGAACATCAT
Organism: Viscum album; assembly: GCA_963277665.1. Lineage (NCBI taxonomy): Eukaryota > Viridiplantae > Streptophyta > Magnoliopsida > Santalales > Viscaceae > Viscum > Viscum album. Next base: position 2,087,179,636 of record OY728122.1, on the reverse strand, counting down.
TAGGGAAGACATCTGCATACTGGTCCACCACTATAGGATAGGTCAGACTCTCCACATCAACTGCTCTGAGGGTAAGGCTGGCCAACTGATGAGTGATCAGCTACACTCTCCTCCAGGTAAGTCCATCATATGCTGTGAAGGCTCCCATCTCACCAGTAAAGGTAAAACGAGTCATTAGTCATGAGTCAGGGACCCGTGTCGTGACTACCCCAAGCCCGCCTTCTATAGGTCAGGGGCTGGTGACTAGAACCAAAATGCGTATTCTCTAAAATCAAGAAGGAATTTCCTTTATAACCAGTAAACTCACACAACTATGCACAAAGTAGGATACAAGAACAAAGTAAAACTATATATAGTAAACAGGGTGTGTACAGAAAGTAAAAAGGTGGAAGAATACAAGCCCAACATTAAAGTAATAGTAAATTGAAAAGTACTAGTAAAACTGATAATAGCTCATGTGAACACCCGCCAAGGATCCTACATGAAGGGTAGTTACAGCTCTCGAACGGTCATCTATGCGGTATGACTCTTCTAAAGTCCACCTCGGATCTACCTCCAGTCTTGGTACCCTCATCCTCAGTCAACATTGTCCGTCATCTGCACCAAAAAAAATAAGGTGTGGGTGTATCCTATGTAGGGGTGAGTATAATGATACTTAGTAGGGACCCCGAGACCCTCGAAAGTCTCCCAAAATCCACAAAGGTTAAACCAAAAAGTAAGTGTAATATCAAATGGTATAAAGAAAACAACCATCTTTACTTAGGTGTATGTGCATACATATACCAAAGTTGTCAAGATTACATAGATCTCCATCTCCTGAGCCAAAAGCACAACTATACAGGATGGAAGACGTACCACAAAGGTAACACCACACAGGTGAGTACCACTTAAGTAACACCTCATAGAGAAGAACCACAATGGTTTCACCACAAAGATTAGAACTCAGCTCACACAAGGTATAACTTATGTACAGTAGTAATGATGATTAGATTTAACTACTGAATCATATTACTCTATTGAGAGGCAGTTTCATGACCCGTCCCTTGAGGCCAATGTCGCGAGTACCCCAATCCCTCCTTCCATAGGCCAGGGGCTGGCGACTAGCACCGAATAACCTATTCCCTAAAACTGGGAAGGCATGGCCTTTATATCCTATAAAAACATGCAACCAAGCACACTACAAGATACGAAAACAAATAAACTGTATAGTAATAGTGTGATTACAGTAAGAAAAAGGGACCAGAAAACAAGCCCAACTGGAAAGTATAAGAAAACTCAAGAGTACAAGTAAACTATAAAAGCTCCTATGAAAACCCACCAAGGATCCTACCTGATGGTTAGGTATAGCTCTCAAACTATCATCTCTACGGTATGCCTCGTCTAGGTCCACCTCTGAGCTACCTCCAGTCCTGGTACCCTCATCCCTAGTCAGCGCTTTCTGTCATCTGCACCAAATACAAAAGGGTACGGGCATAGCCCGAGTAGCTGTGAGTATAACGATACTCAGTAGGGACTATGAGACCCTCAAGATCTCACAAATCCGCAAAGGATAAACCCTAATGAATGAAATCAACTGACAACCCTAATTAGGTATATGCCTATACATATACCTATGTTATCAAGTATACCCTTCTGAGTCATGTGGAAACACATGGCCCGACCCAAAATCTCAATGCTCACCTATTCCACAATGGAAGGAAAACCACGAAGGTAAGTACCACACAGGTATGCCTCACAGAATAATACCACCAAGGTATCACCATGATGGAATGTACCACACAAGAACAGACTCAGCTCACACCAGGTATAACATATGTATAGTAGTAGAGATGATTAAATGTAACTACTAATTCATCTTACTCTGTTAATAGGCATACCCACGAAGGATCTTAAATCATCATCAGACCCACAAAGTATCGTAGTACATCATCAGACCCACATAGGATTGTAGTACATCTTCAGTACGTCGTTAGACCCACACAGGATCCTAGTTCATTGTCAGTACCACATCAGACCCACATAGGATCCTAGTAAATTGTTAGTACGTCATCAGACCCACACAGGATCTAAGTACATCGTCATTACGTTTTTAGACCCACATAGGATCAGAGTACATCGTCAGTACGTCATCAAACCCACACATGATCCCAGTACATCTTCAGTACCTCATCATACCCACACATGATCCTAGTACATCTTCATTACATCTTTATACCCACACATGATCCTAGTACATCGTCAGTACGTAGTCAGACCCACACGGGATCCTAGTACATCATTAGAGCCAGCTACAGGGTACCTGCACTAAGCTTTCTCATCTCTGGGAGGGTCTTCTCCTCAAACTACTGGTCGGTACTCCAGCTTTCATTAAGTCCCACAAAGAGATATCCAATGGACCACCACCTAATTGGGGTCTCAACACAACAGATAGTGCATCAATCTAATGTCTGGTTTGTAAGTTATTAGCCATTTAGTTCTGAGGGCCCGGTTAGATTCGTGCTCGATCCATCCCGATTGTTCCCCAACATTACCTAACTCTCTAGTGGTTTAATACAAAAGGACCCTCTTACTCCAAGTTTTATGATGCCACAAATAGTTCGTCAAGTGGATGCTCAATGCCAAATTTATTGTAACGCCCCAACCCCAGTTACCCAGAGTCGGTTCATTATTGCGTAACATTGGCATGATCACAAAAGATCAAGTCTCGAAAGACCGATTAGTTTAGTAGCCTTGGAAACACTAGATACATTCATAAATGTTGCATTACATCCTAAAGTGAAAAACTACAATAACAAAGTCTCCATATTCCACACTCATATCCTCTTCTATCTATCCTTGTAGGTCATTCATAAAATACTTCTTTACATCCTGGAAAATATTAAAACATTGAAAGGGGTGAGCTTAGATGCTCAATAAGGATAACAATATTGCGGAAGCTTTCGTAAATAAACATTAACATTTAAGGAAATGTATAACTAAAACAAAAGCCTTTTAAACTTAAACTTCAACATAATATGGAAAAAGTAAAATGAGATAATGCCATTTACTTCTTCACATGGATATTCTACTGGTCGAATAATCACATGCAATATCAATAACCACTTTCATAATGATGGAATGCATAATGCCAGACTATCATAACCACGTAGCCAAGGCCTCGTGCCAATACCACAAATAAGATTTTGTCAAGGCCTCGTCCCACGACACTAGTTTGTCTCATGAGACCTACCGATGCATCGAGGAGCTATAGCAGGCTCCACCCATCACTTATTAAGTCCAATGCATTCCTCATATAAACAGGTTTAATCATATCATAAACTACAATATAATCATATCACATAAAACATGTATAAAGGAAACATAACATTTCCACATTTCAATCATAAGATATCAATACAACACATTGATATAATAAAAACATTATCAAAACCATTTTTAATACCAAAATAAAATTAAAACTTTGTATTTACTTTTCATTTAAAAAAAATAGTTATGGCTTGTAGAGGAAGATGAAACTCAAATAATGGTCATGGCGGCGGATAAGTCATTGTCGCCGCATACGTACGACAAGAAAAACATTCCTTTTTTTCGTTTAGTAAAATGCTTTTTATAAAAAGATTCCTTCTAAATAAACATAAAATTCAAAGGGGTTTATACACCGTATAAAAGAAATTTGTGTATAAAACAAAATATGCCTCAATGAATGGAGATTGAGACGAAGTCCCTTAAAAATATCATTTTTTTAAATAAACTAGATCTATTATGTGTATTCACTATATGTATACATAAAGAAAGTATGAATACAAGATATAAAATAATAAAATCATGACATAATTTTAAAATAGGAGATTAACCCAAAGAATGGAAATTGGGTTAAGAAGTTCCCTTACCTCGTGTCCGAATTCACTCGACCGTTCTTTGATCTCTTGAATAATAAAATAGAGTTAATATCTACCTTCTTAAGAACCTTTTTCAAGTTCATTATTCCTTTTATATCACTTATTACCATGTTATGAACATTATGTAATTATTTAAGTTAATAACGGTCGTTTTGTCGATCTTTGGTACTTGAGTCAAAAATAAACTTCTTATAATTACAAGTTGTTCATGTGGTGATATATCCATTATATCCAGAATTATATTCATGATATTGATATCATATATCTCATATATATCCAGTATATACATTCATTTATAATATTCCATAACGTTTAGAGGTAAGAAATGAAATGCACCGTTCATGGAGGCGGTAAGACGTACGTATGCATGAACGCTACTTTCATTTCTATTTCATATTTAATGGAATGAAGTTATAATTATATAAAGTTATAATATAATTCCAGTATAATATAATGTATAATACCATTTACTCCATCCTTTATACATCCCACATATGGCATTAACAATTCAAATCACATTGAGGGGGCGGTAGTCCGCACTTCCTAAAATGAAATTATCATGTTTACCCATAATGGAAATCATAAAGAATGCCACAAATGAGAAATACATAAGCATACGAAAAACATAATAATAATATATATATCATATATGAAAATAGTGTCATCAAAATGTCCACCATTAGAGGTGTTATATGAGTGTTGAACAATCATCGTTTTGTGAGGCAGAAATTCGTCATCCACAGAAACAGTATGTTTTTAACCATTAGATGTAGGTGTGTGTAAGTGTAGCTCGAATAATTATTATAAAAACATCATAGTATATTAATGATACTGGTTTTGTTACAAAAAAAATTAATAAAAAGAGTTTAGGGGGTTGGATAAGCAAAATAAAACAAAATATTATAAGAGAAGACATTACCTTAAAATCAGGTAACTCTTTTGATTTGAGCCAAAGGCTTCCTTGGAAAGAATTCTGCCCAAAGTTAGGCTTCTAAGAGTAAGGTAGGGAAATTGGTAGAGTATTTTGGCAGTGGTTGTCTGAGCCAAAAGGCTTTGAAAGTGTGAGTAAGGTGGTAGTGGTGGGGGCCTTTTATAAGTGGAGAGGAGGGGCACTCTTGGAAAGTAATGAAATGTTAATTTATTATATAATTAGTTTCGGATTTTAAAGGTCCCAAACTCATATAATTCGAGGATAAAGTGATAAGGGTTCGAAATAGACTCATCCAATAGGTTTTTTATAATTGTATGCCTTGGATTTTACATTATCTTTTCATTTTATTTAAATCGTCAATTAATGAGGTAATCGCTGCATCATCATGGTGTCATAATTAATTTAATTTATTTAATTTCTAAAAATTATAAAACAAATATCATGATGTAAGCAATTTTTTTATCTTTCTAATGAATATTTATAGTCAAAAATATGACTTATATAACCCCATTTAAAAATTGTATTAGTAAAACAACTTATCTTTGTGACATTTTTATTTTAACTTTAAACAAAAGTTATTTATGTCATTTTCCAACCAAAGTGGCTCCATGGGGTCCACAAGTTGACCCATTGATTTTCTTGGTCGGACATGACACATCCAATAGGGGGTAGGACAATTGTAAAGGTATTTTAATTTTTTTATAATATCATTTTTACCTTAAATTTCACTAATTACCTTTAATCGCGATTAATTAAACATAAAAGTTACTATTCACCAAAAAATTATTTTAATCCCATTGAACCATATTTTACTTCCTAATGACAACCATTTATGTCGTATTTTTGAAAATCAAATCACAGAAGTGGTAATGTTTCATTTAAATGAAAAATCGGTTTTTAAACTACTACTTAGTGGTTTCACTATTCATCAAAAATTGAAGTTTTTCAGAACAATGCCAAAATTTCACCCTAAGATATAATTGATATTCCGAATTCAAAAATGATGTCTATTTTAAAAAATTCCAAAAATATAAGTTGAATTAATTAATTTCATAATTAATTCCCGTCGTCACAACAAATAGCGTGTTTTTAAGAAACAATATATATCAAAAGATTGACAATTGTTTATGTCCAATTTTAAAGTGAAATTAATTCTAATGACCACCATTGGATAAAATGGTAAAAATATATTCTAATTATACTTTAAAACCACTCAATGGTATAATTTATCATTATAAATTATTTTGATTAAAAAAGTTGTTTTTAAGTATTTTTCACTATTCATAAAAAATTGGAAGTTCTCAGAAAAATACCAAAAATTCAACATAGGATAATTTCGATATTCCAAATCCAAAAATGAAGTCCATTTTGAAATATAAAATTTATATAATTTCAAAAAGTTGGTATTACTATTCATAACGGCTACTTTTATTATTTGCGGTGTGTTAGAACTCGAAGTTGCGTACAATGCAAGCTATTGCATTATTGAATGAGAAGCGTATCATGGAAGCTCAGGGTGTTACATTCTCCCCTCCAATAAATTTCATCCTCGCAATTTGAAATTTTTATTTGAAAATAAAAGGTTGATAATAGAAAATACCTTTGTGGAAAACCCACATCGAAAATAAGGTTAATAAAAATATAACTTTAAAAGATAGAAAGATAAGTACAAAGGTCACCTGAGATAGCCCATACTAGGATTATATGAAAATATGGATTTGGAAGAAAAAGAACCATCAAGGTCTGATGGAGAGTCGTAGAAAATTGGATTAGGAGAAAGTTAACCATAAGAAAATCAAAAACTTGTGGTTGGTTAAATAGTCATTGAATCCCCAGTTGGAAAAGTTAACCGGCAACGTTTTTGTTTTAAGTTACCTTTTATAAAGTTGAGGAATTTATTTAGGAGATTTACTATGAACGTAAGGGAATATACATACTTTTCGTGTAGACTTTCATTCTTTAATAAATTTTTACCACAAACCCATCTTTCACTCTAAAAGGTAATAGAACTCAAAAATATTCTATTTATCCTAATTGTATAAGGTTCCAAATATTAACAAATACCATTTAGATTAGTAAAACTATTTTGTAATAACCAGGGACTTCCTGTAGGCTAGTGGTAGGTAATAAAGGCATGTCGCACTATGGTTGTGGGTTCGATTCCGGCAGCTTTGTCCGACGCGACGGGTTATGCCCCACCCTGTAGGTTATCCTTTTCCTAAAACTATAGTATTATAATATTCCAAAAATAATCTTCAGAAATGTTTTAACCTTAAACAATACTATCCAAGGTTCAACTTAATCGATTCCAACCTTAATAGTTATCCAAAATACCTTTGTCCATACTTTCTCTAATAGGTCTCTAAATTCCAAAATCAATTGTAACATCAGATTCCCCAAACAAATTAAAGTTTCTCTTTTTGTCACATACTAAATATATGATTACCTTCATCATATTAAAAACTTACTGAAACAATAAGAACTGTAGTACAATCCTTATATATATCACATTATTCTTATAACAAAAATATAATCTTTGAGTCCAAAAGCACCAATACATAAATTATTCCACTTCAACTGTAGTAATAGCATAAGATTGGCCTTCATCCCTTGGCCTTTTCTGAGGTAAGTTTCCCTGATGCTTAGGACATTCATTTGCATAATGCCCCATTTCCCTACAATTGTAGCATTCAACATTGATATCCTCTTTCTTTCCCTTGCAATCACGATCCTGGTGACCTTTTTATCCACATTTTAAACAAACTCCCATTCCTTTTAGGCAAGTACCGGGGTGATTATTCCCACAATTATCGCATAATGGAAAATCCTTCTTTTCCTTTTTCCCTTTATCTATCTCTTGTTCCACCATTCTCTTCTTCTCTTGCTTTACTTTATTGTCATAAGATTTAGAGAATTACTTTTCTGTCTTGATAGCACACAAGACAATATCTTCGTACGATGAGAAGAATTGTGATACTAAATCTCGATGGAGAAATGGTTTTAACCCATCAAAGAAACGATCAATCTTACCTCTTGGGTTACGTATATAATCTGCAGCATACCTCGCTAACCTTGTAAAGTTGGCCTCATACTTTGCGACATTCTCATCCTCCTTTTGTCTCAGACTCAGAAATTGCCTTTCCATATCTGATCGATGGTCACGAGGAAAGTATTTTTCTAAGAGAAGCACTTTGAAATCCCTCCATTCCATATTCGATACATCATCATATTCCTTTGTGTTTTGAATCAGTGACTACCACTGATCGGCATCTCCAGTGAGGCGGTAGACTTCCATGACAACCTTCTCCCTTTCGCTACTACCCAAGGCATGGAATATTTTTTTCTAAGGAGTTTATCCATTGCTCAGCTACTAATGGATTTGTACCCCCATTAAATGTTGGTTGTTCTTGCCTCATGAAGTAGTATAAAATTTATCCTCCACGTTGCGGATCAGGGTGCTCCATACGAGTAAGGTTATTATTCATAACCTGAGTGAGTTGTCCCAGTATGGTAATAAGTTGATCAGCACCAGTTGTATCTCCAGATCCGCAATAATTATCTTGAGCAGGAGGGCAATCCCTACACGGAGTGCGTGCATTGATACGATTTCCATTCCTTCCACTAGGCGTCATTTCTAAACAATGGCATAAACTAGAATAGTTTATGAATCAAAATACATAATTCCATACTTGTAAAATACTTAACATAAACTGAACTATTTATGGATATAATCCATAAAAATGTTTTCTTTGAGGAAGTATATACTCATAACCCTTAACAGTAGTTTGTAAAGAAAATGAGAATTATCCTAAGCATATCCCCCAGGAGTGTCGTAACCAAGAGTGCAGCAAGGCCTGTTGTCATGCACCAGTTTGCATTCGAGTCTAGATCAAAGCGGTGTTTTCAGGTTTTACCCCTAGGTACATCTGTGTCAGAGCCGCCTCTACCTGCTCATATCCAGACAGGGATGTATTGCTCGGAAAACTCACAAAATCTCTACAACAAAAAAATTCTAGGAAGTTCTTCTATACTAATCCTCAAAGTCTATCTTTGAGCAATGTGCTCTAATCAGAGTTTATCTAAATCTAGCTTCCAAGGTTAGTACTAAACTGCCTCTGATACCAACTGTAACGCCCCGACCCCAGTTACCCAGAGTCGGTGCATTATTGCATAACATTGGCATGATCACAAAATATCATGTCTCGAAAGACCGATTAGTTTAGTAGCCTTGGAAACACTAGATACATTCATAAAAGTTGCATTACATCATAAAGTGAAAAACTACAATAACAAAGTCTCCATAGTCCACACTCATATCCTCTTCTGACTATCCCTGCAGGTCATTCATAAAATACTTCTTCACATCCTGGAAAATATTAAAACATTGAAAGGGGTGAGCTCAGATGGTCAGTAAGGATAACAATATTGGGGAAGCTTTCATAAATAAACATTAACATCTAAGGCAATCTATAACTAAAACAAACTCCTTTTAAACTTGAACTTCAACATAATATTGCAAAAGTAAAATGAGATAATGCCATTTACTTCTTCACATGGATATTCTACTACTCAAATAATCACATGCAATATCAATAACCACTTTCATAATGATGTAATGCATAATGCCAGACTATCATAACCACGTAGCCAAGGCCTCGTGCCAAGAACACAAATAAGATTTTGTCAAGGCCTCATGCCAGGACACTAGATTGTCTCATGAGACCTACCGATGCATCGAGGAGCTATAGCGGGCTCCACCCGTCACTTATTAAGTCCAATGCATTCCTCATATGAACAGGTTTAAACATATCATAAACCATAAAATAATCATATCACATAAAACATGCATAAAGGAAACATAAAATTTCCATATTTCAATCACAAGATATCAACAAAACACATTGATATAATAAAAACATTATCAAAACCATTTTCAATACCAAGATAAAATTAAAACTTTGTATTTACTTTTCATTTAAAAAAAATAGTTATGGCTTGTAGAGGAAGCCGAAACTCAAATAATGGTCACGGCGACGGAGAAGTCATTGTCGCCGCATACGTACGACAAGAAAAAAAATTCCTTTTTGTCATTTAGTAAAACTCTTTGTATAAAAATAATCCTTTTGAATAAATGTAAAAGTCAAAGGGGTTTATACACCGTATAAAAGAAATTTGTGTATAAAACAAAATATGTCTGAATGAATGGAGATTGAGACGAAGTCCCATACAAATAACATTTTTTTAAATAAACTAGATCTATTATGTGTATTCATTATATGTAAACATAAAGAAAGTATAAATACAATATAGGACATAATAATATCATGACATAATTTTAAAATAGGAGATTAACCCAAAGAATGAAAATTGGGTTAAGAAGTTCCCTTACCTCGTGTCCGAATTCACTCGACCGTTCTTTGATCTCCTGAATAATAAAATAGAGTTAATATCTACCTTATTAAGAAACTTTTTCAAGTTAATTATTCCTTTTATATCAATTATTACCATGTTATGAACATTATGTAATTATTTAAGTTAATAACGGTCGTTTTGTCGATCTTTGGTACTTGAGTCAAAAATAATATTCTTATAATTACAAGTTGTTCATGTGGTGATATATCCATTATATCCAGAATTATATTCATGATATTGATATCATATATCTCATATATATCCAGTATATACATGAATTTATAATATTCCATAACGTTTAGAGGTAAGAAATGAAATGCACCGTTCATGGTGACGGTAAGTCATACGTACGCATGAACGCTAATTTCATTTCTATTTCATATTTAATGGAATGAAGTTATAATTATATAAAGGTATAATATAATTCCAGTATAATATAATGTATAATACCATTTACTCCATCCTTTATGTAATGCCCCGACCCCAGCTACCCAGAGTCGGTGCATTACTTCGTAACATTGGCATGATCACAAAAGATCAAGTCTCGAAAGACCGATTAGTTTAGTAGCCTTGGAAACACTAGATACATTCGTAAACGTTACATTACATCATAAAGTGAAAAACTACAATAACAAAGTCTCCATAGTCCACACTCATATCCTCTTCTGACTATCCCTGCAGGTCATTCATAAAATACTTCTTCACATCCTGGAAAAATATTAAAACATTGAAAGGGGTGAGCTCAGATGCTCAGTAAGGATAACAATATTGCGGAAGCTTTCATAAATAAACATAAACATTTAAGGCAATGTATAACTAAAACAAAAGCCTTTTTAAACTTGAACATCAACATAATATGGCAAAAGTAAAATGAGATAATGCCATTTACTTCTTCACATTGATATTCTACTGGTCGAATAATCACATGCAATATCAATAACCACTTTCATAATGATGGAATGCATAATGCCAGACTAACATAACCACGTAGCCAAGGCCTCGTGCCAAGACCAAAAATAAGATTTTGTCAAGGCCTCGTGCCAAGACACTAGTTTGTCTCATGAGACCTGCCGATGCATCGAGGAGCTATAGCGGGCTCCACCCGTCACTTATTAAGTCCAATGCATTCCTCATATGAATAGGTTTAAACATATCATAAACCATAACATAATCGTATCACATAAAACATGCATAAAGGAAAAATAATATTTCCACATTTCAATCACAAGATATCAATACAACACATTTATATAATAAAAACGCTTTCAAAACCATTTTCAATACCCAAATTAAAGAAAGTTAAAACTTTGTATTTATTTTTCATTAAAAAAATGATGGCTTGTAGAGGAAGCCGAAACTCAAATAATGGTCACGGCGGAAGAGAAGTCGTTGTCGCCGCATAAGTACGGAAAGAAAAACATTCCCTTTTTGTCATTTAGTAAAACGCTTCGTATAAAAAGATTCCTTCTGAATAAACTTAAAAGTCAAAGGGGTTTATATACCGTATAAAAGAAATTTGTGTATAAAACCAAATATGCCTCAATGAATGGAGATTGAGACAAAGTCCCTTAAAAAGATCATTTTTAAATAAAATATATCTATTATGTGTATTCACTATAGGTATAAATAAAGAAAGTAAAAATACAAAATAAGACATAATAATATCATGACATAATTTGAAAGTAGGAGATTAACCCAAAGAATGGAAGTTGGGTTAAGAAGTTCCCTTACCTCGTGTCTGACTTGACTCAACCGTTCTTTAACCTCCTGAATAATAAACTAGAGTTAATATATACCTTATTAAGAACCATTTTTAATTTCATTATCCTAATTATATCACCTATTACAATGATATGAACATTATGTAGTTATTTAAGTTAATAACGGTCGTTTTGTCGATCTTTGGTATTTGAGTCAACAATAAGCTTCTTATAATTACAAGTTGTTTATGTGGTGAAATATACATTATATTCAGAATTATATTCATGATTTAGATTTCATATATATCTTATATATCCAGTATATACATTCATTTATAATATTACGTAACATTTAGAGGTAAGAAATGAAATGCACCGTTCATGGAGACGGTAAGCCGTACGTACGCATGAACGCTACTTTCATTTCAATTTCATATTTAATGGAACTAAATCATAATGATATAAATGTATAATATAATTCCAGTATAATATAGTGTATAATACCATTTACTCCATCCTTTATACATCCCACATATGGCATTAACGATTCAAATCACTTTGAGGGGGCGGTAGTCCGCACTTCCTAAAATGAAATTATCGCGTTTTACCCATAATGGAAATCATAAAGTAAGCCATAAATGAGAAATACAGAAGAATAAGTAAAACAAAAACATATTATATATCATATATAAAAATAGTGACATCTTAATGGCCACCTTTGAAGGTGTTATATGAGTGTTGAACAATCATCGCTTCGTGAGGCAGAAATTCGCCATCCACAGAAACCGTATGTTCTTTAACCATTAGATGTAGGTGTGTGTAAGTGTAGCTCGAATCCTTCTTATAACAACATCCTAGTATATTGAGGATACTGGTGTTGTTACAAAAGAAATGAATAAAAATAGTTTAGGGGGTTGGAGAAGAAAAATAAAACAAAACAACATTATAAAAGACATTACCTCAAAATCGGGTAACTCTTTTTGATTTGAGCTAAAGGCTTCCTTGGGAAGAGTTCTGCCCAAAGTGAGGTTTCTAGGAGTAAGGGAGGAATGTTGGGAGAGTATTTGGGCAGAGTTTGGCCGAGCCAAATGGCTTGAAAGTGTAAATGAGGTGGGAGAGGTGGGGGACTTTTATAAGTGGAGAGGAGGGGCACTTTTGGAAAGATTGAAATGTTACATTATTTCACAATGCTTTTCGGATTCTAAAGGTCCCACACTTATATAATTCGAGGCTAAGGTGATAAGGTTTCGAAATATCTTCATCCAATAGGCTTTGGACAAGTTTAAGCCTTGGATTTTGCATTATCTTCCCATTTTATTTAAATCGTTAAATAATGAGGTCATCACTACATCATCATGATGTCATAAATAATTTAATTTATTTAATGTCTAAAAATTATAAAAAAAATACTATGATGTAGGAAATCTTTTTAGCTTTCTAATGAATATTTATAATCAAAATTTGGACTTGCGTAACCCCACTTAAAAACTGTTTTAGTAAAACAACTCATGTTTGTGTCAATTTAATTTTAACATTAAATAAATATATATTAATGTCATTTTCCATCTAAAGTGGCTCCATGGGGTCCCCAAGTTGACCCATGGGTTGTCTTGGTCGGCCATGACTCATCCAATAGGAGTAGGACAAGTTTCAAGCTCATATCATATTATTATAACATTATTTGTACCTTAAACTACACTAATTACCTCTAATCGCGATTAAGAACTTAAAAGTTACTATTCACCAAAAAATTATTTTAATCTCATTGAACCACATTTTACTTCTTAATGACAACCATGTATGTCGGATTTTTGAAAATCAAATCACAGAAGTGGTAATATTTCATTTTAACGAAAAATCAGTTTTTAACAACCACTTAGTGGTTTCACTATTCATCAAAAATTGAAGTTTTTCAGAATAAAGCCAAAATTTCACCCTAAGCTATAATTGATATTACGAATTCAAAAATGATTTATATTTTACAAAATTCCAAACATATTAGTTGCATTAATTAATTTTATAATTAATTCCCACTGTCACAACAAATAGCGTGTTTTTAAGAAACAATTTATATCAAAAGATTGGCAATTGTTTATGTCCAATTTCAATGTTAAATTAATTCTAATGACCACCATTGGATAAAATGGTAAAAATATATTCTAATTATACTCTAAAACCACTCAATAGTATAATTTATCACTATGAATTATTTTGATTAAAAAAGTTGTTTTAAGTATTTTTCACTATTCATAAAAATATTGAAGTTCTCAGAAAATTACAAAAAATTCAACATAGGCTAATTTCAATATTAGGAATACAAAAATGAAGTCCATTTTGAAATATAAAATTTCTATAATTTTAAAAAGTGGTTATTACTATTCATAACGGCTACTTCGATTTTTCGCGATGTTTTAGAACTCGAAGTTGCGTACAATGCAAGCTATTGTATTATTGAATGAGAAGCGTATCGTGGAAGCTCAGGGTGTTACATTCTCCCCTCCTTCAATAAATTGCGTCCTCGCAATTTGAAATTTTTCTTTGATAATAAAAGGTTGAAAATAGAAAATACCTTTGTGGAAAACCCACATCGGAAATAAGGTTAATAAATATATAACATTAAAAGAAAGCAGGATAATTACAAAGGTCACCCGATATATCCCATTCTAGGATTATATAAAAATATGGATATGGAGGAGAAACAAACCATCAAGGTCTGATGGAGAGTTATAGAAAATAGGATTAGGAGAAAGTTTAACCATAAGAAAATCACAAACTTGTGATTGGTTAAACGGTCATTGAATCCCCAGTTGGAAAAGTTAACCGACAACATTTTTGTTTTAAGTTACCTTTTATTATGTTGAGGAATTTATTTAGGAGATTTACTAAGAACGTAATGGAATTTACATACTTGTTATGTATACTTTCATTCGTTAATAAATTTTTGCCACAAACCCATCTTTTACTCCAAATGGTAACGGAACTCAAAAATATTCTTTTTTATCCTAATTGTATAAGGTTCCAAATATTAACACATACCATTTAGATTAGTAAAACTATTTTGTAATAACCAGGGACTTCCTGTAGGCTAGTGGTAGGAAATAAAGGCTTTTCGCACTATGGTTGTGGGTTCGATTCCTGCAGCTTTGTCCGACGCGATGGGTTATTCCCCACCCTGCAGGTTGTCCTTTTCCTAAAAATATAGTACTATACTATTCCAAAAATAATCTTCATAAATGTTTTAACCTTAAACAATACTATCCAAAGTTCAACTTAATCCACTCCAACCTTTATAGTTATCCAAAATACCTTCATCCAGACTTTCTCTAAAAGGTCTCTAAATTCCAAAATCAATTGTAACATCAGATTCCCCAAACAAAGAAAAGTTTCTCTTATTGTCACATACTAAAAATATGATTACCTTAATCATATTAAAACCTTACTGAAATCAAAAAGTACTGCAGTACAATCCATATATATATATTACATTATTCTTATAACCAGAATATAATCCTTGAGTCCAAAAGCACCAATACATTAGTTATTCTGCTTCAACTGTAGTAACAGCATAAGATTGTCCTTGATCCCTTGGTCTTTTCTGAGGTAAGTTTCCCTGACGCTTAGGACATTCATTTGCATAATGACCCATTTCTCTACAATTGTAGCATTCAACTTTGACAGCCTCTTTCTTTCCCTTGCAATCACGAGCCTGGTGACCCTTTTCTCCACATTTATAACAAACTCCCATTCCTTTTAGGCAAGTACCAGGGTGATTCTTCCCACAATTATCACATAATGGAAAATCCTTCTTTCCCTTTTTCCCTTTATCTGTCTCTTGTTCCACCGTTCTCTTCTTCTCTTGCTTTACTTTGTTGTCATAAGACTTAGAGAATTCCTTTTCTGTCTTGATAGCACACGAGACAATATCTTCGTATGATGAGAAGGATTGTGATACCAAAGCTCGACGGAGAAATGGTTTTAACCCATCAAAGAAACGATCAATCTTACTCCTTGGGTTACGTATGTAATCTGCAGCATACCTTGCTAACCTTGTAAAGTTAGCCTCATACTTTGCGACATTCTCATCCTCCTTCTGCCTCAGACTCAGAAATTGCCTTTCCATATCTGCTCGATGGTCACGAGGAAAGTATTTTTCTAAGAAAAGCTCTTTGAACTCCCTCCATTCCATATTCGATACGTCATCATCTTCCTTTGTGTTTTGAATCAGCGACCACCACTGATCGGCATCTCCAGTGAGGCGGTAAACTGCCATGACAACCTTCTCCCTTTCACTACTCCCCAAGGCATGGAATATTTTCTCTAAGGAATTTATCTATTGCTCAGCTACTATAGGATTTGTACTCCCATTAAAGGTTGGTGGTTGTTGCCTCATGAAACGATCTAGCATTGATCCTCCACGTTGCGGATCAGGGTGCTCCATACGAGTAAGGTTATTATTCATAACCTGAGTGAGTTGTCCCAGTATGGTAATAAGTTGATCAGCACCAGTTGTATCTCCAGATCCACAATAATTATCTTGATCAGGAGGGCAATCCCTACACGGAGTTCGTGCATTGATACGGTTTCCATTCCTTCCACTAGGCGCCATTTCTAAACAATGGCATAAACTAGATTAGTTTATGAATCAAAATACATAATTCCATACTTATAAAACACTTAACATAAATTGAACTATTTATGGATATAATCCATAATCATAAAAATAAATGTTTTCTTTGAGAAAGTATATACTCATAACCCTTCATAGTGGTTTGTAAATAAAATGAGAATTATCCTAAGCATATCCCCCGGGAGTGTCGTAACCAAGAGTGCAGCAAGGCCCGTTGTCGTGCACCAGTTCCCGTTCGAGTCTAGCTCAAAGCGGTGTTTTCGGGTTTTACCCCTAGGTACATCTATGCCAGAGCCGCCTCTACCTGCTCGTATCCAGACAGGGATGTATTGCTCGGAAAAGTCATCACATCTCTATAATACCAAAATTCTAGGAAGTTCTTCTATACTAATCCTCAAAGTCTATCTTTGGGCTATGTGCTCTAATCAGAGTTTATCTAAATCTAGCTTCCAAGGTTAGTACTAAACTGCCTCTGATACCAACTGTAACGCCCCGACCCCAGCTACCCAGAGTCGGTGCATTACTTCGTAACATTGGCATGATCACAAAAGATCAAGTCTCGAAAGACCGATTAGTTTAGTAGCCTTGGAAACACTAGATACATTCGTAAACGTTACATTACATCATAAAGTGAAAAACTACAATAACAAAGTCTCCATAGTCCACACTCATATCCTCTTCTGACTATCCATGCAGGTCATTCATAAAATACTTCTTCACATCCTGGAAAAATATTAAAACATTGAAAGGGGTGAGCTCAGATGCTCAGTAAGGATAACAATATTGCGGAAGCTTTCATAAATAAACATAAACATTTAAGGCAATGTATAACTAAAACAAAAGCCTTTTTAAACTTGAACATCAACATAATATGGCAAAAGTAAAATGAGATAATGCCATTTACTTTTTCACATGGATATTCTACTGGTCGAATAATCACATGCAATATCAATAACCACTTTCATAATGATGGAATGCATAATGCCAGACTAACATAACCACGTAGCCAAGGCCTCGTGCCAAGACCACAAATAAGATTTTGTCAAGGCCTCGTGCCAAGACACTAGTTTGTCTCATGAGACCTGCCGATGCATCGAGGAGCTATAGCGGGCTCCACCCGTCACTTATTAAGTCCAATGTATTCCTCATATGAATAGGTTTAAACATATCATAAACCATAACATAATCGTATCACATAAAACATGCATAAAGGAAAAATAATATTTCCACATTTCAATCACAAGATATCAATACAACACATTGATATAATAAAAACGCTTTCAAAACCATTTTCAATACCCAAATTAAAGAAAGTTAAAACTTTGTATTTATTTTTCATTAAAAAAATGATGGCTTGTAGAGGAAGCCGAAACTCAAATAATGGTCACGGCGGAAGAGAAGTCGTTGTCGCCGCATAAGTACGGAAAGAAAAACATTCCCTTTTTGTCGTTTAGTAATACGCTTCGTATAAAAAGATTCCTTCTGAATAAACTTAAAAGTCAAAGGGGTTTATATACCGTATAAAAGAAATTTGTGTATAAAACAAAATATGCCTCAATGAATGGAGATTGAGACAAAGTCCCTTAAAAAGATCATTTTTAAATAAAATATATCTATTATGTGTATTCACTATAGGTATACATAAAGAAAGTAAAAATACAAAATAAGACATAATAATATCATGACATAATTTGAAAGTAGGAGATTAACCCAAAGAATGGAAGTTGGGTTAAGAAGTTCCCTTACCTCGTGTCTGACTTGACTCAACCGTTCTTTAACCTCCTGAATAATAAACTAGAGTTAATATATACCTTATTAAGAACCATTTTTAATTTCATTATCCTTATTATATCACCTATTACAATGATATGAACATTATGTAGTTATTTAAGTTAATAACGGTCGTTTTGTCGATCTTTGGTATTTGAGTCAACAATAAGCTTCTTATAATTACAAGTTGTTTATGTGGTGAAATATACATTATATTCAGAATTATATTCATGATTTATATTTCATAGATATCTTATATATCCAGTATATACATTCATTTATAATATTACGTAACATTTAGAGGTAAGAAATGAAATGCACCGTTCATGGAGACGGTAAGCCGTACGTACGCATGAACACTACTTTCATTTCAATTTCATATTTAATGGAACTAAATCATAATGATATAAATGTATAATATAATTCCAGTATAATATAGTGTATAATACCATTTACTCCATCCTTTATACATCCCACATATGGCATTAACGATTCAAATCACTTTGAGGGGGCGGTAGTCCGCACTTCCTAAAATGAAATTATCGCGTTTTACCCATAATGGAAATCATAAAGTAAGCCATAAATGAGAAATACAGAAGCATAAGTAAAACAAAAACATATTATATATCATATATAAAAATAGTGACATCTTAATGGCCACCTTTGAAGGTGTTATATGAGTGTTGAACAATCATCGCTTCGTGAGGCAGAAATTCGTCATCCACAGAAACCGTATGTTCTTTAACCATTAGATGTAGGTGTGTGTAAGTGTAGCTCGAATCCTTCTTATAACAACATCCTAGTATATTGAGGATACTGGTTTTGTTACAAAAGAAATTAATAAAAAGAGTTTAGGGGGTTGGAGAAGAAAAATAAAACAAAACAACATTATAAAAGACATTACCTCAAAATCGGGTAACTCTTTTTGATTTGAGCTAAAGGCTTCCTTGGGAAGAGTTCTGCCCAAATTGAGGTTTCTAGGAGTAAGGGAGGAATGTTGGGAGAGTATTTGGGCAGAGGTTGGCCGAGCCAAATGGCTTGAAAGTGTAAATGAGGTGGGAGAGGTGGGGGCCTTTTATAAGTGGAGAGGAGGGGCACTTTTGGAAAGATTGAAATGTTACATTATTTCACAATGCTTTTCGGATTCTAAAGGTCCCAAACTTATATAATTCGAGGCTAAGGTGATAAGGTTTCTAAATCTCTTCATCCAATAGGCTTTGGACAAGTGTAAGCCTTGGATTTTGCATTATCTTCCCATTTTATTTAAATCGTTAAATAATGAGGTCATCACTACATCATCATGATGTCATAAATAATTTAATTTATTTAATGTCTAAAAATTATAAAAAAAATACTATGATGTAGGAAATCATTTTAGCTTTCTAATGAATATTTATAATCAAAATTTGGACTTGTGTAACCCCACTTAAAAACTGTTTTAGTAAAACAACTCATGTTTGTGTCAATTTAATTTTAACATTAAATAAATATATATTAATGTCATTTTCCATCTAAAGTGGCTCCATGGGGTCCCCAAGTTGACCCATGGGTTGTATTGGTCGGCCATGACTCATCCAATAGGAGTAGGACAAGTGTCAAGCTCATATCATATTAGTATAACATTATTTGTACCTTAAACTACACTAATTACCTCTAATCGCGATTAAGAACTTAAAAGTTACTATTCACCAAAAAATTATTTTAATCTCATTGAACCACATTTTACTTCTTAATGACAACCATGTATGTCGGATTTTTGAAAATCAAATCACAAAAGTGGTAATATTTCATTTTAAAGAAAAATCAGTTTTTAACAACCACTTAGTGGTTTCACTATTCATCAAAAATTGAAGTTTTTCAGAATAAAGCCAAAATTTCACCCTAAGCTATAATTGATATTACGAATTCAAAAATGATTTCTATTTTACAAAATTCCAAACATATTAGTTGCATTAATTAATTTTATAATTAATTCCCGCTGTCACAACAAATAGCGTGTTTTTAAGAAACAATTTATATCAAAAGATTGGCAATTGTTTATGTCCAATTTCAATGTTAAATTAATTCTAATGACCACCATTGGATAAAATGGTAAAAATATATTCTAATTATACTCTAAAACCACTCAATAGTATAATTTATCACTATGAATTATTTTGATTAAAAAAGTTGTTTTAAGTATTTTTCACTATTCATTAAAATATTGAAGTTCTCAGAAAATTACAAAAAATTCAACATAGGCTAATTTCAATATTAGGAATACAAAAATGAAGTCCATTTTGAAATATAAAATTTCTATAATTTTAAAAAGTGGTTATTACTATTCATAACGGCTACTTTGATTTTTCGCGATGTTTTAGAACTCGAAGTTGCGTACAATGCAAGCTATTGTATTATTGAATGAGAAGCGTATCGTGGAAGCTCGGGGTGTTACACTTTATGCATCCCACATATGACATTAACGATTCAAATCACTTTGAGGGGGTGGTAGTCCGCACTTCCTAAAATGAAATTATCGCGTTTACCCATAATGGAAATCATAAAGTATGCCACAAATGAGAAATACAGAAGCATAATGAAATAATAAACATAATATATATATCATATATGAAAATAGTGTCATCAAAATGGCCACCATTAGAGGTGTTATATGAGTGTTGAACAATCATCATTTCGTGAGGCAGAAATTCTCCATCCACCAAAACAGTATGTTCTTTAACCATTATATGTAGTTGTGTGTAAGTGTAGCTCGAATAATTCTTATAACAACATCCTAGTATATTTAGGATACTGGTTTTGATACAAAAAATGAATAAAAAGAGTTTAGGGGGTTGGATAAGCAAAATAAAACAAAATAACATAAGAGAAGACATTACCATAAAATCGGGTAACTCTTTTGATTTGAGACAAAGGATTCCTTGGGAAGAATTCTGCCCAAAGTGAGGCTTCTAGGAGTAAGGGAGGGAAGTTGGGAGAGTATTTGGGCAGAGGTTGGGCGAGCCAAAAGGCTTTGAAAGTGTGAGTAAGGTGGTAGTGGTGGGGGCATTTTATAATTGGAGAGGAGGGGCACTCATGGAAAGTAATGAAATGTTACTTTATTATATAATGAGTTTCAGATTTTAAAGGTCCCACAATTATATAATTAGAGTCAAAGGTGATAAGGGTTCAAAATCGACTCATCCAATAGTTTTTTTGACAAGTTTAAGCCTTGGATTTTACATTATCTTTTCATTTTATTTAAATCGTTAATTAATGAGGTAATCGCTGCATCATCATGGTGTCATAAATAATTTAATTTATTTAATGTCTAAAAATTATAAAACAAATATCATGATGTAGGATATCTTTTTATCTTTCTAATGAATATTTATAGTCAAAAATATGACTTGTATAACCCTATTTAAAAATTGTTTTAGTAAAGCAACTTATGATTGTGACATTTTTATTTTAACTTTAAATAAAAGTTATTTATGTCATTTTCCTACCAACGTGGCTCCATGGGGTCCGCAAGTTGACCCATGGATTGTCTTGGTCGGCCATGACAAATCCAATAGGGGTAGGACAAGTGTAAAGGTATTTTAATATTTTTATAATATAATTTTTACCTTAAATTTCACTAATTACCTTTAATCGCGATTAATTAAACTTAAAAGTTACTATTCATCAAAAAATTATTTTAGTCCCATTGAACCACATTTTACTTCATAATGAAAATTATGTATGTCGTATTTTTGAAAATCAAATCACAGAAGTGGTAATGTTTCATTTAAACGAAAAATCAGTTTTTTAACTACCACTTAGTGGTTTCACTATTCATCAAAAATTGAAGTTTTTCAGAACAATGCCTAAATTTCACCCTAAGCTATAATTGATATTCTGAATTCAAAAATGATGTCTATTTTAAAAAATTCCAAACATATAAGTTGCATTAATTAATTTCATAATTAATTCCCACTGTCACAACAAATAGCGTGTTTTTAAGAAACAATATATATCAAAAGATTGACAATTGTTTATGTCCAATTTCAAAGTGAAATTAATTATAATGACCAACATTGGATAAAATGGTAAAAATATATTCTAATTATACTTTAAAACCACTCAATAGTATAATTTATCACTATAAATTATTTTTATTAAAAAATTTGTTTTTAAGTGTTTTTCACTATTCATAAAAAATTGGAAGTTCTCAGAAAAATACCAAAAATTAAATATAGGATAATTTCGATATTCTGAATCCAAAAATGAAGTCCATTTTGAAATATAAAATTTATATAATTTCAAAAAGTGGGTATTAATATTCATAACGGCTAATTTGATTAGTTGCGGTGTGTTAGAACTCGAAGTTGCGTACAATGCAAGCTATTGCATTATTGAATGAGAAGCGTATCATGGAAGCTCAGGGTGTTACATTCTCCCCTCCTTCAAAAAATTGTGTCCTCGCAATTTGAAATTTTTCTTTGAAAATAAAATGTTGAAAATAGAAAATACCTTTGTGTAAAACCCACATCGAAAATAAGGTTAATAAAAATATAACTCTAAAAGATAGAAAGATAAGTACAAAGGTCACCCGAGATAGCCCATACTAGGATTCTATGAAAATATGGATATGGAAGAAAAACAAACTATCAAGGTCTGATGTAGAGTCGTAGAAAACTGGATTAGGAGAAAGTAAACCATAAGAAAATCACAAACTTGTGATTGGTTAAATAGTCATTGAATCCCCAGTTGGAAAAGTTAACCGGCAACGTTTTTGTTTTAAGTTACCTTTTATAAAGTTGAGGAATTTATTTAGGATATTTACTAAGAATTTAAGGGAATATACATACTTGTCATGTAGACTTTCATTCTTTAATAAATTTTTACCACAAACCCATCTTTCACTCTAAATGGTAATAGAACTCAAAAATATTCTATTTATCCTAATTGTATAAGATTCTAAATATTAACACATACCATTTAGATTAGTAAAACTATTTTGTAATAACCAGGGACTTCCTTTAGGCTAGTGGTAGGTAATAAAGGCCTGTCGCACTATGGTTGTGGGTTCGATTCCTGCAGCTTTGTCCAACGCGATGGGTTATGCCCCACCCTGCAGGTTGTCCTTTTCCTAAAACTATAGTATTATAATATTCCAAAAATAATCTTCAGAAATGTTTTAACCTTAAACAATACTATCCAGGGTTCAACTTAATCCATTCCAACCTTAATAGTTATCTAAAATACCTCTGTCCAGACTTTCTCTAAAAGGTCTCTAAATTCCAAAATCAATTGTAACATCAGAATCCCCAAAAAAATTAAAGTTTCTCTTTTTGTCACATACTAAAAATATGATTACCTTCATCATATTAAAACCTTACTCAAACAACAAGTACTGCAGTACAATCCTTATATATATCACATTATTCTTATAACCAAAATATAATCCTTGAGTCCAAAAGCACCAATACATAAATTATTCCACTTCAACTGCAGAAATAGCACAACATTGGCCTTCATCCCTTGGCCTTTTCTGAGGTATGTTTCCCTGACGCTTAGGACATTCATTTGCATAATGCCCCATTTCCCTACAATTGTAGCATTCAACATTGATTGCCTCTTTCTTTCCCTTGCAATCACGAGCCTGGTAACCTTTTTCTCCACATTTAAAACAAACTCCCATTCCATTTAGGCAAGTACTGGGGTGATTCTTCCCACAATTATAGCATAATGGAAAATCCTTCTTTTCCTTTTTCCCTTTATCTATCTCTTGTTCGACCATTCTCTTCTTCTCTTGCTTTACTTTATTGTCATAAGATTTAGAGAATTCCTTTTTTGTCTTGATAGCACACGAGACAATATCTTCGTACGATGAGAAGGATTTTGATACTAAAGCTCGACGGAGAAATGGTTTTAACCCATCAAAGAAACGATCAATCTTACCTCTTGGGTTACGTATATAATCTGCAGCATACCTCGCTAACCTTGTAAAGTTGGCCTCATACTTTGCGACATTCTCATCCTCCTTTTGTCTCAGACTCAGAAATTGTCTTTCCATATCTACTCGATGTCCACGAGGAAAGTATTTTTCTAAGAAAATCTCTTTGAACTCCCTCCATTCCATATTCGATACGTCATCATCTTCCTTTGTGTTTTGAATCAGCGACCACCACTGATCGGCATCTCCAGTGAGGCGGTAGACTGCCATGACAACCTTCTCCCTTTCGCTACTCCCCAAGGCATGGAATATTTTTTCTAAGGTGTTTATCCATTGCTCAGCTACTAATGTATTTGTACCAGCATTAAATGTTGGTGGTTGTTGGCTCATGAAGTGGTCTAACATTGATCCTCCATGTTGCAGATCAGGGTGCTCCATACGAGTAAGGTTATTATTCATAACCTGAGTGAGTTGTCCCAGTATGGTAATAAGTTGATCAGCACCAGTTGTATCTCCATATCCACAATAATTATCTTGAGAAGGAGGGAAATCCCTACACGGAGTGAGTGCATTGATACGGTTTCCATTCCTTCCACTGGGTGCCATTTCTAAACAATGTCATAAACTAGATTAGTTTATGAATCAAAATACATAATTCCATACTTGTAAAATACTTAACATAAATTGAACTAAATATGGATATAATCCATAAAAATGTTTTCTTTGAGGAAGTATATACTCATAACCCTTCATAGTGGTTTGTAAAGAAAATGAGAATTATCCTAAGCATATCCCCCGGAAGTGTCATAACCAAGAGTGCAGCAAGGCCCGTTGTCGTGCACCAGTTCCCGTTTGAGTCTAGCTCAAAGCGGTGTTTTTGGGTTTTACCCCTAGGTACATTTGTGCCAGAGCCGCCTCTACCTGCTCGTATCCAGACAGGGATGTATTTCTCGGAAAACTCACAAAATATATACAACAACAAAATTGTAGGAAGTTCTTCTATACTAATCCTCAAAGTCTATCTTTGGGATATGTTCTCTAATCAGATTTTATCTAAATCTAGCTTCCAAGGTTAGTACTAAACTGCCTCTGATACCAACTGTAACGCCCCGACCCAAGTTACCCAGAGTCGGTGCATTATTGTGTAACATTGTCATGATTACAAAAGATCATGTATCGAAAGACCGATTAGTTTATTATCCTTGGATACACTAGATACATTCATAAATGTTTCATTACATCATAAATTGAAAAACTACAATAACAAACTCTCCATAGTCCACACTCATATCCTCTTCTGACTATCCCTGCAGGTCATTCATAAAATACTACTTCACATCCTAGAAAATATTAAAACATTGAAAGGGGTGAGCTCAGATGCTCAGTAAGGATAACAATATTGCGGAATCTTTCATAAATAAACATTAACATTTAAGGCAATGTATAACTAAAACAAAAGCCTTTTAAACTTGAACTTCAACATAATATGGAAAAAGTAAAATCAGATAATGCCATTTACTTCTTCACATGGATATTCTACTGGTCGAATAATCACATGCAATATCAATAACCACTTTCATAATGATGGAATGCATAATTCCATACTATCATAACCACGTAGCCAAGGCCTCGTTCCAAGACCACAAATAAGATTTTGTCAAGGCCTCGTGCCAAGATACTAGTTTGTCTCATGAGACCTACCGATGCATCGAGGAGCTATAGCGGGCTCCACCCATCACTTATTAAGTCCAATGCATTCATCATATGAATAGGTTTAAACATATCATAAACCATAACATAATCATATCACATAAAGAATGCATAAAGGAAACATAACATTTCCACATTTCAATCACAAGATATCAATACAACACATTGATATAATAAAAACATTATCAAAACCATTTTCAATACCAAAATAAAATTAAAACTTTGTATTTACTTTTCATTTAAAAAAAATAGTTATGGCTTGTAGAGGAAGCCGAAACTCAAATAATGGTCATGGCGGCAGAGAAGTCATTTTCGCAGCATACGTACGACAAGAAAAACATTTCGTTTTGTCATTTAGTAAAAACCTTTGTATAAAAAGATTCCTTTTGAATAAACATAAAAGTCAAAGGGGTTTATACATCGTATAAAAGAAATTTGTGTATAAAAAAAATATGCCTCAATGAATGGAGATTGAGACGAAGTCCCTTACAAATATCATTTTTTAAAATAAACTAGATCTATTATGTGTATTCACTATATGTACACATAAAGAAAGTATAAATACAATATTGGACATAATAATATCATGACATAATTTTAAAATATGAGATTAACCCCAAGAATAGAAATTGGGTTAAGAAGTTCCCTTACCACGTGTCCGAATTCACTTGACCGTTCTTTGATCTCCTGAATAATAAACTAGAGTTAATCTCTACCTTCTTAAGAACCTTTTTCAAGTTCATTATTCCTTTTATATCACTTATTACCATGTTATGAACATTATGTAATTATTTAAGTTAATAACGGTCGTTTTGTCGATCTCTGGTACTTGAGTCAAAAATAAACTTCTTGTAATTATAAGTTGTTCATGTGGTGATATATCCATTATATCCAGAATTATATTAATGATATTGATATCATATATCTCATATATATCCAGTATATACATGCATTTATAATATTCCATAATGTTTAGAGGTAAGAAATGAAATACACCGTTCATGGAGACGGTAAGCCGTACGTACGCATGAATGCTACTTTCATTTCTATTTCATATTTAATGGAATGAAGTTATAATTATATAAAGGTATAATATAATTCCAGTATAATATAATGTATAATACCATTTACTATATCCTTTATACATCCCACATATGGCATTAACGATTCAAATCACTTTGACGGGGCGGTAGTCCGCACTTCCTAAAATGAAATTATTGCGTTTACCCTTAATGGAAGTCATAAAGTATGCCACAAATGAGAAATACAGAAGCATAAGTAAAACATAAACATAATATATATATATCATATATGAAAATAGTTTCATCAAAATGTCCACCATTAGAGGTGTTATATGAGTGTTGAACAATCATCATTTCGTGAGGCAGAAATTCGCCATCCACAGAAACAGTATGTTCTTTAACCATTAGATGTAGGTGTGTGTAAGTGTAGCTCCAATAATTATTATAACAACATCCTAGTATATTTAGGATACTTGTGTTGTTACAAAAAAATGAATAAAAAGAGTTTAAGGGGTTGGATAAGAAAAATAAAATAAAATAACATAAGAGAAGACATTACCTTAAAATCGGGCAACTCTTTTGATTTGAGCCAAAGGCTTCCTTGGGAAGAATTATGCCCAAAGTGAGGCTTCTAGGAGTAAGGGAGGAAAGTTGTGAGAGTATTCGGGTAGAGTTTGGCAGAGCCAAAAGGCTTTAAAAGTGTGAGTAAGGTGGTAGTGGTGGGGGCCTTTTATAAGTGGAGAGGAGGGACACTCTTGGAAAGTAATGAAATGTTACTTTATTATATAATGAGTTTCGTATTTTAAAGGTCCCACACTTATATAATTCGAGGCTAATGTGATAATGGTTAGAAATCTACTCATCCAATAGGTTTTTGTCAAGTGTAATCCTTTTATTTTACATTATCTTTTCATTTTATTTAAATCGTTAATTAATGAGGTAATCGCTGCATCATCATGGTGTCATAAATAATTTAATTTATTTAAGTTTTAAAAATTATAAAACAAATATCATGATGTAGGAAATATTTTTATATTTCTAATTAATATTTATAGTCAAAAATATGACTTGTATAACCCCAATTAAAAATTGTTTTAGTAAAACAACTTATGTTTGTGACATTTTTATTTTAACTTTAAATAAAAGTTATTTATGTCATTTTCCTACCAAAGTGGCTCCATGGGGTCCCCAAGTTGAGCCATGGATTTTCTTGGTTGTTCATGACACATCCAATAGGGGTAGGACAAGTGTAAAGGTATTTTCATATTTTTATAATATCATTTTTACCTTAAATTTCACTAATTACCTTTAATCGCGATTAATTAAACTTAAAAGTTACTATTCACCAAAAAAAATATTTTAATCCCATTGAACCACATTTTACTTCCTAATTACAACCATGTATGTCGGATTTTTGAAAATCAAATCACAGAAGTGGTAATGTTTCATTTAAATGAAAAATCGGTTTTTTTAACTACCACTTAGTGGTTTCACTATTCATCAAAAATTGAAGTTTTTCAGAACAATGCCAAAATTTCACCCTAAGATATAATTTATATTCCGAATTCAAAAATGATGTCTATTTTACAAAAATTACAAACATATAAGTTTCATTAATTAATTTCATAATTAATTCCCGCGGTCACAACAAATAGCGTGTTTTTAAGAAATAATATATATCAAAAGATTGACAATTGTTTATGTCCAATTTCAAAGTGAAATTAATTATAATGACCACCATTGGATAAAATGGTAAAAATATATTCTAATTATAGTTTAAAACCACTAAATAGTATAATTTATCACTATAAATTATTTTGATTAAAAAAGTTGTTTTTAAGTATTTTTCACTATTCATAAAAAATTGGAAGTTCTCAGAAAAATACCAAAAATTCAACATAGGCTAATTTCGATATTACGAATCCAAAAATGAAGTCCATTTTGAAATATAAAATTTATATAATTTTAAAATGTGGGTATTACTATTCATAACGGCTACTTTTATTAGTTGCGGTGTGTTAGAACTCGAAGTTGCGTACAATGCAAGCTATTGCATTATTGAATGAGAAGTGTATCATGGAAACTCGGGGTGTTACAGTAATGGCCAAATGTATGGTATGATTTGAAACTGGTCCGGGTCCGGTCTGACACGGCTCGGCCCGTGCTGGGCTATCCGGCCCATGCTAGGTGGTTTGGCCTACACTAGGCGGCCCGATGGTGCGGGGTGGCCGCGGTGTGGTGGGGCGCCTCAGTGCGGCAGTGCGGCGGGGATGCCGTTGTGCGGCAGGGCGGCAGCGGCCCAGTGGGGAGTCCTCGAGGAAGCCTCAGTGCAACGGGGCGGTCGTTGTGCGGTAGTCCCACGTGGTAGGCCGGATGGCTGGACGTCCTCTCTCCGCAGCGCGGTCATGTGTTGCACCTTCATCGGCGGCTAGCTCGGCTGACAGTCCTTCCTTCACCACTGCGGTACAAACCATGGTTCTCTTCCGTCAGGCGGCGCGGTCATACCATATCCTTCATCATGAAGAACACAACAAATGTTCACAAGAATTTGTGGAGAGGTCAATCCATATTCATTTCACCTGCACTCTCGGCGTTAGAGCGGTAGAAAGCGGCTATGATTCCTTTTTGAAATATGAAGAGTCATCAAGAACGAGAAAGGGGGAAAATAAAAAACAACAAACCCTACCTTATTGTTCATTGGAGGTGATCGCGAGGAAGGAGGTGAAGTTGTTGGGGATGGTGGCATGGGCGTTCATCTCTTCCACAAGATGCCTCTAATCTAGACTCGAGAATCATCCTCATTCTTCATTGGAGATGATGTGTTCTTCATTAGAGATGAGTTCCTCCAATATCTTCCCTTTCCCCACTGATTTCTCCCAATCAAAAACAAGTGAAGAGACAAAACCAATTAAATTATGTTTACCAATTTAATTTGAGGGCACATTTAATTGGCATAATTAATTAAAGGGTGTGACAGAATTAGTGTGGATGAAGTTCAAGAGACTTCTCCACATTAAAAGGGGAGTTTAAGGGTTTCTCCAATTCCGAGGGTTCGGTTTGTCCCCACCTTTAGGAATTCAAATTTGGGGGTTTAATCTTAGGTGCTCCCCACCACCATAACCCATGTTGAGGGGATTCAAAAATAAAAATGTTAAACATTTTTATTTTAGTTTATTCTTTCACAAAAAACACAAAAACTAACATTAACCCTCGACCCAATGAGAATGACGTGAAGGTCTACTTGAGAAAATATCAGCACTTCGAGTTCAACGGTTCCCTCAGATTTCAATTCCGAGCAACGGTTTAAAAGTTACAAAAACTTGCTCACACGTTTAATGAACGTACCCAAAATAAAGTTCATAAATTTATTCCGGGCACACCAGCACTCAGAATCACGCTCTGTCAATTTTCGCGGACTCATGAAATTCCCATATAATTGAAGAAAAATTTATATTGAATTTCTTGAGTCTACATTCTCCCCACCTCAGGGATTTGCTTCCCTGAAAGCAACATCAGAAAAACTAGGTGAAAAAGTGGGGGTACTGAACACGTATTTGAGCCTCCCGCTCCAATGTGCTCTCAGATAGTGTCCAAAACTACCTGAAAACGAGATGCATGCTCCTCCTCTATAGCCGAGTATATCTGAATGTCCTCTATGAATACAACTACAAGGAGATCAAGGTGTGGCTAGAAGATCCTGTTCATGAGTCCCATGAATACTGCTGGGGCATTGGTCATGCCGAATGGCATAACCAAGAACTCGTAATGTCCATATCAACATCTAAAAGTCATCTTATGCACATCCTCATCACGTACTCTAAGCTGGTGATAGCCTGATCAGAGGTCTATCTTCGAGAACCACGGTTCTCCCTTTTGCTGATCAAAGAGGTCATCAATACTCAGAAGTGGGTACTTGTTCTTCACAGTCACCTGGTTCAAGCGCCAATAGTCAACACAAAATCCCAAGCTCCCATCCTCCATCTTGGCAAACAAAATCCAGGCTTCCCAAGGAGAAACACTGGGCTGGATGAATCCCTTCCTCTGGAAGTCCTCCAGCTATACATGTAGCTCACGAAGCTCCACAGGAGCAATTCGATTTGCTGGTGTATATATCAGTGTTGTACTGGGGTAAAAGTCACTGTAAAATTCCACCTCTCTGCGAGAAGGTAGACCCGAAACATCATCAGGGAAGACATTCATGTACTAGTCCACCACTATAGGATAGCTCAAACTCTCCACATTAACCGCTCCGAGGGTAAGGCTAGCCAATTGATGTGTGATCCGCTACAGTCTCCTCCGAGTAACTCCATCATGTACTGCAAAGGCTCCCTTCATTCAAGTGAAGGTAAACCTTTTCCCATCTGTGAAAACACACCACACTTTGCACCTAATCCATTCAATCTGAGCATCGAATGTAGCTAACTAGTCCATATACATGATGAAGGGGTAAGGCCTCAATGCTTCTACTAGGAGATCTGAGCCAAAGCACTCATCTCATAGAGTAAGCTATCATTTCCAGCACCAGTGCGTAATCGTCGAATCCTCTCTCATAGGAGTCTCTAGATGTAAGGATCGAAACAACGGCTTCGTAGGAATCCTTGATCTTCGAACAATGTGGAAATAAAATAATGATTGGAACCTATGTATATAAGTACTACAGATAACGTGGAGTAGACATAGATCGTACCTCGTATCATCTTCGGAGCACCATAGTCATAGGCCTCAGCTGCCTAGAGTAGAGCTCTCCCCTATCCACCTGCTCCCTACGGTTAGGGTGGACCACCTAGTGGTGATGGTAGTATCATCTAGAATTGTCACCCACCACTAGTTGCACGACCAGCTCCTCTGCCACATTCACCTGCTCACTGCAGACCTCCTCGGTGGAACCTCTGTTTCTGTCGGGGCAGTCCTTCAACCGTCTACTGATCATTCGTATGGAAGGTCGGACAGTGACGAGCCATGTGACCCTACCCACCGCATGTGAAGCACTTCTTGTTCCTTGCATGAATGGCTCTGTCTCTGGTTCCCCACACAACCGATCCTGAGTCATGTTGTCGCCCACCTGTAGGTATAGTCCCCTTGGTCCATGGTGACATCTATCTGCTACCAACTACAGAAGAATATGCTATGTGATGTCCGGTGGTGGGTCTCTATGCTGGTGACTACTCAGTAAGAAAAATCTTCACTAAGAGGGATCGATCTTACACCACCGCCTACGTCGGGATGCTAAGAGAAATCATTGAAGCCCTGATCTCCCACCTGATTCGTTGCTCGAATGTCTAGGCTCTGAATAACAGATCGCATACCATATCATTGGAGTAGCGTGACTGGTTGGTGAACCACGTTGAGTACTAAGCCACAGTCATGTTGCCCTACTGCAGATGAAGTGGCTCTTTTATGTGCACTACAAGAAGAGTCGCTAGAACAAACTCTGCCCGAAACAGGCTCTCAAAGTCTGCCCAGAGAAGCGTATATTCGTTGTGAACCTAGAGAATTAGTCCCAACCATCTGCCTGATGCTACCTATAGAATACTGGATTCAAGGATCACCATGTTATTATCTAGTGTCCCTACTAGTCAGAAGACTCTCACCATGGCCTCCATCTATTCTTTAGCTGCATGTGGGTCTGTCTCTCCCCAGAACCTAGGTGGCCTCCAGTGCTAGAACTCGGGCTATGTGCTCAAGCGATGTGAACCCTCTACAACTAGGCCAGGTGGAATATGTGGCCCAATAGGTAATGGTACCAGTGGCAACTCCATTGGTGCCTCTACTAGGAGAGGGCCATGCACTGGGGCCTCATCACTCGGTGGGCTATTAATGCGTACTATATCTGGAACCCTAGCTGGCTGGTTGTGTGGAGGCATCCTGAAAAGAAACAGTTCTTCCAAGGTCAATAAGTTATACCTGTTGAGCTGAATCATAGACATCGTAATGAAAAATCATGAAAAAAACACATGCAATCATTGTTTTCATTCATTGAGTCGGAAATCATATGTCTGGGTCCTGGTGTATTGATACATCGGTCGCTGCACCAACACTGGGTTCCCTAAACTATTACCCACACTCACTACACTTAACAATATTTCCATTAAAAGAATGATCAGAGTCATATGTTATATAGTAGAACTCACTCCTTTGATACCAATTGGTCATGACCCGTCCCCCAGGGATCGTGTCGTGACTACCCCAAGCCCGCCTTCCATAGGATAGGGGTTGGCGACTAGCACCAAAATACGTATTCCCTAAATCTGGGAAGGCATTGCCTGTAAATCCTATAAACACACATGGCCTAGAACACGGTAAGATACGAACACAAGTAAACTATATAGTAAAAGTGTGATTACATTATGAAAAAGGGACTCGAATACAAGCCCAACTAGAAAGTACATTAAAACATAAAAGTACAAGTAAACTGGAACATCTCCTGTGAACACCCACCAAGGATCCTACCTGAGTGGTAGGTACAACTCTCAAATGGTCACCTCTTCCAAACACCTTGTCTAGGTCCACCTCCGAGCTACCTCTAGTCCTGGTACTCTCGTCCTTAGTCAGCGTTGTCCGTCGTCTGCACTAAACACAACAGGGTGTGGGCAAAGCCTGTGCAGGGGTGAGTATAATGATACTCAGTAGGGACCACGAGACCCTCAAGGTCTCACAAATCCACAAAGGATAAACCAAAAGGCATGAAATCAACTGAAAACCCTACTTAGGTATATTACCCCACATAAACCGATGTTATCAAGTATACCCATCTCATTCATGAGGAAACATAGGGTCCAACCAAAAATCCCAAAGATCAACTATTCCACAAAAGAAAAAATACCACGAATGTAAGTACCACACATGTACGCCACACTGAGGAATACCACCAAGGTATCACCATGATGGAAAGTAGCACACAGGTACAGACTCAGCTCACATCAGGTATAACTTAGGTACAATAGTAGAGATGATTAGATGTAACTACTAATTCAACTTACTCTATTAAGAGGTAGTCCCACAAAAGATCCTAAATCATCATCAGACCCATAGAGGATCGTAGTATATCGTTATACCCACACATTATCCTAGTTCATCATTAGTACGTCGTCAGATGCACACATGATCCTAGTACATCGTCAGTAATTCGTCAGACCCACACAGGATCCTAGTACATAGTCATTACATCCTCAGACCCACACAAGATCCTAGTACATCATCAGTACATTGTCAGACCCACACATGATCCTTGTACGCCGTCAGTACGTCGTCAGACCCACACAGGATCCTAGTACATCGTTAGTACATGGGCAGACCCACATAGTATCCTAGAACATCATCGGTATATCTTCAGACCCACATAGGATCCTAGTACATTGTCAGTACGTTGTCAGACCCACATAAGATCCAAGTATATCATCAGAACTAGCTACAGGGTAACCGCACTAAGCTTTCTCATCTCCAAGTGTGTCAAATCCTCAATCTTCTGGTCAATAATCCAACTGCCACAATGTCCCACGAAGATGTATCCCAATGGACCACCACTTAATAGGGGTCTCAATGCAACCGAAGGTGCTTCAATCATATGTCCAGTCTGTATGTTATTATCCTTTTAGTCCTAAGGGTCTGGTTGGATTCGTGCTCAATCCAACCCGAACATACTCCCAACATTATCCAAATATCAAGTGGGGTATACCAAAAGGACCGTATCGCTCCATGGTTTCTAGTTCCATAAATGGTTCGTCAAATGGATGCCCAATGCCAATGTTATGGCCAAAAGTATGGGATTGGTCGAAACTGGTCTGGGTCTGGTCCCACCAGATCGGACCAACCCGGCCCGACCTTCTAGTTTTGGCCCGGCCAGCGGCGTGCCCTGGCCCGCCGTGCGGCCTGGCGGTGTGGGGCGTCGTGGTGCAATGGGGTGGCCACGGTATGGCGGGGGGTGGCTATGTGGCGGGGTGATCCGGGTGCGGCGGGGTGTCGTGGTGTGGCGGTGCATCCGTGGTGCATCGGGGCAGTCGTGGGGCAGTGGGGCGGTTGCGGTGTGGCAGTCCGCCATGGCTGGCCGGAGGGCCTGCCCTCCTCTCCGCACATCGTGGTCGCGCGCCATGCCTTCGCTGGAGGCTGACTCGGCTGGCCGTCTTTCCTTCGCCGCTGCGGCGCAAACCACGGTTCTCTTCCATTTAGTGGCGTGGTCACACCATCGCCTTCGTCGTGATGAAGATAACAAATAATCACAAGAATTTGCGAAGAGTTAAGGCCATGTTCGTTTGGCCTGCACTCTCTGTGTTAAAGCAGTAGCAAGAGCCATTGATTCCTTCTTAAATTATGAAGAGTCGTCAAGAATGGAAAAGGGGTAAAATCCAAAACAACGAACCCTACCTTGTCATTCGTTGGAGGAGGTCACGAGGATGGAGAAGAAGTCATTGGGATGGTGGCATTGGCATTCGTTGCTTCTTCAAGATACCTTCGATATTGGCTCAAGCGTCGTCCTCGTTCTTCTTTGGAGATGGTGACTACTTCGTTTGAAATGAGGTCCTCCAATGTCTTCCTTTTCACTAACTATTTCTACCAAATGAAAATAAGTGAAGATCCAACACCATTTAAATTATGTTTTCCAATTTAATTTGGTGGCACATTTAATTTGAATAATTAATTAAAGGGTGTGGCACAATTAGTGTGGAAGAGGTTCAAGATACCTCTCCACATTAAAGAGGGTGTTTAAGGGTCTCTTCCATTATGAGGGTTCGGGTGGACCCCACCTTCAGAAATTCAAATTGGGGGGTTTAGGCTTGGGTGGTCCCTACCACCATAACCCATGTTGAGGGGTTTCAAAAATAATTATGTTAATAATTTTTATTTTATTTTATTCTTTCAAGAAAAACACAAAAACTTACTTTCACCCTCAACACACTCTGGACAAGGTGATGGTCTCATTAAGTGAATACCATCATTGCGAGTTCAATGGTGCCCTTAGATTTCAATTCCGAGCATCGGTTTAAATGTTACAAAAACCCACTTGCACATTTACTAAATGTACCCGAAAAAAGTTCAAAAATTCATTTCAAGCACACAAGGCCTTAGATTCACGCGTCGTCAATTTTCACGGACTCATGAAATTACCATATATTTAATGAAAATTACATGGAATTTTCGGGTCTTTATAGGAAAACACATATAGGATCCTAAATTATCAGACCCACATAAGATCCTAGTACAACAGACCAACTTAGGATCCTAGTGTAGTCCCATGTGGATTCCTGAAGTGAATCCATTTGGGATCCTAGAACACAGACCCACGTAGGATCCCAAAGCAGATACCCATGTAGGATCTTAAGGCACAGAACCACATTGGATCCCTTTATCATGTTACAACCAGCCATAGGGTTCCTACAATATGCTCACTTGATTTCGGGAGGGACCACTCCTCAAGCCACAGGTCGATTCTCCCATAGCCATGAAGTCCCATGAAAAAGAATCCCCAAAGGACTGACAAGTAATAGGGGTCTCAATGCAAACAGATGGTGCATGAAACAGTCACCCTATCTATATGTTATTGGCCTTTTAGTTTCGAGGTCATAGTTGGATTCGTGTTTGATCCAACCCAGCTGTACCGCAAAATTATCCAAAACTGAAGTGGAG
Source organism: Viscum album (assembly GCA_963277665.1). NCBI lineage: Eukaryota > Viridiplantae > Streptophyta > Magnoliopsida > Santalales > Viscaceae > Viscum > Viscum album. The sequence goes on along the minus strand of OY728122.1, from coordinate 2,087,143,027 downwards.
AGTAGAAAAAGTAACTTCTTGATCCAAGGTTTCTGGCACTGTAGACGGTTCGTCAAATGGATTCCCATTAGCTTAAGTTATGGTCGAAAGATCAGAAAGGGGTCAATGCTAGTCTGGGTCTGGTCCGACCCAGTTGGACCAACTCGACCTTTTTTGGGCGGCCCACAAGAGGCCCATGGCTTGGTGTCCCCGCGGTGGGGTCTACCCTAACTTCCACCCAAGGGGAAGGTGCCCCCCTGGGTACCCCGAACGGCCCAGCCGTTCCAGTTGGATGGCCATCCGGTCAGTTCCACGTGGCGCAGATGGCTAGCACGCAGGACCCAGGGGTCTCCCTCAGCTCCTCAGTTGGTTGGACGTCCATCCCACCTATACGGCGTGGTCGCAAGTCGTGTCGCCTCCAGTGGCCGGCAGCGAGCCTGCCTCCCCTCACCCCTTTGTCGTTGCAGCCTCATGTCGTATCCCCTATAAGCTCGACGGTGCGGATGTGCACCACCGCACCCTTCCCACGGCTGGCCAAGTGATGGAAGCTACCCTTGCTCCGCTGTGGTCGACGGGTCGCGGCCCTCCTCCAGCGGCGCGGTCGCACCGTCATTGTCTTCGCGCCGGTCGGAGTGTTGGTTGCCGCTCACGAGCCCTACCGGCACTGGTCACTGGCACTGGTCGCCGACGACATTCTTAGAGGCACTGGGTGCACCCAGGTTTCCCAATCTTTATTCCTAAGATTCCTGCACTCATCTCAGGATGTCGCCATCGATTCAAAACCACCATAGTCTGGATTCGCTAAACCCGGAAACAAGCTGTGAAGAACACCAAAATCCACAACGGTTGTGGATGGTTCAGGCCGTGTTTGTTTGACCCGAACCCTCCACGTTAGAATGGTGGTAAGCGACATAATTGTTTTCAAAACAAGAAGAAAAACAAGAATGAGGTAAGGGTTATATAAAAACAACAATCCCTACATCGATGATTCATTGACGTCAGTGAGGAGAGGGAATGATTGACGTCAGTTCATCGTCATTGAAGATGTTCCTCATTGGAGATCCTTAGATGGTGTTCTTAATTTGAGTACTTCCTTTGTTGGATAATGCTCTCCAAAGCTCTTCCCAATTCCCCCTTTTCCATCACTTTCCTCCAGACTCATGAAAATGAGGAGAAAACTTATGAAATTAATTATATTTATTTAATTAGAGTTGGAACATTAAGTATTTTGATTTTATCACAATTAATTGGAAAAGAAACCATGAGTCACCTCCCTCATTTAAGTGGGAGTTCATGGGTCAGGCGGTCCCCACCACTAAATTAAATTTGAGAGTTTTCAAGCTCGAGGGTCCCCCCCACCAAAACAAATTTAGAGGATGAAATTTCAAAAATAAAATAAAGAAAGTCTATTTTATTTTCTACCACGAAAAGTAGAAAAACTAACTTCCTCCATCAACCTACTGCGGTCGAGGTAAAGGTCTCCTTAAGTGAATACCGACACTGCGAGCTCAATGGTGTCCATATATTTCAATTCCGAGCACCTGTTCAAAAATTAGAAAAAACTGATTGTACGTTTACTAAACGTACCTGAAAAAAACAATCAGAAATTCATTCCTGGAACTTCGGGCCTCGAAATCGCACGCTGTCAAATTTTGAGGATTTTTAATATTCCTATATAGTTAAAAACATTACATGGAATAGCTTGGTCATTACATTCATAGTGTATATTGATTTTATCTATGATTGTGAGAAGCCTCACATTTTTGTATCATTGAATATTAATTAAAATTATATAGAAAATGAGATTTATATTTCCATAGGATGTTATAGAATTTTTAAAATTGGAGAATAGGAGGGGATTCAATTATTCAAAAAAAATATACCGTAACATTATTACACCTAATGTAAAGATATATTATATAATTATTATTCATAAATGTTAATGAGTAAAAATAGAGAATAAAATATTGATTTAGACATACTCCATGTGTCTCTTCCATGATATCAAGAGTTCAATATCAATTGTTTCCAATGCTTTCGTCGGGGTGCGCACATCCGTCTGTGGAGGACACAAAGTTGTAGCCCCACATTTCCGCTTACAAAAGGTGGGCAGAATCCGTCACTTTTTCAGGGATGTTTTCTCCTTGATCGAAATTGGATGATGGGATATTGGTTCTTCCTTCTGTGTATTCCACCTCGGAATTCGTCACCTAGTCCAGATCTCCATTATAGATTTAAGATGTTGTTCGTGAAACTGTTCCTAGAGCCATATCTTCATGGACACCGGTTAATTACACTTCTTATGTCGGGAAATTCCATGGGTTCTGGTTAGGGAAGCAACCTTTGGTCAGTGGAGTAGTCATGTTGGGAATCACTGGCATGTCTGGATGCTGGGACACTAGCATGTCTGTCTTCTGTCCCTTATTATAGGGCATCTCGAAGGCACATAACCCCAAGGCATCCCACATCGAATGAGGGAAATCATATGCCATGGGCATGTATCCGAGTTTTTCCTCATCTTCCCATGTTTTACATGGGGTAAGACACAATTTTAACATTCTTTGGAGATCTATCAAACTGATGATAACACTGACGGGAGTGGATCAGGTAGGTGCAACCCCTAGAGGGAACACTGATGTTGGGGTCAACATGTGGCTGGCTCCCCAAATGATGTTAAATAAAATGGAGAATGGTGTGGAGTGATCCCACTGGGATGTGGTGGCCTGAGTAAGAATAAGGATGGATGATGGGAGGTTCCGTGAAGTGGGTGGTGAATGGGATGGAACCGTCATGAGGATGATGATAGTTTTCGGCTTGAACCACGAAGAGGATTCCTATGTATCCCTATGGAAGGGAATCAAAGTCCACATAGTCCATCTAACAACGGATTACCACTGATTGAGGATCACAACATCTTACCACTAGATGGGGTCGTAATGCCTTACCTCTGGATAAGAGTATTAGCGACTTACCACTATATAGGGTCACAACGGATTATGTAATGACCCAAAGATTCATTAATGGAAATCCCACTTGATTTAATAAAATTTATCTTTATGTAAAATTTTTATATAAAATTTCAACTTCTTTGGTTTTATGTTAATAATTTTGACCGTTGCTAATATAGTCATTGAACAGTGATCACATGATTAGTATAAATATAGGGCTTTAACAAATCCAATTTACTCAGACAGAATAAGAGATGGCCTCATCCAGTAGAATTGCTCCATACAAAGCCCATTTGTCAGAGCTCGGAAAAGAGGTGGTGTCCATGAGTTTCACTCTTGACCAACCCCAAGCTGAGCTTCATCATGTCAAGCTTGAACCGGACTATCTACGATAAAAGTGGATGTTGATAGAGATTACCACTCGAGCGATGTTATCTGAGCCACCCCAAGAGTCTGTAACCATCACACACCTTACCCTTAGGTCATATGCGGCTATTTTAAGGGGTTATATAATAAATCTCTAGAACTGTGTTCATGTATATTATTTTTTGTATATAATAATGAATATACATTTTTGTAATTATTGACACTTTGTAAATAGTTTTTTTAAGGAGAAATATTATTATTTTTAGTTAATATTCAGATAATAAATCTATTTGGATGAATTAATGGATTTTTGAATTAAATAATATTTTAATAAAATATTATTATTATGATCAAATTAATTTTTATTAAATATAAATGATCTTATAATTTTATGAAAGTAATTTTAATTTTTATTAAGGTTTGAATTCCATTTTGGTCAAAACCCGTGAATTTTCGATAAATGTCGGCTTTTATTTTAAAAGTTAAAATTAAAAAATTTAGAAAATTATTTATATAAAATAAATTTTATTTCTGGAATCAGGTCGTCAAAATTATCCAATGGTGAATTTTTCATAATTTTCTGAGGCAGTCAAATTTTTGGGTAAAAATTAAATACCGTTTAAATATATAATGTCTTTTATGACATCATAATGACTCAATCGTGATGTAATAAAATACTATAAGCTTTATTTTCGGCCAATATATATTTTACCATTAAAATAATGTGATCTTGGGTTTGTTTTAATTATTTTACAAAGCATTAATGGACCCCGCAATACTTTTTAAACAACTTGTCATTTTAAATTTTTTCCATGGGAGTGTGACTCACCTCCACATAAGCAACCCTATTATTTTAAGATGTTCGGACTTTTTCCTTATAAAATATTTTTTTCCTCTTCCCTTTTCCATAAAACATGGTAAAAAACAATGATATGATTTGTGGTTTGGATTAGTTTAATGTAAGGGGTCCCAAACCTAAATAATAATGAATCCACTCACCTTTCCTATATAAACCCTCCCAAGATCCCACTTCCTCCTAACTCAAAGCCTTTTTAGTTCATCCAACCTCTGCCATACTCTCTCTAGAATCCTCCCAAGGTGCCCCAAGCTCCCAAGAATCCCCTCTCAAGCCTCTCTCAAGCCTTTGGAAGCACACTTCCATGTAAGGGTTTTTCTTCCTTTCACTTTTTGTCCAATTTTATTAATATTGTTATGTACTTTTAATTTCAATTATAAATGTTTGGGTATGGTTTTTCACCTCCCCCATACTACCCTACTATTTTTTGAATGATTTGTGACCCATTTCTCTATCATTAAATGCCTCCCATGTACACCCATTACTACGCTGAAATTCCGAAAGGAACTTCTCTCTCGTCATTTACCTTGCAGCAATACTTTTGTATCATGAATCTAAATTCCATTAAAATTGTTTGGAAATGTATCTATATGGACCCCTTACTGTCCATTTCATGTTGATATGTTGAGTCACCCCTTTTTCTCTCATCAACCATTTTTATGAATTCTTATATCACGCCGTTACGCTGCAAAAATTACACCAATTTTCTAAGCCAATGCCATTGTGTAGTGAATACCATGCCCATCTCTCCATTAAAGGTATTAACCTTCATGAACATTTAATTTTTGATTATAAAGTTTCATTACACATTCCTTTTTCATGGAATAAATTATTATTTTTTATAAATCCATGTTTTATGATCCATGTGGCACACTTATGCATCAAATGAAATGTTTAAGAAGGGTGTGCCCTTATAGCGCTCCAATGCATTGGGTAAAGTATAGTATCATGGTACGTCATGTTCAATGAGTGTTGACTCATGCTAATTCAAGTTCAATGAGGTTTTACTCATGCTTCATGTGAAATGAGGATTTAATCATTCTTCATGTGCAATGGGATTTGGCTCATGCTAATTCCATGTTAAGTGTTGTTGCCACATTTCCATGTTATGATTATCATGATTTATCATGACTTTATGTACATGTTTCTCTTGTTCTCTATTGATATCCCTATTGTCTAAAATGTATTTTAATCCTCATTTATTCCATGTTTATTCCTTTACTGGGCTTTATATCTCACCCTTTTCATATGCATGTCCTCAGGTTATCCCATGTAATGCTAAGTACGAGGGAATTTAGTGGTCATGTAAAGGATGTTTTCAAAAAAGATGTTGTATTTCAGGTTTTAAGTTGTTATGTAATGATCCTAAACCCCAAATACACTATACCTCTCGATCTTACATGTTGTATCGAGTGAATATTTTATGTAATAAATCATGTTTAAGTTTCCAATAAAAGCAGGGTTGTCATAGTTGGTATCAGAGGATAGGTTTAGTTATTTTTAGGATTAAGATTAGAAAACCCTAGTAAAGCCTTAGATACAAGACTAAGTACAATAAAAAAGTCCCTAAATTTTGGTGAGTATTGAGTAAGTTGGTTATCAAGAAAATACATCTCTATCTGGATACGAGCATGTAGAGGTGGCTCTGGAACAGATGTATCCTAGGGGTTAAACCTGAAAACACCGCTTTGAGCTAGACTCTAACGGGAACTGGTGCATGACAATGGGCCTTTCTGCACTCTTGGTTATGAAACTCCCAGGGGATATGCTTTGGTAAATTCACAAGCTTAGTATGAACCCTTATTTAGGGAATAAAAAAAACCCTAAGAATATTTGTTAGAAAGCAGATCATGAAAAGCTGAGATTGAAGCCTATAGATTCATAAGTTAAGGAAATAAAAATTAATTTATAAGTTATAAACTTTTGTCTTTAGATTACCCTTTATGTGTTACCCCTAACATTCCTTTTATTCCAGCCAATGGCTGGTAATAAGAGGACTCGGGCTAACAACTGATGTAAAGATTAGTGTGATGACTGTACTAATGAGATTCTAAATCCAATGGGAGCGGGAACCGCGAACATTGTCACTCTTCTCTCTCAGCTAACTCAAGCTCTGAATAGAAACACAGGTCAAGAGGAACGTTCAACCCCCCTATGAAATAATAAGTCGCTATCAAGAGCTTTATGAGATAAAGGCCTCCTAAATTTAGTGGATCATCTGATCCCACGATCGCTGAACAGTGGATCAACTCCATTGAAAAGATCTTATCCATCATTCAATGTTCTGAACAAGAGAAGTATCTCTTGGTGGCTTATCGTATGGAGGGTGAAGCTGATCAATAGTGTATTTTGATCAAGAATACGATGCCTGAGGAGTAGATCGAGGCATTGGAATGGAAGGATTTCCGGAAGATGTTTTTCGATAAATATTTTCCGCACACCCTTTGGCTTATGATGGAAAGGGAATTTCTTTCCCTCAAGAAAAAAAAGACGAAGAATCTGTTGGAGCGTACGAGTCAAACTTCCCAAGTCTTGAACGATATGCTTCCGTCTTTGTCGTTACCCCCCAAATGAAAAGTTGACTGCTTATTTGGCGGGCTGATGCCAAGCCTATGGAAAGCATTAGTGATCCGTGAATTCGACAGCTATGAGGAAATTGTCAGATGTGTCCTCACGGTCGAAATGGAGATCGGGGAATCACAGGGGTATCATGGGGACAAGAAGCGTAAGGTGGACTTCAATGTTGTAGGTCCGATGGATATATCCAACGGTGCTAAAAATATCCAGCACCCCACTTGCCAAAAGTGCGGAAAGAAGCACCCTGAAAATTGCCTCAAGGGGATGAGGAAATGCTTTAGGTGTGGAAGAGAAGGGAACGAAGCTGTTAAATGTCAGAATGAAAGACCCGCGACTGCAACCAAGGAGAGGAATGCTCCGTTCTAACCTCAAAGTGTTGTTCATTACTACAACTGCAAAGAACCGAGGCATTTTACAAATCAGTTCCCTAATCCAAGGGTTTTCGGAGGCAACCAACAACCTCCAAGGCAGCAAGGAAGATCTTTTTCCATCACATCTACCGAAGTGAACCTCGACAACGAAGTGGTGATAGGTACGCTAGTTATTCATTCAAGAATAGCGAACATACTTTTTGATTCAAGTTGTACACATTCATTTGTATCTCGAAAGTTTAGTAGAACAATCCCAGCACCACCACAAATCATTCAAGTGAAGATGTCGGTGAGTATGGAAAATGGGGAAATCATTGCATCCCATGAATATAAGTCCTCCCCTGTTATAATATGTGGATTGAATTTCCCGTCAAACCTCGTCATACTCCCTCTGGTGGAATTTTATGCAATTCTTGGCATGGATTAGATTTCCTTATATAGAGCCAACATAAATTTTCGGGAAAGGGAAATCACACTCCATATGGAGAATCGACCCCCGATTCTTTACAAGTCTAAAGAGGAAGATGAATCTCCTTTAGATCCATCATCTCAAGCATGGATATTACTGCCCTATGATCATGCGTATCTGGATCAGATGATTGATTACAAGGAAGAAACTATCCTTTAAGAAATGCCTATTGTGAGGGAATTTTCTTTAGTGTTTCTTGAGGAACTGCATGGTCTTCCTCCTAGAAGAGATGTTTAATTTTCAATTGAACATATACCAGGGGATCTACCAAAATCCATCAACCCATATAGGATGGTTTTCGTGGAGCTTGAAGAGCTAAGGAAACAACTATAGGATAATCTGGATAAAGGGTTTATATGCCCAAGTGTTGTACTATGGGGTGCACCAGTCCTCTTCGTCAAGAAGAAGTATGGGTCAATGCGCCTTTGCATCGATTATCGTGAGCTCAAAAAAAATCACGATAAAGGAAAAGTATCCTCTCCCATGAATTGATGACTTGTTCGATCAGCTTCATGGAGCACAATACTTATCCATGGTGGAATTACGGTCAGGATGTTATCAAGTAATGGTGAAGAAGGAAGATATCCCCAAGACGGCTTTTCGCACAAGATACGGGCACTGTGAATTCATAGTAATGCCTTTTGGACTCACTAATGATCTATAAATCCTCATGGAATTGATGAATAGAGTCTTTAGATATTACCTCAAAAAAAAATTGGTAGTCATTATAGATGATATTATAATATACTCTAAAAAAGGAGGATCATGAGGAGTGTTTAAGAACTGTAATAGGGACTTTGTGCAAGGAGAAGCTCTATGAAAAGTACAGAAAGTGTGAGTTTTGGTTGTAGGAGGTCTCATTATTGGGCCATATCATCAGAAGTAATGGGATATCTGTGGATCCCTCCAAAATAGATGCAATTGAGGGATGGATGAGGCCATCATCAGTAACGGATATCCGTAGCTTCTAAGGGTTAGCTGGATATTATCAACGATTTGTGAGAAATTTATCATGATTTTCCAACCCTCTTACCAAGATAACTCGAAAGGGAGTAAAGTTTTCTTGGAGTGATGAATGTGAAGAAATCATCAAGGGTTTGAAGAGGAGGCCTATCACTACGCCCATGCTCACTTTACCGAAAAGTGGGGAACCTTTTGTGGTATTAAGTGATGCTTCGAAGAAGGGATTCAGCTATGTGCTGATGCAGAATGATAAAGTGATATCTTATTCCTCAAGGCAATTGAAAATCCATGAGATAAACTATCCAACTCCTGATCTGGAGTTGGTGGAGGTTATCTTTGGCTTGAAAATCTGGCGGCATTATCTTTTTGGGGATAAATGTGAGATATATAATGACCACAAGAGTCTTAAATATATATTCACACAGAAAGATCTTAATATTCTCCAGAGAAGATGGATAGAGATCATCAAGTATTATGACTGTTCAATACATTACCACCCTGGGAAAGCGAACAAGGTGGCAGATACCCTAAAAATAAAGGACTCGGGGATTCTATCAATGATGAGAATTGATAAGGATCCAATCATCTTAGACTTGATGAAGAGGGACATGGGAATCATAAAGAAGGGAACATCATAAATCATTTCACAAATTATTGATCAACTGTCTCTTTTGGAAAGGTTAAAGAATGCTCAAAAGCATGATGTGGGAATTCAGAAAAAAGTAGAAGCTATTGAAAAAGGGAAATCCTTGGATTTTAATGTTAATGAAGAAGGATTTGTGCAATTTGGGAAAAGACTACGTGTTCCATCATTTCCGGAGCTGAAGAAGGAACTTTTGGATGATGCACATAGTTAAAAAAAATTCTATTCACCCAGGGAGCACAAAGATGTATCGAGATCTCTGAGAAAAATTTTGGTGGGATAAATGAAGAAGAAGATCGCTGTATATACCTCAAAGTGCCTAGTGTACCAGCAAGTGAAGGCAGAGAGGCGGAAGTCTAAGGGGATGATGCAACCATTTCCCAAACTAGAATGGAAATTGAAGAACATCACCATGGTCTTTGTCATTGGACTTCCGAGGACATCCAAAGGCAACAATGCAATCTGGGTTGTGGTGGATCATCTTACAAAGAATGCACACTTCATTGCTATTCATGAGGATTTATCAATGGATTAAATGGCATGGATATATATCAGGGAAGTGGTAAGGTTGTATGTAGTGACACTATCTATTGTGTCTAACTGAGATCCAATATTCACCTCTATGTTTAAGAAGAGTCTTCAAAATGCTCAGGATACTGAACTGAACTTCAGTACGACCTATCATCTAAAAACTGATGGCCAATCCGAGCGGACTATCCAAACACCTGAGGACATGTTGAGAGCCTGATAAATGGACTTTAAAGGAGTATGAGATCAACATCATCCTCTGGATGAGTTCTCTTATAATAACAGTTTCCACTCGAGCATCCAAATGGCACCATATGAAGCCCGGTATGGGAAAAGGTGCAGAACACCGACATGTTGGGATGAGGTCGGTGAACGTAAGATGCTTGGACTAGAAATGGTAAAGGAAATGGTGAAGAAGGTGAAAACCATTCAACATCATATCAAGGCAGCCCAGAGTCGACAGAAGAGTTATGCAGATAACTGTTGATGAGACCTTGAGTTTAAAGTTGGAGACAAGGTTTTTCTATGTATATCTCCATGGAAGAAGTTCATGGGGTTTGGAAAGAAAGGGAAGTTAAGTCCATGGTACATCGGCCCCTTAGATATTCTTGATCGTGTCGGGGCTGTGGCCTATCGACCAGCACTTCCACCTACCATGGCCAAAGTACATGATGTCTTTCATGTGTCCCTCTTATGGAAGTAAATAATAGACCCTTCACATGTACTCTCTTCTATGGTGGTACATTTGGAGGATGAATCTTCTTATTAGGAGAAACCATTGAAGATCATAGATCGTAGAGAAAAAGTTATAAGAAATAAGATAATTCCCCTCATCAAGGTGTTGTGTTGAAACCACAAGTTTGAATAAGTGACTTGGGAATTAGAGGAAATGATGAAGTTGAGTTACCAACATCTATTTTAGTGTGGGAAAAGAAAATTTCGAGGGAGAAATTTCTTAATGGGGGAATATCGTAACGACCCAAAGTTTCATTAATGGAAATCCCACTTGATCTAATTAAATGTATCTTTATGTAAAATGTTTATCTAAAATGCAATCTTCTTTGGTTTTTTGTTAAGAATTTTTACCTTTGCTAATATATCCGTTGAACAGTAAACACATGATTAGTATAAATATAGGGATTTAAAAAATCCAATTTACTCAAACAAAAGAAGTGATGGCCTCATCCAGTAGAATTGATACATACAAATCCCATTTGTCAGATCTTGGAAAAGAGGTGGTGTCCATGGGTTTCTCTCTTGACCAAGACCAAGCTGAGATTTATCATTTCAAGCTCGGACGGGACCATCTATGGGAAAAGTGGAAGTTTATATAGATTACCACTCGAGCGATGTTATCCTATCCACCCCAAGAGTCTGTCACCATCGCACACCTTACCCTTAGGTCTTATGTGGCTGTTTTAAGGGGTTATGTAACAAATCACTAGTACTATGTTCATGTATATTTTTTATATAATAATGAATATACATTCTTGTCAATATTGACACTTTGTAAATAGTTTTTTAAAGCACAAATAGTATTTTTTTAGTTAATATTACGATAAGAAATCTATTTTGGTGAATTAATGGATTTTGGAATTAAATAATATTTTAATAAAATATTATTATTATTTTTAAAATAATTTTTATTAAATATAAATGATCTTATAATTTTATGAATGAAATTTTAATTTTTATTAAGGTTTGAAAGCCATTTTTTTCAAAATCCATGAATTTTTTATAAATGTCGGTTTTCATTTTCAAAGTAAAAATTTACATATTTGGAAAATTAATTAAATAAAATAAATGTTATTTCTGGAATTAAGATGTCAAAATTATCCAACGGTGAATTTTTCATAATTTTCAAAGACAGTAAAATTTTTGGGTAAAAATTAAATACCGTTTAAATATATAATGTGTTTTATGACATCATAATCACCCAATAGTGATGTAATAAAATACTATAAGCTTTATGTTCGGCCAATATATGTTTTAACATTAAAATAATGTGATTTTGGGTTTTGTTGAATTATTTTACCAATCATTAATGGACCCCTCAAGACTTATTAAACCTCTTGTCTTTTTAAATTATTTTCCATGGGAGTGTGACTCACCTCCACATAAGCAACCCCATTCTTTTAAGAAGTTTAGACTTTGGACTTATAAAATATTTTTTTCCTCTTCCCTTTTCCAAAAACAATGGTAAAAGACCATGAGCTCATTTTTGGTTTGAATTAGTTTAATGTAAGGGGTCCCAAACCTAAATAATAAAGAATTCACTCACCTTTCCTATATAAACCCACCCAAGCTCCCACTTCCTCTTTAATAAAAGCCTCTGTAGTTTGACCATACTCTTCCCTACTCTCTCTATAATCCTCACAAGGTTCCCTAAGCTCCCAAGAAGCCTCTCTCAATCCTCTCTTAAGCATTTGGAAGAACACATCCAAGTAAGGGTTTTCCTTCCTTTCACTTTTTGACCAATTTTCTTAATATTGTTATTCCCTTTTAATTTCAATTATAAATGATGGGGTATGGTTTCTCACCCCTCCCATACTGCCCTATTATTTTTTGAATGATGGGATACCCCTTTATCACTCATTAAATTTCTCCCATGTACACCTGTTACTATGCCGAAATTCCAAAAGGAACTTCTCTCTCCTCATTTACATTCAAGAAATACTTTTGTATCATGAATCTAAATTCCATTACAATTTTTGGGACATGTATCTATATGACCACCTTACTTTCCATTTCATGTATATATGATGAGGCACCCCTTTCTCTCTCATCAACCATTTTTTATGAATTATTATATCACGCCGTTATGCTTCCAAAAGTAGACTTATTTTCTAATCCAATGCCTTTGTGTAGTGAATACAATGCCCATTTCTCAATCAAGGGTATTCACCTTAATGCACATTTACTTATTGATTATAAAGTTTCATTCCACATTCCTTTGTCGTGGAATAAATGATTATGTTTTATGAATCCATTTTTTATGATCCATGTGGAACACTTATGCATGAAATGAAATGTTTAAGATGGGTGCACCCTTATAGCGCTCCAATGCATTAGGTAAAGTATTGTATCATGATACGTCAAGTGAAATTAGTGTGGACTCATTATAATTCAAGTTCAATGATGGTTTACTCATGCTTCATGTGTAATGAGGATTTACTCATGCTTCATGTGCAATGGGCCTTGGCTCATGCTAATTCCATTTTAAGTGTTGTTTCCATATTTCCATGTTATGTTTATCATGATTTATCATGCCTTTATGTCCATGTTTCTCTTGTGCTCTATTAATATTCCTATTGTCTAACATGTATTTTACTCCTCATGTATTCCATTTTTATTCCCTTCCTGGGATTTATAGCTCACCGTTTTCCTATGCATGTCCTCAGGTTATCCCATGCAATGTTATGTACGAGGGAATGTAGTGGTCATGTAAAGGAAGTTTTCAACAAAGATGTTGTATTTCATGTTTTAAGTTGTTAGGTAATGAACCTAATACCCAATGACACTATACCTCTCGATCTACCATGTTGTATCATGTGAATAGTTTATGTGATAAATCATGTTTAAGTTTGTAATAAAAGTAGGGTTGTCATAGCTTGCCATTGGATGAGGTCACAATGGCTTACTGCTGGATGGGGTCGAACTGACGTGAAGATGTTGGGGACGACTGATGGATGGTGGGATTGATCCTCAGGGAGGATTCCTATGTAACATGACTTATAAAGGATCAAATACCTCGTAGTTTGGGATTGGTGTGGGGCTTACACCCTACGCTTCCCAAAGAGTTGGTGAACTGATGTAAACGGGGTCGGAACTGCTGGATGTTGGGCTTGAACCCCAGGGAGACTTCCTACATACCTCACCTTAGTGAGGATCAAAGTACACATATTTCAGGTTGGATGTCGGTGAACTAACATAAATGAGGACCTTGGGTCTAGATGGATGGTGGTCTTGAACCTCGTGGAGGATTCCTAGGTACCTTGCCTTGGCAAAGATCAATGTCCTCATAGTTTGGATTGGGATTGGTGTGCAACCGCTTACCACTGACTAGGGAAACAAAGAATTAACATAGATTGGAGTCCACAGTTTAAAATCATGCAGGACGAGGGTGAACCAACGTGAAGGGGTTGGAATGACCAGATGTTGGGCTTGAACCACAGGGAGTCTTCCTACGTACCTTGCCTTTGCAAGGAACATAGTCCTCATAGTTCAGGTTATAGGGGGGTATTTGGGGGTTAAACTCTGAGGCGGCCCAAGGTGTTGGTGAATCGACGTGAATGGGGTTGGAGTGACCAATGGGTGGTGGTCATGAATCTTGAGGAGGCTTCCTACATACCTTTCCTTCGAAAAGATCAATGATGACATAGTTCAGGTTATGGGGGCTTGGAGAACCGACATGAAGATGGTCAGGACCAATGGATGGTGGTGGGATTGAACCTCAGGGAGGCTTCCTACATACCCTTTGTAACACCCCAAGCTTCTACGGTATGCTTCTCTTTGAATAATTCAATAGCATGTGTTGTACGCAACATCGAGTTCTAACACACACAACAACCAATCAAACTAGCCGTTATGAATAGTAATACCTACTTTTTAATTTTTTTGAAATTTTATCTCTCAAAATGGACTTCATTTTTGGATTCGGATTATCGAATTTATCCTAAGGTGAAATTTTGGTACTTTTCGGATAACTTTAACATTTTGATGAATAGTGAAAATTACTAAATTTTAATTAAAAACAACTTTTTTAATCAAAATAATTAATATTGATAAATTATGAATTTGAGTGGTTTTAAAGTATATTTAGAATATATTTTTACCATTTAATACAATGTTGTTCATTGGACATAATTTCACAATTAAACCGAACATAAACAAGTATCAATCTTTTGATAGTTATTATATCTTAAAAACACGATGTTTGTTTTGATAGTGGGAATTAATTTTAAATTAATTTCTTCCACTTATATGTTTTGAATTTGGAAAAATGGATTCCATATTTGGAATCAGGATGTCCAAATTATGTAAATAGGTAAATTTTATTTTTAGACATTTTGAATAATTACTTCGGTAAATATTTTATTTACCATGGTTAAAGGGTAAATCCGGTAAATAAAGGTTAAAAAATAATATTATAATAATACTAAATTACCCTAAAACTTGTCCTAACCTTATTGTTGGATACATTTCCAACCATGGGCATCTTTGGGTCGATTTTGGGAACCCATGGAGCCACTTGTAGGTGATAGGGACACTTTATTTTAATTAAGTTAAAATAAATACAAAAATGAAATGAGCATATACCTTTTCGAAAAACAATTTTTAATTAGGGTTATATAAGTTGGATTTTAGACTATAAATATTAATTAGAAAGATAAAAATATTTCCTAAATAATGGAATTTTATTTATAATTTTTATACATTATATAAGGTAATTTATTTATGACACAATGTTGATGAAGTAATTACCTAATTAATGAAACATTAGAATAATTTATATTATAAATACCAAAATAAATGTAATTTTAGACTTTTTATACATATAAATAATTTTCTAGGATAATATGACATGTTAGAATTGATTTAATTAACATTTTTCGAAATAATCATTCAGTTATAATTTTTACAAAAATCAATTATTGAATAGTGTCAAAATTAACATAAAAGAGTTTTTAAAATAAAATAAAATATTATTAATTTACATTCAATTCATAAAAATCTAAGGTTTGTACAAGAGACTAATATCATGATATATGTATCATTAATGGACCAATTGGGGGTCTCTTGGATGTATATAGTAAGTTTATTAACCATATAATGTAAAAATACAAAGAGACATTGTAAAAGTGAAACTAATTAACTAAGAGTTAATATTTAAAGATAAGGTTAATATAATGACCCAAACCTGTCTAAATTATATTTTTTGAGTGGTTTTCGACCCATCCCCATCTTAACCTTTAAATAATCCACTTTGGATCCATTAGAAACCGAATATTAATTTATTATAAAATAATATTTTAGCTTTTCCAAAGGTGCCCCTCACCCCTCTTATAAAAGGAAACTTCCCATTCTCATTAATTCACACCTTCAAAGCCTTTTGGATCGACCAAAACCTGCCCAAATACTCTCTCAACTTCCCTCAATACAACCTAGAGGCCTTATATTGATCATAAAGCCAACCTAAGGATCCCTTTTGATCAAATCAAATAGAAGAACCCGAAGAAGTGGTAATGTTTTCACCACCTTCTTTCAAGTTCCTTTCTTCTTCAACTTCTTATTTATTTGTTATTTATATTCTAAAATAATAACTCAAGTATATTCTATATACTGTTATGTTATTATAAATATGTTACAACCATATTCAGTATTCTATCCATCCTTTGAATGGCATGTCACCATACGTGCGTACGTACGGCTTACCGTCTCCACGTCGTGGTGTAATTGTCATTCAATAAATTATTATTTGGATGGGTATAATAATGATGTGTAATTCATGTAAATAATAAATATAACATGATAATGATTCTGTATATATGATATACAATCAAATTAAATACTATTTTAATATCAAAATAATGATATTGTCGCTTGTGCGTACGTACGGACTACCGTCTCCACGAATGCGATGAGATTCATTCTCCATCGTATCCATTCAAGGCTAATTATCATTTAATGATTAAAAATAATGTTTAAAGATTTTACATCATTCTGTATATAAATAATATACATCCCATTAGTAAAAAATATTGCTCAAATAACAAATAATATAAAGGAAAATGAATCCGTTAACACCCGAAACGACGATAATTCTAAGATATTATATATGATATCATATTAACGCATATGATTCTTTTATAATTCAATAACTATTATTTCACCATTATAAAGGAGTTTAACCTACCCTTTACCAAGGAAAAATTACAAAGTAAGGGGTTTCTTATCTCACTTTTAATTCCGTGAGAATTCCATTATTCACCACTTATTTATTACATGTGGTGTGTGTACTACCCATGTTTGTATTCATTGTGTAATATGCTTTAATTTATGGATATTTACATCATCATTGTATTATCCTTCTTTCATGGTTGCATGTTTCATAAGTTACCAAATTGATAAGGGAATTTGAAATTTCAATTTCCACTCATTCGGCTTTACGCATACTTCATTGATTATTTTACTCCAAGAATATGTGTAGAATCACTATTCATTTGATTATTTCATTATTTCCACTCCCCTTTCTTTGGATATAATTTTTATACATATAATCACTCCATTGATAAATTCTCAATTCATCGGTATGAAATTGATAAGAGTAATTTTAACTCAATATCCATTTGTTGAGTAAAATATCCAATTCATTGGTGTTGTTTTTACAAGAATATGTGTGAATGTCATCTGATTGATTTACACTAAATATCCAATCATGTTGAGTGTATTTATATTTGTCACACATAATTATTTCGTTGATTTATACATAACCTAAGGATATGGTCTTTATAAGAGAATTCATCTCAATTTACATTCCATTGAGACTTCTTTGTAGTTATACACCAAATCACTTTTATATGGTGTATATAATGTACTTTGACATATTACATCATGAATCCCTTTATTCTCATGATATTATAAAGTTTTTATTACCTCAATTATTTGTATTCAAGTGTCTCTATTTTTGTTAGAAACTCTAACTAAAATACATTTTTAAGTGTTTTAAATATTGATTATTCTAAATAATTCTCATTAAGGTGCATGTTTTAAAAATGGTTTTAAGGATTTATTTATATGGAAATTAAAGTTTTAAAATAGAAATTCCTTTTAAAAGTTTCAAATTGGTATGGGACACTTTGATTCTAAAATCTATTTTAAATGGATTCTTGACAAATAGTGTGACTTTTAAATGATTTCCAGAAAAAGGGGGATATTTCACTCTAATTGTTTTGATGATTATTTTCATCTATGTCAATATCCTTCATCATTCTAGATTGAGGTTAATATGATACAATACAATATTCCATATTGTATCGAATGAGTTATGTTTGACTGTGGATGTGCTATTTTTATACCATTCATGGTTTGTGGATAAAGTATTGACATTTCATATGCTAGTTTTAATACGAATGTTTTTGTTATGTTTAAAACTTTTCATATGAGGAATGCATTGGAATTAGTAAGTGATGGGTGGAGCCCTCTATAGCTCCTCGATGCATCAGTAGTTCTCATGAGACAAACTAGTTTCTTGGCACAAGGCCTTGGAAAAATCTTATTTGTAGTCTTGGCACGAGGCCTTAGCTATGTGGTTATGATAGTCTGTCATTATGCATTCCATCATTATGAAAGTGGTTATTGATATTTCATGTGATTGTTTGATTAGTATAATATCCATGTGAATAAGTAAATGGAATTATTTCATTTTATCGTTTCCATATTATGCTGAAGTTCAAGTTTAAAAGGCTTTTGTTTTAGTTATAAATTCCTATAAGTGTTTATGCTTATCTATGAAAGATTCTGCTATATTGTTATCCTTACTGAGCATCTGATCTCACCCCTTTCAATGTTTTATTTTTCCTAGGATGTGAAGAAGTAATTTATGAATGAGCTTCAGGGATAGTATGAGGGGATATGAAGACAATATGTTGTTGTAGTTTTTTTACCTTATGATGTAATGTAAGACTTATGAATATATCTAGTGTTTCCAAGACTACTAAACTAATAGGTCTTTCGAGACTTGATCCTTTGTGATCATGCCAATGTTTTGTAATAATGCACTGACTCTGGGTAACTGGGGTCGGGGCGTTACAGTTGGTATCAGAGGAAGTTTAGTACAAACCTTGGAAGCTAGATTTAGATAAACTCTGATTAGTGCACGTAGACCTAAGATGAACTTTGAGGATTAGTATGGAAGAAATTCCTAGAATTTTGGTATTGTAGAGATTTTGTAAGTTTTCCGAGCAATACATCCTTGTCTGGATACGAGCAGGTAGAGGCGGCTCTGGCGCAGATGTACCTAGGGGTAAAACCCGAAAACTCCACTTTGATCTAGACTCGAACGTGAACTGGTGCACGACAATGGGCCTTGTTGCACTCTTGGTTACGACACTCCCAGGGGATATGCTTAGGATAATTTACATTTCATTTACAAACCGATTTGAAGTATTATATATAAGATGAGAGTAAATGACCATGGTTAATCCTAATATGTTTCAAATTGAGAATATGGTGACATGATATTCTCTAAATGATTTTATGACTACTGTTACTCACACAATGTTTTCTGGTTTTAGTCAATGGCTGGATTCCAAGGAAGTCATAGTGACTTTGAGAATGATGTAAAAGGTGGGATCGGTGGTGACAATGAGCAACAAAATGGAATGTTGATTGGCGTAAAAGATATTGTCTTCATGCCAACTCAATTTTCCAAGAATATGATCAACAATATATATATTAACCAATTCCCGGACTCATCAATGAAGAGAGAGGTGATGAATGATAAGAGCTCCAGCAGTGGAGACCATGGAGAAAAGAATCCTCAATTTCCATCATGCCAGAAATGTAAAAGGAGAAACCTAGGAAAGTGTCTCAACAGAACAAGGAAATGTTTTAGGTGTGGGAAATAAGGACATAAAGTGAAGAATTGCCGAATAAAAATGAAGAGTACTATGGAAGAAAATAAAAATGTTCCCAAGAATCCATTTACAGTCATTTGCCGTAAATGTAGGGGACATGTCCATTTCCGGAGTGAATGCCCTATTTTATAGGATATTTTCTTGGTCAAAGAAGAAGCTATGTGGGAATAAATGGTTGGAGAAATGTTTAAAAAGTATAAGTTCTCCTTGTTGATGGGTTTACTTTGGAATAATTTTTTCTTGCATTTTTAACCCTGCAATTTTTCATGTGAGAATGATATTTGAGGAAGAATTATCTTTTCTCTTGTGGATATAGTTATAAATAACCATATGGTTTTATATGATCGTTGGGTTTGAGGCAATTATAAGTTGTTATAATTTGGGATGAAAATATAAGGTATGAGATAATATTTGTGGTTAAATTATGTTATTGTTATTTTGAGGAATTTATCTCATTTTGGTAATATTATAAAATATATTTTTTGAAAAAGGACAACACGCAGACCATGTGACAACCCGTCGCGTCGGACAAAGCTGTGGGAATCGAACCCAAAACCAAAGTGCGATAGGGATTTATCACCTACCACTGGACTACGTGAAGTCCCTAGTTAGTGTGACTATTATTTTTAGTTAAATGATTTTATTGATCAATAATAATTTGATTTGGGATCTTATGTCTTATCAAATTAATACCCTTAGTATAGGAAAATCATTTGGTGATTAAGTGATAAATGTTTTTTGGAAGTTGTTTTCTTTGTTGTGAACACTTTATGCCCAAGGAAAATAGAATAGTATGAAATTTAATTTTAGGAGTAATGGTGTATTTTTTTCTATGTTTTTATTGTGGATTTATAGTAATTTGAGTTATTTATGGAAATGATTAGGTTAATTACTTTTAAGTATGCAACTTTAAGAGTAATTAAAGACATTTGGAGATACAATTTAACGTGGAAGACTACATTCTTATAAGTTTTTGTTTTCAATATTATTTTTTATTATATTGAAGGATTTTAAGGACAACAGATTATCGAATGGTATTTATTTAACTTTGGGGTATTGATGGTTTAATTTTAGAAATTAAGATTAGTGTTTTTTTTCTCTAATGGAATATCCATTTGGGGGATCACCAGATATTGTATTAACCATTTTGGTTTTGATTAATCTCTATAGAAAAGGTAAATATATAGTTTATCCTACATGGATCATGTATTTTTATAGAAGTTTATTCTAGCTCTTCCATTGTGACCAAGTCTTCTTGAATACTCATTGTTCAAAAAAATGAGTTAGTGGTAAAAATTTATTAATAAATGAAACTATACTTAAAAAGTAAGTATGTCTCTTTATTTTCTTAGTCAATATCATAAATGAATTCCCCTTCTTTATGTAATGTAACTTAAAACAAAAAAAATGTTGTCTGTTTAATTTTCCTACTGGGAAACTAATGATCGTTTGTCCCAACACAAGTTTGTGATTTTCTTATTGTTAAATTTTTCCTGATCATGATTACTATACCTCTCCATCAGAACATAACACTTAGTTTATCGTCCATATCCATGTTTTCCTACGTGTAATCCTAGTATGGGTTATCTTGGGAGACCTTTATACCTCCCTTCCTTTCTTTTAAAGTGATAGTTTTATTGACTCTTTTTCTGATGTGGGACTTTCCATTATATTCTAAAGTACAATTTTAAAAAAATTGTAAGGACGCAATTTATTGAAGGAGGGGAAAATTTAACACCCCAATCTTCTATGGTACGCTTCTCTTTGAATAATGCAATAGCGTGTGTTGTACGCAACATCGAGTTCTAACACACACCACAACCAATCAAACTAGCCGTTATGAATAGTAATACCTACTTTTTAAATATTTTGAAATTTTATCTCTCAAAATGGACTTCATTTTTGGATTCGGAGTATCGAATTTATCCTAAGGTGAAATTTTGGTACTTTTCGGATAACTTTAATATTTTGATGAATAGTGAAAATTACTAAATTTTAATTAAAAACAACTTTTTTAATCAAAATAATTAATAGTGATAAATTATGAATTTGAGTGGTTTTAAATTATATTAAGAATATATTTTTACCATTTAATATAGTGTTGGTCATTGGACATAATTTCACAATTAAACTGGACATAAACAAGTATCAATCTTTTGATAGTTAGTATATCTTAAAAACACGCTTTTTGTTTTGACAGCGGGAATTAGTTTTAAATTAGTTTCTTCCACTTCTATGTTTTGAATTTGGAAAAATGGATTCAATATTTGGAATCGGGATGTCCAAATTGTGTAAATAGGTAACTTTTATTTTTAGACATTTTGAATAATTACTTCGGTAAAGATTTTATTTACCATGGTTAAAGGGTAAATCCAGTAAATAAGGGTTAAAAAATAATATTATAATAATACTAAATTATCCTAAAACGAGTCCTAACATTATTGGTGGATACATGTCCGACCATTGGCATCTTTGGGTCGATTTTGGGACCCCATGGAGCCACTTGTAGGTGATAGGGACACTTTATTTTAATTAAGTTAAAACAAATACAAAAATGACATGAGCATATATCTTTTAGAAAAACAATTTTTAATTAGGGTTATATATGTTGTATTTTCGACTATAAATATTCATTATAAAGGTAAAATGATTTCAAAAATAAAGGTATTTTATTTATAATTTTTAGACAATATATAATTTAATTTATTTATGACACAATGGTGATGCAGTAATTACATAATTAATGAACAATTAGAATAATTGATATTATAAATACCAAAATAAATGTAATTTTAGACTTTTTATAATTACAAATAATTTTCTAGGATAATATGACATGTTAGTATTGATTTAATTAACTTTTTTCGAAGTAATCATTCTGTTATGAGTTTTACAAAAATCAATTATTGAATAGTGTCAAAATTGACATAAAAGAGTTTTTAAATAAAATAAAATATTATTAATTTATATTCAATTCTTAAAAAACTATGGTTCCCCAAAAATACTAATATCATGAGAGTTTTATCATTAATGGACCACTTGGGGGTCTCTTGGATGTATATAGTATGTTTATTAACCATATAATATAAAAATACAAAGAGACATTGTAAAAGTGAAACTAATTAACTAAGAGTTAATACTTAAAGATAAGGTTAATATAATGACCCACACCTGTCTAAATTTTATTGGTTGAGTGGTTTTAGACCCATCCCCACCTTAACCTTTAAATAATTCACTTTTGAGCCATTAGAAACCGAATATGAATTTATTATAAAATAATATTTCTAGCTTTTCCAAAGGTACCCCTCACCCCTCTTATAAAAGGGCACTTACCCTTCTCATTAATTCACACCTTCAAATCCTTTTGGCTCAGCCAAACCCTGCCAAAATACTCTCTCAACTTCCCTCACTAAAACCAAGAGGCCTTATTTGGATCAGAAAGCCAACCTAAAGATCCCTTTTGATCAAATCAAAAGGAAGAACCCGAAGAAGAGGTAATGTTTTCACCACCCTCTTTCATGTTCTTTTCTTATTCAACATCTTATTTCTTTGTTATTTATATTATAAAATAATAACTCCAGTATATTATATATACTGTGATGTTATTATAAATATCTTACAACCATATTCAGTATTCTATCCATCCTTTGAATGGCATGTCACCATACGTGTGTACGTACGGCTTACCGTCTCCACGTCGTGGTGTAATTGTCATTCAATATATTATTATTTGGATGGTTATAATAATGATGTGTAATTCATGTAAATAATAAATATAACATGATAATGATTCTGTATATATGATATAAAATCAAATTAAATATTATTTTAATATCAAAAGAATGATATTGTCACTCGTGTGTACGTACGGACTACCGTCTCCATGAACGCGATGAGATTCATTCTCCATCATATCCATTCAAGGATAATTCTCATTTAATGATTAAAAATAATGTTTAAAGATTTGACATAATTCTGGATATGAATAATATACATCCAATTAGTAAAAAATATGGCTCAAATAACAAATAATATAAAGGAAAATGAACCCGTTAACACCCGAAATGACGATAATTCTATGATATTATTAACAAATCAATGTCAATAGATCATATATGATATCATATTAATGCATATGATTCTTGTATAATTCAATAACAATTATTTCACCATTATACATGAGTTTAACCTAGCCTCGACCAATGAAAAAGTACAAAGTAAGGGGTTTCTTATCTCACTTTGAATTCCATGAGAATTCCACTGTTCACCACTAATTTATTACATGTGGTGTGTGTACTGCCCATGTTTGTATTCATTGTGTAATATACTTTAATTTATAGATATTTAAATCATCATTGTATTATCCTTCATTCATGGGTGCATGTTTCATATGTTACCAAATTGATAAGGGAGTTTGAAATTTCTATTTCCACTCATTCGGCTTTACTCATACTTCATTGATTATTTTACTCCAAGATTATGTGTAGAATCACTATTCATTTAATTATGTCATAATTTACACTCTCCTTTCTATGGATATAATTTTTATACACATAATCACTCCATTGATAAATTCTCAGGTCATCGGTATGAACTTGATAAGAGTGATTTTAACTCAATCTTCATTTGCTGAGTTAAATATCCAATTCATTGGTGTTGTTTTTACAAGAATATGTGTGAATGTCATCTCATTGATTTGCACTAAATATCCAATAATATTGAGTGTATTTAAATTTTTCACACATAATTATGTCGTTGATTTGTCCTTAACCAAAGGATATGGTCTTTATAATAGAATTCATCTCAATTTACATTCCATTGAGACTTCTTTGTTGTTATACACCAAATCACTTTTATATGATGTATATAATGTACTTTGAAATAGTATATCATGAATCCCTTTATTCTCATGATATTATAATTTTTTTATTACCTCAATTATTTGTATTC
Organism: Viscum album; assembly: GCA_963277665.1. NCBI lineage: Eukaryota > Viridiplantae > Streptophyta > Magnoliopsida > Santalales > Viscaceae > Viscum > Viscum album. Next base: position 2,087,118,739 of record OY728122.1, on the reverse strand, counting down.
AAGTGTCTCTCTTTTGGTTAGAAACTCTAACTAAAATACATTTTTAAGTGTTTTAAAGATTGATTATTCTAAATCTTTCTCATTAAGGTCCGTGTTTTAAAAATGGTTTTAAGGATTTATTTATATGGACATTAATGTTTTAAAATAAAGATTCCTTTTAAAAGTTTCAAAGTGGTATGGGACACTTTGATTCTAAAATCTATTTTAAATGGATTCTTGACAAATAGTGTGACTTTTAAATGATTTCAATAAAAAGAGTGATATTTCACTGTAATTGTTTTGATGATTATTTTCATCTATGCCAATATCCATCATCATTCTCGATTGAGGTTAATATGATACAATACAATCATCCATATTGTATCAAATGAGTTATGTTTGACTGTGGATGTGCTATTTTTATACCATTCATGGTTTGTGGATAAAGTATTGACATTTCGTATGCTAGTTTTAATACGAATGTTTATGTTATGTTTAAAACTTTTCATATGAGGAATGCATTGGATGTAGTAAGTGATGGGTGGAGCCTGCTATAGCACCTCGATGCATCAGTAGGTCTCATGAGACAAACTAGTGTCTTGGCACAAGGCCTTGGAAAAATCTTATTTTTAGTCTTGGAATGAGACCTTGGCTATGTGGTTATGATAGTCTGGCATTATGCATTCCATCATTATGAAAGTGGTTATTGATATTGCATGTGATTGTTCGATTAGTAGAATATCCATGTGAATACGTAAATCACATTATTTCATTTTATCTTTTCCATATTATGCTGAAGTTCAAGTTTAAAAGGCTTTTGTTTTAGTTATAAATTTCTTTATGTGTTTATGATTATCTATGAAAGCTTCTGCTATATTGTTATCCTTACTGAGCATCTGAGCTCACCCCTTTCAATGTTTTATTTTTCCCAGGATGTGAAGAAGTAATTTATGAATGACCTGCAAGGATAGTATGAGGGGATATGAAGACAAGATGTTGTTGTAGTTTTTTTACATTATGATGTAATGTAAGATTTATGAATATATCTAGTGTTTCTAAGACTACTAAACAAATCGGTCTTTCGAGACTTGATCGTTTGTGATCATTCCATTGTTATGTAATAATGCACCGACTCTGGGTAACTGGGGTCGGGGCGTTACAGTTGGTATCAGAGGAAGTTTAGTACAAACCTTGGAAGCTAGATTTAGATAAACTCTGATTAGAGCACGTAGAACTAAGATGAACTTTGAGGATTAGTATAGAAGAACTTCCTAGAATTTTGGTATTGTAGAGATTTTTTGAGTTTTCTGAGAAATACATCCCTGTCTGGATACGAGCAGGTAGAGGTGGCTCTGGCACAGATGTACCTAGGGGTAAAACCTAAAAACACGGCTTTGAACTAGACTCGAACGGGAACTGGTGCATGACAACGGGTCTTGCTCCACTCTTGGTTATGACACTCCTGGGGGATATGCTTAGGATAATTTACATTTTATTTACAAACTGATTTGAAGTATTATATATCAGATGAGTGTAAATGGCCTTGTTTAATCCTAATGTGTTTCAAATTGAGAATATGGTGACATGATATTCTCTAAATTATTTTATGACTACTGTTACTCACACAATGCTTTCTGGTTTTAGTCAATGGCTGGATTCCAAGGAAGTCATAGGGACTTTGAGAATGATGTACAACGTGGGAACGGTGGTGAAAATGAGCAACAAAATGGAATGTTGATTGGCGTGAAAGATATCGTCTTCATTCCAAATCAATTTTCCAATAATATTATCAAAAATATATATATTAACCAATTCCCAAACTCAACAAAGAAGATAAAGGTGACGAATGATAAGAGTTCCAGCAGTGGAGACCATGGAGAAAGGAATCCTCAATTTCCATCATGCCGGAAATATGGAAGGAGACACCCAGGAAAGTTTCTCAACATAACAAATAAATATTTTATGTGCGGGAAAGAAGGACATAAAGTGAAGAATTTCCGAATAAAAATGAAGAGTACTATGGAAGAAAATAAAAATGTTCCCAAGAATCAATTTACAGTCATTTGCCGTAAATGTAGGGGACTTGGCCATTACCCGAGTGAATGCCCTATTCTATAGGATATTTTCTTGATAAAAGAAGAATCTATGTGGGAATAAATGGTTGGAGAAATGATTAAAAATTATTAGTGCTCCTTGTTGATGGGTTTACTTTTTAATAATTTTCTCTTGCATTTTTAACCCTACAGTTTTCCATGTGAGAATGATATTTGAGGAAGAATTATCTTTTCTCTTGTGGATATAGTTATAAATAACCATATGGTTTTATATGATCGTTGGGTTTGAGGCAATTATAAGTTATTATAATTTGGGATGAAAATGAAAGGTATGAGATAAGATTTGTGGTTAAATTATGTTATGGTTATTTTGATGAATTTATCTCATTTTGGTAATGTTATAAAATATAGTATTTGAAAAATTACAACACGCAGACTGTGTGAAAACCCGTCATGTCGGAAAAGGTTGTGGGAATCCAACCCACAACCAAAGTGAGATTGGGATTTATCGCCTACCACTGGGCTTCGTGAAGTCCCTGGTTAGTGTGACTATTATTTTTAGTTAAATGATTTTATTGATCAATAATAATTTGATTTGGGATCTTATGTCTTATCAAATGAATACCCTTAGTATAGGAAAATGATTTGGTGATTGAGTGATAAATGTTATTTTGGAAGTTGTTCGCTTTGTTGTGAACACTTTATGCCCAAGGAAAATAGAATAGTATGAAATTTCATTTGAGGAGTAATGATGGATTTTTTTTTTTCTATGTTTTTATTGTGGATTTATAGTGATTTGGGTTATTTATGGAAATGATTAGGTTAATTACTTTTAAGTATGTGAATTTAAGAGTAATTAATGTCATTGGAGATACAATTTAACGTGGAAGACTACATTATTATATGTTTTGGTTTTCAATATTAGTTTGGATTATATTCAAGTATTTTAAGGACAATTGATTATTGAATGGTATTTATTTAACTTTGGGGTATTGATGGTTTAATTTTAGAAATTAAGATTAGTGTTTTTTTCTCTAATGGAATATCCATTTGGGGGATCATCAGATATTATATTAACCATTTTGGTTTTGATTAATCTCTATAGACAAGGTAAATATATAGTTTATCCTACATGGATCATGTATTTCTATAGAAGTTTATTCTTGCTCTTCAATTGTGACCAAGTCTTCTTGAATACTCATTGTTCAAAAAAATGAGTTAGTGGTAAAAATTTATTAATGAATGAAACTCTACTTAAAAAGTAAGTATATCTCTTTATGTTCTTAGTCAATATCATAAATGAATTCCTCTTCCTTATGTAATGTAACTTAAAACAAAGAAAAATGTTGTCCGTTTACTTTTCCTACTGAGAAACTAATGACCGTTTTTCCCAACACAAGTTTGTGATTTTCTTATTGTAAACTTTTTCTGGATCATGTTTTCTATCCCTCTACATCATAACATAACACTTAGTATATTTTCCATATCCATTTTTTCCTACATGGAATCCTAGTATGTGTTATCTTGGGTGACCTTTATACCTCTTTTCCTTTCTTTTAAAGTGATAGTTTTATTGACTCTTTTTCTATTTTGGGACTTTCCATTATATTCTCAAGATCAATTTTAAAAAAAAATTGTGAGGATGCAATTTATTGAAGGAGAAGAGAATGTAACACCCCAATCTTCTACGGTATGCTTCTCTTTGAATAATGCAATAGCGTGTGTTGTACGCAACATCGAGTTCTAACACACACTACAACCAATCAAACTAGCCGTTATGAATAGTAATACATACTTTTTAATTTTTTTGAAATTTTATCTCTCAAAATGGACTTCATTTTTGGATTCTGAGTATCGAATTTATCCTAAGGTGAAATTTTGGTACATTTAGGATAACTTTAATATTTTGATGAATAGTGAAAATTACTAAATTTTAATTAAAAACAACTTTTTTAATAAAAATAATTAATAGTGATAAATTATGAATTTGAGTGGTTTTAAAGTATATTTAGAATATATTATTACCATTCAATACAATGTTGGTAATTGGACATAATTTCACAATTAAACCGGACATAAACAAGTATCAATCTTTTGATAGTTATTATTTCTTAAAAACACACTTTTTGTTTTGACAGCGGGAATTAATTTTAAATTAATTTCTTTCACTTCTATGTTTTGAAATTTTAAAAATGGATCCATATTTGGAATCAGGATTTCCAAATTGTGTAAATAGGTAACTTTTATTTTTAGACATTTTGAATAATTACTTCGGTAAATATTTTATTTACCATGGTTAAAGGGTAAATCCGGTAAATAAGGGTTAAAAATAATATTATAATAATACTAAATTACCCTAAAACGTGTCCTATCATTATTGGTGGATACATCTCTGACCATGGGCATCTTTGGGTCGATTTTGGGACCCCATTGAGCCACCTGTAGGTGTAGGGACACATTATTTTAATTAAGTAAAAATAAATACAAAAATGACATGAGCATATATATTTTTGAAAAACTATTTTTAATTAGGGATACATATGTTGTAAATTCGACTATAAATATTAATTATAAATTTAAAAAGATTTACTAAATAATTGTATTTTATTTAGAATTTTTAGACATTATATAATTTACGTTATTTATGACACAATGGTGATCCAATAATTACCTAATTAATGAAAAATTAGAATAATTGATATTATAAATACCAAAATAAATTTAATTTTAGACTTTTTATAAATACAAATAATTTTCTTGGATAATATGACATGTTAGGAATGATTTAATTAACTTTCTTCGAAGTATTAATTCTGTTATTATTTTTACAAAAAACAATTATTGAATAGTGTCAAAATTAACATAAAAGAGTTTTTAAAACAAATATTATATTATTAATTTATATTCAGTTCCTAAAAATCTAAGGTTCTGCCAAGAGACTCATATCATGATATTAGTATAATTAATGGACCACTTGGGGGGTCTCTTGGATGTATATAGTAAGTTTATTAACCATATAATATAAAAATACAAAGAGACATTGTAAAAGTGAAACTAATTAACTAAGAGTTAATACTTAATGATGAGGTTAATATAATGACTCAAACCTGTCTAAATTCTATTGGTTGAGTGTTTTTCGACCCATACCCACCTTAACCTTTAAATAATCCACTTTGGAGCCATTAGAAACAGAATATGAATTTATTATAAAATAATATTTCTAGCTTTTCCAAAGGTGCCCCTCACCCCTCTTATAAAAGGGCACTTCCCCATTTCATTAATTCACACCTTCAAAGCCTTTTGGCTCTTCCAAAACCTGCCCCAATACTCTTTAAACTTCCCTCACTACAACCTAGAGGCATCAGTATGATCAGAAATCCAACCTAAGGATCCCTTTTGATCAAATCAAAAGGAAGAACCCGAAGAAGAGGTAATGTTTTCACAACCCTCTTTCAAGTTCCTTTCTTCTTCAACTTCTTATTTATTTATTTATTATATTCTAAAATAATAACTCCAGTAACTTATATATACTATGATGTTATTATAAATATGTTACAACCATATTCAGTATTATATCCGTCCTTTGAATGGCATGTCACCATACGTGCGTACGTACGGCTTACCGTCTCTACGTCGTGGTGTAATTGTCATTCAATAAATTATTATTTGGATGGTATAATAATGATGCGTAATTCATGTAAATAATAAATATAACATGATAATGATTCTGTATATATGATATACAATCAAATTAAATATTATTTTAATATCAAAAGAATGATATTGTCGCTCGTGCGTACGTACGGACTACCGTCTCCACGAACGTGATGATATTCATTCTCTATCGTATCCATTCAAGGATAATTCTCATTTAATGATTAAAAATATTTTTTAAATATTTGAAATCATTCTGGATATGAATAATATACATCCCATTAGTAAAAAATATGTCTCAAATAACAAAGAATATAAAGGAAAATGAACCCGTTAAAACCCGAAACAACGATAATTCTAATATATTATTAACAAATCAATGTTAAAAGATCATATATGATATCATATTAATGCATATGATTCTTGTATAATTCAATAAAAATTATTTCACCATTATACAGGAGGTTAACCTACCCTCTACTAAGGAAAAAGTACAAAGTAAGGGGTTTCTTATCTCACTTTTAATTCCTTGAGAATTCCATTGTTCACCACTTATTTATTACATGTGGTGTGTGTACTGCCCATGTTTTTATTCATTGTGTAATATAATTTAATTTATGGATATTTACATCATCATTGTATTATACTTATTTCATGGGTGCATGTTTCATAAGTTACCAAATTGATAAGGGAATTTGAATTTTCAATTTCCACTCATTCGGCTTTACGCATACTTCATTGATTATTTTACACCAAGATTATGTGTAGAATCACTATTCATTTGATTATGTCATAATTTCCACTCCCCTTTCTGTGGATATAATTTATATACACATAATCACTCCATTGATAAATTCTTAAGTCATCGGTATGAACTTGATAAGAGTAATTTTAACTAAATCTCCATTTGTTGAGTTAAATATCCAATTCATTGGTGTTGTTTTTACAAGAATATGTGTGAATGTAATCTAATTGATTTACACTAAATATCCAATAATGTTGATTTTATTTATATTTTTCACACATAATTATGTCGTTGATTTATCCTTAACCTAAAGATGTGGTCATTATAAGAGAATTCATCTCAATTTACATTCCATTGAGACTTCTTTGTTTTTATACACCAAATCACTTTTATATGGTGTATATAATGTACTTTGACATAGTATATCCTGAATCACTTTATTCTCATGATATTATAAAGTTTTTATTACCTCAATTATTTGTATTCAAGTGTCTCTCTTTTTGTTAGAAACTCTAACTAAAATACATTTTTAAGTGTTTTAAAGATTGATTATTATAAATCTTTCTCATTAAGGTCCATGTTTTAAAAATGGTTTTAAGGATTTATTTATATGGACATTAAAGTTTTAAAATCAAAATTCCTTATAAAAGTTTCAAAGTGGAATGGGACACTTTGATTCTAAAATATATTTTAAATGGATTCTTGACAAATAGGGTGAATTTTAAATGATTTCAAGAAAAGGGGGATATTTCACTCTAATTGTTTTGATGATTATTTTCATCTATGTCAATATCCTTCATCATTCTCGATTGAGGTTAATATGGTACAATAAAATCATCCATATTGTATCGAATGAGTTATGTTTGACTGTGGATGTGCTATTTTTATACAATTCATGGTTTGTGGATAAAGTATTGACATTTCTTATGCTAGTTTTAATACGAATGTTTATGTTATGTTTAAAACTTTTCATATGAGGAATGAATTGGACTTAGTAAGTGACGGGTGGAGCTTGCTATAGATCCTCGATGCATCGGTAGGTCTCATGAGACAAACTAGTGTCTTGGCATAAGGCCTTGGCAAAATCTTATTTGTAGTCTTGGCACGAGGCCTTGGCTATGTGGTTATGATAGTCTGGAATTATGCATTCCATCATTATGAAAGTGGTTATTGATATTGAATGTGATTGTTCGATTAGTAGAATATCCATGTGAATAAGTAAATGGCATTATTTTAATTTTATCTTTTCCATATTATGTTGAAGTTCAAGTTTAAAAGGCTTTTGTTTTAGTTATAAATTGCTTTAAGTGTTTATGCATATCTATGAAAGCTTCTGCTATATTGTTATCCTTACTGAGCATCTGAGCTCACCCCTTTCAATGTTTTATTTTTCCTAGGATATGAAGAAGTAATTTATGAATGACCTGCAGGGATAGTATGAGGGGATATGAAGACAAGATGTTGTTGTAGTTTTTTTACCTTATGATGTAATATAAGACTTATGAATATATCTAGTGTTTCTAAGACTACTAAACTAATTGTTCTTTCGAGACTTGATTCTTTGTGATCATGCCAATGTTATGTAATAATGCACCGACTCTGGGTAATTGGGGTCGGGGTGTTACACCCTGCCTTAGAAAGGATCAAAGACCATGTAGTTCAGATGGTGTGGGGCTTATACTCTATGCTTCCAAGGGAATATTTCATGGTCGAAGCTTTCTCAAAGCCCATGCAAGTCAGGCTCAATGTGAGAAACAAGAGGTAGAAGAGACCTGATGATTACATCGAGAAAGGTGCGTCTGTGGGTGGTGAAGTGGGGCTTACACATAGTTAGCGGCCCAAAGATTAAACATGGGATTATGCGTGGTTAGAAGCATTGGGAAGTTGGGAATTACTCCAAGATAGTGCACTAGTGGATACAAAGCCCAGTAGGGGAGGGATTTGGCACCGATGAAAGGAGCTGTCCGCAATCCATCCCCCCCCCCCCACTCTCTGGTCCTTGTGACCGAAGAATAAAGGAGGAGCCGGGATGCTACCTCCTACAAGAAAAGATAAAGGATTACACCAGGATTGATTCCCCTTCCCAGCATAGGATGCATTGGAGGATGTCACAGTTTAATTTCATGGGGTGATGAAGAAGATGGTTGGCAGTTTAACCTCCTATAGCTCGGACGATGCGGGTTCTCTCTGCACCCCTAGCACATACATAATTGGTACACTCTACACCTTGGTTAAGAGATGGGATAGGAAATTCCATGTCTAGGGTGTGTTATGGAGTGAACCATTGGGGGTCCATGTTAGCGTGGCTATGCGAAGAAATAATAGCCATTAGTGTTCCAATGCGAAGAAGCATGAGACGAAGCAATGCAATGGCCAGTATCGTCCATGGGATATTGAAATTACTCCGTGAAATCCTGAGGGTCCACATAGTGAATGAACGTGTGATGCAGGTGTGTCATGCGTAAGAGTGGTTTGAACAAGGTGCCTCAAGGTGAGTATAACACATGGAACACATGTTAGAGAATGGGTCAAGGTAAACTAGGTAGTCATCGTGCAAAAGGATGGGTTAGCGCGCTAGCTGGACAGCGGGCGTGCAAGTGGGACCTGCGGTGCACAATATGGAGGTGTTGCATGTAGAACAGGGGTTTCCACACAAGTTGGACCAGAGTAATGCAAGATGCAGACTTGCGCACAAATCGGATGATTGGAGTGCAAGAAGATGTCCCCTGTGGAAGCCGGACTAGTGGTGCGCAAGAATCCCAGACACAGAGGGGGATTGCATGCAAGACGAGACCCCATGTGCGCAAAGAACCTTGAAACATTACGAGGATAAAAGGGCTCGTTCGAAGGTTCCCAATAACCTATTGCGCAACAAACATAACCTGAAGGCCATGGGATTTTCACGCTGTCGCGGAAGACAGGGTTTTTGTGTAGCAGAGCATCACTTCATCTTCGGGATACCATCCCCTAAGAGAGGGGAGACGGTTTTTTATATAGCCGAATTCCTTGGAGTGGTGCACTAGGTACTGACGCGAAAGGGACAAGCGTGCAAGGGACTGGCACAGAATCCCCGGCCGACGGCACTTGGGGCGCGGACACGGGGTCAGCTGTGAAAATGGGTGGTCAAAGCCGCCTTCGGTGTGGAACTGGTCCCGGTTGAGGAAACCCTCTTTCAACGATGCCTTGGGCAAGGAAGCAGAGGATAGAACAACCACCATTCAAACAACCATTCCCCACCTCCTTCGGCATGGAATAGGGCATGTCCGCGCAAACGTGGTTCATAGGGGCCTTCGGCGAGGAACGGTCCACATGCAAAATTTCGTTCGTTGTTGCCTTCGGTGCTGAAATGGGCCCATGTGGGAAAACCCCCTGTCTATGATGACTTCGGCACGGTAGTAGGGCCGGTGTGATCAGTTATGGAGGGAAGAGTTTGGGCGCTGAAGCGAAGGTCGGAGCCCAACGGTTTGTGCACCGAAGGCCGCTTGCCCGCACTTTTTCTAATTTTGTGCGCGCCCACCCCCTGGGCCCCGGGATATAATTTTCTTCATCTTGGAATCATTCAGAGGTTGTTCATCCACCTTAAGGGCCCCCTCCTTTGGATTTTGGAATCAAAAAATGCCCCCCTCAGAATTAGAGCTGAAAGGGAACCCGAAGGTCAGATTCTGAGGGTACACTAAAGAATAGAAACAAATTCCCCAGTGCCCCCACAGAAATGTAGATTGCACGCACAAGTTGGTTGTGTGAGCACAGAAGCTGCGTCTGCACATTATTAATAGGCCAAGGCCCCCCTGGCCTTACTTTGAATTTTCTGCGCGACAGGCTTGCTTGCTCTCACGCACGAAAAACATACTCTTTCGCGTGTAAGATTCCGCGATTGACTCCGAGTTTTTCATGTCATCCGGAATTTTTCTACAGACGTCAACCGTCTTTAGTGCCACCACGATTTTTCACTCTGATTCCCCCATATTTCATGCCATCCCCTTCAGAGTTCTAAAAATGGCCGCTCATCAGACCGACACCGAGAAGGAGGTTGCCGCTACGAGAAGGAGAACTCAAAAGATCGTGAACCCTCAGATTCTTCACACGAGGAGGGTCACTTCTAATAATAAATTTTTTTTCGGCATGTTGACCCAAGCTCAAAAGGACTACGTATTGGGCGGCAGCCTACCACTATGGAATTTAGGTCTTCTAGAATAAGTGTTGATGCCAGGTTTTGAGATGGACACACCGCGGTCATGGGTGACGCGCAAAGATAGTCTTCCATAATTCCACATTACCAACAACGACCATCCTACTAGGGATAAATAGAATATAGCCATCCACATCCTAAATCTCAATACTAGGATGGTGGTAGGAATTGATCTAGTTCCTGAGGAATCTCCCGTTATTTATGCCAGTACATTCAGAATCAGTATTACAGATGAGACAACGCGCTGGAAGGAGTGAGATTTCAGATATGGGGGAAAGTTCACCAATGAATGGGAATGGGAGTACTGTGTACACCAGATATTCAGAGAATTTGGGTTGGAGTTGTGGGCCATTGGGCTTTTCGAGGCCGTTTGGATGTCTTAATTCCACTTTAACCCACAACATGACTTATAAGCAGATCTTTTCATTCATTGGTCACCTGATACCAATACTTGTCACCTCCATCGTGGGGAGGTGTGCATTAGTCTGTGGAATTTCCACTATATCGGAGGGATCCCCTTGGAGGGGTATCAGTATGATGAGTTCCTTCCAGCCGAGAATGTCTGGGGGGATATGACCCGCACCCCAATTCTATCATGGAACCTGCTGGAGCTCTCTAAAGAAGAACTCAAAATAAAACATATCTTAAAGTACATATCCTACTCATGATGGTTTAGTCTCTTCCTGACCCAGGACACTTCCATGAAAATTTCATGTCGGGGGAAGCAATGCCTGAACTCATCTCATAGGGGAAAGGCAGGATCATATTGGAATATTTTGTAGACGGGAGAATATCGATTGTGAGGATTTGGCATCAATGAAGTTCTAGACTTGAATGTGAGATATGTCAGGTTCCTCGCCTCATTATTAAGTGGTTGGTTGTTACCTATGGGGGACCTGAGGATGGGAGTCCACCCGGGGACGCTGGTGATGGCTGGGATCAAGGCAGCAAAGAACAAGGTTAACCTAGGGGTACCAGTATTAGCTTGGCTATACGGTATCCAAGGAAGCATTTGAAGGGGAAGTATGCCTAGGAGGATATGTGGGCCATTACAAATCCTCCATGGTTGGTTCAGATCCCACTGTGGTGGGTATGACTTCTTGAATGACATTCGCCCCTGGAAACAGTATGCGACCATCCCTCTTGAACATCACTGGGATCCGCCCATTGACACTCAGGGATGAAAGAGTCAAGCTCCTGATCAGAAGCCACACTCATTTTGA